>JAQQAC010026072.1:78641359-78652390 GCA_029783875.1 Phataginus tricuspis
TTGCGGAGGTCCGCGTCGGGAGCGAGTGGTGGCGGCTCTCGGCGCCCTCCGCAGGCGGCGGGCCAGGGGGCGGAGTCCTCGGCGCCCGCCCCTCCGAGGTCGCCGTGGCGGCCTGCCGGCCCGACTGCACGTCCTCCGGCTTCCCCGCCGACCTGAGGTCGCCCTCGGGCCGCCAGGTGTTCCCCGGGTGTGGCCGCCCGCCGGCAAACCCTGCCTGGGGACTCGGTGCGCAGGACGCGCGCACAGGCCCAGGCGCAGGCGGCCCAGCCCCGCCGACCTCCGGGACCGAGGGCGGCCGCGCTGCCGCGGGCCCCGCCCCCAGGCCGGACTCCTCTGCTGCCGCCCTCTCCGTGCCGTCGCTCAACGTTAATGCTTGACGCCGTTTCTTTCAAGATTTCACAGCCAACAGAAAGGACGGAGCGCTGATTGATCTGCTGGGGGCAGCGGGGCTGGGGGAAATGATGCGACACCCAGCACCTTTATTTCCCTTTTCTTCAGAGGGAAACTCAAATGCCCCCTCTAAATTAAAAAAAAATGCATGAAGAGGTTTTAAAAGTTCTATAGCAATGATGTTCATTTATAACAGAATTTAACCTATACGACACAATATTTTTCTTCATTTTTTAAATGCATTTTTTAGCATGTTCATAAATTTTATCCTTCAGATCTTAAGCCTTCTTTTGCTCTTTTCAAAAATTTAAGAGGCTAATAAGGTGTTAATCTTCTTGAAAGCTATTTAGGTATAAACTAGTTTCTTATTGAAGGCTAACTGACATAAAATATCCTATTATTTTCAGTTGTAGGGAAGTGATTCCATATTTTTATACATTAGGAAATGATCCCCAGGATAAACCTAGTTACAATCTGTCACCACACAAAGTTTTAACAATATTATTGACTCTATTCTCTATGCTGTAATTTGCATTCCCATGACTTTGTACCTCTTAATCCCCTTCCCCTCTTTTGTTTGTCCCCAACTCCTCCCAGGATTTGTAATGTTCCCTGTACCTATGAATCTATTTCAGTTTTATTTTGTTTTATAGATTCCACATGTGAGATCATACAGGATTTGTTTTTTCCTGACTTACTTCACTTAGCATAATATCCTCAAGGCCCAACATGTTGTCAGGAATAAGATTTCATACTTTTTTATGGCTGAGTAGTATTCCTGTGTGTGTGTGTGTGTGTGTGTGTGTGTGTGTTTCTGTACACTCATGCTGTGGTGTATACCATATCTTCTTTATCCATTCATTTGTCAATGAGTACATAGGTAGCTTCCATATCTTCGCTATTGTCAATAATTCAGCAATAAAAACATAGGTGAATAAACTCTGGAATTTTCAAGCTCTTTTAATATTCACATAATTGGGTATAATGTACCATAAAAATTGACTGTTCACAAAATCTGTAAAATCAGAATACAGTTATCACAATATTAAGCAAGAGGACTACTGAGAAATTTATCCTCAGGAAGAAGACAGATTTCCCAGCAGGAAGGCAAGCAGGGCTCTGAAATTACAGTGACCACGATGATAAGGTTACCCACCACAGTGGCCACATAATTCCCGGAGAAGAAGATAAAGAAAAACCTTTGGAGATGCTATGAAGTGCAGAGGCCATGCAACAGAAATTGTGTCACCAGGGAATAATTCTGCAGGTTCATTATTTCAGGTTTCAGATTTTGTTCTCAATCTATGTAAAGAAAAAGTTGTAAGAAAAAATGTCTGTCAACTACCAGACACTAGAAAGTGACCCCTAGATGTTATCTGAATACAATTTTTAATTTCTAATAGATAATCTAAAATTCAATATGTGGGAGATTAAAACAAAGTCCAAAGAATAGAGTTAGGGGTTCTCCCATGTTAAGTTTGCCTGGAATCTTTTTTTTTTTTTTAACTCACTTTATTAAGACAAAATTTGTCCACCATAAAATTCATCCATTGAAAATGTAAAGAAAGCTCTAGCAAATTACAGAATTGCAAAACCATCTCCATAACGCCTGCTTTGGAAACTTGACAATCTCATTCCCTTTCAGGACTTCTCCTGCTGGTAATCAGTCTCTCTCCTCCTCTCTTAATCATTTTCTCAGTCACACTCTCACTCATTCAGACCATGTGTATGTAACACCAACACAGTTTCCCATCCTCTTTTAATTCAGTACAGAAATCAATCACTTTAAAGGGAAATAAATCAATTAAACCAGGGTTTATACAATTCCCCAATTCCACATTTTTATTACTACTGTTGTCATTTTCTTAAATCAATTGTGTTTGGGATTAAAAAGCCAGTGACCTAATTCATTTGTATATTATTGTTTATAAACTGATAATTTCTGAGAGGATTTTAGTATGGCTTTCAACAAAAGAGATATTTCTCAAGACCTCTCAACAAGAACCAGTCATTTTTGGGGGGTTTTGCACAATTCTACATAAATGATAAATTAATACTGCTCCAAACTTCAAAAAGAAGTAGGAGGGGACATATGGGTTCCATTATTAGTTTGTGTTGAGAAAGAAACGGCCTCACTCTCCTCACTAAGGGCAAGATATTGAACAAAATTTCATAAAAGATGCAGAACTGTCCTTCCTATAAACTTTTATTACATTAGCACTTCATAAAATTGAAGAATATAACATGAAATAAATGGTTTTGTAAGGCTTCCACAGGCAATAAAAGTAACGTATTCCGTATCTGAAATATTCTAAAGATGTGAAAATGAAAGAGTGATAGAATTAAAAATTCTATTGGAATTAATGCATATTATGTCTATTTTAGTCCACTCAAATAGACCCATCTCAACCATGATTTTGTCTGAATTTTAGGGATCTCAAATTCCTTTCATTCTGTTAGGCAGAAAGACAGAAATGAATGGGATGAAAACGAGAGAGGCCCCCCGCAAAATGACTCAGGCATCTGAGCCAGAGAGCCAGAAATGATTCGGAGAGTTAATCAGATGAAGCCACAGGGTCCAAGAGTGACTCAGGAAATGTCCAGGGTCTCCCAAGATAAGAAACATCAGAAGCACACGCACAGCCCATGTCCTCATTTCACCAATCAGAATGAGCCTGGAGATCTAAGAGCTGTCAATCAAGGACCTCTCTGCCCTGCCAAGACCACATAAAAGAAGCCTCAGAATGAGCATCTGGGCCTGTCTCTCCTTAGGCAGGCCTGCTCTGTTACTCTATACAAAGTGCGTTCAAATTCACTTTGCTTTCTTCACTTTGGTTTCTTGTCTCACTATATTTGACTTCCATGTGACACCAAGCCTAGTTCCTTCCTTCCTAACAATTCCTCTTGAATTTTACAAATGCATTCTATTAGAAGATTTAATTGCAACACTCTTTTAGTGATAGATAACTACCCCCTCTTTAAACTGGGATTATAAATTTGAAGATAAATGCTGCTACAGACACAATAGATGTAATCACAATTCAGGAACTCTTCACAAATTTATTTACATCACCCTGACACCCATCCTCACATACATACTACAAAACATTATGGTGTTTTTTGTATCTTTTATTGATATTCCTTCTCTCTAGAGCCATGGAAACTTTCACATATAAATCTAAAACATAAGTGTATTTAATTTAGTGTTTCTGAAGATTAAATGAATGGAATTGTGAAATAATCAAATAGAATATTTAGGGAAAAAACAAAGAAATGATTAACTTGCTATTGAATCAAAGATGTTTGAAAATTAGATACTGGTGATGGTTTCACAACTCTGTAAATATATTAAAAATCACTGAATTGTACATATAAAAGGAGTGAACTTTACGGTATATAAATTATATATCAATAAAGCTGTCTTTAAATGGATGTTAAAATAAAAGGAATAAATAGACCAGGTTCTAATTTCAGAGAACTCATTATGGTTTGAAAAGGCCTTTAAAGATTATTTAATAAATGCTAAATTTGTAAAAAAGTGAGATTGATTTTCTATACCCAAAAAAGTTACTTAAAAAGCACAATGACAAAATTTAATTTAATTGACAAGATAATATTTCCTTCAGTGATTTAATGTATAAAATAATGGAGTAAGTTAGTTTCTATTTGAGTTGTATTTTCAGACACATTCACTAAATATATATCAAAGGCTTTCTGCTAACCTGGAGTTAAGATGCTTCATGCTGCCACTGAAGATCCTTCAATTTATATTAAAAACCTGCTCTACCTGAATGGAATTTCTGGAAATACACAGATTTTTATTCTAGAGAGGATTTAATCATCTCTTTCTTCTGACTCCTAAAAAATAATTCAAGAAAATTAAATAATCACTTTAAGAGGCTGGAGAACTTAAGATTTGGGTTTTCCTTGCACTTCAAATAAAAATAATTATATCCTCTCTCCCTTCAAATTAAGAATACTTTAATGATGGGCCATTAATGGCCAATCAACCTAATGGAGGCTGGGGAATAAACCATCTTCAAATAGAAATTTGTCATAATAAATCATGTTCATTTCCCCAAGTGGCAAAGGTAGAAAATTTTAAAGATCTTTCAGATTATATGAACATAGCTGCAATTATTTTAATAGTTCAAGCAGGATAAACATGTCATTATTCAGTTGTAAAATGTGCTTTTCCTTTAAATAATCAAATTAACAATTATATTCAAAAATATACTGTAAATCTGTCAGCCCTGCACAGTATTTTATGTAACTTTCATCAAGCATAGTACTGTGGAGCATCAGATTTACATATGCCAAAAATATTTGCCTTTTCTAGACTTATATGGTCATGTATAAGGAAATTTCCTGGCATCTGGGGTTACTTTGCACAATATTTATGAATGTTATCCCACTAATTTCCCCAAATTATTTGAATTTAATTCATTTTGCTTCTACTAATGGCTGTACGCTGATTACAAATATCCTAGAATGTCCTGATGAAGGACAATCACAACTATTCACATGATATTCATTCCATATTCAATGGATAAGCACAATCAAGTTTATAAGCGATTTCACCCCCACAACAGCATCTGAGTGTAATAAAAAGTCTCATGCTCTATATTGGAATTAGATAATTGTGTTTCCCTTAAAAGGAATCACAAACCCTTTCTAAGTTTTTGTTTCTCTAATTAAAACACACGCATAATAATGGCCAAGGAAAGATTGTAGAGGTAGGCTACATGCATCAGTGTCATTTGTTACTGAAATGAAGTCATTATGTGGGTACAGATATGTTATGTAAAGAATTATAGAGAAGTTTAAAAAGAGTAAATGTGTGATTTGAGGGTACAGAAGGATTTACTAAATGTGATGGTTAATTTTACTTGTCAATATGGAGGGTGCTTTTGGATGAGATTAACATTTAATTTGGGGAATGTTGAGTGAAACTGATTCCCCTCCAACATGTGGATGGGCCTTATCCAATCAGTTGAAGGACTGACAAGAACAAAAAGACTAACCTTCCCAAGCAGGAAGAAATTCTCCACAGATTGCCTTCAGACTTCGTGTGTACCATCAGCGGTCCTGGGACTCCAGCCTGCCAGTCCACACTGCAGATTCTGGACTTGCCAGCCTCTGAATCGCATGAGCCATTCCTTATAATAAATCTCTTCCCTCTCTCTCTCTCTCTCTGTCTCTCTGTCTCTTTCTATATCTGTCTCTGTCTGCCTCTCTCTCTATTTCCCTGGAGAACACTAACTGATACACTAAATATAAAATCAACAATCGAAGAATTCAGAAAGTAAAAGGATAGCATACCAAAATATCCTTTAAAAATGACTGTAATGGGGTTGATGGGGGGGACCTGATGAAGGCGGTAGTTTAATTACCATAATATTGCACATGTAATTGTAGGTTAATGATACCAAAATAAATTGTAAATAAAAATAAATAAATAAATCTTTGTATTTAGAAAGTGGCACAATAAAATTAAAATCCAACTGCAGACAGGTTAACTGTATTACTGATTTTGTGACACCCAAAGTCACTAAGTATGGTTGTGTAGCCTTCTAACTGCTCAAGGCCTACTGACTGACCAAAGTGTCTGTAGGCGCTGACAACCAGTATGTGCCCTACCCATTCAATACAAACCACACACCCTGGCCAGGCCTGGGTCTGCCAAAATGAAAGTACTTCTTTTCTAATCCACACAGTGTTCCTGTGTTTCTATTTTAGTCCAATGATAAAGGCCTAATATCCTTAATACAGAAAAAGCATTTACAACTCCTGTGGTGAGAGTGCAATGAAGTGGAAAGTAGTTGGGGATGAGGCTGGATAAGCAATGCTAGGTTGCACAGATCATGAAGGGCCCTGTAAGATATCATCAGCACATTGTCTTTTCTCCTTAGTGAAATGGGGAGTAATGGGTAAGTTTTGAATAAAGGAGTGGTAATATCTGACATGATTTAGAACTGCTCTAACTTCTGTTGAAAAAGTCAAGGATGGAAGCTAGGAGGCCAAATAAGTAAAGTAGAAAGTTTACTAATTCAGACCAGTTGTGATGATGGCTCACACCAGGAAGGTACACTAGAAATTTGAAGTCAGACTCTAGATGTATTTTGAAATTAGAGCCAAAAGAATTTCTTGAAGATTATTATATACTGTGAGTATGACAGAAGAATCAAGCATGATTCCAAGTTAAACAAGAACACAGAAGATGTATTTGAAGGCAGTTTGGGAGGAAAATCAGTAGGATATTTTTGAGTGTATTATCTTTGAAATGCTAATTTTGATTCTAAATGAAGAAGGTGAAAAGTCTCTGGCTATGTGACCTGGATGGATGGGGCTTAGGAGAGAAGTCGGACTGTGTATATGGGTGTGGGGGTTGTCATGGGGTAGCGGATTTTGTCAGTATCTTGCCTATCTTCTCAGCATATACCACTTATTTATAAGCTATTATGAGTCCAAATGCCAGCACTTGCTTTTCTTTATCAATAGCCCTATTTGGCTGAATCTGCTCTACCTGCACATCATCTCTTTGTGCATATTTAAGATAGTTGATTTAAGTCTTTGTCTAGTAGGTCAAATGTCTTTGTTTCTTCCAGAACAGTTTCTATTAATTTCATCTATAATGGATCATAGTTTTAATTGTTTTTGTGTGTTAGTTTAGTGAAAAATTGATATTTAAACATTATTATCTGATAACTTAGAAATCATATTCTTCTGATACTTTTATTGTTTTTGCTTACTGTAGCTGTTTGGTTCTTTAGTGACTCTTCTGAACTGTTTTTATAGACTTTAGAATACAAAATATTGCCATGTGTGGTCCCTAAAGTGTCTGATCTTTAGTATGTGTTCAGCTAATGTTTTAGCAGTGAAACCTGGAATGCCAAAAGAAAGGAAGAGAAAGGAAGGAAGGGAGAAAGGGAAAAGGAAAGGGAAAGGGAAAGGAAAAGGAAAGGCAAAGGGAAGGAAGGAAGGAAGGAAGTCCCTCTAGTGAATATTTCCTTTCTATTATTGTACTTTTTCATTCCAGAATTTTCATAATTTTTGCTTATTTATATTCTCTATTATTCTTCTGAGTGCAATAGCCTTCATATATAAGTATGATGTTAACAAGATATTGGGCTACAGTCAAGCCTGTCTTCCTGTAGCAGATCATATTTTCCAAAGATGGTTACATCAATACCTTTCATTCTATATGTTCTTCTGCAATGTGACCGTCCCTCTCTCTATCAAGATTTGCAGTCCCTGATGCCAAACATATAAGTGAACAACCATCTTGAAGATGAGTACTTCAACTCTAAGGTGAGTTCAACTCTAAAATAAACTGACCCAGAGTTTCTGAGACATAAAGTGCTTAGCTTAACCCTTCCCCAGTCATGAGTCAAGTTTCAAGCAGAAAAAATGGCTACTCAGGCCAGAATATTTGGGGAACAATTGTATGCACATCAAACTGGAACATTCACCCACAACAACCCTTCTCCTAGAGCACCAGAAGCTGATCTCAAATGACCTTCTGTATGTTCCATGTTCCTTTCTATTCCAAGTCTTTTTAATGTCAGCTGTCCTAACAAAAACATTCTTAACACTTCTCTTTGACCATTTTCAATGCTTCTTCCTCTCATGAACTTTTTATTCAAAATTCTTTAGAGCTGAACTCCATGCCTTCAAAAACCATCTACTCCAGCCTATAAAAACATTCCTAGGCCACACCTGCCACTGTTCTCATCTGTAGAAGAACAGTTATTCCTCCAGCTGCTCTTGCTCCTTTCACTAGTGCAGACCTTACCTCTTCCACCTCTGCTGCTTTGCTGAAGCTCGACACAGGGTTCCATGCTGCACACACTGGTTATGTGACTTCTGCAGTCTATAAGGATATATATATAAGAAATACAATCCCATGTTTCCACAGACTAAGAGAAAAAAACTAATAGTGTCTTTTAAATTGTAATATTAGATGACATGTTTTCTGTAGAAATGCCTGAATAATAATTTTTCAAAATCAGGGATCATAGCTTATCCATCTTACTTCATTACCTACCTAACACAGTGACTAGTATAATTTAGGCAGTCAATAAGTGTTGCTCAAAATGACATTAATTTTAATGGAATCTCTGCCAGTGTAATAAGGGAAAATAATAGTAAAGTTATTATAGGGAAGGAGGACTTCTTGGTATGTGCAGAAGAAACAGCTTTGATAACCATGTATATCTGAATAACAGTTTAAATTACACATAAACTGAAAAGTAAGAAGAGGATAATATATCTGAGATCAATATAATATAAGTTGGGATGTCTATCGGGAGTCTGCAACTTTACTAGTTACCAGAGTATGATTTTGATTATAAGGAATCTCTTTTACTGACTCTTTTCTTCATCATTCTAATCCCATGTCACCACTGCCCTCAGGAATATATTATACATTTCATTACCACAAGGAGACAATGGGCAATTTTCAATTATGATCCAAGTAAATGTTAATATCAAATATTGCAGATGATTTGAAATCAGTAAAATAAAAGACACTATCTCTCAAGAATTGGGAGATAAAGAATAGATATAGAAAAAGTCTTCAAAAGCAGATGCTCCTTTATATTTCACCTTTTATTTTTCTAATTCACCATACAAATATTCTGAGTTCAAGAGAGCTTATAAAAGTAAAGATAAAAGGAAAATAGTTCTGATAAAAGAGAATATAGAATAACTGAGTAGAAGAAAATCATTTTTCTCAAAGTCTGAGTTTCTTACTATGAATAATCTTGAATTATGAAACTTCATATTGAATTATGAAACTATACTTTTTAAAAGCTCCACCAAATCAAATAAAGTATCAATAATAATTCAATAACATATCTATAGTTATTATCACCAATGGCTGAGTTTAAAGAACCTATTTAATAATATTCAGGGAATATAAGTGCAAGGAACTAATGCACTGGATACTTTCATATAACAGAACTCCATGAAGTGCTGAATCACACCTCCAGGAGGAGTTCCAAAACCTCCAGACCCTTCAGTTTTGCTATAGCTTTGTATTTTTGTTTATATAATGTTGTAACTGCGTAAAGAAGAGGATATTATCTAATCACTCAAAGTGATAATTTCTCTAAATCCTTGCCTGAGCACTCACACATGCAATGCTGTCTCTTCCCGTCCTGTTTTAACATATAAATATGCAACATATGCACAAAAGTGCACAGAACAAGAGCACATACCTTCAAAAGATTTCATAAAGTGAACACTCCGTGTAACTATCAACCCCAGCAGGAAACAGAACATCTCTGGAACTTTGGAAGCAAATTCCTGTCCATACTCCCCTCCAAGGGTAACCACTAGTGGAACTTTCTTAATACCACAGATTAGCTTTAGCCTTTTTCCTCACCGTATTTAAATACATTCATACTGTATACACTCTTTTGTGTCCAACCTTTTGGTTAATACTGTGTTAGTGAAATTATCATACGATGTTAGCTATCCACACAAAGATTTTGACATTTACTTTACAAAATATGATTTAGATTTTGTCTCCTTAGATTCTTAGACTGGATTTCTGTAATGGCAAAGAAAATATTTCAGATATTCAATTTCATTTGTAAATAAGCAGATTACATCCCTTAATGTGTGTAACTGGATATACCAATCAGTTGAACATCTCCACAAAACCTCCTCACTCCATCCTTGATTAGTAGTGTTGTTACACAGTCCATATAATTATTAATAATGCATGAAAGCTCAGACATATGAATATAAGTAGAAATTAGAATCCCTAAGGAATGAAGTGGAACTGACAATTCAGACCCATGTTCAGTTTACTGATTGTTATCTGTTTCTCTCCTCTTCAGGTAAGTGAAGATAAGTTCCTTCCAAAGTCAATGAATGAGACAAATGACTCTCAGGTGATGGAACTTGTGTTGCTGGGACTCTCTACTTCGCAAGAGCCCATCTTCTTTGTCTTCTTTGTCTTATTTGTCATATAATGTCTTATTTTTCCACCTGTCTTCTTTCTCATATTTCTTCTGCTCTACCTAGCAATACTGCTGGGAAACTTTCTCATTATCCTCACCGTGACCTCAGATTCCCGCCTCCATACCCCCATGTATTTTCTGCTTGCAAACCTCTCTTTCACAGATATATGTTTTGCCTCTTTTGCTACCCCAGAAATGACCACAGACTTGTTAGTTGAGCACAAGACTATTTCTTTTGAAGCCTGCATGGCCCAGATTTTCTGTATTCACCTCTTGGGTGGCAGTGAAATGGTGCTTCTTGTATCCATGGCTTATGACCAGTATGTTGCTATACGCAAATCTCTCCACTACATGACAGTCATGAGCTGGCGTGTGTGTATCACACTGGTCCTTATCCCATGGTCTGTTGGCTTTATCCATACTATCAGCCAGTTGGCATTTACTGTTAACTTGCCTTTTTGTGGCTCTAATCAGGTAGACAGTTTTTTCTGTGACCTCCCTCTAGTGACCAAGCTGGCCTGCATAGACACGTATGTTGTCAGCCTACTAATTGTTTCAAACAGTGGCTTTCTTTCTATGAGTTCCTTTCTCTTCTTAGTTGTCTCCTACACTGTGATACTCACCACAGTTAGGAATCGCTCTTCTGCTAGCATGGCAAAGGCCCGCTCCA
>JAQQAC010026072.1:78657390-78671505 GCA_029783875.1 Phataginus tricuspis
GGGGAGGAAATAGTTGGAAATTATATATCCAACATGGTAAGGGATTTATATACAAAATACACTAACATCTTTTACAATTCAAAAAGAAAAAGATAGATTATAGGAATTCATGATGGCAGCGTGAGAGGTGAAACAGAGAGCTCCTCCCAAAACCACAAACAGTACAAAAATATAGTTAATAAATACAACTAACCCTAACACAGCAACAAGAAAGAAGGCTGAACCAGACTGCATACAGACCTCATGAACATAGCAGACCTCACAAAACAGGGTAATGTACGAAAACCTTAATCAGGGGGGACCCAGGCCCTTTCCCCACCCAGATCACCAGCGGGAGGAAGAGAAATGGATCACAGAAGGGGGTAAAAGTCTGGGACAGCTGGACACCTAGCCCTGGAGGTCTGCTTTGTGAGGAGAATCCCAGGGTGTGCAGTGCACTGGACGTTAGGGAGCTCGGACAGGCGGAGTGCTTGAGAAATTGACATTCCGCCCGTTTCTGGAGGAGGGGATCCACACCCAGCTGCTCTGTGGCAGAGGAAAGGCAGGCAGTCTGAGAGGCTTCCTAGCAGCAAGAGGGCTGCTGAAGGGGCGGGGTTTGCATGGAGCTTGCTACACAGGAGAAGGGAGAGCTGGACAAGTTTGCCTGGGCACACTCTGTCCAGCTGGTTGGGAACTTTGGAGAGCTTCATGTGCTCCATCCCCCTGGCTGCCTACTCAGCTCCGAGGCCCCCCACTGTGACACACAGTGTGCCTAGCCTTCCTACTGGCCTGCAGGCACCTTCTCGCAAACCCACAGTCACTGCGCAGGCATCAGGCCAGCCAGAGGGAGTCCCCGCCTCCAACAACTAGAGACGCAAAGCACAGAAGTTTACCTGTGTGTGCCTGGTCCACTGCCTCTGACACTGGAAACGGGCACTGCAGACGGGAAGCAGAAAACATCTTTCCTCCCTGGAGGCACCAGCTCCACTCCCCTATGACCCCCAACGTCACTCTAGGGGCTGAGCAGCTCCAGAGATTGAGTTTCTGCGCACTAATGGGCACCACAAAGAAATATGAAAAGTCAAAAGGACATGGTTCACACCAAAATCTCACAAACCCCAGAAATAGGGTCAAATGAAACCAAAGTCACCAATCTTCCTGAAAGAGAGTTCAAAATAAAAATTATAAAGATGCTTATGGAGGTACAGAAAAATATTCAAGACCTCCGGAAAAAATTTAAGTTGGAGATTCATTCATTAAGAAATACCATATCTGAAATGAAACATACAGTGGAGGGATTTAAAGGCAGATTAGATGTAGTATAAGAGATGTTAAATGGAATAGAAATTAGAGAAGAGAAATACAAAGAAACTGAGGCACAGAAAGAGAAAAGGATCTCGAGGAATGAAAGAATATTGAGAGAACTGTGTAACCTATCCAAACGGAACAATATTCACATTATAGGGGTACCAGAAGAAGAAGAGAGAGAAAAAGGGATAGAAAGTGTCATTGAGGAGGTAACTGCTGAAAA
This sequence comes from Phataginus tricuspis, assembly GCA_029783875.1. Taxonomy (NCBI): domain Eukaryota; kingdom Metazoa; phylum Chordata; class Mammalia; order Pholidota; family Manidae; genus Phataginus; species Phataginus tricuspis. The sequence goes on from JAQQAC010026072.1 coordinate 78,658,901, forward strand.
CTTCTGCAATCTGAGGAAGGAGTTAGTCTCTCAAGCCATGGAGGTGCACAGATCTCCCAACACTAGGGACCCAAGGAAGACAACATCAAGACATATAACAATTAAAATGGCAAGGATCCAGAATAAAGACAGACTCTTAAAAGCAGCTGGAGAGAGAAAAAAGATCACATACAAAGGAAAACCCATTAGGCTGTCATCAGATTTCTCAACAGAAACCTTACAGGCCAGAAGGAATTGGCATGCTATGTTTAATGCAATGAAGCAGAAGGGCCTCAAACCAAGAATATGGTACCCAGCAAGGTTATCATTTAAATTTGAAGGAGGGATTAAACAATTTTCAGATAAGCAAGAGCTGAAAGAATTTACCTCCCACAAACCAACTCTACAGGGCATTTTGGAGGGACTCCTATAGATGGAAGTATTCCTAAGAGTAAACAGATGTCACCCAAGGAATAGACAAAGAGTACAGAATATGATTCATAACATACAAAGAATGGAGAAGGAAGAAAAAGGAGGGGAAAAAAAGAACCTTTAGGTTGTGTCTGTAATAGTATATGAAGTAAGTTAAATTAGACTGTTAGATAGTACGGGAATTGCCCTTGAAGCTTTGGTAACCACAAATTTAAAGCCTGCAATGGCAATAAGTACATACCTATTGATAATCACCATAAATGTAAATGGTCTGAATGCACCAATCAAAAGACATAGAGTTACTGAATGGATAAACAAACAGGACCCATCTATATGCTGCCTACAAGAGACTCACTTCAAACCCAAAGACATACATAGACTGAAAGTAAAGGGATGGAAAAAGATATTTCATGCAACTAACAGTGTGAAAAGAGCAGGAGTTGCAGTACTTGTATCAGACAAAATAGACTTCAAAACAAAGAAAGTCACAAGAGACAAAGAAGGACATTACATAATGATAAAAGGTTCAGTCCAACGAGAGATATAACCATTATAAATATCTCTGCACCCATCATAGGATCACCTACATATGTGAAACAAATACTAACAGAATTAAAGGAGGAAATACAATGAAATGCATTCATTTTAGGAGACTTCAACACACCACTCACTCCAAAGGACAGATCAACCAGACAGAAAATAAGTAAAGAGACAGAGGCACTGAACAACATTTTAGAACAGAGGGACCTAACAGACATCTACAGAACACTCCATCCAAAAGCAACAGGATACACACTCTTCTCAAGTGCACATGGAACATTTTCAAGAATAGATCATATATTAGGCCACCAAAAGAACCTCAGTAAATTGAAAAATATTGAAATTGTACCAACCAGCTTCTCAGATAACAAAGGTATGAAACTAGAAATAAATTACACAAAGAAAATGAAAAAACCCACAAACACATGGAGGCTTAATAGCATGCTCCTAAATAATCAATGGATCAATGACCAAATAAAAACAGAGATCAAGCAATATACAGAGACAAATGACAACAATAATTCAACACCACAGTTTTATCTGTGACCTCCCTCTAATGACCAAGCTTGCCCGCATAGACACGTATATGTTGTCAGCTTATTGATTGTTGCAGACAATGGCTTTCTTTCTACGAGTTCCTTTATCTTCTCGGTTGTCAACTACACTGTGATACTCATCACAGTTAGGTCTCACTCCTCCGCTAGCATGGCAAAGGCCCGCTCCACACTGGCTGCTCCTATCACTGTGGTCATGCTGTTGGACCATGCATCTTCGTATATGTGTGGCCCTTCAATTGTTGTTCAATTGACAAAGTCCTTGCTGTATTCCACACCTTCTTCACTCCCATTTTAAACCCAGTTATCTACAATCTAAGAAACAAAGTAAAGTCAGCTACGTCAAAACTGAGGAGTCAGTCTGTGAAGCCTGCCAGTTTCTGCAGTCTTAAGAAATGCTCTTTTCCTGGAAACAAAGTAAAGTTAACATGACTGTTATCACTGTAGCCATGTTTCTAGCCAGTTATAAATGGAATCACTGTGATGTTAAAGCAAATCATTTTGACCAGTGGGGATGAGTGATTAAGTTAATAGTTAACGTAAGATGGCGATACTGTGGGGTATACTTGAAACTAATATAAGATTGTATATCAATTACACTTCAATAAAAACATTCACTAGCAAAAAGAAAAAGTTAATATCAGAAAATGACAATGCATTTTAGTAATTTTAACCTTCTTTTCATTACTTTTGGTTGTACTTTTGATTTCTTTTCTCCATTGATTCTTATACTTTAAACTCATTTTAAGATAAAGGCCTTGAAGTCGATGACACAAGGTTTGAAAGTGGCAAGAGTGGGCATCCTTGTCTTGTTTCTGATCTTGGAAGAAAGATCGTCAGTTATTCATAACCAAGTTTGATGTTAGCTGTGGGTGGTCCTAATCTTATTAGGTTGATGTACACTTTCCTTCTACACCTAATTTTTAGAGAGTTTTTAATCAAGAAGTATGTTGAATTCTGTCAAGTGCTTTCTCTACACCTACCAAGATGATCATACGATTTTTCTTTCATTCTGTAGCACATCACATTTGTTCATTTGCATATGTTGAACCATCTTGCATCCCAGGAAAATGTCCCACTTGATCATGATTTTTAAGTGATTTTTTTAATACACTGATGTCTTTTTGCTAGTATTTTATTAAACATGTTTGCATGTATGTTCATCTGGGATATTGGCCTATAATTTTCTTTTTTAGTGATGTCTGATTTTGGTAGCAAAGTAATGCTGGCCTCATTAAATAAGTTCTGAAGTGTTACTTCTTCCAGTTTTTTGAAAGAGTTTGAGAAGTACTGACATTAATTCTTTAAATATTTGGTAAAATTGGCCAGTGAAGCCATTCAGTCTTGGAACTTCTTTCCTTGGAGACATCTGATTAAACGGTGAATGATTCAGTCATTTACGGGTCTATCCAGATTGCCTATTTCTTCAAGATTCAGACATGGTAGGTAGACATGGTAGATGGTTCTAGGAATTCATCCATTTCTGCAAGGTTATCCATTTTGCTGGAGTTTAATTGTTTGTAATAGTCTGTATTGAATCTTCATGTTTCTGTGGATTATGTAGTGTCCCTTAGTTCATTTCTGATTTTGAATTTTCTTTTTGTCCATTTCATCTTTGCAAAAATCAGCCCTCAGTGTCGTCGTTCTTTGCATTATTTTTCTCGTCTCTTTTTTTTTTTATTCATTTCTGCTCTGATCTTTGTCATTTCCTTCTTTCTGCGAACTTTGGGTTTAGTTTCTTCTTTTTTTCTTGTATGAGTTTTACTTACTTGAGCTGTTTTTCCTTAATGTAGGCATTTATCACTAGAAACTTCCCCCAGAACTACTTTTGCTGCATCTTGTCAGTTTGGGGATGTGTTCCCCTTTTTGTTTGTCTCAAGATATTGTTTTTTCATTTTCCTTTTGATTTATTTTTTGACTTTATGGTTGTTCAAGAATTGTGCTAGTTACTTTCTACACATTGTGAATTTTCCAGATTTCTTCTTGTTATTCATAACTACTTTTATTCCACTATGGCCAGAAAAGATACTTGATTTGAATTCAATCTTCTTAAATTTGTTAAATCTTGTTTTGTGAGCTAACATACACTTTATTCTGAAGAAAATTCTGTGTGATCTTGAGAAGAATGTGTGCTCTACAGCTCTTCAGCGAAATGTTCTGTGTATGTCTGCTAGGTTATTTGGTCTGAAGTAAAGTTCAAGTCCATTATTTCTTTATTGATTTTATGTCTGGATGATCTATCCACTGTTGAAAATGGAGTACGGAGTCTCTTTTTATCATTGCATTGCTCTCTACTTCAGCCTTCAGGTCTGGTGATAGTTGCTTAATGTATTGAGATCCTCCAAAGGTGGGTGCAAATACATTTTTAGTTGTTATATCCTCTTGATGAATTGTCCTCTTTTTCGTTATATAATAATGTACTTTGTGTCCTGTGACAGTTTTGACTTAAAGTATAATTTCATTCTTACATATAGCTACCCTCCTCTCTTTTAGCTACCATATGCATAGAACATCTTCTTCCATCCCTTGCCTTTCTTTTTTTGTCCTAAACCTATGTGAGTCTGTTCTGGCAGCATATAGTTAGATCTTGGTTTTATATCCATTCAGCTACTTTATATCTTTTGATTGGAGAATTTGATCTATTTACGTATAAAGTTCTTATAGGTAAAACTTTCTCGACATTTTGTTAATTTTCTGTTTTATACTTCTTTCATACCTTTCTTAATCTCTTGCTCTTTTGTTTTTGATTTGATGATTTTTTTTGGTCCTGAAGTACTTTGATTTCTTTCTCTTTCTCTTTATCTACTGTAGGTTTTTTTCTTTGTGGCTTGCACCTTACATAAACCATCTTAAAGTTATCACAACCTATTTTAAGCTGATAACTTAACTCTGATCACATACAAAAGCTCTACACTTTTACTTCTTCCTCCCCCAACTTTTACGTTTTTGATTTCACAGTCTACCTCTTTTTATATTCTGCAGTCATTAACAATTTATTATAGTAGTTATTTTTAATACCTTGGTCTTTAACTTTTCTACTAGAGTTAAAAGTCATTTATGTACCACCATTACTAAATAAGAGTGTTCTGAATTTGACTATGCATTTATCTTTACCAGAAACTTTTTTACTTCTTATGTTTTCATATAACTAATTTATAGCCTTTTTTTGTACTTCTGATGGTTAGCTTTATTGGTTACAGTATTTTTGGTTCACAGGTTTTCTCTCTTTCTCTCAGTATATGTCATCCACTCTCTGCTGGCCTGCAAGTTTCTACAGAGAAAGTTGCCAATTGCCTTATGGGGATTCCCTTGTATGTAATGAGTCTCTTTTCTGTTGCTCTTTGTGAAAGTCTCTCTCATTGGCTTTCAACAATTTGATTATAATGTGTCTCATTATGATGTTTACCCTATATGGGGGTCTTTGGACATCATGGATATGGATGTTCATTTTCCTCCCAGATTTGGGGCATTTTATGTCAGTATTTCTTTAAATAAGCTTTCTTACCCTTTCTCAGGATTTCTCCATCTGGGAGTCTCATACTATGTATATTGGTTGGATAACTGGTGTCCTATACATCATGTAGGCTTTCTTCACTCTTTTCAATTTTGTTGTTGTTGCTGTTTCTCTACCTGGATAATTTCAAATAATTTGTCTTTGAGTTTGCCAATTCTTTCTTTGCTGCAATCAAATCTAATCCTTATGCTTTTATTGAAATTCTCAGATTATTCACTGTCATTTTCAACTTCAGACTTTCTGTTTGGTTTTTTGTTATTGTTTCTATTTCTTTGTTAAACTTTTTGTTTTGTTCTTTTCTTACTTTCCTGATTTCATTTCGTTTTTCTTTCTTTAGGGTAAGTACTAGATGTTACTAGTTGCCCTTAGTGGTGTCATGTTTGCCTGATTATTCATGATCTGTGTAGCTTTGCATTACTGTGGCACCTGAAGGACAGTTACCCCTTCTGGTTTTCACAGAGTGGTGTCAGGGGTAAAGAGTCTTCCCACTGGGTGCCTAGATGGATGGGACAACACCCTGACTGTAATCAAGCTGGGCTTGAGCTGGGTACCCTGGCTGTCACTGGGCCCACAGTCAAGTCTGCAGCCAACAGGATTGTTACCAGAGCTGCATGCAGGTGCAGTGCCCACCAGGTCCTTTCCCTGGGAGGCAACACTGCCTCTGGAACACAGTAGGAAAGGACTGGATCTGGGTCACTGGACTGCTTCCAAGATTGCAGTTGTGTCCAATGTTGGTGGGCTGTTCTATTTGTATAGTCTGAGTGGGTCCCTGGGCAGGAAAGATTTCCTTTGACTGCAGTACAGTGGGGCTTAAGTTGTCTTAGACTCCTGCAAGGACCTAATTTGGTCTGATGTCAGCAGGACTATTACCAGGGACAAGGATGGGCATGGCCACACCCAAATCCCTTGGAGGAAGGGACTGATGGCAGGACTTTGGAGAAGTACAGCCCTGGCTGAGTCTACAGGGGGACTGAGCTGCTCCAGTCCACATTCAGGACCATGGTCAGTAGGTTGCCACTGAGGCATGGGCCTGCTGTCTTAAAGCAGCCCTCTTTGGTCTTGAGCTCTACCAGGGATTTACAACCTCCCACCTGGATCCCAAAGCTCCCATAAAGGCTCCTTTGTCCACAGATGGTGCCAACTATTTTATTTTATTTTTGTAGGAGAATGTGGGCTCAGGAACTTCTATCTAACCATGTTGATGATGTCACTCCATTCCACATTTGTTCAGACTCAGTATTTATGCATATTAGTTTCAGAGTTATTAACCTACAACCCAATGAAAAATAAATTTACCAAGTATAGTACAATGTTAATGTACAATTATTTTCATCTTTCAACTTAATGTTCCAGTTAAAATTAGAATGCTCAGTTATACAGGGCACTGCCCTCCTTCCTCCTTCTGAGCAGTTATGTCATACTTGCAATAGATATATTTGTTTGTCAAGAACCTTACAACCTGGTACACACTTTGATTCTTTGCTTGCATGTTTGTGTTGCCATTATAGTTAAGTCATCATGATTTACATGCCTATGGATTTTGACAATGTATAAAGTCACATATGCACCAGTTTCATACCTTGGAGAATCGTAAGGGGATCATTTCTGATGTACAACATTCAAGGAATAAAAATAGGAAACATTTAAAAATAATATCCTACATTCATTTCCATAGATGGTAAATAATGGTATTTCACCATAGCTGCCCTAGACCGTTATAAACAAATTTACATATTATGTATCCAGTTAAAATATGTTCATATACTTCTTGAACTCTTCTCTTTACTTCAAACACTACTTAGAATTTGGCTTCTGGATGTTTTGGAACTTTTATTTAATAATTGGGTATCCATATTTATTTCAATGTATGAAAATGTAATTACATTAACTGCATCATTCTTCCATTTACTTTTCCCCTTAATATTAAATTTTTGAGCTAAAATTTACATATAACTTCCAATATATTAATTTTAGTAGTTGAATAGTATTCTAATTTATTAAAATGTTATAATTTATTTCTCCATTTTCCAATTTAGAGTCACTTAGATAATTGTTACTGTATTTCTTTTTGAAAAATATTATACTGAACATTCTGCATGTATCCTTGTGTGTGTAAAACTTTTACTAGATTATATAGAGAGAACTGAGTTGGCTAAGTGATACAGAACCTCATTTTATATTTCTTTAAAAATGCTCATTTATAACTTACCTAAGAATCTCTGGAGACAGGAATGCAGCACCTACAAAACATTATTTAAAATATGATTTAAAAGACTGTTGATGTATTTGTCAAGGAAACATAATATTCGTCATGAAGAAGAAATGAGAGCATCCTCGAAGATTTAAATAACCTCATGTTGAAGAAGTAGATCGGTTCTATTAAACCGCAGATGGTAGAACCAGTTGAGCATTCTTACAACCAACGAAACTGCCTTTTGAAGTGGGAGGCTCCTTACGACTAGAGAAAACCTGCCTGAGGCTTGGTAACCATTTATGATTGAATGATGGCTTTAATGAAAGTCAGAAAGTAGGGGATCAAAAATTTACTCACTAGGAATTTGAGTGGTAATCAAATATTTTGCTTTCATGTGTACCACTATGGTGGGAAAAGCTTTTCTTTTCCCATTCCTGGAAAAATGTAAATATCCCCATGGCAGGGTGACTTCACAGATCTCTAAAGGTTAATTTTTCACTTCTCCAGTGAGATCAGTTTCCTGGCCTCAGGGTAGAAGGCTTTATATATATTCTCTTTTCTTAGAATACTGCAATTGCGTGATACAGGGAAAGAGGGGCAGAGCCCTCACTACTTGAGGACAGAACCTAGGGACCCAGCGCACTTTAGTTTATGGACTACATTAAAATGCATCATGCCAAGAGTATATTGAAAATGTGTTCAATATGAAAGTACACAGATGAATGAAAGTTTAAAAGAATTAGAGAAATAAGGATTGGAGGAATTATCAGAATGTGTAAGTATTATAAGTGCCTTATGAACATGTTTGCTTAAAACAAGAAAATAATGAGTGATCTATTTAAAATTATAAAATTAGCAATTAGATTTAGGAAAAGGGAGGCCATTATTTTATCAGTCAAATTGGAAACTCCATCTGGAAGAAGTAAATCCCTATTTTATTCTTCTCTGTTTGTATGATGTATAGTGACGGCCCCACTGCACTAGCTGAGGGTCAGCTCTTACAGGAATAGAATCAGAATCTGAAGAACAGAAGGAAGAACGTTACAATGATTTTCTGTCCTTCTCTGCCCCTATGATGCTTTCTATTCAGAGGATTATTAGACACTCGTTAAATCTATATTTATTGACTAGCAAAATTTGGCTGGAATGAAGACAGGAATTGCTGTGCAAAGCAGAGTAGTGATCACTTAGGTGTTCTGCAATGCTTTTTGATTTTCTAGCCTTACAGGGAAGCAAGTCTTGTGAGATAAATTATAGACAAGAAAGATTAAAATTAAAATATAATATATACATGATTATGTTAGAAATAGATATTAATATAGGATTAATTCCATAAGTACTAAACTTCACCTTAAACTGCAAGGGGAAAATACCTTCTGATGTTATTTGTGATCTAAAAAGTTTTAATGCCTTAGGTATACTGGCGATGAGAAAGTATATAGAATTCACCCTTGAACAAAGCAGGGATTAGGGGTGCTGACCCTCCATGAGGTCAAAAATCTACGTATAACTTTTGACTCCTCAAAAATTAACTAATAATAGCTTACTCTTGACCAGAAGACTTACTGGTAACATAAACTGTTGGTTAACACATATTTTGTATATGTCTTACATGCTATAATCTTACAATAATCTAGAGAAAGAAAATGTTTTCAATTGTTGCAAATGTCCAAAATTTTTCAATTGTAAGTGTACCACACAGTTCAAACCCATGTCGTTCAAAGGATCCACTGTAATCCATTAACCATGAAGCCATTCGACATTCCAGCTTAAGGAAATCTGAAAGACTTTTCCACACTCCACATGTTCCCATGACGTAACTGCCTCTGCCTTTTGAGTTTGAGATATAAAAACAGGCTTGGAGATTATCTAGCTCTATTTTCTAAGTTAATAACTGGAATAATATTAGGCATCCTTACTAAAAATGGCCTATTTAATTATTAAGAAGAAAATGAAATATTATATTTCCCCATACTGTAACACTTGTGTTTAACAGTGGAGAACTTAATGTGGAGAGGATATTCTAGTTATTTCCCTTATTTTAAAAAATGAAAATTGACAATCCTACTTTTACTAGATATTGAAATGATGGAGAAACTGAGCTCCTGAGAGGTTGTAAAATTTGCCTAAAATTTGGTAAGCTATTTAGTAGGAAGGAAAAGGAGAATCCGGGTTTTCTAGATTCCAGGGTAATGCTCTCCCTATAGCACGTGACACCTTTGGACACCATTCCTTCATTTAAAGTTCAGGTCATTTTAGAACTTATAATTTAGAATGGTCTGTTATTTAAGTAGAGCTTATTAGGTATAAAATAGTTATAGTTATAACTATTATATATAGTTATTAGATATAAAATAACTAATAAAATGAAAAATCGCCATTGTACATCAAATTATGAAACAAAGTATATCTTTATATGATAATTGTCTTAAGGACTTATCACTTACAAGGTTAAATTCATTATATTATTATAGGATAAAATGTCTGATTCAATTACACAATGATAATACAAAAATTCGAGAATGAAAGAAAAATCAAAATGCACTTTAAAAGTAAGGAAAAAAGAAGGAATAAGCCTAAAATTTTTCTAAGCATTATTTTGAGAAAATGACTGTATTTCCTGTCACTTCAGAAATTAAATGAGGGACTATCACCGGTTGTAATTCTAAAAAACAATTTTGGAATGCTTTTTTAAAATTAATGTTTCTGTCTAAAACATTCTTTCATCAGGAAAAGAAGGCCTACATGAGAGAGCTGGAGTTGAAATTTCTAGGTTCTACCCTGAGATTAATGTTTTAACTCTTTGACTAATTCTACTTATACTTCAAGAGGTTTAGTTGCAAGGTCATGCTATTTCTAGGATATGTGGCTACAATATACGTCAGGAATCAGTCTTCCGTATGTGACCTTTAGTATATATGATTTATTTTAATTTTGAGAGATTCCACATGTGATTGTTGATTGCCAACATATTCCCTTGTTTATTATTATCACAAAAACAAGCAATGCAGCCAAAGTGAGTTTACGCTCTATGCACCATTTGCAAAATGTATTTTTAGTGCTGTCCATGTCCTTGAAGATAAGCCTATTCCAGGATCAGATACCATGTGCCTATATCCTTCTTGAGAAGTAAACCTGCTTATGGCTCATCTCCTCAGGGCCAGGTGAGTGGGGTTTTTGGTATTCCGGAACTGACAATTAAACCCTTTCGAAGCTTTAATGATCACAGACTAAATGATAAGCTCACATGTTTCATTTTATCTTAGATAACAGTGTTCTGCTGGTCTCTTTCTGAAGATCATGCACCAGCACTGGTCTCTAGGGCACAGTGACTGTCGGGGACACGAAGGGAGGTAGGGATGGAGGCAGCAGGTAGTGAAGAAAGCTTATGAAGGATGTAACTTTGAACTGGTAGAGTTTGGGGGCATCTGCAAATGATAATCATACCTACTTTATTTTACCCCATGCGTGTACTATTTCAGAGACAGAAGTACTGAGGAGAGACTGATTTTATGGACTCAGAAGTAAGGAGTACTTGTAGGACACCTAGTAATGTCTTCTGTAATTGCATTAATTCATCCTAAAATATTACAAAAATGAAAAATGGACCCAATCTAGTAGTGAGAACACATTCTCCTATAACGCAGACAATACCATCTTTGAACAGGCATTGTGAACAGAAACAAAATACTTATTCTGATCTGAAGTAATACATTATCAAGAATGCTTACATATGTGTACTCACTACAGTTGATTAAAGATTTATCACCTATATAATCTTTAAGAAACATTTTCATTTTCTCGTTGAGGGTAATATTATTCTCAATATTTTGTATGTGAGAACAATTAGCCCCTGAAAGGCTAAATGACTTACTCAATGCCATACAGCTGCCTGATGACTGACTGTGATTTTAATGTAAAGTATTTTTTCCAAAAGATTTAGGCTTTCATTATAGTATAGTATTTTATTTGGTTCAAAAATTCCTTTTATTAAGTGATAAACCTAGTGTTTTATTAAATAAAGAATGTGCAGATGACTGAAGGGACAAGAGGGTCCAGTACCTCATCTAAAGGAACAAAGGATTATAATATTAGTAAATGATCTTCATGGGGGAACTTATAAACCTAAACACTGTTTCGCCAGTGTCTACTTTTACACAGAGCCAGGGCAAAGTAGACATTTAAATTCTTATAGAGTGAATTAACTAGCAAATATATATAATAATATATATGTATTTATTATATACAGATATACATATCTGTATACAATAAATATATGAACCCATATAGAGCAAAGAAACTGAGACCTTTTTGCCCAACATCTTCATCTTACATTGCTAAAAATGGAGGAATTGATGAAAGAGATTTTCCCAAGGTCACTGAGCTACTCAGTGGCAGAAGAGGGAAAAGATATATCTATATGCTTATCCATCACATAGTATTTTTCTTCGGATCAAAGATGAAAACTAGACTTCCTATTACACCCATACCCCTTTAGCATAAGAGGAAAAACTGCAAAGTTGGAAACATTTATTAGGCAAAAATCAATTATTTGTGATGCAAAAATGTATAATTATTTTTCCATATATGCTGCATTGCAGATTGTTTCTGGGGAAGGCAATGACAAAAACTGTCCTAATACAAGGGAAAGGAGTGTAAAATGTTATAGCACAAGGAAGCTTTTTAGAACTCATGAAAGGAATGGAAAAGAGTCACTTCTTTTGTGGGGGAAACCCCCAAAAGCCAGTAACTCTCAACTGCATCAGTAAACAGAACATTACCAGAAGCCTAAAGTCCTTTCAATGTTCCCCCTTGTCCCTTTCCTCCCTTCAAAGATAACTTCTATTCTGGCTTCTCATGCTATAGATTCATTTGTCTTTTTTAAACTTTGTTACAAAGAACAATACAGTAATGTACTCTTGTGTCTAATGTTTTTTACACACTAATTTGTGAGATCTATGTCCTTCTGTTATCAGTGCACAAATTTTTCCCTTGTTAAGAGTTCTTATTTAGTGGAGAAAAAAATGACAGATTTTTGTCTCTGTAGATTATAATATTGGAATTCTCTAATGCCAAAACAGCTTTTCAAATATTATTTGTAATATTAATTTGCGATTTCCATTACTAAATTGTTTAAGTAACATTTTAAATTCAAGTAACTAAATGAAAATACAATAACCTCCCAAGCACCAACACCCTTTATCTAGAAGAGTTACAGTTCAATATCCCATTCTGTGTCTGTTTGTCTCATCTTGATTATTAGAGTACCTTCTCTATTCAGGCATGAATGAAAATCTAACAAATACGTTTCAGTAGAAACCAGGAATCCTAAAGCTGAGCAAACTTGGCAAACTGACCCCAAACTCAGTTAACTGATTGTTCTCTGCTTCTC
>JAQQAC010026072.1:78681505-78704921 GCA_029783875.1 Phataginus tricuspis
TCTGAATGCACCAATCAAAAGACATAGAGTTACTGAATGGATAAAAAAACAAGACCCATCTATATGCTGCCTACAAGAGACTCACTTCAAACCCAAAACATACACAGAAAGTAAAGGGATGGAAAAAGATATTTCACGCAACTAACCGTGAGAAAAGAGCAGGAGTTGTAGTAGTTGTATCAGACATAATAGACTTCAAAACTAAGAAAGTCACAAGAGACAAAGAAGGACATTACATAATGATAAAAGGGTCAGTCCAACAAGAGGATATAACTATTATAAACATCTATGCACTCAACACAGAATCACCTACATATGTGAAACGAATACTAACAGAAGTAAAGGGGGAAATTCAATGAAATGCATTCATTTTAGGAGACTTCAACACACCACTCACTGCAAAGGACAGATCAACCAGACAGAAAATAAGTAAGGAGACAGAGGCACTGAACATTTTAGAACAGATGGACCTACCGGACCTCTGCAGAACACTCCATCCAAAAGCAACAGGATGCACATTCTTCTCAAGTGCACATGGAACATTTTCAAGAATAGATCATATATTAGGCCACCAAAAGAACCTCAGTAAATTCAAAAATATTGAAATTGTACCAATGAGCTTCTCAGACCACAAAGGAATGAAACTAGAAATGAATTATGCAAAGAAAATGAAAAATCCCACAAACATATGGAGGCTTAATAACATGCTCCTAAATAATCAATGGATCAATGACCAAATAAAAGCAGAGATCAAACAATATACGGAGACAAATGACAACAATAATTCAACACCACAAAATCTGTGGGATGCAGTAAAGGCTGTGCTAAGAGGGAAATATATTGCAATACAGGCCAACCTCAGGAAAGAAGAACAGTCCCAAATGATCTGTGTAAACTCACAATTAATGAAATTAGGAAAGGAAGAACAAGTTAGGGCCAAACTCAGTAGAAGGGGGACATAACAATGATTAAAGGAGAAAAAAATAAATTTGAGAAGAATAAAACAATAGAAAGAATCAATGAAAGCAGGAGCTGGTTCTTTGATAATATAAACAAAATCGATAAACCCCTAGTCAGACGTAAGAAGAAAAAAAGAGGGTCTACACACACAAACAGAATCAGAAATGAGAAAGGAAAAGACACTATAGATACCACAGAAATACAAAGAATTATTAGAGAGTACTATGAAAAATAGTATGGTAACAAACTGGATAACCTAGAAGAAATGGACAACTTTCTAGAAAAATACAACCTTCCAAGGCTGACCCAGGACGAAACAGAAAATCTTAATAGACCAATTACCAGCAAGAAATTGAATTGGTAATCGAAAAACTACCTAAGAACAAAACTCCTGGGCCAGATTGTTTCACTGCTGAATTTTATCTAACACTTAGGGAACACCTAACACCCATCCTCATTAAAGTTTTCCAAAACGCAGAAGAGGAGGAAATACACCCAAACTCAGTCTACGAGGCCAACATCACTCTAATATCAAAACCAGGCAAAGACACCACAAAAAAAGAAAATTACAGACCAATATCTCTGATGAACATAGATGCAAAAATACTCAACAAAATATTAGCAAAGTGAATTAAAAAATACATCAAAAAGATCATTCATCATGATCAAGTGGGATTAACCTAGGATTGCAAGGATGGTACAAATCCAAATATCTATCAACATCATCCACTACAGTGATAAAAAGGACAAAACCACAGGATCATCTCCATAGATGCTGAAAAAGCAGTTGACATAATTCAACATCCATTCATGATAAAAACTCTCAACAAAATGGGTATAGAGGGCAAGCACCTCAACATAATAAAGGCCATATATGACAAACCCACAGCAAACATTATACTTAACACGAAGAAACTGAAAGCTTTTCCTTTAAGATCAGGAACAAGACAAGGATGCCCACTCTCCCGACTTTTATTCAACATAGTACTGGAGGTCCTAGCCATGGCAATTAGACAACACAAAGAAATAAAAGGCATTCAGATTGGCAAGGAAGAACTCAAACTGTCCTTGCTTGCAGATGACATGATATTGTACATAAAAAGCCCTAAAGAATCCACTCCAAAACTATGAGATCTAATATCTGAATGCAGCAAAGTTGCGGGATACAATATTAATACACAGAAATCTGTTGCATTCCTATAGACTAACGAGGAAAGAGAAATCAGGAAAACAATTCCATTCACACTCACATCAAAAAGAATAAAATACCTAGGAATAAACCTAACCAAGGAAGTGAAAGAACTATACCCTGAAAACTACAAGACACTTTAAGAGAAATTAAAGAGGACACTAATAAATGGAAATTCATCCCATGCTCTTGGCTAAGAATAATTAATAGTGTCAAAATGGCCATCCTGCCTAAAGAAATCTACAGATTCAATGCAATCCCTATCAAAATACCAACAGCATTCTTCAATGAACTAGAGCAAACAGTTCTAAAATGCATATGGAACCACAAAAGACCCCAAATAGCCAAAGCAATCCTGAGAAGGAAGAGTAAAGCAGGGGGGATTATGCACCCTGAATTCAAGCTCTACTACAAAGCTACACTAATAAACACAGTTTGGCACAAGAACAGACTCATAGACCAGTGGAACAGAATAGAGAGCCCAGATATAAACCGAAGCATATATGGTCAATTAATATATGATAAAGGAGCCATGGATATACAATGGGGAAATGACAGCCTCTTCAACAGCTGGTGTTGGCAAAACTGGACAGCTACATGTAAGAGAATGAAACTGGATCATTGTCTAACCCCATACACAAAAGTAAATTCAAAATGGATCAAAGACCTGAATGTAAGTCATGAAACAATAAAACTCTTAGAAAAAACATAGGCAAAAATTTCTTGGACATAAACATGAGCAACTTCTTCATGTACATATTTCCCCGGGCAAGGGAAACAAAAGCAAAAATGTATGAATGAGACTATATCAAACTGAAAAGTTTCTGTACAGCAAGGAATACCATCAGTAGAACAAAAAGACATCCTACAATATGGGGGAATATATTCATAAATGACATATACAATAAGGGATTGACATCCAAATAATATAAAGAGGTCATGCACCTCAACAAACAAAAAGCAAATAAGCCAATTAAAAAATGGTCAGAGGAGCTGAACCCACACTTCTCCAAAGAAGAAATTCAGATGGCCAACAGGCACATGAACAGATGCTCCCTATCACTAGTGATCAGAGAAATGGAAATTAAAACCACAATGAGATATCACCTCAGACCAGTTAGGATGGCCGCCATTCAAAACACAAACAACAACAAAAGTTGGTGAGGATGTGGAGGAAGGGGAACCCTCCTACACTGATGGTGGGAATGCATATTAGTACAACTCTTGCGGAAAACAGTATGGAGGTTCCTCAAGAAACTCAAAATAGAAATACCATTTAACCCAGGAATTCCACTCCTAGGAATTTACCCTAAGAGTGCAGCAGCCCAGTTTGAAAAAGACACATGCACCCTATGTTTATCGCAGCACTATTTACAGTAGCAAAGAAATATAAGCAACCTAAGCATCCATCAGTAGATGAATGGATAAAGAAGATGTGGTATATATACACAATGGAATATTATTCAGTCATAAGAAGAAAACAAATCCTACCATTTGCAACAACATGGATGGAGCTAGAGGGTATTATGCTCAGTGAAATAAGCCCAGCAGAGAAAGACAAGTACCAAATAATTTCACTCATCTGTGGCGCATAAGAACAAAGCAAAAACTGAAGGAACAAAATAGCATCAGACTCACAGAACCCAAGAATGGACTAACAGTTTCCAAAGGGAAAGGGACTGGGGATGATGGGTGGGAAGGGAGGGATAAATGGGAAAAAGGGCTATTACAATTAGCACACATAATGTAGCGGGGGTTGGGTGGGGTCGGGGGATACGGGGAAGGCAGTATAACACAGAGAAGACAAGTAGTGATTCTATAACATCCTTCCACGCTGATGGACATTGACTGCAATGGGGGTATGCGGTGGGGACTTGATAATAGGGGGTCAGGTAACCATAATGTTGCTCATGTAATTGTATATTAATAATAGCAAAAGAAAAAAAAGAAACAGATAAACCCAATTTAAAAAGGGTCAAAGGATTTGAATATGTGTTTTTCCAGCAAACTACAGAGATATGACAAGATGATCAACATCATTAGTCATTAGACAAAATGTTAATGAAAACCACAATAAGAAATCACTTCATACCTGATAGAATGGCTGAAGGCAAAAAAAAAAAAGAGAAAATAATAAATGTTCATGTGGATATGCTGAAGATTGGAATCCACATTATATATATTGTCAATGTGATAGACAAATGGTGAAGCCTCTTTGGGAAACAGTCTGATACTTCCACAAAATGTTAAATTTAGAGTTAACATAGGACCCAGAAATTCTACTCCCAGAGATATACCCTAAGGAAGTGATAAAATATTAATATAAAAACTTGTTCAGTATTCACAGAAGAATTTTAATAATAGCCACAAAATGAAAACAACTCAAATGTCTATCAATGGTTGAATGGACAAACAAAATGTGGTATGTTCATATGATAGAATATCATTCCTCCATTAAAAAAGAACGAAATACTGATACATGCTACAATATAAATGAATGCTGTAAACACTACACTAATGGAAGAAGACAGTTACAAAGGCCACATACTGCATAATTCCATTGTATGATGTCTAGATGAAGCAAATACAAGAAATGAAAAATGGTTGATGGGATCTGAGATTGGGGAATGATTGTTACTAGATACAGGGTTTCTGTGTGGGATGAGGAAAATTTTAGTGAAAGATAAAGATGCTAGTGTTCTTCAGATAGGTGGCAGAAGTAAATTGAACAACTTCTGAATTGCAACAGGACCTGGCAGTTCCTTGCCATTGCATCCTAACCGACAGTAGGAAAAAATGGCATATCAGGAAAAGGCAAAGCATGCCTTGGAGAAGTGTCTGTTCAGATCCTCTGACCATTGATTAATTGGGTTATTTACTTTTTGGGTGTTAAGGAATGTGAGGTGTTTATGTATTTTGGATGTTAACCCCTTATCAAATATGTTGTTTATGAATATACTCTCCCATACTACAGGATGCTTTTTTGTTCTCCTGATGGTGTCCTTTGCTGTACAGAAGTTTTTTGTATGAAGAAGTCCCATTTGTTCATTTTTACTTTTATTTCCCTTGCCCAAGTAGATGCGTTCAGGAAGAAGTTGCTCATGTTTATATTCCAGTTCTTGAAGAGGCTGTCATTTCCCCATTGTATATTCATGGCTCTTTATTGTATATTAATTGGCTATATACGTATGGGTTTATATCTGGGCTCTCTAGTCTATTGCATTGGTCTGTTCTTATGCCAGTAACAGAATGTGTTGATTACTGTGGCTTTGAGGTAGAGCTTGAAATTGGAGAGTGTAATTCTCAGCTTTATTCTTCCTTCACAGTATTGCTTTGGCTATTCAGTTTCTTTTGTGGTTCCATATGAATTTTAGAACAATTTGTTCTAGTTTGTTGAAGAATGCTGTTGGTATTTTGATAGCGATTGCACTGATTTGTAGATTGCTTTAGGCAGGATGGCCATTTTGATGATATTATTAATTATTCCTATCCATGAGCATGGGATGTTTTTCCATTTATTGGTGTCTTCATAATTTCTCTCATGAGTGTCTTATAGTTTTCAGTCTATAGGTCTTTAACCTCCTCGGTTTGGTGTATTAGGTATTTTATTATTTTTGATGAAATTGTGAATGGAATTGTTTTCCTGATTTCTCTTTCTGCTAGTTCATTGTTAGTGTATAGGAATGCAACAGATTTCTGTGTGTGGATTTTGAATCCTGCAACGTTGCTGTTTTCAAATATTCTAGTAGTTTTGGGGTGGCTTCTTTGGGGTGTTTTATGTACAAAATCATATCATCTGCAAACAGTGACAGTTTAACTTGTTCCTTACCGATCTGGATGCTTTTTATATCTTTGTGTTGTCTGATTGCCATGGCTTGGACCTCCAGTACTATGTTGAATAAAAGAGGGGAGAGTGGGCATCCTTGTCTTGTTCCCAATCTAAGAGGAAAAGATTTCAGCTTTCTGCTGTTCAGTATGATGTTGGCTGTCGATTTGTCATATACAGCCTTTTTTACATTGAGGTACTTGGCCTCTATACTCATTTTGTTGAGAGTTTTTATCATGAATGGATGTTGAATTTTGTAAACTGCTTTTTCAGCATCTATGGAGATGATCATGTGATTTTTGTCCTTTTTGTTGCTGTGGTGGATGATGTTAATGGATTTTCAGATATTGTACCATCCTTGCATTCCTGGGATAAATCCTACTTAATCATGATATATGATCTTTTTGATGTATTTTTGAATTCGGTTTGCTAATATTTTGTTGGGTATTTTTGCATCTATGTTCATCGAGGATATTGGTCTGTAATTTTCTTTTTGTGGTGTCTTTGGCTGGTTTTGGCATTAGAATGATGAGTTTGGAAGTATTCCCTCCTCTTCTACTTTTCAGAAAAATTTTAAGAAGGATGGGTATTAAATTTTCTCTAAATGTCTGATAAAATTCAGCAGTGAAGCCATCTGTTCCAGGGATTTCATTCTTAGGTAGATTTTTGTTTACCAGTTCAATTTTATTGCTGATAATTGGTCTGTTCACATCTTTCTGTTTCCCTCTGGGTCATTCTTGGAAGGTTGTTATTTTTCTAAAAAGCCATCCATTTTTCTAGGTTATCCAATTTGTTAGCATGTAATTTTTTCACAGCATCCTCTAGTAATTTTTGTAATTATGTGGTGTCTGTAGTGATTTTTCTCTAATTTCTGATTCTCTTTATGTGTGTAGACTCTTTTTTTCATGATATACCTAGCTACAGGTTTATCTATTTTATTTCCTCAAATTACTAGCTACTGGATCATTGATTCCATTATTTTATTCTTTTCAATTTATTTTATCTTTATTATATTCCTCTTTCTACTGACTTTGGGCCTCATTTGTTCTTCTTTTTCTAGTTTCATTAATTGTGAGTTTAGACTGTTCATTTGGGATTGTTCTTTCTTGAGGTAAGCTTGTATTGCTATATATGCCCTCACTGCATCCCACAGATTTTGGGGTGTTGAGTTATTGTTCTCATTTATCTCCATATATTGCTTGATATCTGTTTTTATTTGGTCATTAATCCACTGATTACTTAGGTGCATGTTTTTAAGCCTCCACGTCATTGTGGGCTTTTTGGTTTTCTTTGCATAATTTATTTCTAGTTTCATACCTTTGTGGTCTGAGAAGCTAGGTGGCATGATTTCAATCCTTCTGAATTTACTGAGGCTTTTTTTGTGGCCTAATATGAGATCTATTCTTGAAAATGTTCCAGGTGCACTAGAGAATATTGCGTATCCTGCTGCTTTTGGGTAGATTGTTCTGTAGATGTCTGTTACGCCCATCTATTCTAATGTGCTGTTCGGTGCCTCTGTCTCCTTACTTATTTTCTTTGTGGTTGATCTGTCCTTTGGAGTAAGTGGTGTGTTGAAGTCTCCTAAAAATGAATGTATTGGATTCTATTGCCCCCTTTAATTCTGTATTTGATTCACATAATTTGGTGCTTCAATGTTGGGTGTATAGATATATATAATGGTTATATCCTTTTGTTGTACTGACTCCTTTATCATTATGTAATCTCCTTCTTTGTCTTTCTTTGTCTGTTACTTTCTTTGTTTTGACATCCATTTTGTCTGACACAAGTACTGCAACTACTGCTTTTTTCTCCCTATTATTCACATGAAATATCTTTTTCCATCCTTTCACTTTTAGTCTGTGTATATGTTTGGGTTTGAAGTGAGTCTCTTGTAGGCAGCATATAGATGGGTGTTGGTTTTTTTATCCATCCTGTAAATCTGTACCTTTTCATTGGTACATTCAGTTCATTCACATTTTGGGTGATTATTGATAGATATGTACTTATTGCCATTGTGGGTTTTAGATTAGTGGTTACCAAAGTTTCAAGGGCCTGTTCTTTAATATCTAAGTCTAACTTAACTTAGTATGCTATTACAAACACAAGCTAAAGGTTCTTCTTTTTCCTCCTTTTTCTTCCTCCTCCATTCTTTATATATTATGTATCATATACTATATGTATCTCTTGATTGACTTTGTGGGTAGTTGATTTAATTTTGCATTTTCTTAGTAATTAATTGGTCTGCTTCATTTACTGTGGTTTTATTTTCTCTGGTGACACCTATTTAACCTTAGGAACACTTCTATCTATAGCAGTACCTTTGAAATACACTGTCAAGACAATTTGTGGGAGCTAAATACCTGCAAATTTCGCTAAGCTGGATATTCTTTGATCCCTGCTTCAAATTTAAATGGTATTCTTGCTATGTAGAGTATTCTTGGTTGGAGGCTCTTCTGATTCATTGCATTAAAAATATCATGCCAGTCTCTTCTGGCCTGTAAGTTTTCTGCTGAGAAGTCTGATGATAGCCTGAAGGACCTTCCTTTGTCTGTGACTATTTTTGCTCTTGGCTGCTTTTAATAGTCTGTCCTTGTTGTTGATCTTTGCCAATTTAATTTTAATATGCCTGGGTGTTGCCTTCCTAGGGTCCCTTGTGTTGGAAGATCTCTTTAGTTCCATGACCTGAGACTATATCCTTCTCTAGATTGGGGAAGTTTTCAGCAATTATTTATTTGAAGACATTTTCTTTCCATTTTTCTCTGTCTTCTTCTTCTTCTGGTATGCCTATAATGTGAATATTGTTCCATTTGGATTGGTCACACAGTTCTCTTATTATTCTTTCATTCCTAGAGATCCTTTTTCCTCTCTGTGCCTGAGCTTCTTTGTTTTCCTTTTCTCTAATTTATAATTCATTTTCCTTCTGCTCTACGTCATCTAATCTGCTTTTAAATCACTCCATTGTATGTTTCATTTCGGAAACTGTATTTTTCAGTTTCTATCTCTACCTTGAAATCCTCCCTGAGGTCTTGAATATTTTTCTGTAGCTTCATGAGCATGTTTATGATTTTTATTTTGAAATCATTTTCAACAAGATTGGTGATTTCAGTTTCACTGTGCTCTCTTTCTGGCATTTTTTATAGTAACACTTTTTAATTTTTAAAATTTTGCTATTATTAATGTACAATTAAATGAAGAATATTAAGCTTACTAGACTCCCCCTATTATCAAGTCCCCACCACATACCCGATTATAGTCACTGTCCATCAGCGTAATAAGATGCTATACAATCACTACTTTTCTTCTCTGTGTTATACTGCCTTCCCTTATGCCCTCGCACCCGGTACATTATTTATGCTAATCATAAAACCCATTTTTCCCCCTTATCCCTCCCTTCCGACTCATCTTCCAACATTCCTTTCCCTTTGGTAGCTGTTAGTCCATTCTTGGGTTCTGTGAGACTGCTGTTGTTTTGTTCCTTTAGTTTTTTCTTTGCACTTATACTCCACAGATGAGTGAAACTATTTGATACTTGTATTTCTCTGCCTGACTTATTTCACTGAGCATAATACCCTCTCGCTCCATCCAAGTTGTTGCAAATGGTAGGATTTGTTTCTTCTTATGGATGAATAATATTCCACTGTGTATATATACACATCTTCTTTATCCATTCATCTACTATGGACACTCAGGTTGCTTCCATTTCTTGGCTATTGTAAATAGTGCTGTGATAAACATAGGGGTGCATATGTCTTTTTCAAACTGGGCTGCTGCATTCTTAGGGTAAATTCCTAGGAGTGGAATTCCTGGGTCAAATGGTGTTTCTATTTTGAGAATTTTGAGGAACCTCAATACTGTTTCCACAATGGTTGAACTAATTTACATTCCCACCAGCAGTGTAGGAGGGTTCCCCTTCTTCCACATCCTCACTAACATCTGCTGGTGTTTGTGTTTTGGATGGTGGCCATCCTTACTGGTCTGAGGTGATATCTCACTGTGGTTTTAATTTGCATTTTTCTGACGATTAGCAATGTGGAGCATCTTTTCATGTGCCTGTTGACCATCTGAATTTCTTCTTTCGAGAAGTGTCTGTTTAGATCCTCTTCTCATTTTTTAGTTGACTTATTTGCTTTTTGTTTGTTGAGGTGCATGAGCTCTTTATATTATTTGGATGTCAATCCCTTATTGGACAGGTCATTTATGAATATATTCCCCCGTACTGTAGGATGTCTTTTTGTCCTACTGATGGTATCCCTTGCTGTAAGAAGCTTTTTAGTTTGATATAGCCCCATTCGTACATTTTTGCTTTTGTTTCCCTTGCCCGGGGAGACATTTACATGAATAAGTTGCTCATGTTTATATCCAAGAGATTTTTGCCTATGTGTTTTCTAAGAGTTTAATGGTTTCATGACTTACATTCAAGTCTTTGATGCATTTTGAGTTTACTTTTGTTTATGGGGTTAGACAGTAATCCAGCTTCATTCTCTTACATGTAGCTGTCCAGTTTTGCCAACACCAGCTTTTGAAGAGGCTACATTTTCCCATTGTATATCCATGGATCCTTTATCGTATATTAATTGACCATATATGCTTGGGTTTATATCTGGGCTCTCTAGTCTGTTCCATTGGTCTATGGGTCTGTTCTTGTGGCAGTACCAAATTGTCTTGATTACTGTGGCTTTGTAGTAGAGGTTGAAGTCAGGGAGTGTAATTGCCTCAACTTTATTCTTCCTTCTCAGGATTGCTTTGGCTATTCAGGGTCTTTTCTGGTTCCATATGAATTTTAGAACTATTTGCTTTAATTCACTGAAGAATACTGATGGTATTTTGATAGGGATTGCATTGAATCTGTACATTGCTTTAGGTAGGATGGCCATTTTGACAACATTTGTTCTTCCTAGCCAAGAGTATGGCATGTGTTTCTATTTATTGGTATCTTCTTTAATGTCTCTCATGAGTGTCTTGCAGTTTTCAGAGTATATGTCTTTCACTTCCTTGGTTAGGTTTATTCCTAGGTATTTTATTCTTTTGGATGCAATTGTGAATGGAATTTTTTTCCTGATTTATCTTTCTGCTAGTTCACCATTAGTGTGTAGGAATGAAACAGATTTCTGTGTATTAATTTTATATGCCACAACTTTATTGAATTCGGATACTAGATCTAGTAGTTTTAGAATGGATTCTTTAGGGTTTTTTTATGTACAATATCATGTCATCTGAAAACAGGGACAGTTTGACTTCTTCCTTGACAATCTGAATGCCTTTTATTTCTTTGTGTTGTCTGATTGCCGTGGCTAGGAGGTCTAGATCTATGGTGAATAAAAAGTGGGAAGAGTGGGTATCCTTGTCTTTTTCCTGATCTTAAAGGAAAAGCTTTCAGCTTCTCACTGTTAAGTATAATGTTGGCTGTGGGTTTGTCATATATGGCCTTTATTATGTTGAGGTAATTGCCCTCTATACCTATTTCATTGAGAGTTTTTATTATAAATGGATGTTAAATTTTGTCAAATGCATTTTCAGCATCTATGGAGATGATCATGGGATTTTTGCCTTATTTTTGTTGATGTGGTGGATGATGTTGATGGATTTCTGAATGTTGTACCATCCTTGCATCCCTGGGATGAATCCCACTTTATCATGATGGATGATCTTTTTTATGTATTTTTGAATTCAGTTTGCTAATGTTTTGTTGAGTATTTTGGCATCTATGTTCATCAAGGATATTGGTCTGTAACTTTGTTTTTTTGTGGTGTCTTTGCCTGGTTTTGGTATTAGAGTGATGTTGGCCTTGTAGAATGAGTTTGTGAGTATTCCCTCCTCTTCTACTTTCTGGAAAACTTTAATGAGGATGGGTGTTAGGTGTTCACTAAATGTTTGATAAAATTTATCAGTGAAACCATCTGGTAAAGGCGTTTTGTTCTTAGGTAGTTTTATGATTACCAATTCAATTTCTTTGCTGGTAATTGGTCTATTCAGATTTTCTGTTTCTTCCTAGGTCAGCCTTGGAAGGTTGTATTTTTCTAGAAATTTGTCCATTTTTCTAGGTTATCCTGTTTGTTAGCATATAATTTTTCCTAGTATTCTCTAATTCTTTGTATTTGTGTGGCGTCCATGGTGGTTTTTCCTTTCTCATTTCTTATTCTGTTTATGTGTGTAGACTCTCTTTTTTCCTTGATAAGCCTGGCTAGGGATTTATCTTTTATGTTTATTTTTTGAAAGAACCAGCTTCTGCTTTCATTGATTCTTTCTATTGTTGTATTCTTTTCAATGTTATTTATTTCTGCTCTAATCTTTATTATTTCCCTCCTTCTACTGACTTTGGGCCTTATTTGTTCTTCCTTTTCTAGATTCATTAATTGTGGGGTTATACTGTTCATTAGGGATTGGTCTTCTTTCCTGAGGTTGGCCTGTATTGCCATATATTTTCCCCTTAGCATGAACTTTGCTGCGTCCTGCAGATTTTGTGGTGTTGAATTATTGTTGTCATTTGTCTCCATATATTGGTTGATCACAGATTTTATTTGGTCATTGATCCATTGATTATTTAGGAGCATGTTATTAAGCCTCCATGTGTTTGTGGGATTTTTTTCATTTTCTTTGTGTAATTTATTTCTAGTTTCATGCCTTTGTTATCTGAGAAGCTGGTTGGTACAATTTCAATATTTTTGAATTTACTGAGGTTCCTTTGGTGGCCTAATATATGATCTATTCTTGAAAATGTTCCATGTGCACTTGAGAAGAATGTGTATCCTGTTGCTTTTGGATGGAGTGTTCTGTAGATGTCTGTTAGGTCCCTCTGTTCTAAAATGTTGTTCAGTGCCTCTGTCTCTTTACTTATTTTCTGTCTGGTTGATCTGTCCTTTGCAGTGAGTGGTGTGTTGAAGTCTCCTAAAATAAATGCATTTCATTGTATTTCCTCCTTTAATTCTGTTAGTATTTGTTTCATATATGTAGGTGATTCTGTGTTGGGTGCATAGATATTTATAATAGTTATATTCTCTTGTTGGACTGACCCTTTTATCATTGTGTAATGTCCTTCTTTGTCTCTTGTGACTTTCTTTGTTTTAAAGTCTATTTTGTCTGATACAAGTACTGCAACTTCTGCTCTTTTCTCACGGTTAGTTGCATGAAATATCTTTTTCCATCCCTTTACTTTCAGTCTGTGTATGTCTTTGGGTTTGAAGTGAGTCTCTTGTAGGCAGCATATAGATGGGTCTTGTTTTTTATCCATTCAGTAACTCTATGTCTTTTGATTGGTGCATTCAGACCATTTACATTTATGGTGATTATCAATAGGTATGTACTTATTGCCATTGCAGACTTTAGATTTGTGGTTACCAAAGCTTCAAGGGCAATTCCCGTACTATCTAACAGTCTAATTTAATGTACTTCATATACTGTTACAGACAAAACCTAAAGGTTCTTTTTTGTTTCCTCCTTTTTCTTCCTCCTCCATTCTTTGTATGTTATGAATCATATTCTGTACTCTGTCTATCCCTTGGGTGACATCTATTTACTCTTAGGAAAACTTCCATCTATAGGAGTCCCTCCAAAATGCCCTGTAGAGATGGTTTGTGGGAGGTAAATTCTCTCAGCTTTTGCTTATCTGAAAATTGTTTAATCCCTCCCTAAAATTTAAATGATAACCTTGCTGGGTAGCCTATACTTGGTTTGATGCCCTTCTGCTTCATGGCATTAAATACATCATGCCACTTCCTTCTGCCCTGTAAGGTTTCTGTAGGGAAGTCTGATGATAGCCTGATGGGTTTTCCTTTGTATGTGATCTTTTTTCTCTCTAGCTGTTTTTAAATATTTGTATTTGTTCTGGATCTTTGCCATTTTAATTATTATATGTCTTGGTGTTGTCTTCCTTGGGTCCCTAGTGTTGGAAGATCTGTGCACCTCACTTCCATGGCTTAAGAGAGTAACTCCTTCCCAAGTTTGAGGAAGTTTTCAGCAATTACCTCCTCAAAGACACTTTCTATCCCTTTTTCTCTTCTTCTTCTGGTACCCCTATAATGCAAATATTGTTCCGTTTGGATACGTTACACAGTTCTCTCAATATTATTTTATTTTTAGAGATCCTTTTTTCTTTCTGTGCCTCAGCTTCTTTGTATTCCTTTTCTCTAATTTCTATTCCATTTACCATCTCTTCTACTGCATCTAGTCTGCCTTTAAATCCCTCCACTGTATGTTTCATTTCAGATGTGGTATTTCTTAATTATTGAATCCTCAACTTAAGTTTTTTCCAGAGGTCTTGAATATTTTTCTGTACCTCCATAAGCATCTTTATAATTTTTATTTTGAACTCTCTTTCAGGAAGATTGGTGACTTTGGTTTCATTTGGCCCTATTTCTGGGGTTTGTGAGATTTTGGTCTGTACCATGTTCTTTTGAAGTTTCATATTTCTGTGTGGTGCCTTATATTGCCCAGAAGCTCCAGTCTCTGGAGCTGCTCAGCCCCTAGAGTGAAGTTGGGTGTTGTAGGGGAAAAGATCTGGTGCGTGTTGGGATGACAGATCTGTTTCCTGACTCCCATCTGCCCTATCTGTCTCCAGTACCACAGCCATTGGGCTGAGCACACAGGTGTAAGCCTCTGTGCTTGGCATATCTAGCTGTTGTAGGTGAGATCACTCTCTGGCTGGCCTAATGCCAGAGCAGTGACTGAAAGTTTGTGAGCCATTGCTCTGAGGTCAGGAGGAAGGCTCAGAAGTCTGAGTATCACAATGTGGGGCCTCAGAGCAGAGTAGGCAGCAAGGAGGATGGCGCACCTGAAGCTCCCCAATGTTCCCAAACTGCTGGGCAGAGCACGCCTGACAACCATGTCCCCCATCCCTTCTCCTGTGCAGCATGCTCTGTGCAAACTCCGCACCTTCAGCAGCCCTCTCGCTGCTAGGAAGCCTCTCTGACTGCTTGCCTTTCCCTTGTCCCAGAGTGGCCAGGTGTGGATCTCATCCTCCACAAATGGCTGGAATCTGTCTCTCAAGCACTCTGCCTGTCCCAGCTCCCCATCCTTCAGAACACCACACAGTGTAGATTTCTGCTCGCAAAGCAGATGTCCAGGGCTAGGTGTTCAGCAGTCCCAGGCTTCCACCCCCTCCTTGGCTCTGTTTCTCTTCCTCCCGCCAGTGAGCTGGGGTAGGGGAAGCGCTTGGGTCCCACCGGATCAAGGCTTTTGTACTTTACCTTTTTTTGTGAGGTCTGCTCTGTTTGTGAGGTCCATATGCAGTCTGGTGCAGCATTCCTTCTTGTTCCTGTTTTAGGGTTAGGTGTATTAACTATATTTTCACACACTTTGTGGTTTTGGGAGGAGTTCCGTCTCACCTCTCACACCATCTTGAATGTCTCTATAGTAATTTTGTTTGGACAAAATCCTTTGCAATTTTATATTTCTAATGATTATTATGGAATAATAACTTTGTGTAGTTGGTACACTCTAGTGCCTGGGAGTTTTCTTCTCTGGAGCTACCCAGCACATGGAACAATGGGGGTCACAGGCATGATGCTCTGGTTCCTGCCAGGAGGAAAGAGCTCTTTCCTGCTTCCCTGCTTCAGTTTCTGCCTCCACTGTCACATCCAGTGGGCTGAGTGCACAGGGAGGACCCTCTGTGTTATGCCCCTGCAGCTGTCATAGGCAGGGCTGCCCTCCTGCTGGACTGGCATGATGGCAGGGGCAGCTAATGTGCAGACTGGTACCTGTGGGAAGAAGGAGCGGCAAGCTGCGTTATCACAGTGGGGGACCTCAGCACTGTATTGCCTACCAGGAGGATGGAGCATCTGATGTTCCTGAAAGTCTCCTACCTGCTGGGCTGAGTGTACTGGGATGATTTTATCTACCTGTCCTTTCTCCTGAGCAGCAAACTGTGTATAATCCTTGCTCCTTTAGCACCGTTGTAGCTGTTGGGAACTCTTTCAAAATTCATGCCTTTCTTTTGTCTGGAGGAGCCAGTTGTGGGACTTGTTCTCTAAAAGCAGGTGGAATCTCAGTCTCTCTGAGTAGTCTGCCTGTCTTTGTGTTCCAATTCCTCTAATCTCCGGAAGACCATGTAATGTGGGTTTGTGTTCCTGAGGCAGATTTCCAGGAGTGGGTATTTAGCCATCCTGGGCTTCTACTCCATTCCTGTTCCATTTCTCTTACTCTTGCCTGTGAGTTGCGATAGGGGGAGGGCTTGGGTCCCACCGGATCATGGCTTTGCTACTTTACCCTGTTCTGTGAGGTATTCTCTTTTCCCCAGATGTAGGCAGTCTGCAGCATTCTTCAGATCTCCCTTTCAGGATTAGTTGTATTTGCTGTATTTTCGTGTTATATGTGGTTTTGGAAGGAGGTTTCTGCATTGCTTCTCATGCTGCCATCTTTTTTCTCCTCAAATGAAACATTCTTAAGACTTCCCATTGAACACTTTTACTGCTTCTCCTCTCATGAACTTTTTTTCAAAATTCTTTAGAGTTGATCTCCATGCCTTCAAAAACCATCTACTGTAGCCTATAAAAAAATTCCTAGGTCACACCTGCCATTCTTCTCATCTATAGAACACAGTTATTCCTCCATCTGCTACTCCTGCTTTCTCTAATGCAGACCTTACCTCCTAAACTCTGCTGCTTTGTTGAGGGTGTCAGGCTTCCAAGCTCCTGCACACTCTGGTTATGTGACTGCTGAAGACTATATGGACATATATCAGAAATACAATACCATGTTTCCACAGATTAAGAGAGAAAAAACTAATAGTGCTTGTTGAATTATAGTATTAGCTGACATGTTTTCTCTAGAAATGCCTAAATAATAAATAATATTTCAAAATTAGGGATAACATCTTCCATCCTACTTCATTACCTAACAGAGTGACTAGTATAACTAGCAGTCAGTAAATGTTGCTCAACATGACATTTATTATAGTGGAATCTCTGCTACTAAAATAAGAGAAAATAATAGTAAAATTACTATAGGAAAGGAGGAGTTCTTAGTATTTGCAGAAGAAACAGCTTTGATAACCATGTATATTTGAGTAACAGGTTAAATTTTACATGAACTGAAAAGTAAAAAGAAGTCAATACATCTAAGATCAACATATAAGTTGGGATGTCTATTGGGAGTTTGCAACTTTACTAGTTACCAAAGTATGATTTTGGTAATATGGAATCTCTTCTACTAACTCTTTTCTCCATCATTCTAATCCCATGTCACTACTGTCATCAGGAATATATTAATTATCCATTTCACTGCCACAAGGAGACAACGGGCAATTTTCAATTATGATCTAAGAAAACATTACTATCAAAAATTGCAGATGATTTGAAATCACTAAAACAAAAGACACTGTCTCCCAAGAATTGATTTAGATGTAGATAACGTCTTCAAAAGCAGATGCTCCTTTATATTTCACCTTTTATATTTCTTATTCACCACACAACTTTTCTAAGTTCAAGAGAGATTATAAAAGTAAAGACAAAAGGAAAATAGTTCTGATAAAAGAGAATATAGAATAACTAAAAGAAAAAATAACATTTTTCTCATGGTCTGAGTTCCTTACTATGAATACTCTTTAGTTATAAGGTATATATTGAAATACAAAACTATAATTTTTAAAAGACCCACCAAATCAAATAAAGTATCAATCATAATTCAATAACATTTCTATGGTTATTAAATCCAAAGGTTGAGTTTAAAGGAATTAATAATCTCCAGGGAATAACTGCAAGAAATTAATGTACTGGTTTCCTTCATGTAACAGAAGTCTATGAAGTGCTGAATCACAGCTCTAGGAGGAATTCCAAAAACTCTGGACCTTTCAGATTTGCTACAGTTTTGTATTTTGGTTTATATAATTTGTAACTGGATAGAGAAGGGATATTATCTAATCACTCAAAGTGATAATTCCTCTAAATCCTCAGCTGAGCTCTCTCACACATGCAGTGCTGTCTCTTCCTCTCCTGTTATAACTTATATAAATATGTACCATATGCACAGAAGTACACAGAACAAAATCACATATCAGTAAGATTCCACCACAAGAACACTTCCCTGCCACTATCAACCCCAAGAATAAACATAACATCCCTGGAACTTTGGAAGCCCCTTCCTGTCCCTACTCCCCTCCAAGGATAACTAGTGGAGCTTTATTAATACCATAGATGAGCTTAGCCTATTTCTGAACTTTATTTAAATAGCTTCATACACTATACTCTCTTTTGTGCATAACATTTGGTTAATATTGTTAGTGAAATTATCTTCCTGGGTTAGCGGTTCAGAAGAAAATTTTCATCATTTACTATAGAACATATGATATAGATATTGTCTCCGTAGATTCTTAGACTGAAATTCTGTAATGGCAAATAAAATATTTCAGATATTTAATTTCATATGTAAATAAGTTGATAACATCCACTAATGAATGTAATTGGATATATCAATTGAACATCTCAATACCTCTTCCATCCTTCATTATTAGTATTGTTACATTGTCCATATAATTTTTAATAATGCATGAAAGCTCAGATACATGAATGTAAATAGAAATTAGAATCCCTAGCAAATGAAGCGAAATTAGAAAGTCAAACCCATGCTCAGTTAACTGATTGATCTGTTTTCTCCAATTCAGGTATCTGAAAATAAGTTCCTTCCAAAGTCAATGAATGAGACAAATCACTTTCAGGTGTCGGAGTTGTGTTACTGGGACTCTCAAATTACCAGGAGCTCCAACCTTTCTTGTTTGTAATTTTTCCTCTGCTCTACCTACCAACAGTGCTGGGGAAACTTTCTCATTATCCTCACTGTGACTGCAGATTCCCGTCTCCATACCCCCATTTATCTTCTGTTTGCAAACCTCTCTTTTATAGATATATGTGTTGCCTCTTTTGCTACCCCAAAAATGATTGCAGACTTGTTGGTTGAGCACAACACTATGTTTTTTTTTTAAGCCTGCTTGGCCCAGATTTTCTTTGTTCACCTTTTCACTGGCAGTGAAATGGTGCTTCTTGTATCCATGGCTTATGACCGCTATGTTGCTATACGCAAACCTCTCCACTACATGACAGTCATGAGCCGCGGTGTGTGTATTATTCTAGTCCTCATCTCCTGGTTTGTGGGCTTCGTCCATACCACTAGTAAGCCGGCATTTACTGTTAACTTGCCTTTCTGTGGCCCTAATCAGGTAGACAGTTTTTTCTGTGACCTCCCTCTAGTGACCAAGCTGGCCTGCATAGAGACTTATATTGTCAGCCTATTGATTGTTGCAAACAGTGGCTTTCTAGAGTTCCTTTCTCCTCTTGTTTGTCTCCTATGATACATATCACAGTTAGGAATTGCTCCTCTGATAGCATGGCAAAGGCCCGCTCCACATTGACTGATCATATCATTGTGGTCATGTTATGCTTTGGATCACGTATCTTCATATATGTGCTGCCCTTCAGCAGTTATTCAGTTGACAAAGTCCTTGGCATGTTCTATACCATCTTTATACCATTTTGAACCCAGTTATCTACACTCTAAGAAACAAAGAATTGAAGGCAGCTATGTCAAAACTGAAGACTCGGTATTTGAAGTTGGCAGGATTTCTGTAATCATAAGAAATGCTCCTTTTCTGAAAATGGAGTAAACTTAACATGACTGTTACCACTGTAGACATGTCTCTAGCCAGTTATAAATGGAATCACTGTGATGTTAAAGTAAATCATTTTGACCAGGGGGCATGAATTTTAGCAATTTTAATCCCTTCAATCCTTTTTGTTGTCCTTTTGACTTCCTTTCTCCCTTAATTTTTATACTTTAAACTCATTTTAAAATAAACATTTTGAAGTCAATGGCACAAAGTTCTAATAGTGGCAGGATGGGCATCCTTGTCTTGTATCTGATTTTAGAGGAAAGGTTTTCAACTTTTCATAACAAGTTTGATATTAGCTACGGGTTGTCATACATAATCTAATTAGGTTGAGGTATATTCCTTCTATGCCTAATTTTTATAGAGTCTTTATCAAGAAGTATGCTGAATTCTGTCAAATGCTTTTTCTACATCTATTGAGATGATCATATGATTTTTCTTTCATTCTCTTAATCTAGCATATCACATTTGCTCACTTGCATATGCTGAACCATCTTGCATCCCAGGAAAACATCCCACTTGATCATGGCATATAATTTTTTAATACATTGCCGAAATTTTTTCTCACATTTTATTAAACATATTTGCATATTTGTTCATCTGGATTACTGGCCTATAATTTTCTTTTTGGTGATGTCCTTGTCTGACTTTAGTATCAGGGCAATGCTGGAATCAGCAAATAAGTTTTGAAGTGTTACTTATTCCAGTTTTTTGAAAGAGTTTGACAAGTATTGATGTTAATTCTTCTTTAAATATTTGGTACAATTCACTAGTGAAGCCATCAAGTCCTGGGATTTATTTCTTTGGAGACATCTGATTAAATAATTAATGATTAAGTTATATATAGGCCTATACAGACTTTCTATTTCTTCTTCAGTCTTAATAGGTTTGATGTTTCTAGGAATTTATCCATTTCTTCTAGGTTATCCATTTTGTTCAAGTTTAATTGTTCATAATAGTCTTTATTGAATCTTCATTTTTCTGTGGATCATGTAAGGTCTCCCCTTTCATTTCTGATTTTGAGTTTTCCCTTTTTATCAATTTCATCTTTTCAAAAATCAGCCCTTTGTTTCCTTGATCTTTTGCATTATTTTTCTTCTCTCTTTTTTGTTCATGTCTGCTCTAATCTTTGTCATTTCCTTCTTTCTTATAACATTGGGCTTAGTTTCTTCTTTTTATTTAGTTTTGAGTTTTACTTATTTCAGATGTTTGTTTTTCCTCAATGTAGGCATTTATCACTAGAAACTTCCATCCAGAACTACTTTTGCTGCATTCTGTCAGTTTGGGGATGTGTTCCCCTTTTTGTTTGTCTCAGGATATTTTTTTTATGTTCCTTTTGATTTATTTTTTGACTTCATGATTGTTCAAGAATTGTGTTATTTAATTTCCACACATTGTGAATTTTCCAGATTTCCTCCTGTTATTCATATCTACTTTCATACTACTGTGGTCAGAAAAGATACTTGATATGAATTCAATCTTCTGAAATTTGGTAAGACTTGTTTTGTGACCTAACATATACTCTATCCTGAAGATGAGTCTGTGTGATCTTGAGTCTGTATTTTTCAGCTCTTGGGTGAAATTTTCTGTGTTATGTCTGCTAGGACCATTTGGTCTAAAGTATAGTTCAAGTCTATTATTTCTTTATTGATTTTATGTCTGGATGATCTATCCATTGTTGAAAGTAGAGTACTGTGTCTCTTTTTGTTATTGCATTGCTCTCTACTTCAGCCTTCAGATCTGGTAATGATTGTTTAATATATTTAGGTCTTTTAATGGTGGGTTCAAATATATTTTTAGTTGGCATAGCCTCTTGATGAATTGACCCCTTTATCATTATAAAATAACACCCACTGTGTCCTGGGTCAGTTTTGACTTAAAGTCTATTTTCATTCTGATATAAGTGTAGCTACCTCTCCTCTCTTCTAGTTACCATTTGCATGGAATATATTTTTCCATCCCTTGCCTTTCAGCCTGCATGTGTCCTAAATCTATGGGAGTTTGTTTTAGGCAGCATATAGCTGGATCTTGATTTTCATCCATTCAGCTACATTATGTCTTCTGATTGAGGAATTTAATCTATTTATATATAAAGGTCTTATAGGTAAAACGTCCTTGACATTTTGTTAATTTTTCTGTTTTATACTGCAGAAGAATAGCTTTGTTGGGTACAGTTGACAATTCTTTGTTGACAGCTTTTTTTCTCTCCTCAATATATGTCATCCACTCTCTGCTGGCCTGCAAGTTTCTACAGAGAAAGTTTACAACTGCCTTGGGGGGATTCCCTTGTACGCAATGAGTCTCTTTTCTCTTGCTCTTTTTGAAAGTCTCTCTCATTGACTTTTGACAATTTGATTATAATGTGTCTCATTATGATGTTTACCCTATATGGGGGTCTTTGGGCATCATGGATATGGATGTTCATTTTCCTCCCAGATTTGGGGCACTTTATGTCAGTATTTCTTTAAATAAGCTTTCTTCCTTTATCATGCTTTCTCCATCTGGGATTCTCATACTACGCATACTGATTGGATAACTGGTGTCCTATACATCATGTAGGCTTTCTTCACTCTTTTCAATGTTGTTGTTGTTGTTGTTGTTGTTGCTGTTTCTCTACCTGGATAATTTCAAATAATTTCTCTTTGAGTTTCCAATTCTTTCTTTGCTGCAATCAAATCTGATCTTTATGCTCTTTATTAAAATTTTCAGATTATTTATTGTCATTTTCAATTTCAGACTTTTGTTCTTTTTGTTTGTTTGTTTCTATTTCTTTGTTAAACTTTTCATTTGGTTCATTTCTTGCTTTCCTGATTTCATTTAGTTTTCTTCCCCTCACTTTAAGGTCAGTTACTGGAGTGTTAATAGTTTTCCTTGGTGGTGTCATGTTTGCCTGATTTTTCATGATCTGTGTAGGCTTGCATTTGTGTCTGGGCACTTGAAGGACAGTTACCTATAATAGTTTCACAGACTGGTGTCAGGGGTAAAGAGTCTTCCCACTGGGTGCCTAGATGGATGGGACAACACCCTGACTGTACCCAAGCTGGGCTTTAGTTGGGTATCCTGGCTGTCACTGGGCCCACAGTCAAGTCTGCAGTGGCAGGATTGTTACCAGAGCTGCTTTCAGATGTGGTGCCCAGCAGGTCCTTTCCCCAGGAGGCAACACTGCCTCTGGAACACAGTAGGAAAGGACTGGATCTGGGTCATTGGATTGCTTCCAAGATTGCAGTTGTGTCCAAGGTTGGTGGGCTGTTCTATTTGTATATTCTGAGTGTGTCCCTGGGCAGAAAAGATTTCCTTTGATTGTAATATAGTGGGGATTAAACTGTCCTAGATTCATTCAAGGACCAAATTTGGTCTGAGGTTAGCAGCCTTGTTGTCATGGACATTGATGGGCATGGCCACACTCAGATGTCTTGGTGGAAGGGGCTGATGGCAGGACTGTGGAAAAGTAGGGATGAAGTTGAGTCTACAGGGGGACTGAGCTGCTCCAGTCCACATTCAGGACCATGGACAGTAAGTCGCCATAGAGGCATGGGCCTGCTGTCTTAAAGCAGCCCTCTTTGGTCTTGAGCTCTACCAGGGATTCACAACCTCCCACCTGGATCCCAAAGGTCCCATAAAGGCTCCTTTGTCCACAGATGGTGCCAACTATTTTATTTTATTTTGTAGGAGAATGTGGGCTCAGAAACTTCTATCCAACCATGTTGATGATGTCACTCCATTCCACATTTACTTAATTGTTCAAACTCAGTACTCATGCAAATTAGTTTCAGAATTATTAACCTATACCCCCATGAAAAACAAATTTACCAACTATAGTACAATGTTAATGTAAAATTATTTTTGTCTT
>JAQQAC010026072.1:78717867-78735710 GCA_029783875.1 Phataginus tricuspis
GGTAAAAGGGGCATTACGATTGGCAGACATAGGGTGGGGGGGCACAGCGGGGACTGTACAGCTCAGAGAAGACAAGTAGTGATTCTCATCTCACTACACTGATGGACAATGACTGTAATAGGGTCGGTGGGGGGGACCTGATGAAGCGGGTAGTTTAATCATCACAATATTACCCATGTAATTGTAGGTTAATGATACTAAAATAAAATAAATTGTTAAAAAAAATGGGTTGATATAAATGAAAACTAAAGAATAGTCAACATTATTTTTCTGCTGACGTAATATATATTATGGTTACTTCCCCAACATCTGTTTCACTCTTCCCCCATTCTGTGGCAACTATGTGGTTTGTGTTGGCTAATCATATCAAGTAATTCCATTCTCTTGCTATAGTGATAGGTTCAGATTAGTCAGACCTAAGTCATCAGCACATGGTCTGCCCTAGCTACAGGGGTGAATGAGAAGTGCTCCAGTGCACAGTTTAGAATGTCTGTTGAATGGTATTGGGAGCAGTCTAACACGGGTATGGAAAGGCCTTGATTGTTTTTGTCAGTCATATTATGTCAGTGAAAGGAATCATTGTTAAAACCGCCACCGTGAACAGTGACCTACAGATCTAGAATGAAACTGAGTCCCTTATTAAACATAACTAGACTGCTGGATCATGCAATTCTGAAACCTTATGTACTTTTGGATTTTCTATTTAAATGAGCCAATAAATCTCCTTATTGTTTGTCAGTTAAAAAAAAAAAAGTAAACTCAAAATGGATCAAAGACCTGAATGTAGGGTGACCATGACCTTTATGATCATGAAACCATAAAACTCTTAGAAAAAACATAGGCAAAAATCTCTTGGACATAAACATGAGCAACTTCTTCATGCACATATCTCCCCGTACTGGTGAAACAAAAGCAAAAATGAACAAATGGGACTATATCAAACTAAAAAGCTTCTGTACAGCAAAGGATACCATCAGTAGAACAAAAAGACATCCTATAGTATGGGAGAATATATTCATAAATGACATATCCAATAAGGGGTTCACATCCAAATTATATAAAGAGCTCACACACATCAACAAACAAAAAGCAAATAAGCCAATTAAAAAATGATCAGAGGAGCTGAACAGACACTTTTCCAAAGAATAAATTCAGATGGCCAACAGGCACATGAAAAGATGCTCCACATCACTAGTCATCAGAGAAATGCAGATTTAAACCATAATGGGATATCACCTCACACCAGTGAGGATGGCCACCATCCAAAAGACAGACAAACAACAACAAATTTTGGCGAGGATATGGAGGAAGGGGAACCCTCCTACACTGCTAGTGGGAATGTAAATTAGTACAACCATTATGGAAAGCAGTATGGAGGTTCCTCAAAAAACTCAAAATAGAAATACCATTTGACTCAGGAATTCCACTCCTAGGAATTTACCCTAAGAATGCAGCAGTCCAGTTTCAAAAAGACAGATGCACCCCTATATTTATTGCAGCACTATTTACAATAGCCAAGAAATGGAAGCAACCTAAGTGTCCATCTGTTGACGAATGGATAAAGAAGATGTGGTACATATACACAATGGAATATTATTCAGCTATAAGAAGAAAACAAATCCTACGATTTGCAACAACATGGGTGGAGCTAGAGGGTATTATGCTCATTAAAATAAGCCAGGCAGAGAAAAACAAGTATCAAATGATTTCACTCATCTGTGGTGTATAAGAACAAAGCAAAAACTGAAGGGACAAAACAGCAGCAGACCCACAGAACCCAAGAATGGACTAACAGTTACCAAAGGGAAAGGGACTGGAGAAGATGGGTGGGAAAGGAGGGATAAGGGGGAAAAAGGGCTATTACAATTAGCATACGTAATGTAGCCGGGATGGGGGTGGGCGTGGGGTGGTGGGATATGGGGAAGGCTGTATAGTACAGAGAAGACAAGTAGTGATTCTATAACATCCTACTACGCTGATGGACAGTGACTGCAATGGGGTATGTGGTGGGGACTTGATAATAGGGGGAGTCTAGTAACCAAAATATTGCTCATGTAATTGTATATTAATAATAGAAAAAAAGATTAGATCAACATTCGGCAATTTTAAGGAATAATCAAATAGGTTTTGAGAATGTCTGAGACAATATATTCAAGAAAACCAAAATTGTTCAAGATGAAATAAATGACCATGCAGTGATTCATATTACCTTATAAAAGAGATGACACACTGGAATATGCTGCAAAGGATTTGGGGCGCTTTTATTTCAAAGTAGTTATTTGGAACTTGCATATGATTCTTGTCTTAACAAATTCTTATTAATATGATCAATGAAATCAATATTTGGAAAAAAATCACCTGCATTGAAAAATAATATAAATACTCAGAGGAGTCATTTTTGTGACCTTGGATTAGTCAGTGGTTTCTTACACCAAAAGCACAAATGACAAAAGGAAGAAGTGGATGAAAGAAAAAGCTTCAAAGGATACACTCAAGAAAGGAAAAAGAAAACCTAAGGATGGGGAAGAAGTAGTTGGAAATTATGTATCTGATAAGGGATTTACATACAAAATACAGTAACATCTTCTACAAGTCAACAAGATAAGGAGAAACTCAATTTTAAAATTGTAAAAGATTTGATATATGTTTTTCCAACAAACAAAACAGACACATGACAAGATGATCAACATCATTAGTCATTATACAAAATGCTAATGAAAACCACAGTAAGATATCACTTCATACCTGCTAGTATGGCTAAAGGTAGAACAAAGACAAACAAAAAACAGAAAATAACAAGTGCTGGTGAGGATATACATAAAACTGGAATCCACATTACATACATTGCCAGTGTGACAGAAAAATGGTGAAGCTTCTTTGGAAAACAGTCTGACACTTCCTCAAAATATTTAATTTAGAGTTAACACAGTATACAAAAATTTTACTCCCAGAAATATACCCTAGGGAAGTGAAAACATATTTACATAAAAATTATGACTATTCACATCAGCATTTTTCATAATAACCACAAAATGGAAACAACTTAAATGCCTATCGGTGGTTGAACAGACAAACCGAATTGGTATGTGCATAGAATGGAATATCATTCCTCCATAAAAAAAATGAAGTAGTGACACATGCTACAATATAAGTGAATGCTGTAAACATTATGCTAATGAAATAAGCCAGTCATAAAGGCCACATACTGCATGTTTCCATTTTATGATGTCTTGACTAGGCAAATCCACAGAAATGAAAAATGGTTGCTGGGTCTTGAGAATGGGGGGTGATTATTACTGGGAACAGGGTTTCTTTGTGGGACGAGGAAAATTCTAGTGAGAGGAAAGATGCTAGTGTTAGACAGTTGGCAGAGGCAAACTGAGCAACTTATTAATTGCAACAGGAGCGGGCAGTTCCTTGCTGTTCCATCCTAACCCACAATGGGCAAATATGTCCTATCAGGAAAAGGCAAATCATGCTTCACCCCATAGAACACCTTTCAAAAATAATTCTTAAAAGTGAATATATAATGGAAAAACATTAATGGTAACCATCTGGATCTAAATACTATCCATATTATCAATATATCTTAGTGAGAAAGTGAGAAGAAATATAACTATGAAAACTAAACTTGCATAGAAAGGTGAATACATCTTTCATGTTTTCTTATTGACACAAGAATTAACATTTGAATATTATTTTCTAAATGTGGGATACCTAACTTTTGGTTCACCAGAGAAAATTTTAGTAATAAATGTAAAATACAGGACAGATTGTGTGTTCACGTGTTTGTGTGTGTGTGTGTGTTTGTGTGTATGAGAGAGAGAGAAAAAAATGTGAGAAAGAAAGAGACTAGCAGCAAAATATTAACTAGTATTAAATCTGAATGCCAGCAAGATGAGTGATCATTTTTACTTGAATTTGAAAATTTTTACTATTAATATATTCTTCCCTAATACTAAAAAATGAAGAGATGGATACCATTAGCCTTATAAATATTTTATTATATTTGAATATATTCCGCCTCCCCCAAACAGCTTTTATTCTAATTCAGTTAATACAACTGAATATAAATCTTTTAATTACATATTTTCTATATATTATTTTTATTGTGAACACAATTTTTTCAAAGAATTCTTCCATGACTCTAAATAAATCAGAATAAAATACTGAATAAGTTTCTCAGAGACTCCTTCACTTCATTGTCATCCTGAGGTTTACAACTGATATTAGCTGGTACTGACTACAAGAAATTGTATACGAGGATCCTTAATTTTAGGTCAAGCAGTTACTGAATAAGGACTGAATGAATACAGTGTTTGTGACTTAAAAATACATGAAAGAAAGAGATTAAAGATGGCGGCAGGAGAGACTGTATATGAATGACACCTTAATTAAAAAAATATGAAAGAGAATGATGTTGCATATTTTTTGTTCTGTTTGAGTGGGAAATATCTGAAACTGATTTGAGAACAATATCCAATACAATTAAATACTGTATATAACTGAATATAGTTTGTGTTAGGCTATGGCAAATATTCCTATATCTAATTAAGAATATATTAGGTCAATATCAAAATGAAAAAATGTATTAGATTTCATATTACAATTCCACCCTTTAGTAAAATGTGCTCTTAAAAATACTATATGAGAGTTTAGAGAGAAAAAGATGGCAGTGTAAGTACAGTGGCGGAAATCTCCTCCCAAAACCACATATATTTTGAAAATACAGAAAAGACAACTATTCCTAAAAGAGTGACCAGAAGTAAGAGTACACCAGCCAGTCTACATGTGGGAGAAGTTAACATCTCATGGAAAAGTGTAATGTAAAAAGTGGCGAC
This sequence comes from Phataginus tricuspis, assembly GCA_029783875.1. NCBI lineage: Eukaryota > Metazoa > Chordata > Mammalia > Pholidota > Manidae > Phataginus > Phataginus tricuspis. The sequence continues at coordinate 78,722,709 of JAQQAC010026072.1, forward strand.
CTGGTGGGACCCGAGCACTCCCCCGACCCCAGCTCACTGGCAGGAGGAAAGAATCAGAGTGGGGAGGAAGTGGAAGCACAAGACTGCTAAATACCCAACCCTAGAAATCATCCCCGGGAGGACAGACCCACATTGCATGGTGCTCTGGAGATTGGAGGGGCTAAAAGGTGGAGTCTGAGGCTAAGACTGCAAACAGGTTCCCACAACCAGCTGCCCTGGGACAAAAGAAAAGCAGCACTTTAAGGGATTTCTCAATGGTCAGAGGGCACCAAGGGGGGCAAGAGTTTGGGAGAAGGAACAGGTGGGCAAAATCATTGTGGCACAATCAGCCCAACAGGTCGAGAACTTTCAGGAGCTTCAGGCACCCTATTCCCTTGGTTTACAATGCAGCTCTGAGGCCCCTCACCATGATAAGCAGCCTGCCACCCCTTCCTCCCCACTGGAACCTATGTACAAACCGGCTGTTCCTGAAATTACTGCAAACCATCTGGAGGGCACCCCTGCCTACAGCAACTATACAACTTTAAGCAGAGGCTTCTCCTGTGCACGGGTACCCAACCCAGACCCAGAGGCTGCTCCCTGCACACAGTTGACAAGCACAGACAGCATAGACAGGCACTGAGACCGGCAAGCAGGAAGGGAATTTGTCCTCTTCGCTGACACACACGCCCCTCGCCAGGGACCACTCCAACCACTCCAGGACTATGAAAAGGCAGAAGAACCTTGTTCAATCAAAAATCCTTCAAACACCAGAAAGAGGGCTTGTTGAGACTGAAATCATCAATCTTCCTGAAAAAGAATTCAAAATTAAAGTCATAAGCATGCTAAAGTAGCTACAGAAAAGTATTCAAGAGCTACGGGATGAATTAAGAAGGAAGATAACCGAAATGAAACAAAGAATGGAGGGATTTAAAAGTAGATTAGGTAAGGTAGAGGAGGCAGTGAATGGAATAGAAATGAGAGAACAGGAATACAAAGAAGCTGAGACGGAGAGAGAAAAAAGGACCTCTAGGAATGAAAGAATATTAAGAGAACTGTGTGACCAATCCAAACAGAACAACATTTGCATTATAGGGGCACCAGAAGAAGAGGAGAGAAAGGATAGAAAGTGTCCTTGAAGAAGTAATTGCTGAAAACTTCCCCAGTCTGGGTAAGAAAATGGTCTCTCAGGCCACGGAAGTCCACAGATCTCGCAACACAAGAGACGCAAGGGGGAAAACACGAAGACATATAATAATTAAAAGGGCAAAGATCAAGGATAAGGACAGACTATTAAAAGCAGCCAGAGAGAGAAAAACAATCACCTACAAAGGAAAACTTGTCGGGCTATAATCAGATTTCTCAGCAGAAACCTTGCAGGCCAGAAGTGAGTGGCATGATATATATAATGCAATGAAGGAGAAGGGCCTCAAACCTAGAATACTCTACCCAGCAAGATTATCATTTAAGTTTGAAAGAGGGATTAAACAATTTCCAGATAAGCAAATTTTGAGGGAATTTACCACCCATAAACCATCTCTACAGTGTGTTTTGGAGGTACTGCTATAGATGGAAGTGTTCCTAAGGTTAAGTAGCTATCACCAGAGGTAATAAAACCATAGTAAAGAAAGTAGAACAGTTAATTATTAAGCAAATGCAAAATTAAACTATCTAGTCACAAAATAATTCAAGGGATACACAAAGAGTACAGAATATGACACCTAACATATAAAGAGTGGAGAAGGAAGAAAAAGAAGGGAGGAAAAAAAGAATCATCAGACTGTGTATATTAGCATAATAAGTGAGTTAAGGTAGACTGCCAGATAGTAAAGAAGCTGCCCTTGAGGTTTTGGTAATGACAAACCTAAAGCCTGCAATGGCAATAGTACATATCTATCGACAATCACCATAAATGTAAATGGACTAAATGCATCAATCAAAAAGCATAGAGTTACATAATAGATGAAATAGCAAGACCCATCTATGTGCTGCCCACAAGAGACTCACTTCAAACCCAAACACACACACATACTAAAAGTAAAGGGATGGAAATAGATGTTTCATGCAAACAATAGGGAGAAAAAAGCAGGAGTTGCAGTACTTGTATCAGACAAAATAGACTTCAAAACAAAGAAAGACATTACATAAAAGTAAAGGCGTCAGTCCAACAAGAGGATATTACCATTATAAATATCTATGTACCCAACACAGGAGGACTTACATATGTAAAACAAATACTAACAAAATTAAAGGGGGAAATAGAATGCAGTGCATTCATTTTGTGAGACTCCAATACTCCACTCACTCCAAAGGACACATTAAACACAGAAAATAAGTAAGGAGACAGAGGCATTGAACAACACATTAAAACAGATGGAACTAAAAGACATGTATAGAACACTCCACCTAAAAGCAGCAGGATACACATTCTTCTCAAGTGCACATGGAACATTTTCCAGAAGAGACCACATACTAGGCCATAGAACGAGCTTCAGCAAATTCAAAAAGACTGAAATTGTACCAAACACGTCTCAGATCACAAAGGTATGAAACTAGAAAATAAATTGTACAATGAAAAAAAAAAGCTCCCAAGCACATGGAAGCTTAACAACAAGCTCCTAAATAATCAATGGATCAATGACCAAATTAAAACAGAGATCAAGTAATATATGGAGACAAATGAAAACAATAGGGCAATGCCCCAACTTCTGTGGGATGCAGCGAAGGTAGTTCTAAGAGGAAAGTACACAGCAATCTAGGCCTATTTAAAGAAGGAGGAACAATTCCAAATGAATGGTCTAAAATCACAATTATTGAAACTGGAAAAAGAACAAATGAGGCCGAAAGATAGTAGAAGGAAGGGACATAATAAAGATCAGAGAAGAGATAAATAATATTGCCAAGAATAAAACAAAAGAAAAAATTAATGAAACCAAGAGCTGGTTCTTTGAGAAAATAAACAAAATAGATAAATCCCTAGCCAGACTTGTCAAGAAAAAAAAGATAATTAACACACATAAACAGAATCAGAAATAAGAAAGGAAAAATCACTACAGACACCACAAAAAAACAAAGTATTATTAGAGAACACTATGAAAAATTATATGTTAACAAACTGGATAACCTAGAAGAAAAGGGCAATTTTCTAGAAAAAGAGAACCTTACGAGACTGACCCAAGACGAAACAAAAAATCTGAACAGACCAATTACCAGCAATGAAATTGAACTGGTAATCAAAAAACTACCTAAGAACCAAACCCCTGGACCAGATGGATCCACCACTGGATTTTATTAGGCATTTAGACAAGACCCAATACCCATTCTCCTTAAAGTTTTCCAAAAAATAGAAGAGGAGGGAATACTTCCAAACTCATTCTATAAAGCCAGCAACACTCTAATACCAAAACCAGGCAAAAAAAGAAAACCAAGACCAATATCCCTAATGAACATAGATGGAAAAATACTCAACAAAATATTAGCAAACCAAATTCAAAAATACATCAAGAGGATCATACACCATGATCAAGTGGGATTCATCCTGAATCCAAGGATGGTACAACATTTGAAAATCCATCAATATCATCTACTATATCAATAAAAAGGACAAAAATCACATAATCATCTCCACAGATGCCAAAAAAGCATTTGACAAAATTCAACACCAATTCATGATAAAACCTCTCAACAAAATGGGTATAGAGGGAAAGCAACTTAACATAATAAAGGCCATATATGACAAACACCCAGCTAACATCATACTTAACAGTGAGAAGCTGAAAACTATTCCTTTAAGATCAGAAACAAGACAAAGATACCCACTCTCCCCACTTTTATTCAGCATAGTACTGGAGGTCCTAGTCATGGCAATCAAACAAAAAGAAATAAAAGGCATCCAGATTGGTAAGGAAGAAGTTAAACTGTGACTGTTTGCAGATGACATGATAGTGTACATAAAAATCCCTAAAGAATCCACTCCAAAACTACTAGAACTAATATCTGAATTCAGCAAATTTGCAGGATACAAAATTAATACACAGAAATATGTTGCAATCCTATACACTAACGATGAACTAGCAGTAAGAGAAATCAGGGAAATAATTCCATTCGCAATCGCATCAAAAAAAAATACCTAGGAATAAACCTCACCAAGGAACTGAAAGATCTATACCCTGAAAACAACAAGACACTCATGAGAGATATAAAAGAGGACACCAATAAATGGAAATTCATCCCATGCTCTTGGCTAGGTAGAATTAATATTTTCCAAATGGTCATTGGCCTAAACCAATCTACAGATTCAGTGCAATCCCTATCAAAAACTGAAAGCATACTTTGATGAACTGGAACAAATAGTTCTAAAATTCATATAGAATCACAAAAGACCCTAAATAGCCAAGGCAATCCTGAGTAGGAAGAATAAAGCAGGGGGATTATGTTCCCCAACTTCAAACTCTACTACAAAGCCACAGTAATCAAGACAATTTGGTACCGGCACAAAAACAGACCCATAGACAAATGGAACAGACTATAGAGTACATATACTAACCCAATAATATATGGTCAATTAATACACAATAAAGGAGCCATGGATATACAATGGGGAAATGACAGCCTCTTCAAGAGCTGGTGTTGGCAAAACTGGACAGCTACATGTAAGAGAATGAAACTGGATTACTGTCTAACTCCATACACAAAGGTAAACTGAAAATGGATCAAAGACCTGAATGTAAGTCGTGAAACCATAAAACTCTTAGAAGAAAACATAGCAAAAAATCTGTTGAATATAAACATGAGCAACTTTTTCATAAACAAATCTTCCTGGGCAAGGGAAACAAAAGCATAAATGAAGAATGGGACTACATAAAACTAAAAAGTTTCTGTACAGCAAAGGACATCATCAGTAGAACAAAAAGGCATCCTACAGTATGGGAGAATATATTCATAAATGACATATCTGATAAGGGGTTGACATTCAAAATATATAAAGAGCTCATGAGCCTCAACAACCAAAAAGCAAATAACCCAATTAAAAAATGGGCACAGGAGCTGAACAGACACTTCTCCAAAGAAGAAATTCAGATGGCCAACAGGCACATGAAAAGATGCTTCACATCACTAGTCACCAGAGAAATGCAAATTAAAACCACAATGAGATATCACATCACACCACTTAGGATGACCAACATCCAAAAGACAAACAACAACAAATGTTGGCGAGGATGTGGAGAAAAGGGACCCCTCCTACACTGTTGGTGGGATTGCAAATTAGTTCAACCATTGTGGAAAACATTATGGAGGTTCCTCAAAAAACTAAAGATAGAAATACCATTTAATCCAGGATTTCCACTCCTAGGAATTTACCCTAAGACTACAGGATTCCAGATTCAAAAAGACATATGCACCTCTATGTTTATTGTGGCACTATTTACAATTGCCAAGAAATGGAAGCAACTTAAGTGTCCATCAGTAGATAAATGTATAAAGAAGATATGGTAAATATACACAATGGAATATTATTCAGCCATAAGAAGAAAACAAATCTTACCATTTGCAACAACATGGATGGAGCTAGAGGGTATTATGCTCAGTGAAATAAGCCAGGTGGAGAAAGACAAGTACCAAATGATTTCACCCATCTGTGGAGTATAACAAAGCAAAAACTGAAGGAATAAAACAGTAGCAGACTCAAAGAACCCAAGAATGGACTAACAGTTACCAAAGGGAAAGAGACTGGGGAGGATGGGTGGGAAGGGAGGGGTAAGGGGAAAAAGGGGCATTGGGGCATTATGATTAGCATATATAATATAGGGGGGCACAGGGAAGGAAGTATATCACAGAGAAACAAGTTGTGACTCTATAGCATCTTACTATACTGATGGACAGTGACTGTAACAGGGTATGCGATGGGGACTTGATAATGGGGGGAATCTAGTAACCAGAATGTTGCTCATGCGATTGTGTATCAATTATACTTTAATTATATAAATGACAATCGCTTAAAATATATAAAAAATACTATATGAATGTAATTTTTAAATGTTCACTACATTACAGTACTTCGGGTGCTGCATAGAAAGTCTAAGAGATCTTGATCATTGCATCTGGATCAACAAAGGGAGCCCAGGAAAATGGATATTTTTCCTATTGTAATCCTATAAGGTGGAAATCTCATTTTAAAATTTTTATATCTAATGACAAACATTGTCTGATAATATTTTGTCTAAGATGGTTCTCTAACATTGTAAATCAAATTCTTTGCAATAGTAGTGTTCACAGTTATCATCCACATTGAGACCCTCAAGAACTAATGTAAATATGAGAGACAGAGGATATTTACTAAGGCTCTTTGATACCATATGATTGGTATAGAGGGTGAGTCTTCCCCTCTCAGGTATTTTATTCGGAAAGGGCAAATACTCAAAGCAGATATTCTAGATTAGTGGTTCTCAAAGTATGGCTCAGGAACTCCAAAATTTTTCAGTGCATCGAGATCAGAGCATTTTCATAATAGTACTAAGATACTATTTATTTTATTCACTATCTTTTTATTATTATTATTAGAGTTTTTCCGGTTGAATGATAGGTAATCAGTTCAAAACAAACTGATTGGAGAAGTGTATACAAGCATTCAGTGTCTTCCTTTAAGGTAAACATTAAAGAAATTTGCAGAAAATAAAAATAAAAAATGTAAAACTTCTCACTAATTCTTGTTATTTTGACAAAAGTTATTTTTAAATTAATGTTTATGTCAATATGGCTAGTTCATTGTGGCTACTTTAAAATTAATTATATAAAAGCATTTTTTTGTTTTAATTTGTAAGTGGTAAATGTGTAGCTATAATTCATATAATCAAAACCTATTTGGGATTCCTGATGGGTTTTAAGATTATGAAGGAGTCCTCAAATCAACAAGTTTGAGAACAACTGTTCTTGATAAATCTTGCCTTCTGTGGAATAATGAAATCCTTTTGCTAGCCATTCAGAATAAACTATAGTTTGGATAAGACCTTTGTGTAGGGCTTGTCTTGTCTTTATTTTTCCATTGGTATATTGTATTGCTGCTATTTCTCTAAACATTATCATCCTTAGGATTAACATATGAAAACAGCAGTTTAACTTTGGAAAAACAAATAACAAATTATTTAGAAAAAAAACATGCCAATTTCAAATTCAACATTCACATATTATAGAATGTTGAAATTTTAGTTTCATTATTATTAAATATTGCCACACTATGCTGCATATTAAATCTCCAGAAATTATTTATGTTATAACAAAGGAACAAAAAAGGGTAGGGTGAAGATATGGTAATTAAAAACAGAAAAGAGTAAGGTAATGGATATGTTGATTAGTTTGATTGTGGTAATGATTTTACAATGTATATCAAATCATCTCAAGGTACTATTAAATATACAGAGCTTGTATTTGTTAATCACACTTCAATACAATTGGGGGAAAAAAGTATGAAATAGGAAATGAAGACCAAAAAAAGAAAGCAAAAAGATACTGATCTGTGATACTAAAATCTTAATTAGTTCACATATATTCAAACCCTTTAAGTTAATGGAATTACATGTTCCTTTAGTTTAAAAGGATATTTTAAAATTAAAGTTTGAAATTTGAAAAGCAATGGACTCATGCTTAGGAAGAACTTTTATAAACCAGTCATTTCACCCAAATCCAAAAGTAATCAAAGATAGCTCAGACTGATGCCCTGGACTGAGTGAATACTGGAGTGTTGCACTATTGCAGCCTACATAAGCTCTCAATTTTCAGTTACTTTTGCCATTGACTCTGGGTTTTCTCGTTTCGTGTTTTTCTTCATTTATTCTAGTATGTCTATGCTTGTTGCATATTTCTCTAAATATCCTAGTGTTTATATATTTCTCTCTTTCACTTGGTTTCAGTGTGCATGTGTGTGTGTGTGTAAACACTTTTATAATTCTTCCCATATCAATAATTTATTCAAATACGATTATATCTTCTTCAGGATCATATAACATCTGCCTGGTGTCTATTCTCCTTCTATCCAGTGCAGTTTTCTTTCTTTTCTCCTTCCACAACTCTGTACTTACATTTTCACTTCTTATTCTGTTTCTCCACTGTTAAATGAAAACATATGAAAATGGAAACTACATTTTGTTATTTATATATAAACTGAATGGATTTTCATAAATATTTTCAATTTGAAAAACTGATGAGTGAAAAACTTTTCTTTCTTCAAATGAAGAAATGTTTTAAAAGCTACCCATATAATAAATAACACTCATACTTGACACAGAAAAAAATATTTTCCAGATTTAATAAAAGCCTAGAATGTGAACAGCACAACTTTAAAACAAAGCAATTAGAAAAACGTATAAATTGATAAAGGAGAAATCTGACATTACCAATAAAAAACCTTATTTAAAAAGGCATAGAAAAAAATCTTGAAGGGACTGACATAATTTTAATTGTATTTAAAAAAACTTCTGGGAAAAAAAGCTCACATTTTGAGTTTACTTTCGTGAATGGAGTTAGATGGTAAACCAGTATCATTCTCTTGCATATAACTGTCCAGTTTTGCTGACACCAGTTTTTGAAGAGGCCGTCATTTCCCCATTGTATATACATGGTTCCTTTATCACATATTAATTGGCCACATATGTGTTGGTTTATATCCAGGCTATTTTGTTCCACTCGTCTGTTCTTGTGCCAGTACCAGACTGTCCTGATTACTGTGGCTTTGTAGTAGAGCTTGAAATTGGGGAGTGTAGTCCCCCAGCTTTATTCTTCCTTCTCAGTATCGCTTTGGCTATTCAGGTTCTTTTGTGATTCCATATGAATTTTAGTACTATTTGCTCTAGTTCATTGAAGAATGCTGTTGGTATTTTGATAGGGATTGCATTGAATCTGTAGATTTCTTTAGACAGGATGGCCATTTGACAATAATAATTCTTCCTATCCATGAGCACAGGATGTTATTTCCATATATTGGTGTCTCCTTTAATTTATCTCATGAATGTCTTATAGTTTTCAGGGTATAGGCATTGGCTAGGTTTATTCCTAGGTTTTTATTCTTTTTGGTGCAGTTGTAAATGGAATTGTTTCCCTGATCTCTCTTTCTGCTGGTTCAACATTAGTATATAGGAAGGCAACAGATTTCAGTGTATTAATTTTGTATCCTGCAACTTTGCTGAATTCAGTTATTAGTTCTGGTACTTTTGGGTAGACTCTTTGGGGCATTTTACATACAATATCATGTCATCTGCAAACAGTGACAGTTTAACTTCTTCTTTACCAATCTGGATGCCTTTTATTTCTTTGTGTTGTCTGATTGCTATGGCTAGGACCTCCAGTACTATGTTGAATAAAAGTGGGGAGAGTGGGCATCCTTGCTGTTCCTGATCTTAGAGGAAAAGTTTTCAGCTTTTTGCCGTTAAGTATGATGTTGGCTGTGGATTTGTCATACGGCTTTTATTATGTTGAGGTACTTGCCCTCTATACCCATTTTGTTGACAATTTTTATCATAAATGAATGTTGAATTTTGTCAAAAGCTTTTTCAACATCTTTTGAGTTGATCATGTAGTTTTTGTCCTTTTTGTTGCTGTGGTGTATGATGTTGATGGATTTTCAAATACTGTACGATACTGGCATCTCTGCAATACATCCTTCTTGATCACAGTGGATAATCTTTCTGATATATTTTTGAATTAGGTTTGCCAATGTTTTGTTGAGTATTTTTGCATCTATGTTCATCAGGGATATTAGCCTGTAATTTTCTTTTTTTGTGGTGTCTTTTCCTGGTTTTTGTAGTAGAGTGATGCTGTTCTCATAGAATAAGTTTGTAAGTATTCCTCTTCTTCCTTGTGGATAACTTTAAGGAGGATGGGTATTAGGTCTTCACTAAATGTTTGGTAAAATTCAGCAGTGAGGCCATCTGGTACAGGAATTTTGTTTTTCGGTAGTTTTTTTTATTACCAATTCAATCTCATTGCTGATAATTGGTCTGTTCAAATTTTCTGTTTCTTCCTGGGCCATCTTGGAAAGTTGTATTTTTCTAGAAATTTGGCCATTTATTCTAGATTATCCAATTTGTTAGCATATAATTTTGCATAGTATTCTCTGATAATTCTTTATATTTATGTGGTGTCCATAGTGATTTTTCCTTTATCTCATTTCTGATTCTGTTTACATGTTTGTGCTCTCTTTTTTTCTTGATAAATTTGACTAGGGGTTTAAGTATTTCACTTAATTTTTCAAAGAGCCAGCTCCTAGTTTCATTAATTCTTTCTACTGTTTTATTCTTCTTAATTTTATTTATTTCTTCTACAATCCTTATTATGTCCTTTGTTCCACTGACTTTGAGCTTCATTTGTTCTTTTTTCTAGTTTCGTATTCGTTAATTGTGAGTTTAGATTGAGATTGTTCTTCTTTCTTCAGGTATGCCTGTGTTGCTATATATTTCCTATTAGAACTGACTGCTGAGTCCCACAGAAGTTGGAGTATTGAGCTTTCGTTTCCATTTGTTTCCATATCTTGCTTGATTTCTCTTTTAATTTGGTCATTGATCCGTTGATTATTAATACCATGTTTGTTAAGCCTACATGTCTGTGGGATTTTTTGTTTTCTTTGTGTAATTTACTTCTTGTTTCATACTTTTGTAGTCTGAGAAGCTAGTTGGTACAATTTCCATCTTTTTTTTAATTTATGGAGGCTCTTTTTGTGGCCTAGTATATGATCTATTATGGAAAATGTTCCATGTGTGCTTGAGAAGAATGTGTATCTTGCTGCTTTTGGGTGGAGTGTTCTGTAGATGTCTGTTGGGTCCATCTGTTCTAATGTGTTGCTCAGTGACTCTGTCTCCTTACTTATTTTCTCTCTGGTTGATCTGTCCTTTGGAGTGACTGGTGCATTGAAGTCTCCTAAAATGAATGCATTGCATTCTATTTCCCCCTTTAATTCTGTTAGTACTTGTTGCACATATTTGGGTGCTCTTATGTTGGGTGCATAGATATTTATAATAGTTATATCCTCTTGTTGGACTGACCCCTTTATCATTATGTAATGACCTTCTTTGTCTCTTGTTAATTTCTTTTTTGAAATCTATTTTATCTGATACAAGTACTGCTACTCCTGCTTTTATCTTCCTATTATTTGCATGAAATATCTTTTTTCATCCCTTCACTTTTAGTCTGTGTATGTGTTTGGGTTTGAAGTGAGTCTCTTGTAGGCAGCATATAGATGGGTCTTTTTATCCATTCAGTGACTCTATGTCTTGATTGGTGTCTTCAGTCCGTTTACATTTAGGGTGATTATTGATAGATATGTACTTATTGCCATTGCAGGCTTTGGATTCGTAGTTACCAAAGGTTCAAGGGCAGCTCCTTTACTATCTAACAGTCTAACTTAACTTATTATACTATAAACACAGTCTGATGATTCTTTTTTCTCTCCCTTCTTTTTCTTCCTTCTCCACTCTTCATATGTTAGATGTCATATTCTGTACTCTTTGTGTATCCCTTGACTGACTTTGTGGGTAACTGATTTAATTTTGCCTTTGCTTGTAATTAATTGGTCTACTTTCTTTACTGTAGTTTTATTTTCTCTGGTGACAGATATTTAGCCTTAGGGGAACTTCCACCCAGAGCAGCTCCCTTAAAGTACAGCATAGAGACAGTTTGTGGGAGGTAAATTCCCACAAATTTTGCATATCTGGAAATTGTTTAATCCCTGCTTCTAATTTAAATGATAATCTTGCCAGGTAGAGTATTCATGGCTGTAGGCCCTTCTGTTTCATTGCATTAAGTATATCATGCCACTTCCTTCTGGCCTGTAATGTTTCTGCTGAGAAGTATGATGATAGCCTGATGGGTTTTCCTTTGTATGTGATCTTTTTTCTCTCTCTGGCTGCTTTTAACACTGTCATTTTCCTTGATTTTTGCCATTTTAACTATTATATGTTATGGTGTTGTCTTCCTTGGGTCCCTTGTGTTGGGATATGTGTGCACTTTCCATGGCCTGAGAGACTATTTCCTTCTCCAGATTGGGGAAGTTGTCAGCAATTATTTCCTCAAAGAGACTTTCTATCAACTTTTCTCTCTTCTTCTTCTGGTACCCCTATAATGCAAAATTGTTCTATTTGGATTGGTTGCAGAGTTGTCTTATTATTCTTTCATTCCTAAAGATCCTTTTTTTACTCTGTGCCTCAGCCTCTTTATATTCCTGTTCTCTAATTTCTATTTCATTTATCATCTCCTCTACCTCTTCTAATCTGCTTTTAAGTCTCTCCATTGTATGTTTCATGTCATATTCTATCTCTTTCCTGAAGTCATCAATGAGATCTTGCATATTTTTCTGTAGCTCCATGAGCATTTTTATAATTTTTACTTTGAAATCCTTATCAAAAGAATTGGTGATTTCAGTTGCACTGAGCCATATTTCTGGTGTTTTAGGGATTTTGGTTTTAACAAGGTTCTTTTGCCACTTCATATTCCTAATGAATACTACGGAATAATAACTTTGTATAGGCAAGGCACTCTACTGCCCAGAAGCTCTACTCTGGAGCTGCCCAGCACCTGGAGCAATGGCAGGGTCGCACGTGAGCTGTGATGGTGCCTGCTGGGAGGAAAGAGCTCTTTCCTGCTTCCTGGCCACAGTGCCTGCCTCCACTGCCGGGTCCAGTTGGCTACACACACAGGGAGGTGCCTCTGCATGCACCCCTGTAGCTGGCGTAGGCTGGGCTCCCCTCTAGCTGGCCTGGTGTGATGGCAAGGCTAGCAGTTTTGCGAGCAGGTGATGGCCAAGAGGAAGGATCAGCAGGCTGCATATCCTGGTGGGAGCCTTGTCATTGCATTGCCAGCCAATCGGATGGAGCACCTGAAGCTCCTGAAATTTCCCAAGCTGCTGGGCTGAGTGTGCTGGGACGATTTTGTCCACCTGTCCTTTCTCCTGAACAGCAAGCTCTGTGTAATCCTTGCCCATTTAGCATCCCTTTTGCTGTTGGGAACTCTTCAAAGCACCCATATTTCTTTTGCCCAGGA
>JAQQAC010026072.1:78735720-78794556 GCA_029783875.1 Phataginus tricuspis
TGCTCTGTTTCTTTTCTGCCCATCGGTGAGAAATATTAAGGGGTTGGGGGAGGGTTTGGGTCCCACTGGATACCGGCTTTGCTACTTTACCCTTTTCCGTGAGGTCATCTCTTTCCCCCAGATGTAAACCATATTTTGCAGTCTTCTTTAAGGTCACTCTTTCAGGATTAGTTATATTTGCTGTATTTTCCTGTTATGTGTGGTTTTGGGAGGAGGCTTCTGCCTCACTACTCATGCTGCCTTCTTTTTCTCTGTTTTGCTGGCAGTAAGCCTTGGTTCCAACCTTGAAGAAAAGTCTATGGAATTTAGTTTAATATACAGATTAGAGGCCCATGTAGTTAAACATATTAAAGATACTCTTTCATGTGTTTTAGACTAATTTTTCATCTTAATTTCACTTTTGGTGCTCCTTCCCAAACTCACCATCAGTACCACATTGTGAGATGCATTCTTTAGCTATGAGTAAAATTTCTTAAAATAACAAAAACATTTATGAAAATTTCTCATATAGTTAACTACTTTGATAATATATTTTAATGACTCCATTAATATAGCATTAGTGTTATGTGGATGTACAATATTTTACATGACTCCCAAATTACTGAGTCCTCAGGTATGATAACCAGAGTTATAAAGATACTACATGTAATATTAACTCCTACTGTATGTAAAAACATTTCCAAATAATAGAATTAAGTGGGGTTTATTCCTTTAAGAGTGACCCAACATTATGTAATATGTGAAAGCATATATGAACATAACATTATATGCATCAATTGAGAAAATATAGGAATATCTTGAAAAATGTAGAAACACCAGTAAGTAAAACTGAACACATATTCTTAATAAAATAAACCAGACATGAAGAAAATTTCTTAATTTGGTAAAAAAATATCTCTTTATCAGAAATGATTGGCAAAATGATACCATAACAATCAAACACAAAAAGCATTCCAATTAGAATCAAAGTAAAAAAATATACCCATGTGGTATATAGAGTTGTGCCAAGAGATTCATTACCTTTCCTATAAGTAGATATTTCTATACCTCCTATATGTTAGCCTAGGGAGTGGGACTTGCTTTGCCCAATAAAGTACAAGATAAATATGCCATCTTCAAAGAAAACCATAAAGAACCACTATGCAATTCACCATAGATCTTTTTCCTGCACAGTAAAAAAGAAAGTTCTTTATTTTGCCCCAATCCAAGAATGAGGAAGACATTTACCGCTACCCAAGGGGTAACACTAATAGGAGTAAAAAAAAAATCTAAGTTGCTGTAACTTACTGATAATTACAGATAATTTTATGACAACATAATTTGGGAAAAGCCAACTGATACCATCATGTCACTGTTCCTATACACACCACTGAAGTGTGACAAAGATACAGGTAGGAGCATTAGAAAGGAAGAGAGAAATTTTTATTACTGGCTAAAGACATGGTGTCTACCAAGAATAAGAGAACCTACTAAAACACAATGTGATTCAGTAAACTGACTAGCTTCAAAACATGAAGACAATACAAACTTTTTATAGAGTTTTCAATTTGTACACTATTGTAGGAAAATAATTTCATTTTCAATAGAAACACTGATTAAAAATCTAGAAATAAACATTGCAAGATAAGTATGTGTACCATGAAGAAAAGAATGAATCTTTACAGAAGTGAATAAAAGAAAACCTGATTAACAGGAGAGGAATACCATGCCATTCAATGAATTAACTGTTAACATAACAGGGAAAATCAACCCTAGTCAATATACGAAATCAATGTAATTTAGACATAATCTCAATCAGATTGTGGGGGACTAATTGTTAGAGAGGTTTGGAACTGGACAAAATTATTTTGAAATCTTGTTTGAAATCTCAGGATTAGACATATATTTTGAAAAAGTAGGACAATTAGGTAAAATTTGGCTTGCCATATGCTAAAATTATACTTAAATTAATTAAAACTGTGTAGGAACTGTTATAATTAACTGATTAGGTAGATAATAGATGGTATGGAATAATACTCATTTTTGGAGAGTTCAAATTCTGACAGAGGTAAAAAGATATGATAGATTAGTTAAGGGTTCAAAAATTAAATTCTGACTCCACATCTTTCTACACACATATCCCTACATCAGTGAATGACCTAAACTTCAAAAAGTATATCAAAACAGAATACAACATGCAAGAATACTTTTATAATCATGATATAAGAATTTATATGAAAGACTCAAAATGCAGAATATATAATAGAGTAAATTAACATTTATTGACTTCATAAAAAATTAAATTTTTGAGTGGAATACCATGTCATTAGAGATGGGATTTTTGATTTTCATGGCCATCAGGCACATAAAAAGATGCTCAACATCACTAATTATCCCAAAAATACAAATCAAAACCACAATGAGATACCACCTCAAACCTATCAGACAGGTTATTTTCAAAAAGACAAGAAATACAAATGTTGGTGAGGATGTGAAGAAAAGGGAACCTCCATGCTCTCTAGGTGGGGCTGTAAACTGGTATAGCCACGAGGGAAAACATTATGAAAGTTCTTCAAAAAATTAAAACTAGCACTACCATATGATTCAGCAATTCTGCTTCTGGGTATTTATTTGAAGAAAATGAAACTACTTATTTGAAAAGATATATGCACGTCTATGTTTATTTTAGCATCATTTACAATAATCAAGATATGGAAGCAACCTAAGTGTCTGTCTATTGACAGATAAAGAAGATATGGTACATATATACAATGGAATATTATTCATCCAATAAAAAGGAAATGTTGTCATTTGCAACCACATGAACGGACCTACAGGGTATTATATTAAGTGAAATAAGTCACTGGAAGACAAATACCATATGATTTCACTTATGTTTAGAATCTAAAAATCAAAACAAAAAAACCCAGAAATGGACTCATAGATAGAAAAACTGGTGGCTGTTAAAGGGGAGAGGGATATGGAATAGGTCAAATAGATGAAGGGGATTAAAAAATACAAATTTCCACTTATAAAATAAATCATGGGGATGTAATGTACAACATAGAGAATATAACCACTCTGTAACAACTTTGTATAGTGACAGCAGCTAAATAGACCTATCAAAGTATTTGTTTTTGACATAAAAAATATTGAATCACTATGCTGTACACCTGAAACCAATAATATTATATGTCAATTATAACTAAAAAAAACTCTGAAAACCACCAGAATGTCCGTCAAAGTTATCATGGATAAATTGTAGTGTATTAATACTGAAAGGGTTCTTTAGCTACCTGGCTTACTCACTCGTAAAGAAGGGCACAAGAACTCCGTCAGCGTGGTTTTATTCCCTGCAAGCGAAACAGGCAGAGTGGCTGTCTAGAAAGAGAGAGAGAGCGGCGAGTGGGGAGCTGAAGATAAACAGACAGAGTGGCTGTCTCGGAAAGGAGAGAGCAGCAGCGGCAGCAAGGTGGGGGCTGTTTATATAGGAATTTAGGGCCTTGGTGAGCAGGATGGTGGCCTTGAGACTTCTGAGAAACAGAAACTGTTGCAGATGATAGGGAACCTAGAAACTGCTGTTGGGGACTTAGAAACTGCTGTCAGTGATAAGGAGCTGCTGCGCCTGGAGGCTCAAGGTTGTGTGTTAAAGGGAACCTAACATTCCCGCATTTTGCTTTATTTCTTATGTGAGGCATAGGGAAGAGGGGCAAAGTGTTGGCTCATCTGGCTTCTTCATGCACGAAGAGGGGCAAAGTACGGCTTATGGTTGGGGTTCCGTCAGCACTGCGTTGTCTGCTGGCAGGATTTTTTTCCGTTGGAAGGAAGCGGTACTCCTGCATAATTAACTGATTGGTTGTTTAGTTAGAGATTTTTGAAATTTGAGTTTGAATGAGGGTTTTTAGAAAATTAATTAGGCAGGGAGCGAAGAGTAGGAGAAGGCAGAAAATGGTGAGAGGCATGAGGAGAGGAAGTAGGATGTCTCTCGTAGTTGAAGAGAAGGGCCACCAGTAAGGGTTTGTGTCTCTTTTTGCTAAAAGCTCTTCATATAACTCCCTAAGTTTATGGACGTTTTCTTCAACTATACCTGATTCATTGATGTAATAACAGCATTGCTCTTGCAGGAAGAGGCAGGCGCCTCCTTTTTTGGCTGTGAGGAGGTCTAGTGCTCTGCAATTTTGCAAGGCTACTTGTGCTACTGAGGTTACTTGCCTATGGAGTGATGCTAAGGATTGTGCAGTTGAACCTAAGGCCATCTGGAGCTTCTCAGATCTTCGATGCCCCATAGGGAGTGTCCTAGGGCTCCTCCAGAGAGTCCGACTCCCAGAGTGGAGGTGGTTAGGGATAGTCCGACTAAAATTGGGAGGAAGGCTGCCCGTTTTTTGTGGTGGTGTGGCAGTAGCCACTCCATTTCTGCTTTACTGTACAGAGTCAGCTGAGGGACTATGGTGACTATGAGACAGGGATCGGAGGTGTTTGGGAAGATGTGGGTAGTTAAGGAGCCATTGCACCAGAAGAATTCTCCCAGCTTGGAGTATGATGTTTGAGAGTATGTGATAGTGTGGGTGCAACTTTGATGGTTGCGGGAAGCTTTTGGTGAAAGAAGACACCACCGGGTGGTGGTTACATTTTCTTCAGTAGATTCCCACAGTGGGATGTTGATAATTGGAGAGATGGGATTTTTTTGGGGGGGGTTTCTGGGAGTATATGTGGATATGTTAAGGGGTACTGCAGCTAGGAGAGGTCATGTGAGGGATGCACAAAGGAAGCAGTTGTGAGAGTTAAGGTTTGGCGAAGTTAGGTTAAAAAGAGTGAGGCTTTTCTGTATGAGGTGTAGCCAGGAGAAGGGGGAAGTAGTAGGGCGCTTCTCAAGAGGGGCTTGTTGAGCTCATTGGCTAGAATTTGTTCAGATTGTTGAATGTTATGAGAAATTTGAGTATGGAGGTGAAAGATAGAAACATACTTGTGAGAGATTGAAAACTGACCTGTTGGGAGGCTATTCCAGGCATTTGAATAGAATTTTCCTGTTTGACTTTTGCCCATTCGTCTTCCCAGGGGTCTGTGATGACTAAAGTGTGCCTGTGAGTTTTAGAGTCAAACTTAAAGAGTCCTGCATTGCTGATGGATAGTGAATCTTACATGACCAATAAGGACACCCTCCATACTGCGGGTAGTTCTTGCAGTGCGATGCCTTTTGGTCATAAGTAAAACATAAATACAGACGAGAGGCATAGAGATTTTTAATGAGTTCTGATTGCTGGGTGTCAATGATGATTGGCTCCTGGCATCCTTTTATAGGGCAGTTAGCAGTGGCTGCCAGATGAGTTTATTTGACATTATTTTCAGTGTATGTTTCTCTAACTTTGAACTGCCAGACATAGGTGAGGTGTGGGGGGGAAATAAGGTTTAGGCAAAGGATAAGGGCAAAGGGGGCTTACTGTGATCTTGTGAGAATACAGTGGGGGAGGAAGATAAGGAGTGGGAGAACAGTCTGGAGGAAGGGAATTGATTGCATGGCTTTCAACTTGTATCTTCGCTGATCGGAGGAAGGCTAGGCTTGTGTACTTTCTTGAGGCGCAGAGTGAGAGGCTTTATCTGTTCCACTTTATAGGAGTCTGCAGAATGTGGGGAAAAAGTGAGGGAAGGGGTATATGGTTTAATGTGTGAATGATGTATCCAATAAGGAATGTTAGTAAGGTTGGCTGCGGTGGGGGTTGTAAGTATGACTCGGTGTGGGCCTTGCCACTTGGGGGTTAAAGGGTTGTGCTTGGCATGGGGAGGAGAGAAAAAGACTAGATATCCTGGCTGGTAGGGACTAGAGATGTTTGTCTTTGCCAGGGCTGGTTTGGTTGGCAGTTATCCATATTAGGGAGAGTATGTACTGCAGGAGTGGAGTAAGTGCAAGGGGAGTGTTGATGACCGTGGGCTTATTCCTGGGGGAATAAGAGGTCGGCCGTACATGAGCTCAAAAGGGGATAAGTTGGTGGGTTTCTTTGGTAGTCCTCTACTCTTGAGGAGAGTGAGAGGTAGAAGCTTGACCCAGTCTAGGTGAAGTTCTAGGGATAGTTTGGTAAGGGTGTGTTTTAGAGTCCGATTGGTTCTCTCCACTTTTCCTGAGGACTGTGGGTGATAAGGGATATAAAATTGCCAAGGGATAGAGAGTGTTTTAATTATGGCTTGGGTTACTGCAGAATTGAACTCAGGCCCATTGTCTGACTGCAGGGAAGTGGGGAGCCCGAATCTGGGAATGATGTGAGTAAGGATGATATCAGCTACTGTAGAGGCTCTTTTGTTGTTGTTGGAAAGGCTTCTACCCACCCATTAAAAGTGTCTACTAAAACAAGGAGGTATTTGTACTTCTTTATGGTAGGCATACATGTGAAATCTACTTGTGAGTTCACGCCTGGGAGGAGTCTGCATGCTTGGTGGCTGGGAAAGGTGGGTTTATGAGTAGGTGTGTTAGGGTTGACTCTCTGGCAGATGTTACATGTGGAAGAAATATGTTTGAGGAGGGTGAGATCATCTGACGACAAAGGGTAAAAAGGTTTTAAAAACTGCACAAGAGCTTGACTGTTAGAGTGGAAGATGGTGTGTACGTATGTGAGGAGGTCTGTCATATTACAGGGAGGGATGGAAGGAGTGGGTGGGGGAGGCAGAGGCCGTAGTGGTCTGATAAATGGTGCTGCAGCGGCTGCTTTGGCTGCATCTGCTCTGTTATTTCCATTGGACACGAATGATTGATCTGTTTGGTGGAATTTGCAGTGCACAAGGCCAATGGACTGGAAATTGTGAGACTTCTAACAAGGCTGTGATGAGATTTCCATTAGTGATGGAGGTCCCTTTTGTGGTAAGGAATCCCCTTTCTTTCCAGATTGCTGGATGGGAGAGTAGGATATGGAAAGCATATTTGGAGTCTGTGTAGATGGTGAGGGCTTCCCCTTTGCTAGGGTAAATGTGCAGGTGAGAGCTATGAATTCTGCTTGTTGGTTAGTGGTGTGTGGGGGCAAGGGGGCTGCTTGTATAGTCTGAGTGGGGGAGACTATGGCATACCTGGCTCTCCAGGTGCCATCCGGGGTGACGAAAGAACTGTCATCAGTAAACCATACATGTGTGGCTTGTTGGAGTGCCCCTTCCTGTAGGTTGATAGGGTGAGGAAGAAGGTTTTCTAGGGTTTGGATGCAATTGTGTTCAGGTTTTGGATTTGTTGAGGTGTTGGCTGGGGAAGGTAGTATGGGGGCAATGTTGCTAGGGGTGCATGTAGCAAAGGAAATGGAGGGATCTTCTGGGAAGGTGACTTGCAGGGCTAGGATTCGGCCAGGGGGAAGGGTTTTCAGATTTTTGTATGTTAAGAGTTCTGACAGGCGGTGGAGTGAAAGGATGGTGGTGGCTGTGCCAAAGGTGAGTTTTCTTGCTTCTTGGTGAAGAATAGCTGCAGCTGCTAAGGCGCAGAGGCATGGTGCCCATCCGCGGGTAGTGGTGTTTAATTGCTTTGAGAGATATGCTACGGGGGCAGGTGTGAAAAGTGTGGTCTGGAAAAGGACTCCAAGGGCAAACCCGTGGGTTTCATTAACATATAGAAGGAAGGGTTTAGAGAGATCTGGCAGGTGTAGGGCTGGAGCTCGTAGGAGCGCTTTCTTCAGGGAAGAGAAGGGGCGTGTTACTGGCTGCAAAAGGGGCTCGGAGAGGGAGCCTTTTGCTGCAGCATAGAGGGGAGCTGCGAGTACGGAGAAGTTGGGGATCCAGCTATGGAGAAAGCTTGCCAAGCCTAAGAAGGAAAGTATCTCTTCTTTTATAGAAGGGACAGGGATATCACAGATTAATTGTTTCCTGCATAGAGTTGTGGATTTTCGGCCAGGGGTCAGAAGAACACCTAAGTATGAGACTAGAGTTGTGGATAAATGCACTTTTTCTGGGGAGATGTGGTAGCTGCTGTTGGAGAGGTGGTTTAGTAGGGCGATTGTAACTTGTTGTGAGGTTGCTAGGGAAGGGCTGCATAAAAGAAGATCTTCGACATATTGTAAGAGGGTAGAGTGAAGAAAAGAAATATGTTGGAGGTCGTGTGCCAGCACTTGGCCAAATAGGTGGGGACTATCTCTAAAGCCTTGGGGAAGGACAGCCCATGTTAATTGAGTGGAAACACGGGAGGTGGGGTCTGTCCATGTGAAGGCAAAAATATTTTGGGAATTGGGGTGGAGAGGTATGGTAAAGAAGGCATCTTTTAAATCTATTACTGAAAAATAGGTGGTGCAGCTTGGGATGGAGGAGAGGAGAGTGTATGGTTTGGGTACTACTGGATGGATTTATGATTCAGAGATCTTGGATTAAACTGAAAGTGCCGTTTGGCTTTTTAACTGCATGTATTGGGGGTGTTGAACGGGGAGCGGGTTGGCTTCAAGAAGCCTTTTTTTTTTTTTAACAAATTTTGGATGATAGGCTGGAGGCCAAGATGGCTGCATAAGGGTAGCGGGTATTGGGATTGTGATGGGAAGGAGTCTGGGTTTTTAAGACTGATCTGGACTGGGTTGCACTTAGCTAGGGATGGGTTGTTCGTATCCCACACAGAGGGATTTACAAGGTTTGGCGGTAAGGGTGGAGCTGGAATGGGGGAGGGGGCGCTCTGAAGACAGAGGAGAAGATGGACCGCTGGTGAGTCTGAGTTGAGGCAATGTGAGGGGGGAAAGGAAATAGAAGCCCCTAATTTGTGTAAAATGTCTCTGCCAATAAGGGGTGTAGGGCAGCGTGGGATAATGAGAAATGAGTATGTGAAAGTGGTCTGAATTATAGTGTAAGTGAGGGGGGCGGTTGAAAAGGGATGGTAAGGGGTGCCGCAAACTCCAATGATAGATATGCAAGAACGGGAGACGGGGCCCTTATACGAACAGAGAACGGAGTAAGTAGCTCAGGTGTCGCTGAGGAAGGAGAGTGGGATTCCTGCCACCGTGACTGTCACCGGGGCTCTTCAGTGGTGATGGCAGTGGTGATTCGAGATAGCCCTGAGCCCCTCTAATCTTCCTCTACTAGGTTGAAGATAGCGGCTGGGGATGGAGCAGAGTCAACTGGCCGTGTGCTTCTCTGAGCACTAGGACAATCAACTGCCCAATGTCCAAGGAGGTGGCACTTGGGACAGGGCCCAAGGGGCTTTGTCGGGTTGGGGCAAGCTCTTGCCCAGTGTCCTTCTTGGCCACACCTGTAGCATGGTCTTGATGGTGCTTTCTTCTCAGGCCCTTGGGAGTTGACAGTCACGGGAGGAAAGGCTTTAGCCATCATTTGGTGTTTTAGCTGGTATTTATGTTTTAAGGCTTTCTCGTCTCTCCCATTGTACACCTTGAAGGCTACAGCTAAAACTTCGGACTGTGGCGTAAGGGGCCCCCGTTCGAGCTTTTTTAGTTTTGCTCTTATATCAGGAAAACTTTGAGCAAAGAAATGTCATTAGGATTTGCCTCCCGTCAGGAGTTTCTGGATCTAGATTGGTGTATTGTAAGAGGGCTTGTGTGAGCCTGTCTAGGAAGGAAGGGTGAAGGGTTTTCATTCTTATCTTGAAGGGCATTTTGTAATTTTTCATAATTAATGGTTTTATTGGCTGCTTTTTGGAGACCTGCTATGAGACACGTAGTAAACTGGTCTTGGCGAATGATATCTCTGGGATGGTTATAGTCCCATCCTGGGTCTCTATCTGGCATGGCCTCTGGTCCTGTGGGGTGAGTGGGGTTGGTGAGGTGCATGTCATCTGCATGGGCTCTAGCCTGTTCCCAGACTTGCCTGCACTCTTCAGGCAGGAGGGTAGTAGACATGATGACATGGAGGTTGTGGAAGGTGAGGTTGTAGGATTGGGTGAGGTATTGGAATTCCTTGGTATAGGTTGTAGGGTTGGAAGTGTAGGAGCTGAGGCACTTCTCGATTTGTGAGAGGTCAGAAAGGAAAAAGGGAACGTGTACTCTGATGACACCTTCAGTTCCTGCTACTTCTCTCAGTGGGGCTAAGAGGTGAGCTTTAGTGAGACTGCGAGTGGCGGGTGGACTGGGAGGCAAGGGGACTGAACAGGGGTCAGGGTGGGGAGAGGGCTGGGGGGATATGGAGGCTGTGGAAGGAGAAGGAGGGAGGGCAGCTGGGGAGAGAGTGGGAGAGGTGGTGTTGAGGCTGTGGAAGGAGAAGAAGGGAGGGTCGGAGGGGTGAAGGCAGGTGGCGCAGAATAAGGGAGGGGTGGAGGGGTGAAGGCAGGCGATGTAGGAGATGATGGAAGAGGGGGGTATAGGTTGTGGGTGGTGGGAGTAAGGCTGGAAACAGAGGAGTTGGATGTGAGACTGGAGGCGGGTGGTTGTGTCCCCGTGGCGGGAACAAAGGCAGGTGGGGGAGGGGAATTGACTGAGCTTTGGGCTGATGAGCATTAAGGGGGGAGTTCATCTGCAGGATCTGGGTCTAGGGAGGAAGGGGGAGCGCTTGGAGAGTTTGAAAGGATGGCAAGGACATGTTTGGGGTGACAAGAGCTACATAGAGATGGCTTGTTTTGAAGATAGAAGAAAGCTCGAACATAGGGAATTTCCTTCCATTTGTCTGAATGCTCACAGAAGTTGTGGAGGTCCTGAAGGACTTTAGGGTCTAAGGATCCATATTGAGGCCAAATTGTTTTATTGTCTAAAGGATATTGGGGCCAAATCTGGCTGCAGAGCCGAATTAGCTTGGAGGGTTTTAGATCTGGATGTAGATGAAGAGTTTTGAAATTGTCTAGGAGGCAGCTGAGCGGGGAATCAGCAGGGATGGAGGGGGACACTCCCATCGTGACTCTTACAGTGGAGTTTCTGTAGCACACTCCAGGTGTCCCTAGGGGGCTCAGAACTCTGAGAGAAACCGGACTCCAAGTGAAGGGTCATCACCTCTGTCACTGGAGGGGTGAGTTTGCCCTGGGCAAGCTGGCCAGCAGGTGCCTAGCACTAGGACTTTTCGGCGCCACCCAGGGTGGTGAGTACAAAAGTACAGAGCCTGCTGGAAGCGGATGATTCACAGTGGGAGCGGTCTCTCACCTGCTGAGGATGAGAGAAATTGGACTGGGGGCATCACTGACCTGTTGCGGGGTCTAGTAGGGGTGCAAGAGGGATGAGAGAAACTAGTGGACTGGGGACGTAACTGACCCGCTGCGGGTCTTGGGGGCAAGTCTACGCCTGCTGTGGACGAGAGAAACTGGAATGGAAGTGACTTAGGGGCACAGCTGTAGCCGTGAAGGCCATGGCTGGGGCAGTCCCCTGCCTGCGGTGAGGCCACGAGTATGCGAGACACTCCATGTTCAGCCCTCAGGCGCTCACAGAGGCGTTTTAGTCACTTGATGGGGGGGTGACTCACCACTCCTTTGGTGCGGGTGGTGGATGCTGGAGAGGCCTTCAGGGAGATGGAGGGCACTGAGGAGCCCCATGTCCGCAGGGGCTGGGCGCTATTGGATTCCTGGTGCAGCTCGAATTCCTAGGGAAGAGCAGGCAACCAGGAGATGCTAAACCAGGCGGAAACACCAAAGAAAGGGTTCTTAACTACCCAGATCACTCGTTCACAAAGAAGGACACAAGAACTCCATCAGCGCGGTTTTATTCCCTGTAAGACAAACAGGCAGGGTGGCTGTCTCGAAAGAGAGAGAGCAGTAGCGGCAGCAAGGGGGGAGCTGCTTATATAGGAATTTAGGGCCTTGGTGAGCAGGATGGTGGCCTTGAGACTTCTGAGAAACAGAAACTGTTGCAGACGACAGGGAACCTAGAAACTGCTGTGGGGGACTTAGAAACTGCTGTAAGTGATAAGGAGCTGCTGCACCCAGAGGCTCAAGGTTGTGTGTTAAAGGGAATCTAACAAATACAATGGTACATACAACAGTAAAAGAGAAATAACAAAACAATGAGATACCACCACAACATATCTTAGAATGGCTACAGTTCAGAACACTGACAACAGAAAATGCTGGTAAGGATGTGGACCAGCAAAAACTCTTATTCATTGGGATGCCATGCAATGGTACAGCCCCTTTTGAAGACAGTTTGGTGGTTTTTTTTCTTAACAAAACTGCATGTACTGTTATCATACACTTCACCCATTGCGCTCCTTGGTATCTATCCAAAGGAGATCAAAACTTATGCCCACACAAAAACGTGCAAGCAGATGTTTATAACAGCTTTCTTCGTAACTGTCAAAACTTGGAAGCAACCCAGATGTCCTGAGACATGGAAAGGTCAGGAGGCAGCCCCTGTCCAGTTAGAGTAAGATAAGAGCCCTGGGAAGGACAAAGAGGATGCCTACTAAGGACCTTAGGAATGTGAAAAACTGGAGTCTACATGAAACAATGCAACAATGTATAAGAACGTCTTCCCAAACCTCCCTGATAAAGAACCATTTTACTGACTCTAAGTCTTGTAGCACTTTCCCAAGGCATACTAGTGAAAAATAGAAATGACCTTTCTATGATTGGCTAAAATATAGTCAGCATTCTGATGGGAACCTATTGAAAATAAAAAGCTTCTCTCCCTGGTGGATGTAACAAGCATAAAACCCCTAGACCTGAGTCCATAAATGGCAGCCTTGCCCCTCCCAGCATACATGTTTGGGAATTCTGTATCTTTGCTTTTCTCTATCAATAAAAAGCCTCTTGCTTGCTTGCCTACCTTGAGCATATGACAAGTCCATTCTTCGACTCCATAAACAAGAACCCTGGTATCACTTCTCTAGATGAATGTATAAATAGTGATACATCTAGACAATGGGATATCATTCAGTGTTAAAAAAAATTAGAGACAGAGAGAGAGAGCTGTCATGCCACAGAAAAACATGGAGGAACCTTAGATGTATATTACTAACGGAAAGAAACCAATCTGAAAAGGCTACATACCAACTAGCGGAGAAAGGAAGGACGAATAAGTCGAGCACAGAGGACTTCTAGGGCTGTGAAAACATTCTGTGTGATATTATGGTAGTGGATACACTTCATTACATGTTTTTCCAAACCCACAGATTATACAACACTAACTGAACCCGAAGGAAACCTATGGACTTTGATAATGATGTATCAATGTAGGTTCATTGATTGTTAACAAATGTACCACTCTGGTGTGGGAAGTTGATAATAGGGGAGGTTGTGTAAGTGCAGGGGTAGAAGATATATGGGAACTTTGTACCTTCCTCTCATATTTGCTGTGAACCTAAAATGCTCTAAGAAACAAAAACGTTTTTAAGTAAATTTATCACAACTTAAAAAAATGAAATAACTACAGCTACCTGCAACAATATAGATGAATAATGTTAAGAGAAAGAAGATAGTCACATTCCTTCACCTTTTACCCTAATATATGAGTATAATCCCAACATACACATATTTATCCATTCCACAATTTCTGGCACAAGGTTGTGATTAAAAATTTTTAATGATTCCCTTTGTGATTTGACTGTGAGTAGCTGAATCCCTAAATCCCTAAAGATCAAAATTTCTTTATGATGGCCAATGTAACCAGGTGGTTCCATCCAATGTATTTATCTTCTTGGTTCCCTAAGGTCTAACATGATTTGGTAGTATTAGCATGCCAGACATCTATGACTGCAGGACTTAAGAATCTACACTTTATAGACAGAGGTATGTAATTTGCCTTAAAATGCATTATTTGAAAGACCTTTCTTCATGCTCCTGTCACTTGTACCCACTTGCAGAACCAGTATTTAATGGTAATTGTGATGTTTTTCAGTAATATATCATATTGCACATATAATATCCATGACATAAATCAAAGAGTGCATTTTTAAAAAGGTTTTAAGAATATATGACCAACTTAAATGAACAATTTTTGCCTCTTGGTGTTGAGAGGATTATTTTTTCATGTTCTTCATGTTTTGAAAATTCAGAAATAAACCCTCACTATTTTATAATCAGAAAAAATCTTAAAATATGAAAAATTAAATAAATAAGTAAAATATTTATTGCAAAGAAATCCCTTTAAAAGCTTGCTTTTAATAAATTTCAGGTTTTTTGATGTTATACTGAGATAACAAATATTACTCTCAAAAGCAGTTGTGTTGATTATAATTAATGGGAATTTTTACTGAAATTTAGTAACTGTAAATAAGTAATAATGAACATGCAGAAAGAATTCTACATACTTAAATTTTCCATATAAAATAAAATAGTAATAAGGCCTGTTTTTTATTCGTATTTTAACTATAATTTTGTATCTTGTTTTCTCCCATTTATCATGTAGTTATTTTTTCAGGTGACTGTATCTTTTTGCAAACCATTTTAGCAAAATAATATGTAAATTTGGGGGCTTTTCTTCATATATTTCTTGATATTTTCAATTGTTCGAGAGCATATAATACTTCTACTTACCTAATTGCCTTAACTATGTAATTTTTTATCTAAACTTCATTTAGTTTAAAATTTCTTTTTCAAACTCTCATTCTTATTGAATTGCCCAAATAAAGATATTCAGTTCAGAGATTTAGAAGATGCATAAACTATAAGATAAAGAAAATTCCCCAGAATCTAAACTTTAAATTATTATCTTCATTTCTCAAAATATTTCTCTGTATGTGGTAAACTATGGAATTTGAGTCTAAAGCAGCTATCATGAGCCCCTGCAATCCCTAGTGAACTATCACCCCTTTCATCTCAAGCAGTCACACCTTCCAAGCATTACTCCTATGAAGGGATAAAATACACAAACACACACACAGTCCATATATTGCTATTTTCTTTTTACCAAGTTTGACAGGATAGACCCAGTGTGACAGGATAGTAAAAAGAGGGAGTCACCTGAATATATGAATGCCCATTTTATCATTCTTTGTAGGTCACTAAAAGCATAATCTGTGCCTACATGTCCATAGATGGGACTTAGAAGATAAATGTATAATTAGGCAATAATATTCTGGACAAAAATGTGTTGAAGACAATATTAATCTGGGCAGGTATTCAGGAAACTTACATAAAGGTCACTGAGCTAGCAACAAGCCCAAAGTGGAATGTGACCCTTCCTCCAGTCATTTGCCCAGGGTAGAGCCCCACAAGAGTTATCTTGATGTAAAAAGACACAGAGTTATTACAGCAACCTAACCATCTACACAGGGTGATTTCCTATCTTAAATAAAACCTGTATAGAGATAGCCATTTACTAGAATCTTAAATTCTACCTTTCAGGTTTTTTTCTCTAAAGATTGTTATTTTTTAAAAATATTAATATGTCAGTGAAATGTAACAGATGTCTTCAGACCGAATGCCAATAAAGAGAAGGAAAATACTGACTGATGGAAGAGAGTGATGCATTAAGTACAAGCTGAAGGCCCAGGAACACTTGACTTCATGCTCCAAAAAATAATTTCTACTTTGTCTCAAAGCTGGAGCTGGGAGAATACATATTCCTATCCCCAAAGGAAAAAATATTTCCCTCCAGCTAATATCCAGAATATATCCTAGAGAAAAATACATCTTTTGAAATTAAAATATTCTTCCTTTGGTGTGAAATATCTCATCCACTTTCAATGTTACTAACCCCCTTGTTTAATTTCTTTGTTATAGGTGAAGCCAGGTCAAATGGATGAAAATCAAACAAAAGTGGTGAGAGAATTTGTCCTGGCGGGCTTCTCACAGACACCTTCTATTGAGGCAGGGCTATTTGTACTGTTTCTGTTCTTCTATGTGTCCACTTGGGCGGGCAATGTCCTCATCATGGTCACAGTGACCCTTGACAACTATCTGCATTCTTCACCCATGTATTTCCTTCTCGGCAACCTCTCTTTCCTGGACCTATGCTATTCGACCATAACTACCCCTAAGCTTCTGGCTGACTTTCTTGATAATGAAAAGCTTATTCCCTATGACCAATGCATTGTACAGCTCTTCTTCCTGCATTTTGTAGGGGCAGCTGAGATGTTCCTGCTCACGGTGATGGCCTATGACCGTTATGTTGCAATTTGCCGCCCCCTGCACTATACCACTATCATGAGTCGAGGATTATGCTGTGTGTTGGTAGCTGCCTCCTGGATGGGAGGATTTGTACACTCTGCTGTCCAGACGATTCTCACTATCCGTCTACCCTTCTGTGGACCAAACCAGGTGGACAACTTCTTTTGTGATGTTCCCCCTGTCATCAAACTTGCCTGTACAGACACATTTGTCATTGAATTGCTAATGGTATCCAACAGCGGATTGATCTCTACCAGCTCCTTTGTAGTATTGCTTTCTTCCTACACCACCATCCTGGTCAAGATTCGCTCCAAGGAGGGAAGGCGAAAGGCACTCTCCACCTGTGGCTCCCACCTCATGGTGGTAACACTCTTTTTTGGACCTTGCATTTTCATCTATGCTCGCCCTTTTTCTACTTTTTCTATGGACAAGATGGTGTCTGTACTCTACAATGTTATTACCCCCATGCTGAATCCCCTCATCTACACGCTTCGGAACAAGGAAGTCAAGTCAGCCATGCATAAGCTATGGAAGAGGAATGGATTTACATGCAAAAAGCAGGAAACATAAGATGTTGAAGTGAGTTTTTAAGAGCAGAGAATATGAAATTAAACATGTTTTCACTAATCACTTAGGAGACAGTAGTCTATTTATTTGGTTTTCTTCCATTAAATCATAATGCTCCTATGTATAATTAAGCTCAGAAAAATTCCTTTCATACTGAGTTATTGTTTTCTTCTCTGAAGCAGATCTGTTTTCTGTTTTTCTATCTGCTTATGTTCTTCCATTCTATCAATTCCTCTAACCAAATTTTACTGTACCCATTATTTCTACTGAGTTTGCTTTACACAGTGGTACAGATCAACTTTTCCAACCTCTTACAGCAACTTTCTTCTTTACATTGTCATAGGTTTTATTTTCCTCTCAATTATAATTTATTCTAACTAGATAGCTGCAATGACTTGAATAAGCAATGTATATGTTTCTTACTCTGGCAAACATTGAAAGGGGTATCAATTTTATTAAACTGAATCAGATTTATCTGACAGTGTAATAACAAACTAATGAGATATATTAGTCAGGTTCACCACATCACCATATATTACCATTTGGTAGTGTAACTGAGAGCAATAGCCTAGTAGTGTGTCAAACACCTTTCTTTGAATTTCAAGCAAATGAAATGAGATAAATCATTTAAATTATTGCAGCCTTAATTTCCTTATCTGTAGCATGCATAGAATGTTGCCTACCCCTTGGTGTTGTTTTAAGGGATATATATGACAACAGAAGTGTATGTGTCTAGTTTGATGCCTGGCTCAAAACAGGGCTTCACTATTATTCATTAAAGTTTATTTTTTTCAATGACAGAAAGATACAGATGGTGAAATTCTAAGTTAGTTGATTTGCTTTAACTACACAACAGTATGATTTACCGTAACTGGTTTGTGGATGATACTAGAAAGTGGACATAAATGAAACATGTCAATATCACCTTTATCAATTTGGGACAGTTTATATTACTGTAACCATTATCATCAGAAAACCTCTGACTGACACTGGTTATCCTCAGAGTTATATTAAGATTAATTCATTGGCTTGTTTTCTGCTTAGATTTTATAATCAAAGATAGTAAAATTAAGTTGACATTCAAGTTTAAAACAAACTAGATACAAATAAAATATAAATATAAAATACAAATGGACTGTGAAGTATTTTCATTTTTACAGCTTTTTAAGGTAGTTGATTATAGAAAAAATTTCAGCAACTGATCTATGTAACAGAGAGAGAATCAAGAATGTTAAGTAAATTAACTGAAGACTAGGGTTTTGTCATTATTATTTTTACATTCCTAACACTTACTTTTTTAAATGGCTAAAGTTAGAGACTCAATAAAAATATGCTGACTAAATGAAGGAAGCTTTTATTCCTTCTTTGATCAAGGTGATAATGACTAAGGAAAAGATATTTCAGAAACATTTTCTTTTCCCATGCTTGAAAGATAACTTGTAAATTTTTCATTAAGATGTAGGAAAAACAATGAGAGATACTTCAGAAGCAAGAATCGATCAATTTTTTAATAACTCTTATAACAGACATCAAAACACTTAGGGATATACCATTATTTTTGTCCCAGAGTCAGATACATATCTCAGTATTAAGCAGATTAAGTAATCAAATTCACAATATAAACAGCTATAAATCATGTTATTTCGTCTACAGAATTGACTATATAAATAGAGATCTATATTTGAATTATCAGTCAGGACTCTAGTAACACTATCACCAATAGAGGAGGTAATTGAGAGGCAAAATTCATTATAATGGAGGCAATTAATCATAAAGACATAATCCAGTTGATTTTTCACTAGAGATTAATATAGGAAGGTTCTTTATTGCTGAGAGAAATTTCCCAGTAATAAGCAATATATGGAAAACATGATACTTGGGAATTTAAAAAAACTGCTCAACATTTAGAATAGGAAGAAAAGATAAAAAGTACATCAGATGAACTCAGTATTATTAGGAATAAAATATAAAGACAGATATGACTGTAAATTCTACATGATAAATTACAATGCAGTCTACATAGAAATAAATATAAATAAAACTCAAGAAAACATATTGAAAAAGGATTGTATCTGTGTATATAAACAAATACTGAAAGACTGATAATCATACAAGCAATTTGAAATGGCATTTTTCTCTTATTTTCAGAGAATGCTTTCATTTCAACATAACACTAAACTCTATGAGAAAAGAATGGTAACTTTATAATAAGAATACTAATTCCTTAATACAAAGTTAAGGAATTTATTAAGACAACATATCTAATAATTGAAACACTTAAATTTCAAATCCAATACCTAATGCCCTACTCAAATAAAATATGAAACCTCACATTAAAAAACTTACAAAATTTAATAGTATCATTCAGGTTATACTGAAATCACAAAAATCACCAAATTTATTCTTAACACAACAAATACTATTTTTCACTCATACAACACAGCTAATATGGGATACAGAAAACAACTGGCCTCTGCTTATTGTACTCATTAGCGGGTCCACACTGAGGAACATTCCACCTCTACATGGGATTTTGTTATCACTGAAGTAATGGAAAGGCATGTAGGAAATCTAACACTAGCTTTTGAATCTTCTCAGACTGCGCTGACCAACTGTACTACACCAATAAGCTCAATAAATTGAATAAAATATCCTGAAGACATAATTATTCAAGGCTATAAATAGAAGGCTAAGTAATGATGTATATGCTAAGATTTATTAGACATGAATCTATTCTTTAAAATATTCCCATAAAGAAAATCCATATTAATGAATTTTCCATGAAAGGAATAAATAACAGTTATGTACAAACTCTTCCTGTGAATAAAAATATAAAACAAACCTTAACACTTTTTTTGCCATCACCATGTCCTTAATTCCAAAAATGTGACAATGATGATAAAATGAAGGAAAATTAATTTCACCTATGAACATGAATGCAATAATCTTTAAAAAAAATAGCAAACTGAATCTGCAAATCTATTAAAAAAATAATACAACATATTATTCCAGCTCTGTAAGTCTGGATTAACACTCAAAAGTTAATCCACATAATTAACCATATTTACATAGTGGTAGATGTAAAACTTTTCATAAAATTCAACAACACCAACTCATTAAAAAATTGTAAACAACCAACAACAGGGAATCTTGTACTAGGGAATACTTAATCTGGTAGACTATCTACCAAAATATTAAAAATAATATTATGTTCACTATTGAAATATTAAAACTTTCTCCCTGAGAATCAGAAACAGATAAGAATGCCAGGTATTACCAGTTTAATTGAGCATATTCTGGAGAGTTAGATGGTGTATTAAAGCAAGAAAAGAGATGAAATGGAATAAGAGCTGAAAAGGAAAGAATTAAATATTTGTTATTCACAGATAATTCAATGTATGTATTGGGAAAACCCAAAGTAATTTCACAAAAATGTCAGCTAATATATGAGTTTAGCATAATCACTGGATACAAAGTCAATATTTAAAATCAATTGCAGAGATCATCCATCATGATCAAGTGGGATGCATCCCAGGGATGCAAGGATGGTACAACATTCGAAAATCCATCAACATCATCCACTACATGAACAAAAAGAAGGACAAAAACCACATGATCATCTCCATAGATGCTGAAAAAGCATTCGACCAAATTCAACATCCATTCATTATAAAAACTCTCAACAAAACGGGTATAGAGGGCAAGTACCTCAACATAATAAAGGTCATATATGAAAAACCCACAGCCAACATTATACTTAACAGCAAGAAGCTGAAAACTTTTCCTTTAAGATCAGGAACACGACAAGGATGCCAACTTTCCCCACTTTTATTCAACATAGTTCTGGAGGTCCTAGCCAGGGCAATCAGACAACACAAAGAAATAAAAGGCATCCAGATTGGTGAGGAAATGTTAAACTGTCCCTGTTTGCAGATGACATGATATTGTACATAAAAAACCCTAAAGAATCCAATCCAAAACTACTAGATCTAATATCTAAATTCAGCAGTTGCAGGATACAAAATTAATTCACAGAAATCTGTTGCATTCCTATACACTAATGGTGACCTAGCAGAAATAGAAATCAGGAAAACAATTTCATTCACAATTGCATAAAAAAGAATAAAATACCTAGGAATAAATATAATCAAGGAAGTGAAAGACCTATACCCTGAAAACTACAAGACACTCTTAAGAGAAATTAAAGAGGACACAAATAAATGGAAACTCAATGCATGTTCTTGGCTAAGAATTAATATTGTCAAAATGTCCATCCTACCTAAAGCAATCTAAAGATTCAATGCAATCCCTAACAAAATACCCACAGCATTCTTCAATGGACTAGAGCAAACAGTTCTAAAATTCATAGGGAATGACAAAAGACCCCAAATAGCCAAAGCCATGCTGAGAAGGAAGAATAGAGCAGGGGGAATTATGCTCCCTGACTTCAAGCTCTACTACAAAGACACAGTAATCAAGACAATTTGGTACTGGCACAAGAACAGACCCATAGACCAGTGGAACAGAATATAGAGCCAAGATATAAACCCAAACATATATGGTCAATTAATATATGATAAAGGAGCCATGGATATACAATGGGGAAATTGCAGCCTCTTCAAAAGCTGGTGTTGGCAAAACTGGACAGCTACAGGTAAGAGAATGAAACTGGATTACTGTCTAAACCCACACATAAAAGTAAACTCAAAATGGATCAAAGACCTGAATATACGTCATGAAACCATAAAACTGTTAGAAAAAAATAGGAAAAAATCTCTTGGACATAAATATGAGAGACTTCTTCATGAACATATCTCCCCGGGCAAGGGAAACAAAAGCAAAAATGAACAAATGTGACTATAACAAACTAAAAGCCTTCTGTACAGAAAAGTATTCCATCAGTAGAACAAAAAGACATCCTACAGTATGGGAGAATACATTCATAAATGACATATACGATAAGGGGTTGACATCCAAATTACATAAACAGCTCATGCACCTCAACAAACAAAAGCAAATAAGCCACTTAAAAAATGGGCAGAGGATCTGAACAGACACTTCTCCAAAGAAGAAATTCAGATGGCCAACAGGCACATGAAAAGATGCTCCATATCGCTAATCATCAGAGAAATGCAAATTAAAACCACAATGAGATATCACCTCACACCAGTTAGGATGGCCGCCATCCGAAAGACAAACAGCAACAAATGTTGGCGAGGATGTGGTGACAGGGGAACCCTCGTACACTGCTGGTGGGGATGTAAATTAGTACAACCATTGTAGAAAGCAGTATGGAGGCTCCTCAAAAAACTCAAAATAGAAATACCATTAGACCCAGGAAGTCCACTCCTAGGAATTTACCCTAAGAATACAGGAGCCCAGTTTGAAAAATACAAATGCACCCTTATGTTTATCACAGCACTATTTACAATAGCCAAGAAATGGAAGCAACCTAAGTGTCCATCAGTAGATGAATGGATAAAGAAGAGGTGGTACATATACACAATGGAATATTATTCAGCATTAAGAAGAAAACAAATCCTAAAATTTGTGAAAA
The DNA here is from genome assembly GCA_029783875.1 of Phataginus tricuspis. NCBI lineage: Eukaryota > Metazoa > Chordata > Mammalia > Pholidota > Manidae > Phataginus > Phataginus tricuspis. Next base: position 78,757,740 of record JAQQAC010026072.1, read on the forward strand.
CATGGATGGAGCTAGAGGGTATTATGCTTGGTGAAATAAGCCAGGCAGAGAAAGACAAGTATCAAATGATTTCACTCATCTGTGAAATATAAGAACAAAGCAAAAACTGAAGGAACAAAACAGCAGCAGACTCACAGAACCCAAGAATGGAGTAACAGTTAGCAAAAGGAAAGGGACTGGGGAAGAAGGGTGCGAAGGGAGAGATAAGAGGGAAAAAAGGGCTATTACAGTTAGCATACATAATAAGGAAGGGGTGGGTGTGGGGTGGGGGGATACAGGTAAGGCATTATAACAGAGAGAAGACAAGTAGTGATTCTATAACATCTTTCTATGCTGATGGATAGTGACTGCAATGGGGTATGTGGTGGGGACTTGATAATAGGGAAAGTCTAGTTACCATAATGTTGCTCATATAATTGTTTATTAGTAATAGCAAAATAAATAAATAAAATCAATTGTGGTCATCCAGATCTCTGACAAAATGGAATAGATGTGATTTTCAGTACTGTTTTCACTTAGTACAGCTAACAACTCTGGACATTACACACAGAGAAAATATAAGAAAACTCTGAAAGGTGGCGAGAAGTGAGATTAACTAGAGACTTCAAGATGCAACGACCAATATGGTACTGATTCTCCTTTGAGCTCTTTTTTTTCTCTTCACTTATGTCTGAGTGGGTGTTGGAGCAGACAGCAATCCACAAATTCCAACAGGTACAGACAAAAATACCCTCAGGAAAGGTCAGCTATGTCTAGCCAAAAGTCAAGTTAAGGGGCAGCCAATGAGATAGAAAACTCTTAGACAATAATTGCCCTACAGTAACCAAATGCCACAAATAGAACTGCAACCTAACTCCATCCCTGTGATCAAGGAATGGGTAGACAGCTCAAGTTTCCAACCACCCCAGAAATAATAACACCCTCTCCACTGGTGTAATTAGAGGCCATATAGGAAGCTTGAAATTCCATCCCATCCAGGGGGAATAAGACATTCTCCCCCCTCCCTGTCAAGGTGGTCCCAGAAAAGGTTAGATTGAAAGCCAAGACCTTCTACACTTTATCCCCATCCAGTGTCAGTGGAGGTCATTTGGGAAACTGGGGAGTAGGTGCCCTTCCTCCTCCAAGCCAGAGTAGAGCTAGCAGAAACCTAGAAGTAAACTTTACTTCCACCCCTGCACAGCAGTAGAGGGGCACCCTTCCAGGGCCCCTGAGAATAAAAAGAGGTCAAGTGGAAAATATGGATTTCTACTACCATCTGACAGATGGTGCAATGCCAGATGACACCCGCTGAAACAAAATCTTGTTTTATTTTAATATCCACATGTTGGAGTAACATCCAGAATATCATAACATAAAACTCAAAATGTCTAGGACTGAATAAAAATAACTCATCATACAAAAAATAAGGAACATCTCAGCTTGAATGAGAAAAAACAATGAAAACATACCAATTTTGTGATGAAACAGATGTTAAAATTGTCTGAGAATTTTAAAGCAGTTATCACTAAGCTGCTTCAATGAGAAGCTACAAGCACACATAAAACAAATGCAAAACAAAGTCTCAACAAAGAAATAGAAGATATCAAAAATAAAATGCAAGTTTTGCTGCTGAAAACTTCCATAAGAATAAAGAAGAAAAAGAAAAGTAAGGGAGGGAGGAAGGAAGGAAAAAAGAAAGGAGGAAGAAAGAAGGAGAGGAAGATAAAATGCAAACACTTCAATGGATGAACTCCAAAGCAGATGTGGAAAGACATAAGAAAGAATTAGTGAAGTTGAAGATAAAGCAGAAAAAAATTGAAAGAAAGAATCTTGGATCAAGAAGGAAAGAAGAACAATGGAAAGAGTCAAAGTGTGGGACAATGTAGGAAATTGTATTTTATTACTAAGTTGTGTTTGGTAGTTAAAATTATAGCATTCTTTAGTGTACTCAATATATGTAAGTATTTAAGACAATTACATTAAATATATAAGAGACCAAAGACACTAAGAGGGTAATAAAATTTCTACACTATACTCGAACTGGTAAAATGTTGACATAATTGACTGAGATGTTATGAATATATAACGTGAACCTAGAATGACCACTAAAAAAATCTATATTAAAACATACTCTGAGGAGTGACATTAGCATGATGGTACAATAAGACATCCTTCATTATTGTAACCCCCAGCCAACAACAATGTGGCTACCAGGGACAAAGCGCCTTTGGGGGAGTCGTGTGATAGCCAGCACTGTGTGCTAAGGAGCCAAGTAGAGTTTCAACCACTTGTATATCAGATAACGAGACAGACTTCAGTTCCAGCTATGGAACTTGCAGTGGCACAGAAACTGGCCCCAACCCATCTTGCCCACAGTCTGGGAGCCCTAAACGACACTATCTTGGATAATCACCAATGGCAAGGAAATTTTGTGGGAATTCCTGGTTTGTAGAGAAGTTCTAGCACATTATTGAAGATAAAAAATATGATTATGGATACAGAGGAATGTATAAAAGGAAGCATTTGACTTTACCTGTGTCACCCCTCTTCTAAGGTACCATAGCTTAGAGCTAGAAAGCTCTTGCCAAGATTTTTTTCTGTGGGGAAAAGGGAGGGGATGTGTGTAAGCATTCAGCTTCCTCAACTGGGCAGAATGCTGCCAAAGGGCCTTATTTCTCTTTTGCAACAACCAAAGGATTGAATTTTGAACTATAACACTGAAGAATGGGAAGAGACGGGACAAGCAGCAAGTAGAACTCTCAGAAGGCATTAAAGGAATGCAGATTCCATTAGCTGTACTGCAGATTTCATCAAGAAGAAAACTATCAGCCACTGGGAGCACCATGCCTGCAGATTCCCCCAACAAACCCATGGTTAACCCCAGTACTCCATGTGTCAACAACATACACCCCCATCCCAAGCTCAGTGCTCTGCATATACTACTGTCAGTGACAGTTGTGAAAGTGGGTTTTGGCAGAAAAGAACCCCCCAAAATAACCCAAATCTATGATCCAGGGAAAGACCATGAACTTGAGCTCTACTACCACATTTGAGGAAACAAAAAAAAGAGGTTTTCAACCCTTAACCTAGTGCAATGCAGGACACAGAGAAGACATACAAGGTTAAGAATTTTGCCATAAGAGGGAGAAAGAAGCCAGGAACAGATGGACTAAAAAAGGCCTGCAAGAGCCTAAGAATCTTGATCAGGGCTGACAAAAGGCATATTTTTCTCAAAACTAGTTGGTAAAGACTAGACGAGATGACTGATACTTCAAATGTGAAGATAAAATTACAACACTTCAAGAAACATGAAAACCTGAGGAAACATAAAACCATCAAAGGATCAAAAGGAGACATAAAGACTCAAAGACATAATGACCTATGATTTACTTGATAAAGAATTTAAAATAGATTATGTAGGAAAACTCAATGAACTATAAGAGTACAGAGAAATACAATTCAGTGAATTCAGGAAAACAATAGACAAAACAAAATGAGATTTTAACACAGATGTACAAATCATAAAAAAAACGGAAATAATGAAACTGAATAACACAAGGAATGAAATGAAAAAAATACAAAGAAGTGTATACACAGAAGAATGGCTCAAACAGAAGAAATGATGTGTAAGACAGAAAACCAGAACTTTGAGATTATCTAGTCAGGGAATGTGAAAATACAGAAAAAAAAAGGCGTGAAGAAAGCCTTTGTTATCTATAGGATACAACCAAAAGAAGGAATTTGTGAATTATTGGAATTCAAGAAGCAGAAGAGGACAGAAACCTTATTTAAAGAATATGACTTAACAACTCCTCAAATCTGAAGATTTGGATACCTAATTTTATTAAGTTTGTAGGTAACCAAATAAAAGCAACATAAGTAGATCCTTGTCAAGACATATTATAATAAAATCTCAAATTCAAAGAGGAGAAAATCTTATAAGCAGCAAGAGAAAAATAATCCATAATTTACAAAAGAACCCACCCCCCAGAAACCTATGAGTGGATACCTCAGCAAAAACATTACAAGTTATGATGGAGTGGGATGATAGATTCAAAATGCTGAAAGAAAAAAAATAGCCAACCAAGAGTAAAGGTCTTCTGAAATGAAGGAGAGGTAAAGACATTCCCAGAAAAAAAAAGAAAGTTGAGGGAATTCACTAATAGAGCTGCATTAAAAGAATTAAAGAAATTCTTCATGTTAATATGAAAAAAAACAAATTAGTAAAATGAAAATATAACCAGGAAAGTAAATATATAGTCAAAATCAGAACACTCCAATAGTGTAATATGGTGGAATTTTAACTCATTAACCCTACTATAAAGATTAAGGAAAATAGTATTAAAAAACAGCTACAGATACAAAAATTTGTTAATGATACACAACATAAAATGAGGAAAATTGCAACATAAACAGAAAATGGGGGAGGAAAATAAAAGTAGAATTTTGTTGCCATTAAATTATCAGCATAAAATAGACTGTACATCTATAAGAGTCTTATGTAACTCCATGATAATCACAAAACAAAGCCTGTAAGACATTCACAAATGATAAAGAGAAGCAAATCAAAGCATATTACTAAGGAAAACAATCACAGAAGGCAAGAGAGAAAGAAAGGAACTACCAAAGAGCCAAAAAAACAATAAGATGGCATTAGTAGTCCTTATCTATCAGTAATTACTCTGAATGTAAATTAAATTCTCCAATGAAAAGACACAATGGCTGGATGAATAATAAATAAAAAACCTATATGCTGCCTAAAAGAGACTCACTTCAGCTTTAAGGACACTCATAGGCTCAAAGTGAAGAGATTAAAAAAAGATATTCCAAGCAAGTGGAAACAAAAAAACAGCATGGATAACAATATTTATAATATAAAATAGATCTTAACCCAAAAACTGTAACAAGAGACCAAGAAAGTCAAATCATAATAAAGAAGTCAATTCATCAGGAAGATGTACTAATTGTAAATACATACACTCAACATTGTGCCTATAAATATTAAGCAAATATTAACAGATCGAAAGGGAGAAAGGGACCACCATGTAGTAATAGGAAGGCACTTCAATTCACTACTTTTAACAATAGAGATATTGTCCACACAGGATATCAACAAGCAAATACTGGACTTGCACCCTACTGGAGACCAAACAGACCTAACAGTAATCATTCCATCAGCAGCAGAATAGCAGTCTTCTCAGGTGTACACAGAACATTCTTCATGAAAGATCGTGAGACAGGCCACAAAATGTATCTTAGCGAATTTAAGATCGAAATCATGCCAAGTATCTATTCCAGCTACAATGGTATAAAACTAGAAATCACAACATGAAAACAGCTAGAAAATTCACAAATATGTGTATATACACAACACACTTCAGAACAACTGATGTGTCAAAGAAGAAACCAAAAGGGAAATTAAAAGGTATCTTGAAACAAATGGAAAATAGAAACATAACATGCCAAAACCTATGGGATACTGCAAAAGCAGTTCTATGAGGGTAGTTTATATTGATAAACACATACTTTAAGAAAAAATAATTCATCTAATAAATAACCTAACTTCACACCTCAACGAACTAGAAAATAACAAACTGAGCCACATTAATAGAAGGAAGCATACAGCAAATCAGAAAATAATGAAATAGAGAACATTAAAACAACAGAAAAGATCAACAAAACTAAGAGCTGGTATTTTGAAAAGATAACCAAACTTACAAATCTTTAGCCAGACTAAGAAAAAAATGAGAGAAGAGTTAAATCAGATATGAAAAATAGACATTATTAAAGATGCCACAGAAATTCCAAGGATCACAACAAATAACTATGAGCAAGTATGTACCAACAAATAGTACAACTTAGAAGAAATCGCAAAACTACTAGAAACATACAGCCTAACGAGAATCAATCATGAAGTTCATCACCAGATGGTCTCACTGGTGAATTCTACCAAAGAATAAGCAATATCAATTCTTCTCAAACTCGTCCAAAGAAATGAAAAGGAGGGAACACTCCCATCTCATTTTACAACACCAGCATTACCCTTAAACCAAAGCCAAATAAGTATAGTACAAGAGAAGTAAACTACAGGCAAATATCCCTGTTCAATACAAATGTAAAATTTATCAACAAAATATTAGCAAACTCAATTTGACTCCACATTAAAAGGATCAGACACTCTAATTAAGCAGGATTGACCTCTTGGGTGCAAAGATGGTGCAACATACACAAATCAATAAAGGTGATACACCACATTAATAGAATGATAGATAAAAATTATATGATTACCACAATAGATGCACAAAAAGTACTGACAAAATTAAATATCCTTTCATGATTAAAAATATCAACAAACTGGTAAAGAAGAAACAAATATCAATATAATAAAGGCATATGTAATAAGCCCACAGCTAATATCACTTTCAAAAGTGAAAGGTTGAAAGCATACCCTTTAAGTTCAGGAACAAGACAAGAGTGCATACTCTCACTGTTCCTATTCAATACAGTACTGAAGTCCTAGTTAGAGAAGTTAGGAAAGAAAAAGAAATAAAAGACATCTAAACCAGAAAGGAGGAAGTAAATTTATGTTTGCAGATGATATAATCCCATATATAGGAAATCTTAAAAACCCTACCAAAAGACTGCAGAACCAATCAAAAAATGATAAATGTTGTAGGATACAAAATCAACACAGATAAATTCGTTTAATTTCTGTACACTAACAACCAAACATCTGCGAAAGAAATCAAGAAAACAATCCCATTCACAATAGCATCAACAAACATTTATGAATAAATCTGATCCAAGAAGTGAAATATCTGTGCATTGAAAACTGTTAAGACTTGAATGAAAGAAACTTAAGATATCAAATGGAAAGATAACCCATGTTCATGGATTGCAAGAATCAATATTGTTAAAATGCCTGTATTATTCAAAGACACATATAGACTTAATTAAATTTCTATCAATATTCTAATGTTATTTTTAGCAAAAATTGATAAAATAATCATGAAATCTGTATGGAACCACAAAAGACTCCAAATACCCCAAAAAAGAAAAACAACATTGGAGGCACCATATCCTGATTTCAAACAATACTACAAAGCTAATACTACAAACAGAATGGTTACTAGTATAAAAATAAAAACATAGACCTATGGAACAGAATAAAAAGCCAAAAAAACTCTCACATATATATTCAAGTCATATTTGGCAAGGGAATCAGGAATACTCAATGGGTAAAGGATAGTCTCCTCAATAACTAAAGCTGGTAAAACTGGATAGCCACATGCAAAAGAATGAAATTATACACATCTTACACCACTCACAAAAACAGATTAAAGACTTAAACATAATACATGAACATATAAAACTCCTAGAAGAAAACATACAGAAAGAGTAGGATTAAAGATGGCAGCATGAGAGGTGAGATGAAGGCATCCTCCTAAAACCACAAATAATATGAAAATATAATTACTACAACTATTCCTGAAAGAGCAACAGGAAAGAAGGCTGTGGCAGACTGCAAACACCTGGAGGAAAAAAAAGACCTAATGGAACCAGGCACCAGCACCACTCACCTACAAGCCCCGCCATCACTCCAGGGGCTGAGGAGATACAGAGAGTAGAGCTACTGGGCACTAGAGGGCGCCTCATACAAATATGAAACGTCAAAGGAACCTGGTCCAAAGCAAAATCCTACAAACACAAGAAAAACAATCAAATAAAACCGATCTCATCAATCTTCCTGAAGAGATTTCAAAATAAAAACCATAAACATGCTCATGGAGGTAAGGAAAAATATTCAAGAACTCAGGAGCAAATTCCGGTCAGAGATCCAATCATTAAGGAATACAATGGAGAGTTTTAAAAGCAGATTAGATATGGTAGAGGGAAAGATAAATGAAATAGAAATTAGAGAAGAGGAATACAATGAAACTGAGGCACAGAGAGAAAAAAGGATCTCTAAGAATGAATGTTGAGAGAACTGTGTGACCAATCCAAATGGAACAATATTTGCATTATAGTGATACCAGAAGAAGAAGAAAAGGGATAGAAAGTGTCTTTGAAGAGATAATTGCTGAAAACTTCCCAATCTGAGAAAGGAGATAGTCTCTCAGGCCATGGAGGTGCACAGGTCTCCCAACACAAAGGACCCAAGGAAGAAAACACCAAAACATAAAATAATTAAAATCGCAAAGATCAAGGATAAGGACAGATTATTAAAAGCAGCCAGAGAAAGAAAAAAGATCACATACAAAGGAAAACCCATCATGCTGTCATCAGACTTCTCAACATAAGCCTCATAGGCCAGAAGGAAGTGCCATGATATATTTAATGCAATAAAGCAGAAGGGCTTCAAACTAAGAATACTGTACCCAGTAAGATTATCATTTAAATTTGAAGAAGGGATTGAACCATTACCACTTAAGCAAAAGCTGAGAGAATTTACTTACCACAAACCATCTCTACAGTGTATTTTAGAGGGACTGCCATGGAAGGAAGTGCTCCTACAGCTAAATAACTATCACCAAAAGAAATAAAATCATAGTAAAGAAAGTAGACCAATTAATTACTAAGTAGATGCAAAATCAAATTGATGACACATAAAGTCAGTCCAGGGATAGACAAAGAGTACAAAATATAATACCTAATATATAAAGAATGGAGGAGGAAGAAAAAGAAGCAAAAAAAACCCCAAAGAACCTTCAGATAGTGTTGTAATAGCATACTAAGAGCTAAGTTGGACTGTTAGATAGTAAAGAAATTACCCTTGAACCTTTGATAACCATGAGTCAAAAGCCTGCAATGGCAGTAAGTACATATCTATCAAAAATCATCCTAAATATAAATCATCTGAATGCACCAATCAAAAGACATAGAGTCACTGAGTGGACAAAAAACAAGACCCATCTATATGCTGCCTACAAGAGACTCATTTGAAACCCAAGGACATACACAGACTAAAAATGAAGGGATGGAAAAATATATTTCATGTAAACAATAGGGAGAAAACTCAGGAATTGCAGTACTTGTATCAGACAAAATAGACTTCAAAACAAAGAAAGTCATAAGAGACAAAGAAGGATATTACATAATGATAAAGGGGTCAGGCCAACAAGAGGATATAACCATTATAAATATCTATGCACCCAACACAGGATCACCTACATATGTGAAACAAATACTAACAGAATTAAAGGGGGAAATAGAATGCAATGCATTTATTTTAGGAAACTTCAACAACCCATTCAATCCAAAGGACAGACCAACCAGTAAGAAAATAACTAAGGAGACAGAAGCACTGAACAACATATTAGAACAGATGGACCTAACGGACATCTACAGAACTCTACACCCAAAAGCAGCAGGATATACATTCTTCTCAAGTGCACATGGAACATTTTCAAGAATAGACCATATACTAGGACACAAAAAAAGCCTCAGTAAATGGAAAAAGACGGACATTGTACCACCAGCTTCTCAGACCACAAAGGTATGAAACTAGAAATAAATTACACAAAGAAAACAAAAAAGCCCACAAAGACATGGAAGCTTAACAACATGGTCCTAAATAATCAATGTATCAATGACCAAATCAAAACAGATATCAAGCAATATACGGATTCAAATGACAATAACTCAACACTGCAAAATCTGTGGGATGCAGCAAAGGCCGTGCTAAGAGAGAAGTATATTGCAATACAGGCTTAGCACAGAAAAGAACAATCCCATATGAACAGTCTAAACTCACAATTAATGAAACTAGAAAAAGAAGAACAAATGAGGCCCAAAGACAGTAGAAAGAGGGACATAAGAAAGATTAGAGCAGAAATAAATAAAATCAAAAATAATAAAATAGAAAGAATCCATGAAAGCAGGAGCTGTTCCTTCAAGAAAATTGCAAAACAGATAAACCCCCAGCCAGACTTATTAAGAAGACAGTCTACAGACATAAACAGAATCAAACATGAGAAAGGGAAAATCACATGGATACAACAGAAATACCAAGAATTAGAGAATACTATAAAAAATGATATGCTAATAAATTGGATAATCTACAAGAAATAGACAACTTTCTAGAAAAATACAACCTTCAAAGGCTGACCCAGGAAGAAACAGGAAATCTGAACAAACCAATTACCAGCAATGAAATTGAACTTGTAATAAAAAAAACTACATAAAAACAAAACCCCTGGACACCAGATGGCTTCACCACTAAATTTTATCAAACATTTAGTGAAGACCTAATATCCACCCTCCTTAAAGTTTTCCAAAAAGTAAAAGAGGAGGGGATACTCCCAAACTCATTCTATGAGGCCTATATCACTCTAATACAAAAACCAGGCAAAGACCCACAAAAAAAGAAAATTACAGACCAATATCCCAGATGAACATAGATGCAAAAATACTCCACAAAACATTAGCAAACAGAATTAAAAAAATACATCAAAAAGATCAACCATCATGATCTAGTAGGATTTATTCCAGGAATGCAAAGATGGTAAAATATTAAAAAATCCATAAACATCATCCACCACATCAACAAAAAGGACAAAACCATATGATCGTATACATAGATGCTGAAAAAGCATTTGACAAAATTCAACATCCATTCATGATAAAATCTCTCAACAAAATGGGAACAGAGGGCAAGTACTTCCACATAATAAAGGCCATATATGACAAAACCAAAGCAACATCATACTTAAGAGTGAGAAACTGAAAGCTTTTCCATTAAGATTTGGAACAAGACAAGGATGCCCACTTTCCCCACTTCTATTCAACATAGTACTGGAGGTCCTAGCCACGGCAATTAGACAACACAAAGAAATAAAAGGCATCCAGATTGGTAAGGAAGTTAAATGGTCACAATTTGCAGATGACATAATATTGTACACAAAAAACCTAAATATTCCAGTCCAAAACTACTATGACTAATAACTGAATTCAGTAAAGTTGCAGGATACAAAATCAAAACACAGAAATCTGTTGCATTCCTATATAGTAAGGATGAACTAGCAGAAAGAGAAATCAGGTAAACAATTCCATTCACAATTGCATCAAAAAGAATAAAATACCTAGGAATAAACCTAACCAAGGAAGTGAAAGTACAAGACACTCATGAGACAAATTAAAGACACCAATAAATGGAAATATATCCCGTGCATATGGATAGGAAGAATTAATATTGTCAAAATTGCCATCCTGCCTAAAGCAATCTATAGATTCAATGCAATCCCTATCAAAATACCAATGGCATACTTCAACAAACTAGAGCAAATAGTTCTAAAATTCATAAGGAACCACAAAAGACCTGGAATAGTCAAAGCAATCCTGAGAAGGAAGAATAAAGCTAGGGGAACTCTGCTCCGTGACTTCAAGATCCCCAACCAAGCCACAGTAATCAAGACAATTTGGTACTGGCCCAAGAACAGACCCATAGATTAATGGAATATAATAGAGAGCCCAGATATAACCCACACATATATGGTCAGTTAATATAGGATAAAGCAGTCATGGATATATAATGGAGAAATGACAGCCTCTTCAACAACTGGTGTGGGCAAAACTGGGCAGCTACATGTAAGAGAAGGAAACTGGATTATTGTCCAATTACATACAAAAAAGTAAATTCCAGGAAATGGGGAAGATGGAGGAGTGAGCAGGGTGGCAGAAATCTCCTCCCAAAACCATATATATTTATGAAAATATAACAAATACAACTATTCCTAAAAGAGAGACCAGAAGATACAATACAACAGCCAGGCTACAGCTACAGCTGCAAGAACTCAGTGCCTCATGAAGTGGGTAAGATACAAAGCTGCGACCCAACAGGACCTGAGCACTCCCCCACCCCAGCGCAGTGGTGGGAGGAAAAGATTCAGAGGAGAGAAGGAGTGGAAGCACAGGCCTGCAAATAACCAGCCCTGGTGATTTGCGCCAGGAGCACGGACACACATTGTATGGTGTATCGGAGATTAGAAAAACAGAGGTGCAGGATATGAAACAGACACCACAAGTGGGTCCCCTCAGCCGACTCCCTGGGATAAAAGAAAAGCACACGCTTTTTTTTTTTTTAAGTCTTAAAGAGACAAGGGCCCAACAGCAGAACAAAATCGTCCCAGTGCACTCAGCCCAGCGGACAGGGAGTCTAAGGGAATTTTGGAACCCCTGGCTGGCGGCTGGGCAAAGCAGCCATGCCGAGGCTTCCCACGGATATGAGCAGCCTCCCATTTGTTACCCCCACCCGCCCGGCCAAAGCCGCAAAGGGTCTGGGAGGTGCCGCTGCTGCGGAACAGCAGAGGACCGGCCCCGCCCACAGCATCCTCACAGAGTCTACTTCCGGCAGGCATGCAGCTAAGCAGGAAGAGCCCAGGAACCAGGGTCGGAAGGCACCAAGGGATCAGAACGCACCCAACAAGACTGCAAAACACCCACAGTGCTATAGGCTAAGCTGAGGTGTACCACACACAGGCAGTTTAGGGTATTATCCCAGAGACTGCCTTCCGGTGTGCTGGAAAACAGCTCAGGCCCCTGAGAAGGGCAAGAATAACAACAAGGAAGGGACTTTGTTCTCCCAGCTGACACGTGTGGTGACTACCAGCTACAACTTCTATCACCATGAAAAGACAGAGGAATATGGTCCAGACAAAGCTGAGCCAGACAACCCCTGAGAACAGGCCAGATGGTATAGACTTATACAATCTTCATGAAAAAGAATTCAGAATAAAAATCATAACCATGCTGATGGATCTACAGAGAAATATGCAAGAGCTAATGGAGGAAGTGAAGGAAGTGAGGAAAGACAATGCAGAAATGAGACAAGTGATGGACGGGCTTAGCAGGAGACTGGACGAGATGCAAGAGATGGTTCATGGAACAGAAATCAGAGAACAGGAATACAGAGAAGCTGAGGCAGAGAGAGATAAAAGGATCTCTAGGAATGAAAGAATATTAAGAGAACTGTGTGATCATTCCAAACGGAACAATATTCACATTATAGGAGTACCAGAAAAAGAAGAGAGAGAAAAAGGGATAGGAAGTGTCTTTGAAGAAATAATTCCTGAAAACTTCCCCAAGCTGGGGAAGGAAATAGTATCTCAGGCCATGGAAGCCCACAGATCTCCCAACACAAGGGACCCAAGGAAGACAACACCAAGACACATAATAATTAAAATGGCAAAGATCAAAGATAAGGACAGAGTATTAAAGGCAGTTAGAGAGAGAAAAAAGATCACCTACAAAGGAAAACCCATCAGACTATCATCAGACTTCTCAACAGAAACCTTACAGGCCAGAAGAGAATGGCATGACATATTTAACATAATGAAAAAGAAGTGCCGTGAACCAAGAATATTATATCCAGCACAATTATCATTTAAATTTGAGGGAGAGATTAAAAAATTCCCAGAGAAGTGAAAGCTGAGGGAGTTTGCCTCCCATAAACCACCTCTATAGGACATCTTTAAGGGACTGCTCTAGATGGAAGCATTCCTAAGGCTAAAAAGATGTCACCAGAGAAAATAAAATCATAGCAAAGAAAGCAGACCATCAAAATAGTAACTAAAAGCAAAAAGTAAAATCATGTCGACAAAAACAGTCTAAGGAAATGTAAAAGAGTACAAAATAAAACACCTAGTATGTAAAGAATGGAGGAGAAAGAATAAGAAGGGAGAGAAATAAAGAATCATCAGACTGTGTTTATAATAACTTAACAAGAAAGTTAAGTTAGAATTTTAGATAGTAAAAAAGCTACCCTTGAACCTTTGGTAACCATGAATCAAAAGCTAGCAATGGCAATAAATACATATCTACCGATAATCACCCTAAATTTAAGTGGACTGAATGCACCAATCAAAAGACACAGAGTAACATAATGAACAAAAAAGGAAGACCCATCTATATGCTCCTTACAAGAGACTCACCTCAAATGCAAAGATATACACAGACTAAAGGTGCAGGGATGGAAAAAGATATTTCATGAAAACAACAAGGAGAAAAAAGCAGGTGTTGCAGTACTTGTATCAGACAAAATAGACTTCAAAACGAAGAAAGTAGCAAGAGATAAAGAAGGACATTACATAATGATAAAGAGGTCAGTTCAACAAGAGGATATAACCACTTAAAATATATATGCACCCAACACAGGAACACCAATATATGTGAAACATATACTAACAGAATAAAAGGAGGAAACAGAAAGCAATGCATTCATTTTAGGAGACTTCAACACACCACTCACTCCAAAGGACAGATCAACCAGACAGAGAATAAGTAAAGACACAGAGGCACTGAACAACACTCTAGAACAAATGGACCTAACAGACATCTACAGAACTCTACACCCAAAAGCTGCAGGATACACATTCTTCTCAAGTGCACATGGAACATTTTCCAGAGTAGACCACATACTAGGCCACAAAAAGAACTTCAGTAAATTCAAAAATATTGAAATTCTACACACCAACTTCTGAGATCAAAAAGGTATAAAGCTAGAAATAAATTGTACAAAGAAAACAAAAAAGATCACAAGTACATGGAGACTTAACAGAATGCTCCTAAATAATCAATGGATAAATGACAAAATTAAAACACAGATCAAACAATATATGGGGACTAATAACAACAACAGCACAAAGCCCAAACTTCTGTGGGATGCAGTAAAGGCAGTTCTAAGAGGAAAGTATATTGCAATGCAAGGCCTCTTTAAAGAATGAAGAACAATCCCAAATGAATAATCTAAAGACACAATTACTGAAATTGGAAAAAGAAGAACAAATGAGGCCCAAACTCACCAGAAGGAGGGACATAATAAAGATCAGGGAAGAAATAAATAAAATTGAGAAGAATAAAACAATAGAAAAAAAATCAATGAAACCAAGATCTGGTTCTTTGAAAAAATAAACAAAATAGATAAACCCCTAGCCGGACTCATTAAGAGAAAAAGAGAATCTACACACATAAACCCAATCAAAACTGAGAAAGGAAAAATAACGACGGACCCCACAGAAATACAAAGAATTATGAGAATACTATGAAAATCTATATGCTAACAAGCTGGAAAACCTAGAAGAAATGGATAACTTCCTAGAAAAATACACCCTTTCAAGACTGACCAAGAAAGAAACAAAAAACCTAAACATACCAATCACCAGCAATGAAATTGAATCGGTAATCAAAAACTACCCAAGAAAAAAACTCCAGATGGATTCACCTCAGAATTCTATCAAGCATATAGAGAAGAAATAATACCCATTCTCCTTAAAGTTTTCCAAAAAATGGAAGAGGGGGCAATACTTCCAAACTCATTCTATGTAGCCAGCATCACTCTAATATGAAAACCGGGCAAAGACCTCATCAAAAAAGAAAATTACAGACCAATATCCCTGATGAACATAGATGCAAAAATACTAAACAAAATATTATCAAACCGAATTCAAAAATACATCAAGAGGATCATACACCATGATCAAGTGGGATTCATCCCAGGGTTGCAAGGATGGTACAACATTTGAAAATCCATGAACATCATCCACCACATCAACAAAAAGAAAAACAAAAACCACATGATCATCTCCATAGATGCTGAAAAAGCATTTAACAAAATTCAACATTCATGATAAAAACTCTCAACAAAATGGGTATAGAGGGCAAGGACCTCAACATGATAAAGGCCATATATGACAAACTCACAGCTAACATCGTACTTAACAGCGAGAAGCTGAAAGCTTTTCATGTAAGATCGGGAACAAGACAGGGATGTCCACTCTCTCCACTGTTATTCAACATAGTACTGGAGGTCCTAGCCACGGCAATCAGACAAAAGAAAGATTACAAGGTATCCAGATTGGTAAAGAAGAAGTCAAATTGTCACTATTTGTAGATGACATGATATTGTACATAAAAATCCCTAAAGACTACACTCCAAAACTACTAGAACTAATATCTGAACTCAGTAAATTTGCAGGATACAAATTTAACACACAGAAATATGTTGCTTTTCTATACACTAATGATGAACTAACAGAAAGAGAAATCAGGAAAACAGTTCCATTCACAGTTGCATCCAAAAGAAAAAAAAATACCTAGGAATAAATCTAACGAAGGAAGTGAAAGACCTGTACTCTGAAAACTACAAGACACTCCTAAGATAAATTAAAGAGGGCACCAAAAAATGGAAATTCATCCCATGCTCTTGGCTAGGAAGAATAAATATTGTCAAAATGGCTATACTACCCAAAGCAATCCAGATTCAACCAAATCCCTATCAAAATACCAATAGCATTCTTCAATGAACTGGAACAAATAATTCTAAAATTCATATGGAACCACAAAAGACCCTGAATAGCCAAAACAATCTGGAGAAGCAGGAATAAAACAGGGAGAGTTATGCTCCATGACTTCAGCTCTACTACAAAGCCACAGTAATCAAGACAATTTGGTATTGGCACAAGAACAGACCCACAGACCAGTGGAACAGAACAGAAAATTCAGACATTAACCCAAACATATATGGCCAATTAATATATGATAAAGGAGCCTTGTAAATACAGTGGGGATATGACAGCCTCTTCAGCAGCTGCTGTTGGCAAAACTAGACAGCTACATGTAAGAGAATGAAACTGGACTACTGTCTCACCCCATACACAAAAGTAAACTGAAAATGGATCAAAGACCTGAATGTAAGTCATGAAACCATAAAACTCTTAGAAAAAAACATGGGCAAAAATTTCTTGGGCATAAACATGAGCGACTTCATGAACATATCTCCCTGGGCAAGGAAAAAAAAGCAAAAATGAAGAAGTGGAACTATATGAAGCTGAAAAACTTCTGCACAGCAAAGGACACCATCAGGAGAACAAAAAGACATCCTACAGTTTGGGAGAATATATTCATAAATGACATGTCAGATAAGGTGTTGACATCCAAAGTATATAAAGAACTCAAGCACCTCAACAAACAAAAAGTAAATAATCCAATTAAAAAATGGGCAGAGGAGCTGAACAAACACTTCTCCAAAGAAGAAATTCAGATTGCCAACAGGCACCTGAAAAGATGTTCCATATCTCTAATCATCAGAGAAATGCAAATTAAAACCACAATGAGATATCACCTCACACCATTAAGGATGGCCAACATCCAAAACACAAGCAACAACAAATGTTGGCGAGGATGTGGAGAAAAGGGAACCTCCTACACTGCTGGTGGGAATGCAAATTAGTTCAACCATTGTGGAAAGCAGTATGGCGTTTCCTCCAAAAACTCAAAATAGAAATACCATTTGACTCAGGAATCCCACAACTAGGAATTTACCCTAAGAATGCAGCTGCCCAGTTTCAAAAAGACAGATGCACCCCTATGTTTATTGCAGCACTATTTACAATAGCCAAGAAATGGAAGCAACCTAAGTGTTCATCAGTAGATGAATGGATAAAGAAGATGTGGTACATATACTCAATGTAATATTATTCATCCATAAGAAGAAAACAAATCGTACCATTTGCAACAACATGGATGGACCTACAGGGTATTGTGCTCTGTGAAATAAGCCAAGCTGAAAAAGACAAGTATCAAATGATTTCACTCATATGTGGAGCATCAGAGCAAAGAAAAAAAAAACTGAAAGAACAAAACCGCAGCAGACTCACAGTACCCAAGAATAGACTAACAGTTATCAAAGGGAAAGGGACTGGGAAGGATAGGTGCGAAGGGAGGGACAAGGGGGAAAAGTGACATTATAATTAGCAGACATAATGTAGGAGGTGAGGCACGGGGAGGGCTGTACTACTCAGAGAAGACAAGTAATGTCTATAGCATCTCACTACACTGATAGACAGTGACTGTAATGGGGTTGGTGGGGGGACCTGATCAAGTGGGGAGTTTAATAACCATAATGTTGCACATGCAATTGTAGATTAATGATACCAAAAAAAAGTAAATTCAAAATGAATCAAAGACCTGAATGTAAGTCATGAAACCATAAAACTGTTAGAAAAAAACATGCAAAAATCTCTTGAATGTAAACATGAGCAACATTTTACAGAACATATACTTGGGCAAGGGAAACAAAAGCAAAAATGAGCACATGGGACTATACCAAACTAAAAAGCTTCTGTACACAAAGAACACCATCAGCAGAACAAAAAGACATCCTACAGTATGGGAGAATATATTCATAAACGACATATCTGACAAGGGGTTAACATCCAAAATTGAGAACTCACACACCCCAACCACCAAAAAGCAAATAACCCAATTAAAAAATGGGCATAGGATATGAACAGACAGTTCTCCAAAGAAGAAATTCAGATGGCCAACAGGCACATGAACAGATGCTCCACGACACTAATCATCAGAGAAATGCAAATAAAAACTACAATGAGATATCACCTCACACCTGTTAAGATGGCAAGTATCAAAAAGACTAAGAACAACAAATGCTGGCGAGGATGTGGAGAAAGGGGAACCCCCCTACACTGCTGGTGGGAATATAAGCTAATTCAACCGTTGTGGAAAGCACTATGGAGGTTCCTCACAAAACTAAAAATAGAAATATCATTTGACCCGGAAATCCCACTCCTTGGAATTTACCCAAAGAATATAATTTCTCAGATTCAAAAATACATATGCACCCCTATGTTTATTGCAGCACTATTTACAATACCAAGATATGGAAGCAACCCACGTGTCCATCAGTAGATGAATGGATATAAAAGATGTGGTACATACACAATGGAATACTATTCAGCCATATGAAAGAAACAAATCTTACCATTTGCAACAACATGAATGGAGCTGGAAGATGTTATGCTCCGTGAAATAAGCCAGACAGAGAAAGACAAGTGACAAATGATTTCCCTCATTTGTGGAGTATAACAACAAAGCAAAACTGAAGGAACAAAACAACAGTGAACAAAAACTCACAGACTCCAAGAAGGGACTAGCGGTTATCCAAGGGGAGGGGTGTAGGATGGTAGGTTGGGAGGGAGGGAGTAAGGAATTAAAGGGTATTATGTCTAGTACACATGGTGTGGGGGATCACGGGGAAGACAGTGTAGCACAGAGGAGGCAAATAGCGAATCTGTGGCATCTCACTACACTGATGGACAGTGACTGCAATGGGGTATGGGGGCAGACTCCATAATATGGGTGAATGTAGTAACTACATTGTGTTTTCATGTGAAAGCTTTATAAGAGTGTATATCAATAATACCTTAATAAAAAATAAAAATAAATAAAACATAGGGAAAACCTTCCCTGACATTGGTCTTGGCAATGATTTTTAGGATATGACACCAAAAGTACAAGCAACAAAATAAAAAATCAACAAGTAGGACTACATCAAACTGAAAAGCACCAAAAAAATAAACAATATCAGAAGGCAACCTACAGAATGGAAGAAAAATTTGCAGTCATAAATCTGATAAGGAGTTAATAACCAAATTATTTAAGTAGCTCATAAAATTCAACAGCAAAAATAAAAATCTGATTTTGAAAAGAGGAGAGTAAATGAATAGGCACTTTTCCATAGAAAACATCCAAACAACCAGTACGTACAAGAAAAAGTGCTCTACATCACTAGGGAAATACAATTCAAAATCATGAGATATCACTTCATATCTGTTAAGAGATAAGCACAGGCAAAGATATAGAGAAAAGGGAACACTTTGCAGTGCTCATAAGAATGTAAATTAGTGTAGGCACTATGGAAAATATTTTAAAAATTGAAATTTGAATTACTATATGTTACTGCAATTATACCTCTTGTTCTATAGCCAATGGAAATGAGAAGAGAATCTCAAAAATTCTCTGCATTCCTTTATTCACTGCAGCATCATTCACTTTCTCCAAGATATATAAGCAACCTAAGTATCTGTCAACAAGATGAGTTGATAAAGATGTGGTCTATATATACAGTGGAATATTGTTTGGAATACAAGAAAATAAAGGTAATCTTGCCCTTTGTGACAACTTGAATGGAGTTTCAAGGCATTATGCTACGTGAAATAGGTCAGAGAAAGACAAATACTGTATGACATCAATTATAAGTGGAATCCAAAAAAGCAAGCTTCCAGAAAGAGAAAATAGAATGCTGTTTACCAGAGGCTTGGGTTTAGAGGAGTTGGGAGATACTGGCCAAAGGGCCCCAACTTCCAGTTAGAAGATAAATAAGTTTGGGATCTAATGCACAGAATGGGATTATAGTTAACAATACTATATTTTATATCTTGCTAAGAGTATAGATGTTGAATATTCTCATCACAAAACAGAAATGTTAATTATGTGATATGATAGAGGTGTTAACTAATGCCATTGTGATAACCATTTTGCAGTATATGTGGTATGAAGTCAACACATTTTACTCCTAGAACTTATCCAATGTTATATATCAACTATATCTCAATAAAGCTGGAAAAAAATGATGCAGGTAAGATTTTATAGATAGGCCAAAATAAGATCATAAAAAATATTCAAGTTACATCCTACGGTAGGAAAAAGGAAAATGAAAAAAGAAGGAACAAACCATATAAAAAATGAATCAAGAGACTAAGGCCTAACATTTCATTAATATAAATAGTTTAAATTCACCAATTTAAGGAAAGAGGTTAGCAAAGTGGGAAAAAATGAACCTTTAAACATCATTTTTAAGAAAATTAATTCAAATATAATATTGCTAGTACTTGAAAATAAATGGAATAGGATATATCATGCTAACATTAAGCTTACGAATTGGAATGACTGTATTAATATCAGATGCATTCAAATAAAATTTCCAGAGGCAGAGTAAGACATTACACAATTACAGAAGGGACAGTCCACCAAAAAGACATAGCAGTCCTAAATGTGTATATACCAAACAAGAGAACTGCAAAGTATGTAAAGCAAAAACTGATAGGGCTGAAAGGAGAAATAAACAAATCCACAATTGTATTCTGAGACTTTAACATCCCTTTCTCAACAATTGACAGAAGGAGACAGAAATTCAGTCTATATATAGAATTTGACTAAACTATCAACTGACAGAACCTAGTCAACATTTGTAGAAAATCCATCCAATTACAGCAGAATATGCATTCTTTTCAAGTACGTACATAAAATTTAAAGTCACTAGATTAATTTTCAAAGTACCTTGATCTGAGGAGTCTAGTTGTGATTTCAGTAAATATAGATGTGAAAACACTTCAGATATAAGGTTTCATTGAAAGCAGAGGTAATACTAAAATTATATAACAGAAGCATTTTATTCCTAGACAGAAGTCAGATTCTAGATTGGAAACAGAGAAGAAAGTGTCCCTTTTTTATTATTTGTATTGAAGTATAGTTGAAATACAATATTGAATTGGTTTCCAGTCTACAACATGGTGATTCAACAGTTATATATACATGATTAAATCCTCAAAATAACGTTACTAGTGCAGTTACTGTCAACTCTATAGATAGGCCAAAATAAAATCCTAAAAAATATCCAAGTAACCCCCTACAGTAGGAAAAAGAAAAATGAAAAATGAAGGAACAAACTAGTGTAGTTACTGTTGTTATGGAAAATACTGGAGAACCTGGACTGGATCGCTGATGGAAGAACCAAGCAACACTCAGAAGTATTCGAGTGTTGAGGTTTTATTTTTACACCAGCAGGCTCAGAGGAGAGGAATCACCCAAGGTCTGAGCCCTGAGCACAAGCAAGGGGAGCAATTTATATTATTTTGATATGTGGCATTTCGGCATGTGCAGGGCAAAACAGGAGCCTGGAGGAGGGGAGGAAGGAGCTGGGAATGCTTTGCCAACTGGAGGAAAAAAAGCAGTTTGCTGACCTTGACGGCTGTGTTGAATATTTTTCTTATCACTCCCCCCTCTGATGCCACTTTAAACACTTCGTTTTAGCGGGCATCATCTTTTTGGTGTGTAATAGTGTTATAATGGCTTGTATTTACACTTTTAATTGGACTGAGCTAGGATTTTTTCCTTGTGATTTTCTCTTTAAACTCCTGAGTACTTGTGAAGAACACAAATGATTATGTTTTTATGCATCTGTCTGTATGGGCCTTGTGTGCACAAGATGAAATGAGTCCTTCAGACTGTTGATAAGCTTGTGCTTAACCAAAAATACACAGCTTCTCTCAGTCCCAATTTACCTATTATAATTATTTATTTATTTATTTATTGTATTTTGGTATCATTAATGTACAATCACTTGAACAACATTATCATTACTAAACCCCTATTATCAAGTCCCTCCCACATACCCCATTACAGTCACTGTCCATCAGCATAGTAAGATGCTACAGAATCACTACTTGCCTTCTCAGTAAATACTGCCTTTCCCGTGACTCCTCACCACTACATTATGTCTGCTAATCGTAATGCCCCTTTTCTCCCCTATCCCTCCCTTCCCACCCATCCTTCCCAGTCCCTTTCCCTTTGGTAACTGTTAGTCCATTCTTGGGTTCTGGGAGTTTGCTGCTGTATTGTTCCTTCAGTTTTCTCTTTGTACTTATACTCCACAGATGAGTGAAATCATTTGATACTTGTCTTTCTCCACCTGGCTTATTTCACTGAGCATAATACCCTCTAGCTCCGTCCATGTTGTCGCAAATGGTAGGATTTGTTTTCTTCTTATGGCTGAATATTCCATTGTGTATATGTACCACCTCTTCTTTATCCATTCATCTACTGATGGATACTTAGGTTGCTTCCATTTCTTGGTCATTGTAAATAGTGCTGCAATAAACATAGGGGTGCATCTGTCTTTTTCAAACTGCACTGCTGCATTCTTAAGGTAAAATCCTAGGAGTGGAGTTCCTGGGTCAAGTGGTATTTCTATTTTGAGTTTTCTGAGGAACCTCCATACTGCTTTCCACAATGGTTGTGCTAATATACATTCCCACCCGCAGTGTAGGAGGGTTCCCCTTTCTCCACATCCTCGCCAGCATTTGTTGTTGTTTGTCTTTTGGATGGGGGCCAACCTAACTGGTGTGAGGTGATACCTCATTGAGGTTTTAATTTGCATTTCTCTGATGATTAGTGATGTGGAGCATATTTTCATGTGCCTGTTGGTCATCTGAATTTCTTCTTTGGAGAAGTGTCTGTTCAGCTACTCTGACCATTTTTTAATTGGCTTGTTTGTTTTTGTTTGTTGAGGTGCGTGAGCTGTTTACTTATTTTGAATGTTAATCCCTTATCAGATATGTCATTTATGACTATATTTTCCCATATCGTAGGATGTCTTTTTGTACTACTGATGGTGTCCTTTGCTGTGCAGAAGATTTTCAGCTTGATATAGTCCCACTAGTTCATTTTTGCTTTTGTTTCCCTTGCCCGGGGGATAGGTTCATGAAGAAGTTGTTCATGTTTATGTTCAAGAGATTTTTGTCTATACTTTTTTCTAAGAGTTTTATGGTTTCATGAGTTACAGTCACGTCTTTGATCCATTTTGAGTTTACTTTTGTGTATGGGGTTAAACAGTAATCCAGTTTCATTCTTTTCCATGTAGCTGTCCAGTTTTTCCAAAACCAGCTGTTGAAGAGGCTGTCATTTCCCCATTGTATATCCAAGGCTCCTTTATCATATATTAATTGACCATATATGCTTGGGTTTATATCTGGCCTCTCTATTCTGTTCCACTGGTCTATGGGTCTGTTCTCGTGCCAGTACCAAATTGTCTTGATTACTGTGGCTTTGTAGTAGAGCTTGAAGTCAGGGAGCGTAATTCCCCCTGCTTTATTCATCCTTCTCAGGATTGCTTTGTCTATTCGGGGTTTTCTTTCATTCCATATGAGATTCGTGGTTACCAGAGGTTCCAGGGTAATTCCCTTACTATCTAACAGTCTAATTTAACTCACCTCGTATGCGATTACAAACACAACCTAAAGGTTCTTTTTTTTCATCCTTTTTCTTCCTCCTCCCTTCTTTGTATGCTATGAATCATATTCTGTACTCTTTGTCTAGCCCTTGGGTGACATATGTTTAGCCTTAGGAATACTTCCATCTATAGGAGTCCCTCCAAAATGCACTGCAGAGGTGGTTTGTGGGAGGTAAATTCTCTCAGCTTTTCCTTATCTGAAAATTGTTTAATCCCTCCTTCAAATTTAAATGATAACCTTGCCGGGTAGAGTATTCTTGGGTCAAGGCCCTTCTGCTTCATTGCATTAAACATATTATGCCACTCCTTTCTGGTCTGTAAGGTTTCTGTTGAGAAGTCTGATGATAGCCTGATGGGTTTTCCTTTGTATGTGATCTTTTTTCTCTCTCCAGCTGCTTTTAAAAGTCTGTCTTTATCCTGGATCTTTGCCATTTTAATTATTATATGTCTTGGTGTTGTCTTCCTTGGGTCCCTTGTATTGGGAGATCTGTGCACCTCCATGGCTTGAGAGACTATCTCCTTCCCAAGATTGGGGAAGTTTTCAGCAATTACCTCCTCAATGACACTTTTTATCCCCTTTTCTCTCTCTTCTTCTTCTTGTATCACTATAATGTGAGTATTTTTCCGTTTGGATTGGTCACACAGTTCTCTCAATATTCTTTCATTCTTAGAGATCCTTTTTTGTCTCTGTGCCTCAGCTTCTTTGTATTCCTCTTCTCTAGTTTCTATTCCATTTACTGTCTCTTCTACTACATCTAATCAGCTTTTAAATCCCTCCATTGTACTTCATTTCTGATATGGAATGCCTTAATGATTGAATCTCTGACTTAAATTCGTGCCTGAGTTCTTAAATATTTTTCTGTACCACCATAAGCATGTTTATAATTTTTATTTTGAACTCTCAGGAATATGGTGAGTTCAGTTTCATTTGTCCCTATTTCTTGGGTTGGTGAGATTTTTTCTGAACCATATTCTTTTGATGTTTCATATTTCTGTGTGGTGCCCACTAGTGCACAGAAACTCCAGCCTCTGGAGCTGTTCAACCCCCAGAGTGATGTTGGGGGCCATAGGGGAATGAAGCTGGTGCCTGGGGTGAGGAAAGAACTGTTTCCTGATTCCCATCTGCATCGCCTGTCTCCAGTGTCAGAGCCAGTGGGCCAATCACACATGTGTAAACTTCTGTGCTTTACATCTCTAGCTGTTGTAGGTGGGGCCTCCCTCTGGCTGACCTGATGCCAGCACAGTGACTGCCAGTTTGCGAACCATTGCTGCCAGGCTAGAAGGAAGGTGCAACAGGCTGAGTGTCACAATGGGGTGCCTCGCAGCTGAGTATACAGCCAGGGCGATGGAGCACCTGAAGGTCCCCAAAGTTCCCTAGCAGCTGGGCAGAGCACACCCAGACAACCTTGTCCAGCTCTCCTTTCTCCTGTGCAGCAAGCTCTGTGCAAACCCCACCCCTTCAGTAGCCCTCTAGCTGCTAGGAAGCCTCTCAGACTTCCCACCCTTCCTCTGACACAGAGTGGCTGGATGTTGATCCCCTCCTCCACAAATGGCCAGAATGTCAGTCTCCCAAGCACTCTGCCTGTCCAAGCTCCCAAAAGTCCAGAGCACCACAGAATATAGGCTTCCACTCACAAAGCAGATCTACAGGGCTAGGTGCTCAGTAGTCCCAAGCTTCCACCCCCTCCCCGCTCTCTTTCTCTTCCTCCCACCTGTGACCTGGGGTGGGGAAGGGCTTGGGTCCCGCTGGATTAAGGCTTTCATAAGTTACCCTGTTTTGTGAGGTCTGCTCTGTTTATGAGGTCTGTATGCAGTCTGGTTCATCCTTCTTTCTTCTTGCTGTTTTTTGGGTTAGTTATATTAATTAACTATATTTTTGTACTATTTGTGGTTTTGGAAGGAGTTCTCTGTGTCACCTCTCATGCCGCCATCTTGAATCTTCCCTAATTTATTTTTTATGCAGCTGAGCATTACACTCAGGCTGGCTTATTTCCGTGTGAGAGGACAGGTGCTAAGAGTGGAGGGCTACTGAGGGCAGCTCCCTTGGGTGATGACCAGGCACTTTATAACATTTGTACAGTTAACTTGACAGAGGTATTATAGAGAAGTACTTTGGAAATGCTGGCTGAGATTTGACTTCAGCTAGGAGAGACAGCTAAGCACAGCAAAACAATTTATGATTACCCAATAGACAATAGAAAGGGCAACTTTTTTTTTTAGTTTATTTTGGTATCAATTTACAATTACATGTGCCATATTATGGTTATTAAACTATCCACTTCACTAGGTCCCCCCCACCAACACCATTACAGTCACTGTCCATCAGAGTAGTGAGATGCTATAGAGTCACTACTTGTCATCTCTGAGTTGTACATCCCTCCCTGTGCTACCGCAAAATTACGTCTGCTAATCGTAATGCCCCCTTTTGCCCCTTGTCCCTTCCCACCCATCCTCCCCAGGCCCTTTCCCTTTGGTAACTATTAGTCCCTTCTTGGGTTCTGTGAGTCTGCTGCTGTTTTGTTCCTTCAGTTCTTTTTCTATGCTCTGATGCTCCACATATGAGTGAAATCATTTGATACTTGTCTTTTTCTGCTTGGCTTATTTCACTGAGCATAATACCCTCTAGCTTCATCCATGTTGTTGCAAATGGTAGGATTTGTTTTCTTCTTATGGCTGAATAATATTCATTGTGTATATGTACACCTCTTCTTTATCCATTCATCTACTGATGGATACTTAGGATGCTTCCATTTCTTGGCTATTGTAAATAGTGCTGCGATAAACAGAGGGGTGCATTTGTCTTTTTGAAACTGGGATGCTGCATTCTTAGGGTAAATTCCTAGGAGTGGGATTCCTGGGTCAAATGGTATTTTTATTTTGAATATTGTGAGGAACCTCCATACTGCTTTCCACAATGGTTCACGTAATTTGCATTCCCACCAGCAGTGTAGGAGGGTTCCTTTTTCTCCACATCCTCCCCAACATTTGTTGTTGTGTGTGTTTTGGATGTTGGCCATCCTTACTTGTGTGAGGTGATATCTCACTGTGGTACTAATTTGCATTTCTCTGATGATTACTGATGTGGAGCATCTTTTCATGTGCCTGTTGGCCATCTGAATTTATTCTTTGGAGAAGTGTCTATTCATGTCCTCTGCCCATTTCTTAATTAGATTATTTGCTTTTTGTTTGTTGAGGTGCGTGAATTATTTGTATATTTTGATGTCAACCCCTTATCGGAAAAGTCATCTATGAATACGTTCTTCCATACTGTAGGAAATCTTTTTGTTCTACCGATGGTGTCCTTTGCTGTACAGAAGCTTTTCAGCTTGATACAGTCCCACTTGTTCATTTTTCCTTTTGTTTCCCTTGCCCGGGTAGATATGTTCATGAAGAAGTCGCTCATGTTTATGTCCAAGAGATTTTTGCCTATGTTTTTTTCTAAGAGTTTTATGGTTTCATGGCTTACATTCAGGTCTTTGATACATTTTAAGTTTACTTTTGTGTATGGGGTTAGACAGTAGTCCAGTTTCATCCTCTTACATGTAGCTGTCCAGTTATGCCAACACCAGCTCCTGAAGAGGCTGTCATCTCCCCATTGTGTATGCAAGGCTCCTTTACCATATATTAATTGACCATATATCTTTGGGTTAATGTCTGGATTTTCTATTCTGTTCCACTAGTCTTGGGTCTGTTTTTGTGCCAATAGCAAATTGTCTTGATTAGTGTGGCTTTATAGTAGAGCTTGAAGTCAGGGAGCATAATATCCCATTTTATTCCTCTTTCTCAGGATTCCTTTGGCTATTCAGGGCCTTTTGTAGTTCCATATGAATTTTAGAATTATTTATTCCAGTTCATTGAAGAATGCTGTTGGTATTTTGATAGGGATTGTGTTGAATCTGTAGATTTCTTTAGGTAGTATAGCCATTTTGACAATATTTATTCATAGTAACCAAGAACATGAGATGAATTTCCATTTGTTAGTGTTCTCTTTAATTTCTCTTAGGAGTGTCTTGTAGTTTTCAGGATATAGGTCTTTCACTTCCTTCATTAGGTTTATTTGTAGGGTTTTTTTTCTCTTTTGGATGCAACTGTGAATGGAATTGTTTTCCTGATTTCTCTTTCTGTTAGTTCATCGTTAGTGTATAGGAAAGCGAGAGATTTCTGTGTGTTAGTTTTGAATCCTGCAAATTTACTGAATTCAGATATTAGTTCTAGTAGTTTTGGAGTGGAGTCTTTAGGGTTTTTTATGTAAAATATCATGTCATCTTCAAATAGTGACAATTTGACTTCTTATTTACCAATCTGGATGCCTTGTATATCTTTGTTTTGTCTGATTGCCATGGCTAGGACCTCCAGTACTATGTTGAATAACAGTGGAGAGAGTGTGCATCACTGTCTTGTTCCCGATCTTAGATGAAAAGCTTTCAGCTTCTTGCTGTTAAGTACGATGTTAGCTGTGGGTTTGTCATATGTGGCCTTTATCATGTTGAGGTCCTTGCCCTCTATACCCATTTTGTTGAGAGTTTTTATCATGAATGTTGAATTTTGTCAAATGCTTTTTCAGCATCTATGGAGATGATCATGTGGTTTTTCTTCTTCTTTTTGTTGATGTGGTGCATGATGTTGATGGATTTTTGAATGTGGTATCATCCTTGCATCCCTGAGATGAAACCACCTGATATTGGTGTATGATCCTCTTGATGTATTTTTGAATTCTGTTTGCTAATATTTTGTTGAGTATTTTTGCATCTACGTTCATCAGAGATATTGGTCTGTAATTTTCTTTTTTGGTGAGGTCTTTGCCAGGTTTTGATAGTAGAGTGATGCTGGCTATATAGAATGAGTTTGGAAGTATTGCCTCCTCTTCTATTTTTTGGAAAACTTTAAGGAGAATGGGTGTTATTTCTTCTCTATATGTCTGGTAGAATTCAGCGGTGAATCCAACTGGCCCAGGGTTTTGTTCATGGGTATTTTTTTGATTACCGATTCAATTTCGTTGCTGGTGATTGGTCTGTTTAGTTGTTCTGTTTCTTTCTTGGTCAGTCTTGGAAGGTTGTATTTTTCTAAGAAGTTCTCCATTTCTTCTAGGTTTTCCAGCTTGTTAGCATATAGATTTTCATACTATTCTCTTATAATTCTTTGTATTTCTGTGGGATCCGTCTCTATTTTTCCTTTCTCATTTCTGATTCTGTTTATGTGTGTAGATTCTCTTTTTCTCTTAATAAGTCTGGCTAGGGGTTTATCTATTTTGTGTATTTTTTCAAAGAACGAGCTCTTGGTTTTATTGATTTTTTTCTATTGTTTTACTCTTCTCAATTTTATTTATTTCTTCTATGATCTTTATTATGTCCCTCCTTCTGGTGACTTTGGGGCTCATTTTTTCTTAGTGTTCCAATTTCATTAATTGTGACTTTAAACTATTCATTTGGGATTGTTCTTCCTTCTTTAAATAGGCACGGATTGCAATATACTTACCTCTTAGAACTGCCTTTGCTGGTCCCACAGAAGTTGTGGATTTGTGTTTTTGTTGTCATTAGTCTCCATATATTGTTTGATCTTTGTTATACTTTGGTCGTTGACCCATTGATTACTTAGGAGAATGTCGTTAAATCTCCATGTATTTGAGAGCATTTTTGTTTTCTTTCTGCAATCTATTTCTAATTTTATACCTTTGTGATCTGAGAAGTTGGTTGGTAGAATTTCAATATTTTTGAATTTACTGAAGTTCTTTTTGTGGCCTAGTATGTGCTCTACTCTGGAAAATGTTCCATGTGCAGTTGAGAAGAATGTGTATCCTGCTGTTTTTCGGTGTAGAGTTCTGTAGATGTCTGTTAGGTCCATTCTGTTCTAGTGTGTTGTTCAGTGCCTCTGTGTCTTTACTTATTTTCTGTCTGGTTGATCTGTCCTTTGGAGTGAGTGGTGTGTTGAAGTCACCTAAAATGAATGTATTGCTATCTATTTCCTCCTTCAATTCTGTTAGTTTTTGTTTCACATATGCTGATGCTCCTGTGTTGGGTGCATATATATTTAAAATGGTTTTATTCTCTTGTTGGACTGACCCCTTTATCATTATGTAATGTCCTTCTTAATCTCTTGCTACTTTATTCGTTTTGAAGTCTATTTTGTCTGATACAAGTACTGCAACACTTGATTTTTTCTCTATGTTGTTTGCATGAAATATCTTTTTCCATTCCTTTAACTTTAGTCTGTGTATATCTTTGGACTTGAGGTGAGTCTTTTGTAAGCAGCATATAGATGGGTCTTGCTTTTTTATCCATTCTGTTACTCTGTGTCTTTTGATTGGTGCATTCTGTCCATTTACATTTAGGGTGATTATTGATACATATGTACTTATTGCCATTGCTTGCTTTAGATTCGTGGTTACCAGAGGTTCAAGGGTAGCTTCTCTACTATCTAAAAGTCTAACTTAACTTTCTTGTGAAGTTATTGTAAACACTGTCTGATGATTCTTTATTTCTCTCCCTTCTTATTCATCCTCCTCCATTCTTTATATACTAGGTGTTTTATTCTTTGCCTTTAGTTAGTATTTTGATGGTCTGCTTTCTTAGCTATGATTTTATTTTCTCTGTTGACATCTTCTTAGCCTTAGGAATGCTTCCATCTAGAGCAGTCTTTAAAATATCCTGTAGAGGTGGTTTATGGGAGGTAAACTCCCTCAGCTTTCACTTGTCTGGGAATTGTTTAATCTCTCCATCAAATTTAAATGATAATCATGCTGGATACAATTTTCTTGGTTCAGGGCCCTTCTTTTTCATTACGTTAAGTATATCATGCCATTCTCTTCTGGCCTTTAAGGTTTCTGTTGAGAAGTCTGATGATAGTCTGATGGGTTTTCCTTTGTAGGTGATCTTTTTCTCTCTCTAGCTGCCTTTAATACTCTGTCCTTATCTTTGATCTTTGCCATTTTAATTATTATGTGTCTTGGTGTTGTCTTCCTTGGGTCCCTTGTGTTGGAAATTCTGTGGGCTCCCATGGTCTGAGAGACTATTTCCTTTCCCCGCTTGGGGGAGTTTTCAGCAATTATTTCTTCAAAGACACTTTCTATCCCTTTTTCTCTCTCGTCTTCTTTTGGCACTCCTATAATGCAAATATTGTTCTGTTTGGATTGGTCACACAGTTCTCTTAATATTTTTTCATTCCTAGAGATCCTTTTATCTCTCCCTGCCTCAGTTTCTGTGTACTCCTGTTCTCTGATTTCTATTCCATTAACAGTCTCTTGCATCTCGTCCAGTTTGCTGCTAAGCCCGTCAATCACTTGTCTCATTTCTGCATTGTCTTTCGTCACTTCCCTCACTTCCTCCCTTAGCTCTTACATATTTCTCTGTAGATCCATCAGTATGGTTATGACTTTTATTCTGAATTCTTTTTCAGGAATATTTTGCATGTCCATTCCATCAAGATCCCTCTCTGGGGTTGTCTGGCTAAGCTTTGGTTGTACCATATTCCTCTGTCTTTTCATGGCGAATGAAGTGATCGCTTTTAGGCACCATTTGTGTCAGCTGGGCTCTTTAAGACTTAAAAAAAAAGAAAAAACAAAAGAGAAAAAAAGAAAAGAATAAAAAAGAAATAAAAATGCCCACCGGGAGATTCTGTGAGGATGCTGTAGGTGGCGCTGCTGCTCCACTGTTCCGTTCTGCTGGACCCTTTGTGGTGCCAGCCAAAGGGGAAACCAATGGGAGGCTGATGATCTCTGTTGGAAACCTTGGGGCAGCTCGTTTTTCCGGCCGCCAGCCAAGGGGTCCGAAATTCCCCAGGACTCCCAGCCTTCTGGGCTGAGTGTGCTGGGACGACTTTGTTCCGCTGTTGGCCCCTTGTCTCTTTAAGACTTTTAAAAAAGTGTGTGATTTTCTCTTGTCCAGGAAGTTGGCTGAGAGGACCCGGCTGTACCTTCCCTCTCAGATCCTGCCCCTCTGTCTCTCCAATCTCTGATACACTGCGCAATGTGTGTCAGCACTCTCGGCGCAGGTCACCAGGGCTGGTTATTTGGCGGGCCTGTGCCTCCAATCCCTCACTGCTTCGAATCCTTCCCTCCCGCCAGTGCGCTGGGGTGGGGGGAGTGCTCGGGTCCCACCAGGTCGTGGCCCCATATCCTACCCGCTTTGTTTGGAGCTGAGTCCCCACAGGTGTGGCTCTAGCCTGGCTTTTGTACTGTATCTTCTGGTCTCTCTTTTAGGAATAGTTGTATTTGTTGTATTTTCATAAATATATATGGTTTTGGGAG
This sequence comes from Phataginus tricuspis, assembly GCA_029783875.1. Taxonomy (NCBI): domain Eukaryota; kingdom Metazoa; phylum Chordata; class Mammalia; order Pholidota; family Manidae; genus Phataginus; species Phataginus tricuspis. The sequence goes on from JAQQAC010026072.1 coordinate 78,789,824, forward strand.
GAGATTTCCGCTGCCTTGCTCATGCCGCCATCTTACCAGAATCCGAAAGGGCAACTTTTTGAGGTACGGTTTTGTCAGAGGGGGCATCAGCAGAGAATTTAATGCCCAGAATGAGGGATTCCACTCCAGCGAGGGCCAGGATCCACAGTGTGCAGGTGTTCATTAGTCAGACGGTAATTGTCAGATGCAGAGGCAGAGAGGATTCTGGAGGTCTGGCTGGGCCTTCCACTGATGTATTTCTTTGTCCGGATTATGGGCCCTTTCACTCTGGAAAGATGGACCCACGAAGTGCTGCCTGTAACTTTAATGGCAGTACAAGTGGTTAGAACAACAATGTGGGCGCCAGTCCACTGAGGTTTGAGTGGGTCCCTTTTTCAATTTTTGACCCAGACTGAGTCCCCAGCCTGGAAGGAATGTACTGGGACATACTGAAATTGTGTGCCAAAGGAGATCAGGGCTCTTTCTATGGTATATTGCGGAAGCTTATTTAGGGTGGATCTTAAGGCTTGGAGCTGTTCTCTTACTCTCTTATTTCCTATTTGTTGTAGGTTCCCTGGGAGGCTTTCTGGATAAAGGGGAGGGTGTACATACAATAATGTAATAGGGGAAAATCTTTGAGTCCCAGGTGTGCAATGAGCATGCAGAAGAGCCAGGGGTGGTAGGTATGTCCACAGGATGCCAGTTTCTTGGCAAAACTTAGCTAGGGTTCCTTTGAGGGTGTCACCCAGGGCCTTACTGGATTTGACGTCAAAACCTGCCAAGCCTCCCTGAGTCTGGTGGGAACAGTAGAGTGGGGCTGGCCCAGGGTGACCAGGCAGGAGATGCCGAAAGAGCAGGCAGGGCGTGCCTTCACCATTGCGATCTCCTGTTCCATCACCGCCCCACCGTTGCCCCAAACCGGTGGCAACAATGGGTCAGCGCAGTTGGTTTTCCCGGTCAGAGAACTAAATGTTACAAATAATACTGCAAAACCTGGACTGGATCTCTGACGGAAAAACCAAGTGACACTCAGAGGTCTTGTAGTGTTGAGGTTTTATTTTTATACCAGCAGACTCACAAGGTCTGAGCCCTGAGCACAAGCAAGGGGAGCAATTTATATTACTTTGTATGTGGCATTTTGGCATGCATAGGGCAAAAAAGGGGCCTGGAGGAGGGGAGGAGGGAGCTGGAAGTGTTTTGCCAACCAGAGGAAAAAAGCGGTTTGCTGAACTTGATGGCTGTATTGAATATTTTCCTTATCACTGTCAACATATAAAGATGTTATAGAACTAATGATAATATTCTCTATGCTGCACTTTCATCCCGGTGACTAATTTACATTATGATGAAGATTTTGTACCTCTACCCCCTACCCCTAATTCACCCACCCAGCCCAACCCCTCTGCCATAGTAATCACATCACTTCTTAGTGTCAGAGTCCACCGCTATTTTATTCATTTTCTTTTGTTTTGTTTTTATAGTCCACATGTAAGTGGAATCATATGGTGTTTGTCTATCTCTGTCCGGCTTATTTCACTGAGAATAATACACTCTAAGTGCATCCACCTGGTCAGAAATGGCAGGATTTCCTTCCTTTTTGTGACTGAGTAATATTCTACCATATATATGTACCACCACTTCCCTCTCCATTCATCTATTAATCGACACTTAGGTTCTTCAGTAACTTGGCTATTGTAAAGAATGCAGCAATAAACATATGGGTGCATATATATTTTCAATCAGAGATTTAAATTCAGGTAAATTCTTAGAAGTGGAATTACTAGGTCATATAGTATATCTGTTTTAGTTTTTCTCAGGAACCTCCATATTCCTTTCCACCATGGCTGCACAAATTGACATTCCTACCAATAGTGAAGGGGGGTTCCCATTTCTCCACACCCTTACCAACACTTATTTGTTATCTTTTGGATAGTGGCCATTTTAACTAATATGAGATGATATCTCATTGCGTTTTTTATTTGCATTTCCCTGATGATTAGTGCTGTGGTTTCTTTTTATGTGCCTGTTGGTCATTTGTATTTCTTCTCTAGAAAAATTTCTGTTCAGGTCCTCTGTCCATTTTTTAATCTTGTTGTGTGTGTGTGTGTGTGTGTGTGTGTGTGTGTGTGTATGTGTTGAGGCATCTCTTTATATATTTCAGATGTTAACCCTTTATCAGATATATAATTTATGAATATTCTCACATACTGTAGGTTGCCCTTTTGTTACATTGATGGTGTCCTTTGCTGTACAGAAGCTTTTTAGTCTGATATAGTCCCATCTGTACATTTTTGCTTTTGTTTCCCTTGCCCAGGAAGACGTGTCCAGAAAAAAAGTGCTCATGCTTATGTTCAAGAGATTTTTGCCTGTTTTCTTCTAAAAGTTTTATGGTTTCACATCTCATATTTATATCTTTAATCCATTTCAAGTTTACTTTTGTGTAATTCAGTGTCATTCTCTTGCATATAGGTGTCCAGTTTTCCCAACACTAGTTATTCAAGAGGCTGTCTTTCCCCCATTTTATATTCATGGCTCCCTTGTCATATATTAATTGACCATATACGTGTGGGTTATATCTGTACTCTCTATTCTGTTCCACTGATCTACAGGTCTATTCCTGTGAGAGTAGTACCATACTGTTTGACTACTGTAGCTGTGTAGTATAGTTTGAAGTCAGGAAGTGTGATACCCCGAGCTTTGCCATTGCTTTGACTATTTGGAGTTTTTTGTGGTTGCATATGAATTTTAGAATTAGCATTTTAAAATGCCATTAGAATTTTGATAGGAATTGCACTGAATCTATAAATTGCTTTGGGCAGGATGGCCATTTTGACAATATTAATTCTTCCTATCCATGAGCATGGGATAACTTCCTTTATTTGTGCCTTCGTCAATTTCTTGCACAGTTGTGCAGTGACTGATTAGGAGAAACTGATCGTGGGACATGAGTTCCTGGATAGTTCTAAAACGTCAAGAAACTTCTTAGGAGATCTGCATCTATTTAGATACTTAATGTAGGACTGGTACTATGCTAAACATGCCATGTATGTATCTGTGTGTGTGTGTGTGTGTAAGGACAGAATACTGAATTGTAGGAAATCAGAGAAAAATTTAAGCAATAAGGGAAGTCTTTCCTAATCATAAGGACTGAATTAGGCTTCCCTCTCCTGAACTCTCAGACCATATCATGTGTATCATAGCTCTTACTTCAGAGCATATTTTGTAAATGTCCATATACTTGCTTTTATTCCACTAAGCTGGGGAAGTGTTCCCATATACTTCATCTCCATTCCTAGATCAGAGCATGGAATATGAAATATAGTAAGCGCTTGACAATTTAATCAGTAAATAAGTATATAAACAGTATTAGTTATCTCTTATGATAAAAATGGCTATGTCCAAAGTCTATAAAGTCAATGGTCAGTACTACATCAATAAAAACAAAAGAAATGAATCCTAAGGCAGATACTGATTTCCTTTGAAGCTCTCTCTCTCTGTCTTTTAAAGTAGCAAGCACTATGGATGCACTGCAGAAATAGACACACCTGTGATGTGATTCTTGCCCCTAAAGACTGCAGTCTCATGTTAAATGCAAGAGAATGGAAGACTAGCCCCTTCTCTGAGCCATGTTCTCATGAACTTGGAAATCCTCAATTTTGGCATTTTAATCAGCACTACCTGTAAGCAGTACTCATTACCCTCCATCACTGGGAAACCTTACCTACTTATTTTCCCAGTCATTTCTCAGACTGACCACAGCTGCTGTCTGACTGACACAGCTATGAAATCATTGATGTATTGGTGTGTCTCTGGGAGATGGCTACCCAAGGTTAGGATAGGAGCTCCGGTATACACCATGTAAACTAAAAATGAAAATTTATCATTACCCACTGTGGTCCCACAAGAAAGGAGTGCTTTGCAAGCTGCAGGGGCCGAAGTCAGCCAGCAAAATTCTTACTGTGCTGTCAAGGTGCCATGCAGCCTTTCTCGCCTGTGTCAGCAAAATAGCTGCAGAAGGTCTTGACCCATGACCTTCACCCATGACCAAGAAGAAAAAGGTCTTGGATTACCATAGAAAACAACACTGAACAGCAGTCAGCTTATGTTCTTGAGAGAATTCTTCGGGAAAACACTTATCAGTCCTAACTCTTGCCAACTCTTGCACACAGATAGCACCAGAATGTGCACAGTCTATACTTTTGAGGACACTGAACCAAATGTATCCTTCACACACTGCTTGGACGTATTACTTAATGTAACTTCTTCCCTGCAGTAGTCCCTGATCTAAACTGCCTGTGAACCGTCTTCACACAAAGAGGGACCGCAGCGTGATCAGGTGTCTGACCAACTGTCAGGGCCTCCAGTAAGACTGAATAAACTCTTATCGCAGTGGCAGCGCGGCCTTCGGTCCACAGCCGTGGTGATTAGCTAGACATCTGTATCATCGCGAGGCGACCATCACAACACGCGCCGCACACGGCTCCACCCTCATGCCGAGGAGGGGAACCCGGACCTGACGCCAATCCGGAGACCAATCAACACGACGGGCTATTGCGTGGGGCCCAGGGAGGTCGTGCCCAGCGGGGATCTCACAGAAAGTGGGGGCGCCGCACGAGAGCCCGCGGGGCTGCCCGAGGACACCCACAGCGCGAGCCCACGTCACCCCCGCCCGGTGCTGCCTCCCCGCCGCCCCGGACGCCCAGGCCTGGCTCTCGGCGCCCATCTCACCTTGCGGAGGTCCGCGTCGGGAGCGA
>JAQQAC010026072.1:78794566-78832396 GCA_029783875.1 Phataginus tricuspis
GGAGCGAGTGGTGGCGGCTCTCGGCGCCCTCCGCAGGCGGCGGGCCAGGGGGCGGAGTCCTCGGCGCCCGCCCCTCCGAGGTCGCCGTGGCGGCCTGCCGGCCCGACTGCACGTCCTCCGGCTTCCCCGCCGACCTGAGGTCGCCCTCGGGCCGCCAGGTGTTCCCCGGGTGTGGCCGCCCGCCGGCAAACCCTGCCTGGGGACTCGGTGCGCAGGACGCGCGCACAGGCCCAGGCGCAGGCGGCCCAGCCCCGCCGACCTCCGGGACCGAGGGCGGCCGCGCTGCCGCGGGCCCCGCCCCCAGGCCGGACTCCTCTGCTGCCGCCCTCTCCGTGCCGTCGCTCAACGTTAATGCTTGACGCCGTTTCTTTCAAGATTTCAGAGCCAACAGAAAGGACGGAGCGCTGATTGATCTGCTGGGGGCAGCGGGGCTGGGGAAAGTATGCGACACCCAACACCTTTATTTCCCTTTTCTTCAGAGGGAAACTCAGATGCTCCCCCTCCTAAATTTTAAAATAAATGCATGAAGAGGTTTAAAAAGTTCTATAGAAATGATGTTCATTTATAACAATTTAACATTAGCATGTTCATAAATTTTATCCTTCAGATCTTAAGCCTTCTTTTGCTCTTTTCAAAAATTTAAGAGGCTAATAAGGTGTTAATCTTCTTGAAAGCTATTTAGGTATAAACTAGTTTCTTATTGAAGGCTAACTGACATAAAATATCCTATTATTTTCAGTTGTAGTGAAGTGATTCCATATTTTTATACATTAGGAAATGATCCCCAGGATAAAACTAGTTACAATCTGTCACCACACAAAGTTATAACAATATTATTGACTCTATTCCCTATGCTGTAATTTGCATCCCCATGACTTTGTACCTCTTAATCCCCTTCCCCTCTTTTGTTTGTCCCCAACTCCTCCCAGGATTTGTAATGTTCCCTGTACCTATGAATCTATTTCAGCTTTATTTTGTTTTATAGATTCCACATGTGAGATCATACAGGATTTGTTTTTTCCTGACTTATTTCACTTAGCATAATATCCTCGAGGCCCAACCATGTTGTCAGGAATAAGATTTCATACTCTTTTTATGGCTGAGTAATATTCCTGTGTGTTATCCATTCACCTATCAATGGGCACATAGGTAGCGTACATATCTTGGCTATTGTAAAAAATTCTACAGTGAAAATATAGGTGCATAAAATCTTTGGAATTTTCAAGCTCTTTTAGTGTTTACATAATTGGGTATAATTTATTTTAAAAATTGACTGTGTCCAAAATCTGTTAAATCAGAATGCAATTATCACAAGAGTAAGCAAGGTGACTTTTGAGAAATTTATTCTCAGGCAGAAGTTGCTTTCTTTATATGTTCTTTTAGTGTTTATGTATATGTGTGGAATTTCAGCCATACGAAGTCAGGAAGCATGATTCTCTTGATTGAAGACAATGTCCAAAACTATTGGAAGGTTCATCCAGTTAGGCAAATAATTCAATCATGACCTAGTCCCTTTACTTTGATTGTCAAAATCAATAAACAAGAAAATTGCTTGAATTCTTTGACCATTAATTTAATTAATGTAAAATTTAATTCATGCTTATGGTTGTCCTTTTAGGATCCAAACACATTTAAAAACCCAGCCTCAGCCTAACATCTGAATCTGTGATATTCAAACACAGTTCCTAATAGATGACTTTCCAAGGGACAGAATCAACTCAGTAAACTGCAGTGTTTATTTAAAATCTGTGGGTGCCAATTTATTAATTTAATAATCCAATGCACATTGAATAGTAACACTGTAGCTTGTTTATACCATGAAATATTTATCCATAAAATATTGATTTTCCCATGCTACAATCAACATGTGTATTAGGATATCACAGCATGATCTTTCTTCTTCTAACAAAAAAATTAAGTATAATACATATTTACAAGAAAAAGTAAACATTTTAAATCAATATGATCTTGAAAGAGTGTTTTTTCCCTCCTGTCAAGTTTTCACAACCAAGTCAAAGATCACAGGTCATTATTTATTCTCAGGCTAGCTTCCCTGTTCCAAATGTCTCATGTCTTAAATTCTTATGAACTGAAAGCCCTTGCCATGCTGAACTATGATTAGGAAATGAACATTAATTTTTATATAAAATTTTTAGTCAAACTATTAAGAGGAATCTGGTTTAAAAAAGGAAAGAAAAAAATAACCAACTTAATTCCAAAGTGGTGTATGTGTGAGATGGTGTGCATGTATATATAAAAAATTTTTGTTGACGTCAACTATTTCTCAGTAATGTAACACAATACAAGATAAAACAATACAATGTCAGAATGAAATATTTGATCAGAGTCATATTAAAGACATGATATCTCCTGAGTAAGAACGTATAACTGTGTGGAAAATGGGAATTCAGTGAAAAGTCACATGTTGGTTCCACAGTTTCTTTATAGCTGTTTTCATTTCCTTATTTCTCAACGTGTAGATAAGGGGGTTCAAGAGTGGAGTAAAAATGGTGTAAAACACAGAGAGGAGCTTGTCCACAGAGAACCTACTGAAAGGCCACACATAAATGAAAATGCAGGGCCCAAAGAAGAGAGTGACTACCATAATATGAGCAGAGCATGTAGAGAGTGCTCTGAGTACACTCCCAGCAGCATGCTGTCTCACAGTAATGACGATTAAAGTGTAGGAGAGCAACAGGAGCAGAAAACAGCTCATGGAAAGCAGCCCACTGTCTGAGATCATAAGTACACCCAAGGCATAGGTGTCCATGCAGGCGAGCTTGATCACGAGAGGGAGGTCACAGAAGAAGCTGTCCACTTCATTGGGGCCACAGTAAGGTAAGTTCACAGTAAAGGCTACCTGACTGATGGAATGCACAAATCCAATGGCCCATGACACCAACACTAGCCACATGCACATCTGCTGGCTCATCACCGTCATGTAATGCAAGGGTTTGCATATGGCCACATATCTGTCATAGGCCATGGAAACCAAAAGTACCATCTCAGACCCACCAATGAAGTGCAAGAAGAAGATCTGCGCCATACATCCTCCAAAGGAGATGAGCTTCTGGTCACTGAGGAAGTCCCTGATCATCTTGGGGGTGGCAAATGAGGCTAGCCACATGTCAAGGAAGGACAGATTTCCCAGCAGGAAGTACATAGGAGAGGAGTGCAAGCAGGGTTCAGAAATTACAGTGGCCACAATGATAAGGTTACCCACCACAGTGGCCACATAGATCCCAGAGAAGAAGATAAAGAAAAACTCTTGGAGATGCTGTGAAGCGCAGAGGCCATGCAACACAAATTCTGTCACCAGGGAATAATTCTGCAGGTCCATTATCTCAGGTTTCAGATTTTGTTCTCAATCTATGTAAAGAAAAAGTTGTAAGAAAAAGTGTCTGTCAACTACCAGACACTAGAAAGTGACCCCTAGGTATTAACCGAATACAATTTTTTCATTTCTAACAGATAATCTAAATGCAATATGTGTAAGATTAAAACCAAGTCCAAAGAATAGAGTTAGGGTTTCTCCCATGTTAAGCTTGCCTGGAATCTTTCTTTTTTTAATTTTTTTAAACTCACTTTATGAAGGCAAAATTTTCTACCACAAAATTCACCCATTTGAAATGTAAAAAAAAAAAAAATGCAAATTTACGGAGTTGTGCAACCATCTCCAGAATGCTTGCTTTGGAAACTTGACAATCTCATTTCATTTCAGGACTTCTCCTGCTAGTAATCAGTCTATCTCCTCCTATCTTACTCATTTTCTCAGTCACGCACTCACTCATTCAGACCATGTGTATGTAACACCAACACAGTTTCCCATTCTCTTTTAATTTAGTACAGAAACCAATCAATTTAAAGGGAAAGAAATAAGAAAAACCAGGGTTTGTACAATTCCCCTATCCCACATTTTTATTACTACTGTTGTCATTTTCTTAAATCAATTGGGTTTGGGATTAAAATGCCAGTGACCTAATTCATTTGTAGATTTATTGTTTATAAACTGATTATTTCTGAAAGGATTTTAGAATGGCTTTCAAGAAAAGAGATATTTTCAAGACCTCTCAACAAGAACCAGAGTATAAAACCTATGCAGTAATTTTTGGGGCATGTTTGCACAATTCTACATAACTGATCAATTCAGTATTTAATTAAAAATGCAGCTCCAAATCTCAGAAAGATGTAGGAGGGAACATATAGTTCCATTATTAGTTTGTCTTGAGAAACAAACGGCCTCATTCTCCTCACTAAGGGGAAAATATTGAACAAAATTCATGAAAATTCACAAAAGATGCACAAATGTCCTTTCTATGAATTGTTATTGTTAGCGTTTCATAAAATTGAAGAATACAACATGAAATAATACTTTTGTAAGACTTCCACAGGCAACAAAAGTAACATATTCCATATCTGAAATATTCTAAATATGTGAACATGATATGGTGACACAATTAAAAATTCTATAAGAATTGATGCATATTATGTCTGTTTTAGTCCACTCAAATAGCACCCATCTCAACCAGAATTTTGTCAGGATTTTAGGGACCTCAAATTCTTTTCATTCCTCTTGAATTTTATAAACACATTCTATTAAAATATTTAATTGCAACTCTCTAGTAGTGATAGATAACTATCTCTCTTTAGATTGGGATTATAAATTTGAAGTTAAACGCTGATACAGACACGAAAGCTGTAATCACTCTTCAGGAACTCTTCACAAATTTAGTTATAACCTCCTGACATCCATCCTCACATAACACTACAGACCATACTGGCTGTACTTCATATTCTTTCTCTCTGGAGCCATGGAAAATTTCACGCATAAACTTAAAACATAAGTGTGTTTAATTTAGTGTTTCTGAAGATTAAATGAATGGAAATGTGAAATAATCAAATAGAATACTTAGGAAAAAAATTAAGAAATGATTAACTTGCTATTGAATCAAAGATATTTGAAAATTAGATACTGATGATGGTTTCACAACTCTGTAAGTATATTGAAAACCACTGAACTGTACATTTAAATGAGGGAACTTTACAGTATGTAAATTATATATCAATAAAGCTGTCTTTAAAATGTAAAAAATAGACTTAAGGTTTTAATTTCAGAGAACTCATTATGGTTTGAAAAGGCTTTTTGAAGATTATTCAATGAATGCTAAATTTGTAATCAGAAAAAAGGTTGATTTTCTATACCCACAAATGTTACTTAAAAAGCACATACAATGACAAAATTTAACTTAACTGACAAGATATTTCCTTCAATGATTTAATGTACAAGATAATGGAGTAAGTTAGTCTCTATTTGACTTGTATTTTCAGACACATTCACTAAATAGATACCAAAGGCTTTCTACTAACCTGGAGTTAAGATCTTCACTGAAGATCCCTCAACTTGTATTTCAAACCTGCTGTACTTGAGTGAAACTTCCGAAAACATACAGATTTTTATTCTAAAAAGGATTTAATCATCTCTTTCTTCTGACTCCTAAAAATTAATTCAGGAAAATTAAATCATCACTTTAAGAAGCTGGAGAACTTAAGATTTGAGTTTTCCTTGCACCTCAAATAAAAATAACTGTATCCTCTCTCCTTTCAAATTAAGAATACCTTAATGATGGGCCATAATGGCCAATCAACCTAATGGAGGCTGGGGAATAAACCATCTTCAAATAGAAATTTGTCATAATAAATCATGTTCATTTCCCCAAGTGGCGAAGATAGAAAGTTTTAAAGATCTTTCAGATTATATGAACATAGCTGCAATTATTTTAATAGTTCAAGCAGGATAAATGTGTCATTATGCAGTTGTAAAATGTGCTTTTCCTTTAAATAATCAAATTAACAATTATATTCTAAAAATATACTGTAAATCTGTCAGCCCTGCACAGTATTTTATGTAACTTTCATCAAGCATAGTACTGTGGAGCATCAGATTTACATATGTCAAAAATATTCACTTTTTCTAGATTTATATGGTCATGTATAAGGAAATCTCCTGGCATCTGGGGTTACTTTGCACAATATTTATAAATGTTATCCCACTTATTTCGCCAAATTATTTGAATTTAATTCAGTTTGCTTCTACTAATGGCTGTATGCTGGTTACAAATATCCTAGAATGTCCTGATGAAGGGCAATCACAACTATTCACATGATTTTCATTCCATATTCAATGGATAAGCACAATCAAGTTTGTAAGAGATTTCACTTCCTCACAGATTTCACTCCCATATCATATCTGAGCATGATAAAGTCTCACATTTTATATTAGAATTAGATAATTGTGTTTCACTTTAAAGGAATCACAGACCCTTTCTAAGTTTTTGTTTCTCTATTTAAAACACACGCATAATAATGGCCAAGGAAAGATTGTAGAGGTAGGCTACATGCATCAGTGTCATTTGTTTCTGAAATGAAGTCATTATGTGGGTACAGATATGTTATGTAAAGAATTATACAAAAGTTTGCAACAACCAAAAAGAGTAATTGTCTGATTTGAGGGTGGAGAAGGATATACTAAATGTGATGGTTAATTTTACATGTCAGTATGGAGGGTGCTTTTGGATGAGATTAACAGTTAATTTGGGGAATGTTGAGTGAAACTGATTCCCCTCCAACATGTGAATGGGCCTTATCCAATCAGTTGAAGGACTGACAAGAACAAAAAGACTAACCTTCCCAAGCAGGAAGAAATTCTCCACAGATTGCCTTCAGACTTCGTGTGTACCATCAGCGGTCCTGGGACTCCAGCCTGCCAGTACACACTGCAGATTCCGGACTTGCCAGCCTCTGAATCACATGAGTCATTCCTTATAATAAATCTTTTCCCTCTCTCTCTCTCTCTCTGTCTCTCTGTCTCTTTGTCTCTCTTTCTCTACCTGTCTCTATTTCTCTGGAGACTACTATTAATACACTAAATATACAATAAATAATCAAAGAATTCATAAAGTAAAGGGATAATATACAAAAATAATTTCTTTAAATCTTTGTATTTCGAAAGTGGCACAATAAAATTAAAATCCAACTACAGACAGGTTAACTGTACTTCCAATTGTATGACACCCGAAGTCACTACATACAGCTGTGTAGACTAACTGCTCAAGGCCTACCGACGAAAGTGTCTGTAGGCGCTGACAACCAGTATGTGCCCTACACATTCAATACAAACCATACATCTTGTCCAGGCCTGGGTCTGCCAAAACGAAAGTACTTTTTTCCTAATTCACACAGAGTTTCTGTGTTTCTATTTTAGTCCTCATGACAAAGGCCTAATATCCTTAATACAGATAAAGCATTTACAAATCAATTTGAAGAAAATTTGAAGAGAAAAATGAGTAAAGAACATTAGAAAAATTCTTTTAAAGAAGGAAAAGAAATAATAGCTAAAGAACAGTAAAAGCTTGACCTCAATAAAGATCAAACAAGAATTATGAATTTTATTCACATATCAAGTTTAGAATAAATATATCAAACCTTTCGTCAGGTATGATGAAAATTTATAATTTAATAATAAAAAGATCAATACAAATTTAAATTATACCAAATTTAAATTATACCTGATATCTTTTGAGAGTATTTACTTTGTGACCGAACTATATTGATTCCAGACTTGGACTCAAGAATCTATATTCTTAAACTGTAGAATGCTACCTCCCTCACTGTTAATAAGAATCTAAATCAGTACAAATTTTGGATATTCACTTTGGAAATATAAATCAGATACCTTAAAAGAATGCCAATAGATGTTAAATTATTCATTTCTGCTTAAATGTATTGTGTGTTGTCTGTATTATAAGAGTTATACATTAATATATAAAAATATATAAGCAACTTAATTTTGCCACAGTAGTTAAAATCAATTAAGGTAGAGAAGTGTAATAGAAGACAAGAAAAGTATTATTTTCAACAAATATTTCAATATATGAAGAAGGGTTCATAGTGCTTTAAGGACAAAAAAAGAGGACACCATATTATACATGTAGAATATATTCTCACAATGCATTGGTGAATGAAATTGAAAAAAATGCCTTCTCTCATGGTACTTAAGTTCTCACAGAAAACACTGACACATAAATACAAATAAGTAACTAATTAAAAGTGCTAAAACAAAAAAAAAATCAAGCAGGATAAGGCATATCAGGAATGCCAGAGATGGAGTTGTAGGTTGGGTTTGAATTTTAAATAGGATGTTAATAATAGGCCTCACTGAGAAGGTGGAGGTGGCTTTTGACCAAAGGCAAACAGGGAGAGATGAGATTAACTATGTATTTATCTGGGGAAAGCAAGACACAGAGAGAACAGCCAGTGCACAGACACTTGGGTGAGTGTGGCCTGATATGTTCAGACAAGTTCTACGATGAAAGTGCAATGAAGTGGAAAGTAGTTGGGGATGAAGGCAGATAAACAATGGTAAGTTGCACAGATGATGTAGGGCCCTGTAAGATACCATCAGCACATTGCCTTTTCTCCTCAGTGAAATTGGGAGTAATAGGTAAGTTTTGAGTAGAGAAGTGGTACTATCTGACATGTTTTAGAACTGCTCTAACTTCTATTGTAAAAGTCAAGGATGGAAACTAGGAGAAAAGTAGCAAGAAAAGTAATGTAGCAAGTGTACTAATTCAGGCCAGTTCTGATGAATGGCTCACACCAGGAAGGCACACTGGAAATGAGAAGTCAGACTCTAGATGTATTTCGAAATTAGAGCCAAAAGAATTTCTTGAAGATCATTATATATTGTGAGTATGACAGAAGAATCAAGCATGATTCCAAGTATTGCAGCCTAAGAAACAGAAGGATAAAGGATTAAATAAGATCACAAAAGATGTATTTGCAGGCAGTTTGGGAGGAATATCAGGAGATTATTTTTGAGCATATTATCTTTGAAATGCTAATTTTGATTCTAAATGAAGAAGTTGAATACTCTCTTGGCTATATGAACCTGGATGGAGCTTAGGAGAGAAGTCTGGACTGCATATATAAGTGTGGGGATTGTCATGGGGTAGCAGATTTTGTCAGTATCTTGCCTATCTTCTCAGCATATACCACTTTTTTATAAGCTATTATGAGTCCAAATGCCAGCACTTGATTTTCTTTATCAATAGCCCTATTTGGCTGAATCTGCTCTACCTGCACATCATCTCTTTGTGCATATTTAAGATAGTTGATTTAAGTCTTTGTCTAGTAAGTCAAATGGTCAAATGAAAGTCAAGTCTTTGTTTCTTCAAGAACTGTTTCTATTAATTTCATCTGAAATGGATCATAATTTCTTTTCATGCTTCGCTTTTGTTTGGTGAAAATGAGACATTTTGAATATTATATTCTGTTAACTTAGAAATCAGATTCTTCTCATACTTTTTTCAATTTTTAAAAAATTTTGATATCATTAATATACAATTATATAAGCCACATTATATTTACTAGACTCCCCCCATCATCAAGTCCCCATCACATACCTCATTACTGTCACTGTCCATCAGGATAGTAAGATGCTTTAGAGTCACTACTTGTCTTCTCTGTGCTGTACTGCCTTCCCTGTGCACCCCCTACATTATGTGTGCCAATCATAATGCCCCTTATTCCCCTTATCCCTCCCTTCCCATGCAAATGGATAAAGAAGATGTGGTACCTATAGACAATGGAATATTTTTATTCAGTCTCCTCACACTCTTTTATTGTTTTTGCTTCCTATAGCTGTTTGGTTCATTAGTGATGCTTCTGAACTACTTTCTTTTACAAGAATCATGAATTATCCATGTTTATTAAGCTTTTTTTGTTGTTGTTTTTTGGTATCAATAATCTACAGTTACATGTGCAACATTATGGTTACTAAACGACCCACTTCTTCACGTCCCCCCAAATTACCGCATTACAGTCACTGTCCATCAGGGTAGGAAGATGCTATAGAATCACTACTTGTCTTCTCTGAGTTGTACAGCCCTCCCCGTGTCCCCCCCCAACATTACGTTTGCTAATCATAATGCCCATTTTTCCCCCTTGTACCTCCTTTCCCACCCATACTCCCCAGTCCTTTCCCCTTTGGTAACTGTTAGACCATTCTTGGGTTCTGTGAGTCTGCTGTTGTTTTTTTAATTCCCCCCGTTTTTTTCTTTCGTCTTATGCTATACATATGAGTGAAATCATTTGATATTTGTCTTTTGTTGCTTGGCTTATTTCACTGAACATACTACCCTATAGCTCCATCCATGTTGTGGCAAATGGTAGGATTTATTTTCTTCTTATGGCTCAATAATATTCAATGTGTATATGTACCACCTCTTCTTTATCCATTCATCTACTGATGGACACTTAGGTTGCTTTCATTTCTTGGCTATTGTAAATAGTGTCGCGATAAACAGGGGCGCATACGTATTTTTCAAACTGGGCTGCTGCATTCTTAGGGTAGATTCCTAGGAGTGGGATTTCTGGGTCAAATTGTATTTCTATTTTGACTATTTTGAGAAACCTCCATACTGCTTTCCACAATGGTTGAACTAATTTGCATTCCCACCAGCAGTGTAGCAGGGTTCCCTTTTCTCCACATCCTCACCAACATTTGTTGTTTGTGTTTTGGATGTTGGCCATTCTCACTGGTGTGAGGTGATATCTCATTGTGGTTTTAATCTGCATTTCTCTCATGACCAGCGATGTGGAGCATCTTTTCATGTGCCTGTTGGCCATCTGAATTTCTTCGTTAGAGAAGTGTCTATTTATGTCCTCTGCTCATTTCTTAATTGGATTATTTACTTTTTGTTTGTTAAGGTCCGTGAGTTCTTTATATATTTTGGAAGTCAACCCCTTATCAGATACATCATTTATGAATATATTTTCCCATACTGTAGGATGTCTTTTTGTTCTACTGATGGTGTCTTTTGCTGTACAAAAGCTTTTAACCTTGATATAGTCCCATTTGTTCATTTTTACTTTTGTTTCCCTTGCCCGGGGGGATATGTAGATGAAGAAGTCGCTCATGTTTATGTCCAAGAGATATTTGCCTATGTGTTTTTCTAAGAGTTTTATGGTTTCATGACTTACATTCAGGTTTTTGATCCATTTTGAGTTTACCTTTGTGTACGGGGTTAGACCGTAGTCCAGTTTCATTCTCTTACATGTAGCTGTCCAGTTTTGCCAACACCAGTTGCTGAAGAGGCTGTCATCTCGCCATTGTATATCAAGGCTCCTTTATCATATACTAATTGACTGTATATTTTTGGGTTAATGTTTGGATTTTCTATTCTGCTCCACTGATCTGTGGTCTGTTTTTGTGCCAATACCAAATTGTCTTGATTACTGTGGCTTTGTAGTAGAGCTTGAAGTCAGGCAGCGTAATTCCTCCTGTTTTACTCCTCTTTCTCAGGATTGCTTTGGCTATTCGGGGTCTTTTGTGGTTCCATATGAAATTTAGAATTTTTTTGTTCCAGTTCATTGAAGAAAGCTCTTGGTAGTTTGATAGGGATTGCATTGAATCTGTAGATTGCTTTAGGTAGTATAGCCATTTTGAAAATATTTATTCTTCCTAGCCAAGAGCATGGGATGAATTTCCATTTTTTAATGTCCTCTTTAATTTCTCTTAGAGCGTCTTGTATTTTTCAGGGTATAGGTCTTTCACTTCCTTCGTTAGGTTTATTCCTAGTTATTTTATTCTTTTTGATGCAATTGTGAATGGAATTGTTTTTGTGATTTCTCTTTCTGTAAGTTCATCGTTAGTGTATAGGAAAGAACAGATTTCTGTGTGTTAATATTGTATCCTGCAACTTTGCTGAATTCAGATATTAGTTCTAGTAATTTTGGAGTGGAGTCTTTAGGGTTTTTTATGTACAGTATCATGTCATCTGCAAATAGTGACAATTTGACTTCTTCTTTACCAATATGGATGCCTTGTATGCCTTTGTTTTGTCTGATTGCCGTGGCTAGGACCTCCAGTACTATGTTGAATAACAGTGGAGAGAGTGGGCATCCCGGTCTTGTCCCCGATCTTAGATGAAAATCTTTCAGCTTCTCACTGTTAAGTGTGATGTTAGCTGTGGGTTTGTCATACATAGCCTTTACGGTGTTGAGGTACTTGCCGTCTATACCCATTTTGTTGAGAGTTTTAATGGATGCTGAATTTTGTCAAATGCTTTTTCAGCATCTATGGAGATGATCATGTGGTTTTTGTTCTTCTTTTTGTTGATGTGGTGGATGATGCTGATGGATTTTAGAATGTTGTACCATCCTTGCATCCCTGGGATGAATCACACTTGATCATGGTATATGATCCTTTGATGTATTTTTGAATTCGGTTTGCTAATATTTTGTTAAGTATTTTTGCATCTACGTTCATCAGGGATATTGGTCTGTAATTTCTATTTCGGTGAGGTCTTTGCCAGGTTTTGGTATTAGAGTGATGCTGGCTTCATAGAATGAGTTTGGAAGTATTCCCTCTTCTTCTATTTTTTGGAAAACTTTAAGGAGAATGGGTGTTATTTCTTCTCTATATGTCTGGTAGAATTCAGAGGTGAATCCATCTGGCCCGGGGGTTTTGTTCTTGAGTAATTTTTATGATTACCGATTCAATTTCGTTGCTGGTGATTGGTCTGTTCAGGTTTTCGGTTTCTTGCTAGGTCAGTCTTGGTGGGTTGTATTTTTCTAAGAAGTTGTCCATTTCTTCTAGGTTTTCCAGATTGTTAGCATATAGATTCTCATAGTATTCTCTTATAATTCTTTGTATTTCTGTGGGGTCCATCGTGATTTTTCCTGTCTCATTTCTGATTCTGTTTATGTGTGTAAATTCTCTTTTTCTCTTAATATGTCGGCCTAGAGATTTATTTGTTTATTTTTTCAAAGAACCATCTCTTGGTTTCATTGATTTTCTGTATTGTATTATTCTTCTCAATTTTATTTATTTCTTCTCTGATCTTTATTATGTCCCTCCTTCTGGTGACTTTGGACCTCACTTGTTCTTCTTTTTCCAATTTCAGTAATTGTGTTTTTAGACTATTCATTTGGGATCGTTCTTCCTTCTTTAAATAGGCCTGTATTGCAATATATTTTCCTCTTAGAACTATCTTTGCTGTGGCCCCCAGAAGCTGCAGCTTTGTGTTACTGTTGTCATTAGTCTCTATATATTGTTTGATCTCTGTTTTAATTTGGCTATTTATCCATGGATTATTTAGGAGTACGTTATTAAGCCTCCATGTATTTGTGAGCCTTTTTGTTTTCTTTCTACAATTTATTTCTAGTTTTATACCATTGTGGTCTGAGAAGGTGGTTGGTAGAATTTCAATATTTTTGAATTAACTGAGGTTCTTTTAGTGGCCTAGTATGTGGTCTACTCTGGAAAATGTTCCATGTGCACTTGAGAAGAATGTGTATCCTGCTGCTTTTGGGTGTAAAGTTCTGTAGTTGTCTATTAGGTCCATCTGTTCTAGTGTGTTTTTCAGTGCCTCTGTGTCTTTCATTCTTCTCTGTCTGGTTGATCTGTCATTTGGTGTGAGGGGTGTGTTGAAGTCTCCTAAAATGAATGCATTGCTTTCTATTTACTCCTTTAATTCTGCTAGTATTTGTCTCACATATGTTGGTGCTCCTGTGTTGGGTGCATATATATTTTAAATGGTTTTATTCTCTTGTTGGACTGACCTCTTTATCATTATGTAATGTCCTTCTTTATCTCGCTACTTTCTTCGTTTTGAAGTCTATTTTGTCTGATACAAGTACTGCAACACTTTCTTTTTTCTCCTTGTTGTTTGCATGAAATATCTTTTCCATTGCTTCATCTTTAGTCTGTGTATATCTTTGGGTTTGAGGTGAGTCTCTTGTAAGCAGCATATAGATGGGTCTTGCTTTTTTATCCATTCTATTACTCTGTGTGTTTTGATTGGTGCATTCAGTCCATTTACATTTAGGGTGATTATTGATAGATATGTACTTATTGCCATTGCTGGCTTTAGATTCGTGGTTACCAAAGGTTCAAGGGTAGCTTCTTTACTATCTAACAGTCTAACTTAACTTTCTTGTTAAGTCATTGCAAACACTGTCTGATGATTCTTTATTTCTCTCCCTTCTTATTCTTCCTCCTCCATTCTTTATGTACTAGTTTTTTTATTCTTTGCCTTTAGTTAGTATTTGGATGGTCAGCTTTCTTTGCTATGGTTTTATTTTCTCTGGTGACATTCTTTTAACCTTAGGAGTGCTTCCCTCTAGAGCAGTCCCTTTACGATATCCTGTAGAGGTGGTTTATAGGAGGCAAACTCCCTCAGCTTTTGCTTGTCTGGGAATTGTTTCATCTCTACCTCAAATTTAAATGATAATCGTGCTGGATACAATATTCTTGGCTCGAGGCCCTTCTGTTTCATTTTGTTAAATATATCGTGCCATTTTCTTCTGGCCTGTAAGGTGTCTGTTGAGAAGTCTGATGATAGTCTGATGGGTTTTCCTTTGTAGGTGATCTTTTTTCTCTCTCTAGCTGCCTTTAATACTCTGTCCTTATCTTTGATCTTTTCCATTTTAATTATTATGTGTCTTGGTGTTGTCTTCCTTGGGTCCCTTGTGTTGAGAGATTTGTGGGCTTTCATGGTCTGAGAGACTATTTCCTTCCCCAGCTTGGGGAAGTTTTTATCAATTATTTCTTCAAAGATACTTTCTACCCTTTTTCTCTCTCTTCTTCCTCTGGTACTCCTATAATGCGAATATTGTTCTGTTTGGATTGGTCACACAGTTCTCTTAATATTCTTTCATTCCTAGAGATCCTTTTATCTCTGCCTCAGCTTCTCTGTATTCCTGTTCTCTGATTTCTATTCCATTAACAGTCTTTTGCATCTCTTCCAGTCTGCTGCTAAGCCTATCGATCGCTTGTCTCATTTCTGCATTGTCTTTCCTCACTTCCTTCACCTCCTCCATTAGCTTTTGCATATTTCTCTGTAGATCCATCAACATGGTTAGGACTTTTATTCTGAAATCTTTTTCAGGAAGATTGTGCATGTCCTTCCCCTTAGGCCCCCTCTCTGGGGTCTGGCTAAGGTTAGTCTGGACCATATTCCTGTGTCTTTTCATGGAGATAGAAATAGTCACTGGTAGTCACCACATGTGTCACCTGGGAGAACAAAGTCCCTTCTTCTGTGTTTTTCTCCTTTCCCTTCTCAGGAGCCTGAGCTGTTTTCCCACACACCAGGAGGCAGTCTGTTGGATAATCCCCTAAGCTGCCTTTGTGTGGGGTCGTCCTCAGCTTAGCCTTTAGCACTGCGGGGGTTTTCAGTCTCGTTGGGTGCCTTCTGGTTCCCTTGGTGCCTTCCGAACCTGGTT
Source organism: Phataginus tricuspis (assembly GCA_029783875.1). NCBI lineage: Eukaryota > Metazoa > Chordata > Mammalia > Pholidota > Manidae > Phataginus > Phataginus tricuspis. The sequence goes on from JAQQAC010026072.1 coordinate 78,809,852, forward strand.
CTGGGGTCCTTCCCGCTTAGCTGTGCACCATCCGGGATGTGATTCTGTAAGGATGCTGTGGATGGTGCCACTCCTCCACTGTTCTGCAGCAGCTGCGGCTCTGCCGGATCCTTTGCAGCTCTGGCCGTGTGGCGGGGAATGAATGGCAGGCTGTTGATCTCTGTGGGAAGCCTTGGCGTGGTTGCTTTGCCCAGCCGCTGGCCAGGGTGTCCAAAATTCCCCAAGACTCCCAGCCCGCTGGGCAGAGTATACTGGGATGATTTTGTTCTGCTGTTGTCTCTTTAAGACTTAAAAAAAAAAGAGTGTGCTTTTCTTTTGTCTCAGGGAGCCAGCTTAGAGGACCCAGTTGTGGTCTCTGTTTCAGATCCTGCACTTCTGTTTTCCTAATCTCCGATACACCACGTGATATGTGTCAGTGCTCCCGGCGCGGATCACTAGGGCTGGTTATTTAGCCGGTCTGTGCTTCTACTCCTTCCCCACTTTGAATATTTTCCTCCTGCCGGTGCACTGGGGTGGGGGGAGTGCTTGGGTCCTGCCAGATCACGGCTTTGTATCTTACCCGCTTTGTGAGGTGCTGAGTTCTCTCAGATGTAGATGTAGCCTGGCTGTTGTACTGTATCTTCTGGTCTCTCTTAGGAGTAGTTGTATTTGATGTATTTTCACAAATATATATGGTTTTGGGAGGACATTTCCACCACCCTGCTCATGCCACCATCTTCCCAGAAGTCCTGTCTTCTGAACTATTTTTATAAAATCTGTAGAATACAAAATATTTTCATGTGTAGTCTCGGCATTGTCTTATTTTTAGTGTGTGCTCAGCTACTGTTTTGACAGGGTATCCTGGAGTTACAAAGAAAGAAAGAAAAAGGAAGGAACAAAGGAAGGGAGGAAAGACAGAAAAAGGAAAGATGGATATAAAGGAAGAAAGAAAGACCCTTTCTCAGTCTTTGCAGATTGGCTCTGTGCTGGAGCAGATATTCCATGCTTAAACAGGCCATTTATAAATTTTCCTTAGCCTTCACTTTCTGTTTTCACTTCAGTCAAAGGTTAGCTCTCAGGTAAAAGTCTTCTCATTTCAGTTTTTAGTGTATGTTTGGTTCTGCTCATGCATAAGGCTTTCTTATTCCCCAGTATACATGGTTACTTTTGAATGAGACAATTTCCCAAAGAAACATTCTCTGCAAATTTTTCTCCCAAATTTTGACGTGCTTTTATCTCAGGTGGCTTAATGCCTCAACTTTAAGCTTTTGTTCCAATTGGCTATTAATTGTTTATTTGCATTAGAAGGATTTTGAGAAATATCATCTGCTTTTCTGCCTTGAGTGGGCTCTGAGGTAGGTGAAACAAAGACAAGTTTCTTGCATCAGTCCTTTAAGTAGCCTAGAGACAAGTAAAAACAGACAAAGAATATTTTAAGACTAGGGTCTACTTTGGTCCCTCCAAAACTTTAATTATGTCATTCTACAGCCTTCTGGCCTCCATAGATTTTTATAAGGTGTCATATGTCTTGAGAGTCTATTTTATATAATGTATGTGATGATTCTTTTTGTCAAGATTCCTTATTTGTCTTTGGTATTCAACAATTTGGCTATAATGTGTGTAGTTACTTGGTGTCATTCCATTTTTTTATGTGTGTTAGTGTTTTTCATCAAATTCAGGAAGTATTTTTTGCCATTATTTTTTCAACGGTTTGATAGTGACCCCGCAGGCCTTTACAACTGTCGATTTTTCCTTGTTCTTTTTTCTTTATGTTCCTCAGACTGGATACTCTTGATTGACTTGCATTCAAGTTCACTGATATTTTCTTCTGCCATCCAAGCTTGCTAAATTGACATTCCGGCTGTTTCTGTGGGTGGGGATCCACACTGACCGCCCTGTGTCAGAGGAAAGGCAGGGAGTCTGAGAGGCTTCCTAGCAGCAAGAGGGCTGATGAAGGGGTGCTGTTTGCATGGAGCTTGCTGTGCGAGAGAAGGGAGAGCTGGACAAGGTAGCCTGGGCACGCTCTGCCCAGCTGGTTGGGAACTTGCAGGAACTTCAGGTGCTCCATCCCCCTGACTGCTTACTGAGCTCCGAGGACCCCCACTGTGACACACAGCCTGCTGCACCTTCCTACTGGCCTGGAGGCACCTGCTCACAAACCCACAGTCACTGCGCAGGCGTCAGGCCAGCCAGAGGAAGGCCCCGCCTACAACAGCTAGAGATGCAAAGCACAGAAGTTTACCTGTGTATGCGTGGCCCACTGCCTCTGACACTGGAGACAGGCACTGCAGATGGGAAGCAGGAAACAGATCTTCCCAGCCCCCAAGGCACCAGCTCTGCTCCCCTACATCCCCCAACCTTACTCTAGGGGCTGAGCGGCACCAGAGACTGGAGTTTCTGCACACTAGTGGGGACTACACAGAAATTTGAAAAGTCAAAAGAACATGGTTCAGACAAAAATCTCACAAACCCCAGAAATAGGGCCAAATGAAACCGAACTCACCAATCTTCCTGAAAGAGAGTTCAAAATAAAAATTATAAACATGCTTATGGAGGTACAGAAAAATGTTCAAGACCTCAGGAACAAATTTATGTTGGAGATTCAATCATTAAGAAATACCATATCTGAAATGCAAAATACAATGGAGGGATTTAAAAGTAGATTAGATGTAGTAGAAGAGACAGTAAATGGAATAGAAATTAGAGAAGAGGAATACAAAGAAGCTATGGCTCAGAAAGAAAAAAGGATCTCTAAGAATGAAAGAATATTGAGAGAACTGTGTGACCTATCTAAACGGAACAATATTTGCATTATAGGGGTACCAGAAGAAGAAGAGAGAGAAAAAGGGATAGAAAGCATCATTGAGGAGTTAGTTGCTGAAAACTTCCCCAATCTGGGGAAGGAGATAGTCTCCCAGGCCATGGAGGTGCGCAGATCTCCCAACACAAGGGACCCAAGGAAGACAACATCAAGACATAGAGTAATTAAAATGGCAAAGATCAATGGTAAAGACACTTTCAAAAGTAGCTAGAGAGAGAAAAAAGATCACATACAAAGGAAAACCCATCAGACTATCATCAGACTACTCAACAGAAACCTTACAGACCAGAAGAGAGTGGCATGATATATTTAATGCAATGAAGCAGAAGGGCCTTGACCCAAGAATACTCTACCCAGGAAGGTTATCATTTAAATTTGAAGGTGGGATTAAACAATTTTCAGATAAGCAAAAGCTGAGAGAATTTACCTCCCACAAACCACCTGTACAGGACATTTTTGAGGGACTCCTATAGATGGAAGTATTCCTAAGGCTAAACAGATATCATTCAAGAGAAGACAGAGTACAGAATATGATTCATAACATACAAATAATGGAGGAGGAAGAAAAAGGATGAAAAAAAAGAACCTTTAGGTTGAGTTTCTAATAGTAAACAAAAGAAGTTAAATTAGACTGTTAGATAGTAAGGGAATTGCCCTTGAAACTTTGGTAACCACAAATTTAAGCCTGCAATGGCAATAAGTACATAGCTATCGATAATCACCCCAAATGTAAATGGTCTGAATGCACCAATCAAAAGACATACAGTTACTGAATGGATAAAAATACAAGACCCATCTATATGCTGCCTACAAGAGACTCACTTCAAACACAAAGACATACACAGACTGAAAGTGAAGGGATGGAAAAAGATATTTCATGCAACTAATAGTGAGAAAAAAGCAGGAGTTGCAGTACTTGTATCAGACAAATAGACTTCAAAACAAAGAAAGTCACAAGAGACAAAGAAGGACATTACATAATGATGAAAGGGTCCGTCCAACAAGAGGATATAACTATTATAAATATGCATGCACCCGGCACAGGATTACCTACATATGTGAAACAAATACTAGCAGAATTAAAGGGGAAAATAGAATGCAATGCATTCATTTTAGGAGCCTTCAACACACCACTCACTCCAAAGGACAGATCAACCAAACAGAAAATAAGTAAAGAGACAGAGGCCCTGAACAACATATTAGAACAGATGGACCTAACGGACATCTACAGAACACTCCATCCAAAAGCAACAGGATACACATTCTTATCACGTGCACATGGAACATTTTCAAGAATAGATCATATATTAGGCCACAAAAAGAACCTCAGTAAATTCAAAAAGATTGAAATTGTACCAACCAGCTTCTCAGATCACAAAGGTATGAAACTAGAAATAAATAACACAAAGAAAACGAAAAATCCCACAAACACATGGAGGCTTAATAACATGCTCCTAAATAATCAATGGATCAATGACCAAATAAAAACATAGATCAAGCAATATATGGAGACAAATGACAATAATTGAATGCCAGAAAATCTGTGGGTTGCAGCAAGTCTGTGCTAAGAGGGAAATATATTGCCATACAGGCCTACCTCAGGAAATGAGAACAATCCCATATGAGCAGTCTAAACTCACAATTAATGAAACTAGGAAAGGAAGAACAGACGAGGCCGAAAGTCAATAGAAGTAGAGACATAATAAAGATTAAAGCAGAAATAAATAATATTAAGAAGAATAAAACAGTAGAAAGAATTAATGAGAGCTGGAGCTGGTTCTTTGAGAAAAGAAACAAAATAGATAAACCCCTAGCAAGACTTATCAAGAAAAAAAGAGAGTCTACACACATAAACAGAATCAGAAAGGAGAAAGGAAAAATCACTAATGATACCACAGAAATACAAAGAATTATGAGAGGATAGCACACAAAATTATATGCTAGTAAAGTGGATAACCTAGAAGAAATGGACAACTTCCAAGAAAAATACAACCTTCCAAGGGTGACCTAGGAAGAAACAGAAAATATAAATAGACCTATTACCAGGAAAGAAATTATTTTGGTAATCAAAAAACTACCGAAGAACAAAATGCCTGAACCAGATGGTTTCACTGCTGAATTTTATCAAACATTTAGTTAACACCTAATTCCCATCCACCTTAAAGTTTTCCAAAAAGGTAGAAGATGAGGGAATACTCCCAAACTCATTCTACAAGGCCAACATCACTCTAATACCAAAACCAGGCAAAGAAAGCACAAAAAAAGAAAATTACAGACCAAGAACTCTGATGAACATACATGCAAAAATACTCAACAGAACATTAACGAACCTAATTCAAAAATACATCAAAAAGATCATCCATCATAATCAAGTTGGATTCATCCACCAGATGCAAGAATGGTACAACATTCGAAAATCCATCAACATCATCCACCACATCAACAAAAAGAAAGACAAAAACCATATGATTATCTCCATAGATGCTGAAAAAGCATTTAACAAAATTCAACATCAATTCATGATAAAAACTCTCAACAAAATGGGTATAGAGGGCAAGTACCTCAACATAATAAAGGCCATATATGACAACCCCACAGTCAACATTATACTTAACAGCAAGAAGCTGAAAGCTTTCCTTTGAGATCGGGAAGAAGACAAAGATGCCCATTCTCCCCACTGTTACTCAACACAGTACTAGAGGTCCTAGCCACGGAAATCAGACAACACAGAGAAATAAAAGGCATCCAGATTGGCAAGCAAGAACTCAAACTGTCCTTGTTTGCAGATGACATGATTTTGTACATAAAAAATCCTTAAGAATCTGCTCCAAAACTATTAGATCTATTATCTGAATTCAGAAAAGTTGCAGGATACAAAATTAATACACAGAAATCTGTTGTATTTCTATACACTAACAATGAACTAGCAGAACAAGAAATCAGGAAAACAATTCCATTCACAACTGCATCAAAAAGAATAACATACCTAGGAATAAACCTAACCAAGGATGTGAAAGACCTATACCCTGAAAACTACAAGACACTCGTAAGAGAAATTAAAGAGGACACTAATAAATGGAAATTCATCCCATGCTCTTGGCTAGGAAGAATTATTATTGTTAAAACGGCCATCCTGCCTAAAGCAAGCTACAGATTCAATGCAATCCCTATCAAAATACCTATAGCATTCTTCAATGAACTAGAGCAAATAGTTCTAAAATTTATATGGAACCACAAAAGACCCCGAATAGTCAAAGAAATCCTAAAAAGGAAGAATAAAGCAGGGAGGATTATGCTCCCTGATTTCAAGCTCTACTACAAAGCCACAGTAATCAAGACGATTAGGTACTGGCACAAGAACAGACCCATAGACCAGTGGAACAAAATAGAGAGCCCAGATATAAACCCTAGCATATATGGTCAATTAATATACAATAAAGGGGCCATGGATATACAATGGGGAAAGGACAGCCTCTTCAACACCTGGTGTTTGCAAAACTGGACAGCTACATGTAAGAGAATGAAACTGGATTACTGTCTAACCCCATACACAGAAGTAAACTCAAAATGGATCAAATACCTGAATGTTAGTCATGAAACCATAAAACTCTTAGAAAAAAAATAAGCAAAATCTCTTGGATACAAACATGAGCAATTTCTTCATGAACATGTTTCCCTGGGCAAGGGAAACAAAAGCAAAACTGAACGAATGGGACGATATCAAACTAAAAACCTTCTGTACAGCAAGGGATACCATCAGTAGAACAAAACGACTTCCTATAGTATGGGAGAATATATTCATAAATGACATATCCGATAAGGGGTTGACATCCAAAATATATAAAGAACTCATGCGCCTCAACAAACATAAAGCAAGTAAGCCAATTAAAAAATGGGCAGAGGAGCTGAACAGACACTTCTCCAAAGAAGAAATTCAGATGGCCAACAGGCACATGAAAAGATGCTCCACATCGCTAATCATCAGAGAAATGCAGATGAAAACCACAATGAGATATCACCTCACACTAGTGAGGATGGCCAACATCCAAAACACAAACAACAACAAATGTTGGTGAAGATGTGGAGAAAGGGGAACCCTCCTACACTGCTGGTGGGAATGTAAATTAGTACAATCATTGTGGAAAGCAGTATGGAGGTTCCTCAAAAAACTCAAAATAGAAATGCCATTTGACCCAGGAATTCTACTCCTAGGAATTTACCCTAAGAATGCAGCAGCCCAGTTTGAAAAAGACATATGCACCCCTATGTTTATCGCAGCATTATTTACAGTAGCCAAGAAATGGAAGCAACCTAAGTGTCCATCAGTAGATGAATGGATAAAGAAGAAATGGTACATATACACAATGGAATATTATTGAGCCATAAGAAGAAAATAAATCCTACCATTTGCAACAACATGGATGGAGCTAGAGGGTATTATGCTCAGTGAAATAAGCCTGGTGGAGAAAGACAAGTACCAAATGATTTCACTCATATGTCGATTGTAAGAACACAGAAAAAACTGAAGGAACAAAACAGCAGCAGACTCACAGAACCCAAGAATGGACTAACAGATACCTAAGGGAAAGGGACTGGGGAAAATGGGTGGAAAGGGAGGGATAAGGGGTAAAGAGGGCTATTACAATTAGCACACATAATGTAGCAGGGTTGGGGTTGGGGTGGAGGGATATGGGGAAGGCAGTAAACACAGAGAAGACAAGTAGTGACTCTATAAGACCCTTCTATGCTGTTGAACAGTGACTGCAATGGAGTATATGGTGGGGACTTGATAATAGGGGGAGTCTAGTAACCATAATGTTGCTCATGTAATTGTATATTAATAATAGCAAAAAAATTATAATATTAGCTCATATGTTTTCTCTAGCCATGCCTGGATAATAATGTTTCAAATAGGGATCGTAACTTATGCATCCTATATCATTAGCTAGTATAACCTAGAAATTCATTAACTGTTGCTTGAAATGACATTTATTACAATGGAATCTCTGCTACTGTAAGAAGAGAAAATAATGTTAAAGTTATTATAGAAAAGGAAGAGTTCTTGATATGTATAGAAGAAATAGATTAGATAACCGAGCATATTTGAGTAGCAGGTTAAATTATACATAAACTGAAAAGTATAAAGTGGTCAGTACATCTGAGATCAATATATTAGTTGGGATTTCTGTTGGGAATCTGCAACTTAATTAGTTACCAAAGTATGATTTGGGTTATAAGTAGTCTCTTCTACTTACTCTTTTCTCCCTCATTCTAATCCCATGTCACAACTATCCTCAGAAATATATTAATTATCCATTTCACTGCCACACCAAATTGAAAATGGGGGAGACATTATTTCTCTTAAGTCTTTAAATAATCAACTTATAATTAACTAATTCATTAAAGGGCCTAAATAAATCTTCCCTGAGTACCTATTATATGCCAGAGATTGTGAAACTATCTAGTGGAAATAAGAAAAATGAGGCATCATTGCAAGCCTCAAACAGTAAGTTGGTTAGTGGCACTTGTTAAAAAATATACAAATAAAAACAATCAAAAGTTATGCATGGTGTCATTAAGCAGGGACAAGAAGTACACAAAAAGGAGTTTAGTAATTCTAATGCAAGAGAGGTCGGGTTTAGGCCAAGAGACATTACTAAGATCATAGAATTATCTTCTCAACTTTTACTTTCTCTACTTTGTACTGAACATTAACTATAGACTATGTTAATGCAAGATTGATGAAGGAATAAGAAAACTTTACATAGACTTAATTTTTCTAGTGTGACTGAAAAAATTCATTCAAATATTAGTATTTAGTTAATTTTCCCTCAGTAACACTATGTGGTTTCATTATTCCTTTTCTCAGTTTTGCTAGGAACAAATATAACATTGCACTCATGTGTCACGTGAGAACATTTATTTTATTTATTAATTCAGTAAACATTTAATTCCTACTGTATGACTGATTTTTCTAGGTGTATGATTGTTTGATGTCTTAGTTTGGGGTAATTTCTATGACTTTTTTGCTCTACCATCTTGTATGTCTATGCCAAGTTTTCTCTTGGGGTAAATATTCAAAAGAGCTAAAAAAAAAATGTTTCTAATGATTAAAATGGACCCAAAAGTCCCATGGTGAAATAGGGAAGCCTTAGTGAGGGCTGAGCTCCCATTTCAATGGAGGTTTCCTCTATCCTAGCGCCTCAGAGCTGTCATATACTCCAGATGCTGCCCCCACTGACCACACAGCCTTACCATTGATCTCTGCTTGAAGGCACCACAAACAGGAACCCCAGCTTTGTGATTAGATGTATGCCGGATACTGATCTAGGTGCTGGGGACACAGGTGAGGTCCGCACATGGGCCATGGTCAGTGTTGTAACTGCTTGGGGGAACTTTCTGGCAGAGTTGAGAGCAGAGCAAAGACTAAGCCTTCAGAGGAGACAACAGCTTCCAGGGCTCACTGCGCTTCTGAGAATGGCTGGTCTGCAGGGCCTATTCTGCCCTTGGGTAGTAGAAGCAGGTACTGGAGCAGGCCAGCCTTTCTGTTCTCTTACCACATGCCACCACTGGCCTCTCTCTTCTAGGCAGAGTCATCACGCCTTCTAGGGAGCAGCTGATTCAGAAGAGTACCTCCTCACCGGTCCGCAAGAGGGCATCTTAAAATTTTCCCGGTGGCTGTCTGGTGGCTGAAATGATACTGAAATGTTATGGCAGCAAAACTAGGCAGGGCCGGTGTGGCAGGGAGGAATGGAGGAGGGTTGAGGCCCAGCAGCAGGTCCATGCACATGGGCCTCACTTCCTACCACCAGCCCTCACAGGGACAGCTGTTAATCTCTGAGCACCACTGTGTGCAGGAGAGGAATTTCTTGGCAGTAGTATATGCATATATTTAATTTCACTAAATGATGTCAAATTTCTTTCCAAACTGGTTTACTCACTAACACTGCATGAAGAGTCCTGAAGTCCTATATTTCCACATTCTTGCCATTAATTTGCATCATCCAACATTCTATTTTTATGTTAATTTGGTAGTGGAAATGTGTATTTCAGTTTCTTTTTTTTTTCATACAAGAAGTCAGTTCTGTCTGTTCTATTAGTTTCCTAGGTCTACCATAACAGATTAATATAAATGTGGCTTAAAACAACATAAATTTCTTGTCTTACAGTTCTGTAGGCAGAACTCTGAAATAAAGGTGTCAGGAGGTGCATTCACCCTCTGAAGGCTCTGGGCAAGGATCCTTGGCCTCCTCCAGTTTCTGGTGGCATCAAGTATCCCTTGGCTTGTGGCCGCATAAGCCCAATTTCTGCCTACGTCCATCTTTACATGGCTTTTCCTCTGTGTATCTGGGCGTCCTTTTCTGTCTCTTATGAGCACTCATTGGATTAAGGGACCACCCTCATCCAGTATGATCTCATTTAGATTCTTATCTTCTTTACATCTGCAAATGCCCTATTTCCAAGTAAGGTCACATTCTGAAGTTTCTGGTGGACATAAACTTTGGGACACTATTTTTAGCCCACTATACCTCTATTTGGACTTTCTGTGGGCAGAATTATAAATGATTTACTGTTTAGTGTTTAGATTTTTTCAATCAATACTATTTTTCAGTTTCATCATATTTGTTGTATGTGTCATTTTCTAAACACAATCCCTGTAAGTGGATGAATCTTACAGCTGGATGGTCCTACGATACGCTTCTCTGGAGTGTGTAAGAAGCAAGTAGCCTTTGTGTTGTCTGTCCATAGACTGAGATTCCCAGCCCTCTGCTGTGTTTTAAACTCTTCTGGATGTTGGGAAAGAGGATATTTACACAAATGGTTTCAGAATTTGAGTAACACTGTTAGAGGCAGCATAGAATTGTAAAGGGGTGTATGGTTTATGAAAATAGACTGAGATCGAATCTCAGCTTTTTCCCCTCCTAGCTCTGGACATTTAGATAAGTTATAAAACCCTTCAGCCTCTGTTCCATCACACATAAAAATGGGGATAAAAATAGCCCTTAGCTCATAAGACGGAGATACTCAAAGCCTTTACACAGCCAAGTCATTTACTTAATTTCTCATTAGACTCCATTAGTTTTTCAAATCCTGTCTTTTGGATACAGACTTAAGAACTGCTTTTGACCACTCTTTCTTTAGTAGCTTCAAACAATTCCTATTTTTTTCTAGACATATCAACCTAGCCAGCCAATTATGCTCAAAGTAAAATCACTTGGGAGAACAACTCTGAGAAAGGGTTACATCTTGCAAATTAAGGTGATAATAGGTATTGTTCTTTTCCGTACCTCCTGAAACTTGGAAGGATCATCATACTTTTAGGAGGGTTAAAGACAGCTTTGTAAATCTATGGTAAGCAATGGATTTAAAATCATGAATAATGACCCTGACATCCAGATAATTTCCTGTTACTAGTCTTCCTTAAACTTTTAAAAAATAGTTTAATTCCTAGTGGTGACTTAACTTACTACTGTCCACTGGAATTCTGGACTTAGCTGATGGGAACTAGAGGAAGAAAAACCTTCAAAGTAATATTAAAATTTGTCTGTGAAAATGGCTATTTTGTGTAATGATGAAAGCATAATAATACTAACTGCTTCCTTGGACGATATAGGATTTAGGACTGCATACAGATCGCCTGTTGGGAATTGGAGACTCCAACTCATTCTTGCAAATTCTCCTTCCTAATTCTTGGTTTCTTGGTAAATAAAGCTAGGAAGAGAGACACAGGCGATTGGAGCCACTAGGTGGCGCGCAAGCTCCTTGTAAACTTGTTTCAGTTTGGGTTGGGAGTTGTAATCAACTTTGGATTCATTTTTCTTTTTCATTTATTTTTTTATTAAAGTATCATTGATATACACTCTTACAAACGTTTCACAAGAAAAACAATATGGTTATTATATTCACGCTTATTATCGAGTCCCCCCCATACCCCATTGCACTCACTGTCCATCAGTGTAGTAAGATGCCATAGAGTCCCTATTTGTCTTCTCGGAGCTACGCTGTCTTCCCCGTGGCCCCCCACACACCATGTGCACCGATCATGATACCCCACTATCCCCTTCTCCCTCCCCCAACTCTCATCTTTGGCAACATCTAGTACCTTCTTGGAGTCTGTGAGTCAGCTGCTATTTTGTTCCTTCAGTTTTGCTTCATTGTTATCCTCCACAAATGAGGGAAATAAAGACTAGGAACAACAAATGCTGGTGAGGATGCAGAGAAAGGGGATTCATTTTTCTTATATTTCTTACCCCAACAAAAAAATATTGACCTCTACCTATTGGAAATGTTGACAATAGCTCCACTGAAGTTAGTAAACTTGTCCATGTCAAATAAGTTAAGGGCAAATTGCAGTTTTTACCATCCCAAATATTATAGGTCATTTTGTAAAAAATGTATAAAATAGTCACCTTTGTTGTATAAACATTAAGATGTCTGAGATGTCTCAGAACTTTTATGACATTCATTTTGTTCTTTAGCTTTTAGAGGAAAAAAATCAGGAAAAACATTAAGCCCTAGACATGTCATGAGCTAAAATATGAAATAATATATTTAAAAACAACAGGGAAAGTAATATTATCATAGATGAAACATTATACACTAAACCCCCAAAAAAAGCACCAAAAATTTGAAGTACTTAGAAAGTTCAGTTTAGTGACTAGTTATATATATATATAATATATATATATGCTAGATTTTCTTCATTCCAGAAATAAGAGGATGACAGAATTTTAAAATGACCTCATAAAAAATTTAAAAAGTAATATAATTCTCTGCATAAAGCAATCTACAGATTCAATACAATCACTATCAAAATACCTACAGCATTCTTCAATGAACTGGAACAAATAGTTCTAAAATTCATATGGAACCACAAAAGACCCTGAATAGCCAAAACAATCCTGAGAAGGAAGAATAAAGCAGGGGGGATCTTGCTTCCCAACTTCAAGCTCTACTACAAAGCCACAGTCATCAAGATAATTTGGTCCTGGCACAAGAACAGACCCATAGACCAGTGGAACAGAATAGAGAGTCCAGATATTAACCCAAATTAATATATGATAAAGGAGCCATGGATATACAAAGGGGAAATGACAGCCTCTTCAACAACGGGTGTTGGCAAAACTGGGCAGTTACGTGCAAGACAATGGAACTGGATTACTGTCTAACCCCATATACAAAAGTAAACTCGAAATGAATCAAAGACCTGAATGTAAGTTATGCAACCATAAAACTCTTAGAAAAAAGTATAGGCAAAAATTTCTTGGACATAAGCATGAGCAACTTCTTCATGAACATATCTCCCCAGTCAAGGGAAACAGAAGCAAAAATAAACAAGTGAGACTATATCAAACTAAAAAGGTTCTGTACAGCAAAGGATACCATCAGTAGAACAAAAAGACATCCTACAGTATGGGAGAATATATTCATAAATGACATATTCGATAAGGGGTTGACATCCAAAATATATAAAGAACTCACACACCTCAACAAACAAAACACAAAGAATCCAATTAAAAAATGGGCAGAGGATCTGAACAGACACTTCTCCAAAGAAGAAATTCAGATGGCCAACAGGCACGTGAAAAGATGTTCCACATCGCTAATCATGAGAGAAACTAAAACTACAATGAGATATCACCTAACACCAGTAAGGATGGCCAACATCCAAAAGACAGACAACAAATGTTGGCGAGGACGTGGAGAAAGGGGAACTCTCCTACACTGCTGGTGGGAACGTAAATTGTGGAATGTAGTATGGAGGTTCCTCAAAAAACTCTAAATAGAAATACCACTTGACCCAGGACTTCCACTCCTAGGAATTTGTCCTAAGAATGCACCAGCCCAGTTTCAAAAAGACATATGCACCCCTGTGTTTATCGCAGCACTATTTGCAATAGCCAAGAGATGGAAGTAATCTAAGTGTTCATCAGTAGATGAATGGATAAAGAAGAAATGGTACATATACACAATGGAATATTATTGAGCCATAAGAAGAAAACGAATCCTACCATTTGCAACAACATGGATGGAGCTAGAGGGTATTATGCTCAGTGAAATAAGGCAAGTCGAAAAAGGCAAGTATCAAATGATTTCACTCATATGTAGAGTATAACAACAAAGCAAAAACTGAAGGAACAAAACAGCAGCAGACTCACAGAACCCAAGAATGGGCTAACAGTTACCGAAGGGAAAGGGACTGGGGAGAATGGGTGGAAAGGGAGGGATAAGGGGAAAAAAGGACATTATGATTAGCACACATAATGTAGTGGGGTGGCACAGGGAAGACAGTATAGCACAGAGAAAAAAAGTAGTGACTCTATAGCATCTTACTACACTGATGGACCATGACTGTAAAGGGGCATGTGGTGGGGACTTGACAATGGGGGGAATCTAGTAACCACAGCATTGCTCCTGTAACTGTATATTAATGATACCAAAATTTAAAAAAATTAAAAAATATTTTAAAGTAATGTAATTCATAAATTTAATAATTTCAGTATATAATGAAGAAAGCTGTGAGACATTACTGGGGAACACAAAAGAAGACTTAAATAGGTGCTGAAATAAATATATTTTAGTATTAAAAAGCCCAATATTGTCAATACATTTCTCTCTAAATCAATGTATAATATTAATGCAATTGTACTTACTTAGTATTCATGTTACTTGATAAAAATCATTCTAATAAATATCAATGAATAATTGAACTGGTTTCAAGACCATCTGAGGAAGAATAGTAACAGCAGCACTTGTATAACAGCTATTACAATAAATAATACTTTTATTATTTAACAATAATTAAAATAGCCTGCTATGGTATGAGTCTCAGAGGTATTATGCTAAGTGAAAGAAGTCATGCTCAAAAGATTACTTACTATATGATTTCACTTACATGACAGTCTAGAAAAGGCAAATTTTAGGGACAAAAACCAGGGCATTAGTACCAGGCCAGACGAAAGGAGAGAGGTGTTGACTACAGAAGGCATAGGGGAATTAGGGGGGATCAATGAAGTTATCCTATATCATAGTCATGATGGTTACATCACTACACATTTGCTAAGACTCACAGAATTATACACTAAAGAGTGATTTTTTCATATTTGTAAAGTGTACTTTAAAAGTGAAAAAAAGAATAGCATGATATGGTACTAAGAATCAAGTACAGGCTTCTCAGATGATTCAGTCACTTACTCCCTCTTGTGAGTTCTGCATCAATTTATAAATGGCAGCAGATAAAGGAAGAGACAAAAAGTGTTATTACTGGTAAAGTTGTATTGGACTTTCAACCCCACAAGTTTTTTTAAGTCTGTAAAATTAACACTTCCGAGGGGCTCAAGGTGGCAGCGTGAGTAGGGCAGCAGAAATCTCCTCCCAAAACCATACATATTTTTGAAAATACAACAAATCAACTATTCCCAAAAGAGAGACCAGAAGATACAATACAACGGCCAGGCTACAGCTACATCTGCGAGAACTTAGCATCTCACGAAAAGGGTAAGATACAAAGCAGAAGGAGGAAAAGAATCAGAGTGGGGAGGTAGTTGAAGCACAGGACTGCTAAACAACCAGCCCTAGTAATCTGCACTGGCAGCACAGACACACATTGCATGGTGTGCTGGATATTAGAGAATTGGAAAAGTGAAATCCGAGATGGAGACTGAGAGCAGGTCCGTGCAATCGGCTCACCTGGGACAAAAGAAAAGCGGACGCTTTTTAAAAGTCTTAAAGGGACAAAGGCTTAATAGCTGGACAAAATTGTCTCAGCACACTCAGTCCAGCAGGCTGGAAATCTTAAGGAACTTCAGGTGCCCTAACCCCCTGGGGGGTAACGCACCCCTGAAGCCCCTCACAGCAATAAGCAGCCTGCCATTCATCCCCCAGGCCAGCACTGCAAGCAAATCAGCTGACTGGCCAGAGCTGTGGAGCAGCTGGAGAACAGCTCCACCCACAGCAACCGCACAGAGTCTTCTCCCAGTGCGCAACTAAATGGGACAGACCCAGAGGCTGCCGCCAGCAGGCACCTGCCCAGCACAGGCAGAGGAAGCTAGCACAAGGTCCAGAAGGCATGAAGGAGTGCCATTCTTGCAGGAGAACACACCCGGCGCATCTGCGACCCCCACAGTGCCCTGGGCTATCCCGAGAGATGCCCCACCAATGGCAGCTCAGGAAATTAACCCACAGACTACTCCTGGTGTGCAGTTAACTGACACAGGCAGTGGAGAAGGGCGAGGTGACCAGCAAGCAGGAAGGGACTTTGTTCTCGCAGCTGACACATGCGCTGCCTGCCTGCGACCACTTCTATCGCCATGAAAAGGCAGAAGAATCTGGTCCCGTCAAACATCACTCAGACAACCCCAGAGAGAGGGCCTGGGGAGATATATATAAACAATATAAATGAAAAAGAATTAAAAATAAAAGTCATAACCATGCTGATGGACCTGCAGAGAAATATGTAAGAGCTAAGGGATGAAGTCTGGAGGGAGATAAAAGAAATGAAACAATCTATAAAAGGCCTTAAGAGCAGACTGGATAAGGTGCAAGAGACGGTTAATGGAATAGAAAACAGAGAACAGGAATAGAGAGAAGCTGAGGCAGAGAGAGATAAAAGGATCTCTAGAAATGAAAGAATATTAAGAGAATTGTGTGACCAATAAAAATGTAACAATATTCCCATTCTAGGAGTACCAGAAGAAGAGAAAAAGGGATAGAAAATGTCTTTCAACAAATAATTGCTGAAAACTTCCCCAAGCTGGGGAAGGAAATAGTCTCTCAGACCATGGAAGGACACAGATCTCCCAAAACAAGGGACCCAAGGAGGACAACACCAAGACATATAATAATGAAAATGGCAAAGGTCAAAGACAAGGACAGAGTATTAAAAGCAGCCAGAGAGAGAAAAGATCACCTACAAAGGAAAACCCATCAGGCTAACATCAGACTCCTCAACAGAAACCTTACAGGCCAGAAGAGAATAGCATGATATATTTACTTCAATGAAACAGAAGGGCTTTGAACCAAGAATACTGTATTCAGCACAATTATAATTTAAATTTGAAGGAGGGATTAAACAATTTCCAGACAAGTGAAAGTTCAGGGAATTTTACTTCCAAAAACCATCTCTATAGGATATTTTAAAGGGGCTGCTCTAGATGGAAGCACTCCTAAGTCTAAAAAGATGTCACCAGAGAAAATAAAATCACAGCAAAGAAAGCAGACCAAACAAATATTAACAAAGGCTAAAAATAAAATCAATTATCCACAAAAGCAGTCAAGGGAAACACAAAAGGGGCTTCTGGGAAGATGGAGACGTGAGAAGGGTGGCAGAAACCTCCTCCCAACACTATATTTATCCACGAAAATACAGCAAATACAACTATTCCTAAAAGAGAGACCAGAATACACAGGAAAGTGCACAGTGTGCAGCTACACCTGAGGGGACTCGGCACCCCACGAGGCAGGTAAGATACGGAGCCGCGACCCGGCGTGACCTGAGTGTTCACCCACCCCAGTGCACCAGCGGGAGGAGAGGATTCAGAGCCGGGAAAGCCTGGAAGTACAGGCGCACGAAATAACCAGCCCCAGTGATATGCACGGGGAGCACTGACACACATCGCATGGTGTAGCAGAGATTGGAGAGACAGAGGGTGCAGGATCTGAGTGGGGAACACAAGAGGTTGCTTGCAGCTGGCTCCGGGAAAGAAAAAAAACAAGAAAAGTGTGCGCTTATCTCAGCAGTCTTAAAGAAACTGGAGCCCAGCGGAGGATCAGATCGCCCTGGCACACTCAGCCCAGCAGGCTGGGAGTCCTGGGGAGCTTGGGACCCCTTAGATGGTGAATGGTAAAGCGTGGCCTCACTTAGACTTCCCACAGAGCTCAACAGCCTCCCATTCGTTCCCACCCAGGGCAGAGCTATAAAGGGCCCTGTGGAGTGGTGCAGCCACGGCTCTGGAATAGTGGAGCAACAGCGCCACCTGCAGCATCCCCATAGAATGCACTAGCGGTAGGCATTTTTTTTGTTGTTGTTTTTTCTTCTCTTTCTTTTTTCTTTTCTTTTTTTCTTTCTTTCTTTTTCTTTTTTCCTTTTTAAAGTCATAAAGAGCCCAGCTGACATACATGGCAACTACCAGCAACCACTCCTATAGCCATGAAAAGACAGATTAATATGGTACAAAGCTCCAGAACCAGAAAACCCTAGAGAGGGAACCTGAAGGGATGGACATGCACAGGCTTCCTGAAAAAGAACTCAGAATAAAAGTCATAACCATGCTGACGGATCTACAGAGAAATGTGCAAGAGCTGAGGGAGGAAGTGAGGGAAGTGAGGAAAGACTATGCAGAAATCAGACAAGCCATCGACGGCCTTAACAGCAGACAGGATGAGATGCAAGAGACAGTTAATGGAATAGAAATAAGAGAACAGGAATACAGAGAAGCTGAGGCAGAGAGAGATAAAAGGATATCTAGGAATGAAAGAATATTAAGAGAACAGTGTGACCAATCCAAATGGAACAATATTCGCATTATAGGAGTACCAGAGGATGAAGAGAGAGAAAAAGAGTAAAAAGTGTCTTTGAAGAACTAATTCCTGAAAACTTTCCCACGCTGGGGAAGGAAATAGTCTCGCAGTCCACAGAAGCCCACAGATCTCCCAACACGAGGGACCCAAGGAAGACAACACCAAGACACATAATAATTAAGATGGCAAAGATCAAAGATAAGGACAGAGTATTAAAGGCAGTTAGAGAGAGAAAAAGATTACCTACAAAGGAAAACCCATCAGACTATCATCAGACTTCTCAACAGAAACCTTACAGGCCAGAAGAAAATGGCATGATATATTTAACATAATGAAACAGAAGGGCCTCGAGCCAAAAATATTGTATCCAACACGATTATCATTTAAATATGATGGAGGGATTAAACAATTTCCAGACAAATGAAAGTTGAGAGACTTTGCCTCTCATAAACCACCACTACAGGATATCTTAAACGGACTGCTCTAGAGGGAAGCACCCCTAAGGCTAAAAAGATGTCACCAGAGAAAATAAAATCATAGCAAAGAAAGCAGACGATCCAAACACTAACTAAAGGCAAAGAATAAAACACCTAAAATATAAAGAATGGAGGAGGAAGAATAGGAAGGGAGAGATAAAGAAACTTCAGACGGTGTTCACAATAACTTAACAAGAAAGTTAAGTTAGATTCTTAGATAGTAAAGAAGCAACCCTTGAACCTTTGGTAACCACGAATCTAAAGCCAGCAATGGCAATAAGTACATATCTATCCATAAACACCCTAAATGTAAATGGACTGAGTGCAGCAAGGAAAAGACACAGAGTAAGAGTGGATAAAACAGCAAGACCCCTTTATAAGCTGCTTACAAGAGACTCACCTCAAACCCAAAGATATACACAGACTAAAGGTAAAGGAATGGAAAAAGATATCTCATACAAACAACAAGGAGAAAAAAGCAGGTGTTGCAGTAGTTGTACCAGACAAAATAGACTTCAAAACGAAGAAAGTAGCAAGAGATAAAGAAGGACATTATATAATGATAAGGGGTCAGCCGAACAAGACGATATAACCATTATAAATATATATGAACCCAACAGAGGAGTGCGAACACATGTGAAACAAATACTAACAGAATGAAAGGAGGAAATAGAAAGCAATGCATTCATTTTAGGAGACTTCAACACAACACTCACTCCAAAGGACAGATCAACCAGACAGAGAATAAGTAAAGACACAGAGGCACTGAACAACACACTAGAACGGATGGACCTAACAGACATCTACAGAACTCTACACCCCAAAGCAGCAGGATACACATTCTTCTCAAGTACACATGGAACATTTTCCAGAACAGACCACATACTAGGTCACAAAAAGAACTTCAGTAAATTAAAAAATATTGAAATCCTACCAACCAACTTCTTAGATCACAAAGGTATAAAACTAGAAATAAATGTTAGAAAGAAATCAAAAAGGCTCACAAATACATGGAGACTTAACAACATTCTCCTAATTAATCAATGGGTTAATGACCAAAACAAAACAGAAATCAAAGAATATATGGAGACTAATGACAACAACAACACAAAGCCACAACTTCTGTGGGACACAGCAAAGGCAGTTATAAGAGAAAAGTATATTGTAATCCATGCCTATTTAGAAAAGGAAGAACATCCCCAAATGAACAGCCTAAAGACACAATTACTGAAATTGGAAAAAGAAGAACAAATGAGGCCCAAAGTCACCAGAAGGAGAGACATAATAAAGATAAGAGGAGAAATCAATAAAACTGAGAAGAATAAAACAATAGAAAGAAATCAATGAAACCAAGAGCTGGTTCTTTGAAAAAATTAACAAAATAGATAAACCCCTAGCCAGACTCATTAAGAGAAAAAGAGAATCTACACGCATAAACAGAATCAGAAATGAGAAAGGAAAAATAACGACGGACCCCACAGAAATACAAAGAATTATAAGAGAATATTATGAGCATCTATATGCATGCAAGATGAAAAACCTAGAAGAAATGGACAACTTCTTAGAAAAATACAACCTTCAAAGAAGGACCAAGTAAGAAAAAGAAAAATTAAACAGACCAATCAACAGCAACGAAATTGAATCGGGAATCAAAAAAATACCCAAAAACTAAGCCCCCGGATCTGATGGATTCACCTCTGAATTCTACCAGACATATAGAGAAGAAATAACACCAATTCTCCTTAAAGTTTTCCAAAAAATAGAAGAGGAGGGAATACTTCCAAACTCATTCTATGAAGCCAGCATCACGCTAATACCCAAACCGGGCAAAGACCTCACCAAAAAAGAAAATTACAGACCAATATCCCTGATGAACGTAGATGCAAAAATACTCAACAAAATATTAGCAAACCGAATTCAAAAATACATCAAGAGGATCATACACTATGATCAAGTGGGATTCATCCCAGGGATGCAAGGATGGTACAACATTCGAAAATCCATCAACATCATCCACCACATCAACAAAAAGAAGAACAAAACCCACTCGATCATCTCCATAGATGCTGAAAAAGCATTTGACAAAATTCAGCACCCATTCATGATTAAAACTCTCAACAAAATGGGTATAGACAGCAAGTACCTCAACACCATAAATGCTATATATGACAAACCCACAGCTAACATCACACTTAACAGTGAGAAGCTGAAAGCTTTTCATCTAAGATCGGGGACAAGACAGGGATGCCCACTCTCTCCACTGTTATTCAACATAGTACTGGAGGTCCCAGCCATGGCAATCAGACAAAACAAAGGCATACAAAGCATCCATATTGGTAAAGAAGAAGTCAAATTGTCACTGTTTGCAGATGACATGATACTGTACATAAAATACCCTAAAGACTCCACTCCAAAATTACTAGAACTAATATCTGAATTCAGCAAAGTTGCAGGATACAAAATTAACACACAGAAATCTGTTGCTTTCCTATACACTAACGATGAACTAACAGAAAGAGAAATCAGAAAAACAATTCCATTCACAATTGCATCAAAAAGAATAAAATAACTAGGAATAAACCTAACCAAGGATGTGAAAGACTGATACCCTTAAAACTAAAAGACACTCCTAGGAGAAATTAAAGAGGACACTAACAAATGAAAATGCATCCCATGCTCTTGGCTAGGAATAACAAATATTATCAAAATGGCTGTACTACCTAAAGCAATCTACAGATTCAATGCAATCCCTATTAAACTCCCAACAGCTTACTTCAATGAACTGGAACAAATAATTCTAAAATTCATATGGAACCAGAAAAGACCCCGAATAGCCAAAGCAATCCTGACAAGGAGGAATGAAACAGGGGGAATTATGCTCCCTGACTTCAACCTTTACTACAAAGCCACAGTAATCAAGACAACTTGTTATTGGCACAAAAACAGACCCACAGACCAGTGGTACAGAATAGAAAATCCAAACAGTAACCCAAACATATACAGTCAATTAATATTTGAGAAAGGAGCCTTGGATATACAATGGGGAGATGACAGCCTCTTCAGCAGCTGGTGTTGGCAAAACTGGACAGCTGCATGTAAGAGAATGAAACTGGAGTACTGTCTAAACCCATACACAAAAGTAAACTCAAAATGGATCAAAGACCTGAATATAAGTCATGAAACCATAAAACTCTTAGAAAAAAACATAGGCAAAATCTCTTGGACATAAATTTGAGAGACTTCTTCATGAACATAAATCCCCGGGCAAGGGAAACAAAAGCAAAAATGAACAAGTGGGACTATATCAAGGTTAAAAACTTCTGTATAGCAAAGGACACCATCAGTAGAACAAAAAGACATCCTACAGTATGGGAGAATTAATTCATAAATGACGTATCCAATAAGGGGTTGACATCCGAAATATATAAAGAACTTATGCACCTCAACAAAAAAAGCAAATAATCCAATTAAGAAATGGGCAGAGGACATGAATAGACACTTCTCTAAAGAAGAAATTCAGATGGCCAACAGGCACATGAAAAGATGCTCCACATCACTAATCATCAGAGAAATGCAAATTAAAACCACAGTGAGATATCACCTCACACCAGTGAGGATGGCCAACATCCAAAACACAAACAACAACAAATGTTGGCGAGGATGTGGAGAAAAGGGAACCCTCCTACACTGCTGGTGGGAATGCAAATTAGTTCAACCATTGTGGAAAGCAGTATGGAGGTTCCTCAAAAA
>JAQQAC010026102.1:0-14791 GCA_029783875.1 Phataginus tricuspis
TGTGGATGAACTCCACGTTCTTCCCCTCGGCAGCCTTGGCCACCGACACTAGCTGCGTCATTATTCGGATCAAAACCTCCACGCTTTTGACCTGCACATCCCGGTTGCCAAGGATGTCTCGGTGGGAGACCTTTAAGTAACATGGGTAATAGCTGCGCAGGAAGCTCAGGCACAGGTATGTGAGGAGCTCGATGAGCAGGGAGTGAGGGCACATGTTGGGGGACTGAGTTTGGAGTTTTCCATAGAAGCTCTGGCCAACAAGGGCCTCCTGGTGGCGAGCAAGGAGGTTGGAGATGAGGTTGAGGTGCGCAGTGGAGCTGGTGTCCATGCTGGTCCTGGCCACGGCCTCGATAAATTCCTTGGGGTTGGTCTTGAGCACGGCCTCCAGCACCGAGAAAGCATAAAGAACTCGCCGGGAGTCATAGGGCTGCAGGTAGAGCAGAATGTGCTTAAACAAGGCCTCGATCATCTCCTGCCTTTCCCGTTGCTGCCTCAGCAGCCTGGACGTGGTGAGGGCCTGGAGCTCCAGGTCGGCCTCCTCATCACTGGAGAGCGACTCCGAGGCCTGGGTCTTGTCCGAGTCCACACGCACCAGGCATAACTGGGCACCGGACTGGAAGCTTTCCGCCTGGCAGGCTGCATGCTTGGGGTGAGGCCTGCCACCTGTGCGGAGGGGTGCACAGCAGTTCTCCTCGTTGCTCAGCTCCTGTGGGTCATGGGAGGGCGAGGAAAAGGGGGACGTGGTCTCACTGTCTGTGTGGGCAGAGCTCGTGTCTGCAGACTCGGTGTGCTCGCTGCTGTCCAGGGCACCACTGGCTGTCCTGTCAGGAAGGTCCACATAGCAGGGAAGGTCGTCCTCACTCAGCTCACTTCCCAGCAGGCACTTCTCTGGTTCCTTCTCCACCTCGGCCCAAATGGCCTCTCGGTCCACAGTGGCGAACCGGCTCAGAGACATGCTTTCTTCAGAGCTGCCCTCCTGAGACTCAGGCACTCCACACGCCTCTTGGAAAGAGGTTTTCTTCCTGTGAAACCAACGATGCAAGTCTTCTGAAATTACAAAATGATAAATGACTTCAGAATAGCAGGGTTACCTAGGATAAGATGGTTCTAGAGTCATCTTAAAGCCAGACAGAAAGACCCATGTTAATAAAACCCCTCCATGAAATGTCAAGACTAGAGTCTAGATTATATTATGGACAAAAGGTACACAAGTGAAGTGAACAGGGCTTTTAAAATGCTCAAGGAATTGGTTGCTTTAGGCACACTGTCATAAAAATATGAATATCACAACTTTTGTGGGGAGGGCGATTAAAAAAAATACGTATTACTTTGCCCCAGGAGTTTCCTTTCAAGAAATGTATCCTACAGAAATGTCAGCAAGTTTTTCAAAGCTATAAGGGTATTTGTTGGAATGGCACATGTAAAGACAAAACGGTCCACCAACATCCACGTAAGAAACTGAGCAAAAAAATCATGGCCTGTGCATGCAATGGGTTTATAAAAGATTCACCTATATGTTGTGATATGGAGCACTGTGAAGGATATGTTAAGAAAAAAAATCAAACTGTAGAGAAAGAGCCTGTTTAGGGGAGACCATCTATATATAATATGCAGCCATGAAAAAGCCCGGAAGAGTATCTGCAAACCACTAATAAGAGCTAGCACTCTCGACTAACACTGCAAAAGGCTTCCATTTGCACTTTCACTTTGTTATTCCCATTTTTAGAATAAGCATGTTAGTCCTTCTGTAATCAGAAACTGCCCAATACTTCAAAAGATTCAGGTCTCTTTAAAAAAGAGCAAAAGTCAGAAGCCTTTGGTATTGCCAAACATCTTTAAGATGCAGCCTTCTACCAGTCTATTCCATGAACACTAAGTGAGATTAGCAAAGGAGGAAGAATAAGATATTAAAAATAGATGAACTGCCTCGTGTGCACAGTAATATTATAGAAATACACTTCCATATTACAAAGACAGGGTGCGGGTCAGCACTATGCTTCTAGTTGTTTCCAGGGAAAGAACAGGGCAGAGAAAAGGTGCTTATTAGGAGCTAGCAGAAAACACTGATTAGAAGCAGCGGCAGAAAGTGCTGTGAGATTTTAAAACCTAATCAACTGTGGAGTTAGAAATGTCTTCTTAAAAGAGACAGGAATACTAAAGAATTTAGCCACCATAAATGACAGCCAGACTTTCAAGAAGATGCTTGATTTGTGCTTCTTTGAATTTTACTTTCTTGCAACGTGGAATAAGCCTCCTCTTTGAAAAGACACCCAGCTTTCCTTCCTAATGGAAACCTAGAGATTACAGTTTTAGGCAAAGAACCTTGCAAAGGGTGGAAGCCATCACAGAAATCTTTGCTGATTTAGGTATTAGGCTGTTTTTCTCCGTAAGACAAACACAGAATATCTACAAATCTGTGAGCTAAACAAACTAACTCAAAGCTTGTAAAACCATTAGAGAACTGCAGGAAGTCATAAAATACACCTATTATGGGAAGTAACGTTAGGTCCTAAACTGTGTTAAGTATTAATTGCTGCAATTTAATAAACTCATATTTTAGTTTGTTTTTCCTTCTTTCTACCTATATTCTTTTAAATCTGTTAAAAATGCATCTGGAAATTCAGCTTTTCTGATTCTACGGTAACAGAATTTTGCAGCTTGGAAAGAACCTTAGAGAGAAGACAGAGAAGAAACCACTTATCTTGTCGTTAAACTTCACAAATAAATGTTATTTTTACAGATAAAGTACAACTGGCTAAATCACATGTAAATTTCAACATTTTCAGTCATCATACCTGGAAGTAACCTCAACTATCCCACCCCAGGCAGGACTCTGGAGAGCAGCGCTGACCTCGCACACCTGAACCATGTCACACAGACATCAAACTGCGAGTCGTCTTTCATAGTGCAGGTGCTAACTTTGGGGATGCTTGGCTAGGTGTCTTATTCTCTCTCCCTACCTTAAATGCACTTGAACTGTTTTTTCTAGCAAGAATCAAGAATCAGCTGCTTTTATTGGAACATGCATTACTAAAATGTTTCTTTTCTTAAAAAAAAAAAACTCTGAATTTCCTGTGAAAACAACAAACCCACTCTCTAGCATATCTAAGTGCTGGTTTACCTGATGCTTGAATCTGAAAAGTTCCCACAATTCACAAAGTGGCCTCTCACCATTTCAGTCTAGCAAAACCACAAAGTGGGTCTAAGTGCCTTAACTACGGCAACAGGCAGCTGGTGTCCAAATGCCCCTTCCTGCCTCCCAGGCCCGGGGATCCTGGGACACACAGCTGCCTGGCCACCCTATGAGGCGTAGTCACCTGCTGAGTTCTCCTGCTTCAGGCACTGAACGGAGGTCCTCTGGGTTTTGGGCTGAAGCAGCAGCAGGAGCATGGGTTCCAGGATGCGTGCTACATCGCCGAGGGACAGCGCCCGCACCAGCCAGCCCTGGGCTGCTGCGCCGATGGCACCGTCTGTGCAGGCCAGGCTGTCCAGCACAACGAACAAGGGCCTGTGGACGAGAGGCATGCTATCAAACCAGCGTTCAGCATCTCTGTCCACCAGGATGCCCTCAGGGAGCCTCACCCAAGCTGGGCCTGCAGACACAGACAAGGACATGGGATTTCAACCTCGGTTTTGGGCTAGAATGATTGGGGGAGCTTTTAAAATCCTGATGTCCAGGCCTCGGACCAAACTGGTTTAATCCAACTGTGGGCTGGGCCCCAGGCATCATCATCAGCTGGAGTCTCTCTGGGCCTGTGTGCTTGGCCCGGTACCAGGAGTTTTGGAAACACTTTTGAAAAAGACAACATGGAATAGACGGTACTGCAGTAAGATTCATATTGTAAGCATATGGCTGTTGACGTGATGGAGCGCACACACAGAGTGTCGCTACTGCCGGGATCAAGATCTAGACCATGTCCATCTCCCTGCAAAGGGCACTCATGGTGCATGTTTCCAAAACTCCTCAGGGGATTCTGATGCGTGCTTGGCTTCCTCCCTCCACAACCAAACGAAGACGATTCCTACCACATAGTCACACATGGCCAGCCTAAATTCACGTAGGAGATCATGGAATCGTTTGCTGTGCACCAAGAAAATGGAGTGGTGTTTTCAACTTCACATCTTCCCCACCCTGGCCCCACACACTCACCGGGAACCTCTGCACAGTGTGTCCTTTGTGTTAACGGTGAGTTATAATGAGGACCGCCTCACCTATCAAAGGAGCGGTTGTGAGATGTCACTCGACTGCCTTGGATCTCTCGCGTCAGGTGCCAGATGACGGAAAATCTAAACAGAGCTTCCAATCTTGTTCCCTTGAGTAGGAAATAGACGGGGTGAGGAACCTGGTTTCATAACAGAACCTGTTTTCTTTCTTTTTTTTTTTTTTATGAAGGTATTATTGATATACACTCTTATGAAGCTTTCACATGAAAAGACATTGTGGTTACTACATTTACGCATATTAACGATTCCCCCCCACATCCCATTGCAGTCACTGTCCATCAGTGTAGGAAATGCCACAGATTCACTATCTGCCTTCTCTGTGCTACACTGTCTTCCCCGTGACCCCCCACACCATGTGCACCAATCGTGGTATCTCTCAATCCCCTTCTCCCTCCCTCCCCACCCGCCCTCCCACACCCCTCCCTTTTGGTAACCACTAGTCCCTTCTTGGAGTCTGTGAATCTGCCGCTATTTTGCTTCGTCGTTATACTCGACAAATGAGGGAAATCATTTGGTATTTGTCTTTCTCTGCCTGACTTATTTCACTGAGCATAATACCCTCTAGCTCCATCCATGTTGTCACAAATGGTAGGATTTGTTTCTTTCTTATGGCTGAATAGTATTTCATTGTGTATATGTACCACCTCTTCTTTATCCATTCATCTACTGGTGAACACTTAGGTTGCTTCCATATCTTGGCTATTGTAAACAGTGCTGCGATAAACATAGGGGTGCATATGTCCTTTTGAATCTGAGAACTTGTACTCTTTGGGTAAATTCCTAGGAGTGGAATTCCTGGGTCAAATGGCATTTCTATTTTGAGTTTTTGAGGAACCTCCATATTACTTTCCACAATGGTTGAACTAGCTTACATTCCCACCAGCAGTGTAGGAGGGTTCCCCTTTCTCTGCAACCTCGCTAGCATTTGTTGTTCTTAGTCTTTTCAATACTGGCCATCCTTACTGGTGTGAGGTGATATCTCATTGTGGTTTTAATTTGCATTTCCCTGGTGATTAGTGATGTGGAGCATCTTTTCATGTGCCTGTTGGCCACCTGAATTTCTTCTTTGGAGAACTGTCTCTTCATATTCTCCGCCCATTTTTTAATCGGGTTATTTGCTTTTTGGGTGTTGAGGTCTGTGAGTTCTTTATATATTTTGGATGTTAACCCCTTGTCAGATATGTCGTTTACAAATATATTCTCCCATACTGTAGGGTGCCTTTTTGTTCTGTTGATGGTGTCCTTTGCTGTACAGAAGCTTTTTAGTTTGATGTAGTCCCATGTGTTCATTTTCACTTTTGTTTCCCTGGCTCAAGGAGATGCGTTCAGGAAGAAGTTGCTCATGTTTACATTCAGGAGATTTTTGCCTATGTTGTCTTCTAAGAGTTTTATGGTTTCATGACTTACATTCAGGTCTTTGATCCATTTCGAGTTTACTTTTGTGTATGGGGTTAAACAATAATCCAGTTTCATTCTCTTGCATGTAGCTGTCCAGTTTTGCCAACACCAGCTGTTGAAGAGACTGTCGTTTCCCCATTGTATGTCCATAGCTCCTTTATTGTATATTAACTGACCATATAAGGTCGGGTTTATATCTGGCCTCTCTAGTCCGTTAACAGAACCTGTTTTCCACCATAGCAAACCAACTTCCATAACAAACAAGAGCTCAGCAGAACAGTGACCTCAGCAGAGATGTTGGACTATCATCTGTGCGTGGTGCCTGCCTGACCTGGCCAGGACAGGATGGCCTGCATCCTCCTTCTTTGCTCCTTTAGTATAGATGCACTTTTAGTAAAGCATGCATTCAAGACTCGGCAGCAGCCCATGTCCAGGGTCACAGCTAGGCCTGTGGTGGAAGGAGAACAGGAGAGCACAGTGCTCTCACGCCTCCTGGACATGCCAGGCCCAAGTAGCTTAGAGAGCAAGGACACAACCTGAGTGCAAAGGAGAGCTGGGGCTTAAAGCAGCGACAGATTCTCCATGACGGCCTCCTTCTCCATGAGGTAGTGCAGGGAAATGGGACAAGCTTATGATTAATATTTCCTGCCTTTGATTAAAAATTCTGAGATATAAACGGTACAGTAAGAACAGGAAGGATTCCATTTTAAGGCTGATTCCATTTTAAAAACCAGGGTGTTAGGAGGTAAGATTCCTAACATATTTTATGGTAATCAGCCGATAACCCACCCTATCTTAAGGTGGGGTAAGCAGTCCTAAATGATAAGTCCCCACTGCTTGAGTGTAATCACTATCTTAGAGAAGAAGAGGATCAAGAAATTCCTTGTATTAAGTTTATCTTACAGAGTATCTAGAGGACAGACCATGGATGATGACACAACGTCTGTCAGTGGAGACAGACATCATGAGATCACAGGTCATCCTATGTGCCCCCACCACCTTTTATCCCATTCTTGAAAGCCTTAAAAGGCAGAATCCTAAGCCTTTGAGCTTGCCTCCTCTCTGAGGTTGCCCACATCCCTTTTCTTCAAGTGTGTATGTTTGCCTTAAATAAAGACTTCTCACCTTATTGCATTTGTCTTTGCGCTCTTCCAGTGTTAAGCGTCTTTGCTACTTCGCTATTTCATTCAATTTTCTAGACTTGAGCACAAGTCTTCTCTCTGGCCTACTTCAGACAAGTAGGAAAGGGCTACTGAGACCTCTGATTCGGGCTTGCACGTTCCTGTCGCCTGGGTGACCTGGACAGGACTGCAGCTGTGTGATTGTGCTCTTTAGTAGCCTGCCTGAAAATCTCTTTTCTTTCCCTTTGGGAAGTTCTCAGAACATAATCTCACTCCACCCAGTGTTCTGCAACTCCCCCAAATCCTGGGGTGGTAGGGGCTTACTTCCCACATCATGCAGATTCAAGTGGGCACTGGACGCCAGGTGACCCTGGCTTTAGGAGCTGGTGAGGGATCTGCCCTCTGCTGAGCAGCAGTTCAATGAACTTCCCTCTCCTGCCTCTGCTCTTCTTTGCTCACTGCTGCCCGCAAAGCAGCTGCCATTCGCAGCTACTCTTGCTTTAATGAATTCCTACATTCATCCAACTTGCTTGAGAATTCTTTCTCATTCAGAGTCAAGAACCCTCCCCCACCCAGATTGAGGTTTTATCTGTGATTCACCTAGTGTGCAGGGAGAGACCTCCCCAGAAGCAGCTGCCCGATGACACCTGGTAGCTCCAGGAGCCCTGAAAGAATTCCGAGTCCTGCAAGCATCCTGGGCATTTGGGCAGATTTCCCTGGTGAGCCCTGATAGGGACACAGCCATGTTTTTAGGACTCTAACAGGGATGGCTTGTGCTTCTGTAGGCCTTCTAGTCCTGAGCTTGTGCAACACTTCTGCTCACTGAGCAGGATATCCACTGAGTCCCAGGACTGTAACTGGATAGACATAAGTCTTTCCTGGACACACAGTGATGTGCAGCCCCGTAGTCGGAACCACAGCAGAACGAAGAGTATAGGCTGCCAAGGCTCACCTTGTCAGGGTCCAGGAGGGCATGGCAGATGATGTCCTCGCAGATGTTGGCTGTCGGGGCCAGGCAGTGCAGCCGGTAGAACAGTTCTACACAGGTGATGTGATGCTCCCGGGTCTCCTTATTCAGCTGATTCCAAAGCACACGAGCCACTCTCTGGACAGAGAGGAGACAGTGTCAACACAGGCAGGGCCTGATCATTTCCTGCTTGCGCCAGGCCAGTCCAAGCCCAAGGACCCAGCTTCTACCTACATTTGCTATGTGAGACTCTTAATCCACAGAGCAACATGGCCAACACACAAAACACGGTAACCTAAGCTCAAACCAACAACCTAATTGAAAAGACAAAGAGAAAATTTTGCAATCAGCAAGAGAAATATGACTCATCCTTTACAAGGGAACCCCAATAAGATGAACATCTGACCTTTCATCAGAAACAATGGAAGCCTCAAAACCTTTAACCTTATAAATTGAGGCTCAGTCTCTTTTTCTAACAATTCTTACATATGAAGTCCAGTTGGCCTAAAACTGAATGCAAATATTTCCTGAATACTCGCTGCAGGGCCAGAACAGTGCCAGGAGCCTAGGGCGGAGGGAAGAGGCCAGCACGGGTCTTCAGGAGCCCCTCTGGTGGTCACCAGAGCTGCCGTATTCCTTACCACAGCAACTACAACCTGAGGAACAACTTCAAATAAATGCTCTGGGAAGAGGGTCCCGGGGTCCCTCCCACCCTCTTCCCAGGGAAACACCTGATAGAAGTCTGTTTTCTCTGCCATGACCTTCAATATTCCTGGAGCGATGGGAGGAACTGTCACCATCTGCAGCTTGCCGAAAAATGGGTTGTGTCCTGAGGTTTTATAGCGCTTTGTCTTGTCTTCGATGACCAGGGCTAGCGACTGGGAGTGATTTATGACTTCCAGCAGGGTGGAGATGGCCACGTTCTGGAGGTAGCAGTCAGTCACACAGCAGCCAATGGTCATAAGGGATTTCAGCCAGGATGGAAAACTGGAAGTGCTGGCTCCTGAAACAAAGCCAGAGAGGATGGAAACAAACAAGATACACGAGAACCGCTCACAATGCGCAGATAAGACACTGTTAGGTCTGAGAAGTCGATGGACAGTAGTGTGATAACCTGGTGGTGACATGATATGCAGTCATCATTCAGGACCAGAGGACAGATGAGGCCATGTCTGATATCATACGCTTTTCAGATTATTCAGATTCTCCACATGTCAACCTCAGGGTTTTGAGATGATTCAAAATGATTTTATTTAAAAAATTCACATATAGTGAAATTCACAATTTTTGGTTGTAGAGTCCAAAATGTCTTTTTTAAGACTCTCTTGGTGGTAGGGCACATGGCTTTAGCTTTAAATGAGGCCAAAAAATACTGAGGATATCAATTCTAAAATGCAGTCCTCCTAAGGACACTGCCATTTGTAGTTAACACACAGAGACAAACTGCGTGGGAAATCGAAGGTAGTGATTACAAGAGGGGAAATCTTCACCCTCTGTTCCCACCAACTGAATCACTCTTCTTTCCCACTTCCCCTCTATCCCTTTTCCTTTAAAGTGCTCACTGCCTGCTGTGGACTGAATTGTGTCTGCCCCAAATTTGTGTTGAAGCCCCAGCCCCTAATGTGGGGGTATTTGGGGTGAGGCCTTTGAGAGGTGATTCAGATTAGAAGAGGTGCTGAGTGTAGGCCTTCATGGTGGGATTAGTGCCCTTCTAAGAGACACTAGAGAGATGTCCCCACACCTCCAGGAGGTGAGCACCCAGTGAGAAGATAGCTGTAACCAAGTGGGGGGCTCTTACCATATGCTAAGTGTGCTGATGTCCTGACCTCCGACTTCCACCTCCAGAACTGTGAGAAATACATTTCTGTTGTTTAAGCCCTCCAGTTGGCAGTACTTTGTGAAGGCAGCCTGAGCTGACTAAGGGCCTGTTATGTGTTGAACTGTGTCCCCCACAAAATTCTTATGTTGAAGTCCTAACCCCTAGGACCTCAGAAAATGTGAGTTCATTCGGAAATAGGGCCAATGCAGATGGAACTGGTTAAAATGAGGTCATGGTAAAGTGAGCCCCTAATCGAATATAACTGGTGCCCCTAGGAAAGAGAAAGCTGAACGCAGGTATATACACAGGAGAACACCATGTAAAGACTGGAGTTTTGATACCACAAACTAAGGAACTACAGCCAGAAGCTAGGAGACTGGAACACATCCTTCCCTAGCATCAGAGTGGGCACAGCTGTGCCAAATCCCTGAGCTCAGACTTCTGGCCTCCAGAACTGTGACACAGTGAGTTTCTGTTGTTCGATCCACTTAGTTTGTGGGACTTTGTTACGGCAGGTCTAGCAAACTGATACATAAATCTTAAACAACAAGTCTCATCAAACAGTCTATTTACCGACAATTATAAAGCACCATTTTTGTTCTGGACCTTTTAATGGGCTGTGCTGAACACACAAAATTTTTAAATATAGACCCTGCCTCACCAATTGACAGCTGGTGAGACGCAAGTCAAAAGCAGACACAACTAATGACAACATAAGGAAACAAATGTGGAAACTTGGCTGGCGTGATTTTAGCTCATCTATAAATATTAACTAACTAATATCATTCTGCAAGATGAACTTAGTGGGGCTGCCCTCTCACCAGGAAGCTGGAAGAGCATTTCACAGAGCCGCTCCGTCTCTTCCTCAGACAGGTAGACGGGGAAGGTGGCGCAGTCCAGCAGCAGGTGGCAGGCGGCCGCAAAGGCCTCCCTGCAGCCCTCCCGCGAGCTGCCCAGGTTGATGGCCACCTGCTCTACAGCCCAGTCTCCCTCCTTCTTTCGGCCAGGGCTACTGGGCAAAGGTGACTCTGCACTTTTTGTCTTAAATGGAGACCCTCGAACGGTGAACAAGTCGGAGAGCATCTGCTTAAACTGGGGCACACTGATGGGCTTGGCTTCCCATGAGTTCTTCCCGCCAGAGTCGCTGACCTCCGTGCACTGCGTCCTGCCCCCATGCCCCTGGCCTGCAGGCTCTTCCAACTTGTTCTCTTCTCTGGACGCCGTCAGTTGTACTCCAAAAATGTTCTTGTGGGCAAAGTTGGCAACTAGCTCTTGGATGTGAAGAAACGTCCTCTGCATACTCCCGCCCTTCTTCCAAACATCGTCTTTTTCAGGAGAGACTCTGGGGACCCGCAAGTGCTCAGAGAGCTCCGGCGATGAGGCACTGAGCCCAATCCCACTGTCTTCCGATTTAAGTGGAGGAAACGAAGTGTCTTCAGCACCTGGAATCACTGCCTTTGTGTCTAAAATGATTTCACTGTTTTCATCTTTCACTGGACTCTGCAAAAAATGGAAATTTGTATTGTGCATCTTGTAAGACCACAGGATTCAAATATCAGCCAAATCAGGCAAAATGTGAACGTATATTTCCTGTTTTTCAAAATCATAATTCTCTACATCACGAGAATTCCTGTATAAGAGAAGAGTGCATAGTAAAAAAAGAGGGCATATCTTCAATAGGTAGGAGTTTGCGGGCCCAAATCGGAAGCTGTCATTCCACCATCCTCTTCGGGTAGGCTGTCTTTGAGCCCACTTTTTGTCCTAAATGGAGATTTAAGGATTCCAGAAAGTTATTTTAAAAAGTTTGACAGATTTAAAAAATATAAATGAGGAAACTGGCCTGAAGGTAATAAAAAGGCATGAAGAAATAAGAGAAAACTAGAAGTGTTTACCTGTGTGTGTGTGTGTGTGTGTGTGTGTGTGTGTGTGTGTATATATATGTTACACATACATATATGTGTATGTCTATATATTCTGTGGCTTTCCAAAGGGATTACACTTTAACCTTTAATGAATCAATCTCTTTTTACCCAGTCCTTATATAATATTAAATTTAAAACTCTTCAGCACTTAAACCATTCTGCCCTCAAGGGAAGATGAGATAGTACAGTACACTTTTTGAAACATACTGCGGCTTACATTTGTAGACTACATATGCATAAACTTCACCTCTTAAATTGTTTGGGGGGATTTTTATTTTTCTCACTAGCTGTAACAGAAAGAAAAAAAGGACTAACACTGGAATTGAAATCGACAACCTATAATTACTCTGCAGGTTGAGATTCAAGCCCCGCACTACGTACACAGCTCTCAGGAACGCCTTGCTCTTCAGTCTGTGCCACTGCACCGTATGGATTTCAAGGGCAGAACTCTCAAATTCCCAAAGTAGAAAATAAAAATAATTCAAAGGCCATGAGCCTCACAGACTGCTGGTGGAAGGATATCCGGTACCACAGTCTCCTTGGAGGATGATTTGGCAGCATCTCTCTCAATTTAAAAGGGGCATGCACTTCTCCCAGTTTAAAAATAAATGGGTTTATCGCACTCATTTCTAGGAAATGATCCTTCTGAAACACTTGCCACCGTGAGTAAGCCATGCAAGGATTCTGACTGCAGCACTGTCGGTAACAGTGAAAATGTAGAAATAACCTCAATAGGAGAATAGGTGAAGGAACTGTAAAGCCATACCTGAGACTATCACGCAATAGTTGAAAGATACCTCTGTGTATACTATACCAACATGGAGAGATGTCCCCAGAGCAAATCAGAGAATAGTATATGTTATGGGTTGAACTGTTCCCCACCCCCTCACCACCTCAAAAGATGAACTCCTAACCCCCAGGACGTCTGAGTGTGACCTTATGTGGACACTGGCTCTTTGCAGATGCTTGAGTTAAGATAAGCTCAGTAGAGATTGAAGTGATGAGTTTACATGCCAGGAACACCAAAGAACATCGGGAGCTAGGAGCAGATTCTCTCCTTTGCACTTTGACCTGCACAGTTCTCAGGAGGACCCAACCCTGCCTGCACTTTGACCTCGGACTTTTGGTCTCTAGAGCTGTGAGGCAATAACTTCCTGTTATTTGAGTTACTCAGTCTGTGGTACTGTTACTGCCGCCCATGTAAACTAATATCTTGCTTATAATTTTTAAAAATTACACTTATATAAACATACACATAAAAAGGTCTGGATAGTGAGCTCTATAACCACTGGCTGTAGTTAAGGGCTGTGGCAGGGAGGCGTCAGGGGGTGAGGACTCTACACTAAACACTTATTAAGTGCTGGGGAACTTCAGAAGCATGTTTTAGAGATTACCTTTATGGCTTCTAGTTTTTAATTCTTAGCCTAACCAACCCTAATTACTTTCTGCTCCCAGCAAGGCACGGGCTTCTTTTAGCCAGCGAACCACTGAGCTCCTCCCAGCACGTACTGAGCTTCCACTTGCGGGCTCCGTGTCCAGGTAGGAAGGCGGCATCTGCACCTTGCTGAGCACTTTGAAACACGTCTTCAGGGCATGCGTGAGTTCAGGTAAGCTTAAAGCCTCCATGTCCTCGGCCAGAGGCTGCACCAGGCAGGCAAGCGCCTGTGGGAGGTACTGGGTTTGCACCTCAGAGTAAAGTTCCTGTGAAATAAAGACACTGGTTTAACTGACATGTTTTCAATTTATGATCGGAAAAAAAGTGCATCTCAAGTGGCATCTTAGAAGATTCAATGCTTTCAGAGTGTAAGTTCCACATTAATCAGAAAACAAAGTAATATTTCTTTTCAATCTAGACAAATCAATGGACATTCTTCCTCTCCTTTCAAGTGCCTTTACCCTTAATAGAATATCATTACATTATTTCTATATTAAGGAAATTAGATTTAAGAAAATCAGCCAACTGCACAAGTTTAACTAGGAAATACATTTACTCTCACCCCTAAATAACAGTAGTACAGGGGCGGCACCCAGTTTATCATCTTGTTTACATACCTTCCACTCAGCCTACTTACCACTGGCTCAAAAGTCTTAACCTCTTCTAAGTAAGACCTCAGAGTTTACATCCAGCTACATCTTCCATACCAAGACACACATTATAATGGTGGTGTACATTTATGCGAAACTCATTTTCAGTTAGATTGAGGTTTATAAAATAGACTGACAACACTAATGAGAATGTAAATAAAGCGAGAACAGAGTCATGTTGTCCCAGCAAAGGACCTTACCAGGGGAATAACATCCAGAAGGAAGACAAGGAGGGTGCAGAGCTCCGAGACCGTTGGGGGAGGGCCGACGCTCTTCCCGACAGTGTAACTCTGCTTGGCTGGCCTACACAGTCAGAGGAAGGGAAAGAACATCAAATCAATTCTTTCTCCTATAATAATTTTAATCATTTCCTGTGATTTCCAGTAAAGTTGCTTATTCTATATCAAACATAATGGAAGACAGCTTCTGTAGTTCTAGTAATTAAGCTTGGGTGACTAAAATTACCCAACATAGAGAAGGGTCAGTAAGTGTCTTGAATCTACTTGTCTTCAAAATGGATTCACTCTGACTTGAATGTCATTGGTTCAGATGAGGGTGGTCGCATGCCCATGTGGGATTCATACCCAGCAGATCTGGAGAGCTGTAACAGCAGCAGTTCCAGACTCTCAAGCCCAAACCAAAGGCATGTTCCCAGGGAAGGAGCCTGGCTAGAGAGGCCACGGGCCAAAAGCTGTTCAACTTGCTTTACGAGCCACCTGAGCCAGCTCCTCCCATCCAACACCATGAGCTCATCACACGAGCTGCTTAGAGAAATAACACCATGAGCTCATCACACGAGTTGCTTAGAGAAATGCATTTCCACTGGTCAACTCTACTGGTACCTGTTATCTTACGCTGAAACACTTACTTTTAAGTAAGTAGGACACGAGTTAAATAGCTAAGTTAAAAAGCATATAGTTGACCCTTGAACTACATGGGTTTGAACTGTGTGGATCCACTTATATGTGGATTTTTTTCAATAAACATGTTAGAAAATTTTTGGAGATTTGCAACAGTTTGAAAAAACTTGTAGACAAACTACACAGCCTAGAAATATCAAAAAAATGAAGAAAAAGTTAGGTATGCCATGAATGCATAAAGTATATATATGTATTAGTCTATTTTGGTCATTTACCACCATAAAATATATGGAAATTTATTACAAAAGTTAAAATTTATCAAAACTCTACCATCACACTTAGAGACTGTACATGGCACCTCCAAAAATTTTTCCAGTACATTTACTAAAAAAAAA
>JAQQAC010026117.1:3052-29081 GCA_029783875.1 Phataginus tricuspis
CTATTTGTCCTGTGCTCATTCCTGCTGGCGGGAGGTTGCGCGGGACATTCAACCATTTCTGGCCATTGTGTTAGTAACCCCTTGGACAGAAAAGAGACATTTTCTTTTGTCTTCCTGCCAAGTTTCCAGCTCCAGAGATGTGGCTTTTAGGATTTCCCATAAAAGCTCAAAGTGACAACATAAATAAACTTACCACAATAATTATCCACCCTTCTTCTCCAGTTTTCCAATGGAAACTCTTATCTTTCTTCTCAGTAGGTATCCTTCATAAAGCTCTCTCAGATTTATAACCTACTTGGGGCAATTCATCATCTAGGAGAAATACCACCTCTTCCACTGGGCAGGCCTGTGTTTCACTGGCTGTCATTTCTATGTGGCATGCATAATTAAAATTGGGCTGGGGGAAGAAGAAACTTGTTACGATAATGGGTTGTTTTCTTCAGAGTTATATATTCTCGAAAGCAGCAATCTGCAGTGTACTTTATTTCTTTACTATATTCCTATGTTCTTGGGCCCCT
Source organism: Phataginus tricuspis (assembly GCA_029783875.1). Classification (NCBI taxonomy): domain Eukaryota; kingdom Metazoa; phylum Chordata; class Mammalia; order Pholidota; family Manidae; genus Phataginus; species Phataginus tricuspis. The sequence goes on from JAQQAC010026117.1 coordinate 3,571, forward strand.
TGAAGGCTACCACTGCAGCATTTCGAGTCAGTGTGGTGTGGTGGAAAGCACATATGAGCTCTGGAGGCACACAGCTCAACAACGTGGATTTGTGTGACCTTGGACACGAAAATAAAAGATCTCTGAGCCTTAGCTTCCTCATTTATAAGTGGAGATGGAGATTTTTGCTTGTAGGACTGTCATAAGGATTAGAAATACAATTTACAAAGTGTCTAGTTTTGTCCCTGGCACATAGTGGGTGGCACCTAATCAATGAGAGCCATTGTGACTATTTTTATGTGGTAAGAAACTAGACCAGTGGTCCTCTGAAAGGGAGAGAATTGCCAGTGTGTCAGCTTAGTTTTTCCATACTATGTTCTGTAAGTGTTGCAAAGAATAAACACCTTTTAAAATATATAATGACTAAGCCTGAAGTGAGAGAATCATTTGAAGGAAGTCAGGATGGAGACTCTGTCTCGGTCCTGTCCTTAGCAAGGGGTTTTCAAAGATCATTTTTATAGATCATCCCAGACCCAGAAGCCATCCCCAGAAGGAAAATCTAATACTGGCAGTTTGGTACAATTTTGGAAATGATGATTGATCTAAGAGGGTTATGGGTAATTGGTTGTCCTTATTAAGTAATTAATGCACTCAGCAAGTGTTTACTGAGCACCTACTCTGTGCCAGACTTTGTTCTGGGTCTTAGAACAAAACAGAAGTCTCTGCTTCCATGGGGTCCCTGGCCTTCCATAATATTCCCATCACCAGGTCAGGGGCAGAGGCCCTGAAAAGAAAAAGTTCTAGAATGGTGCTGTCCAACAGGGTTGGTAGCCACTAACTACATGTGGTTATTCAAATTCATATTTTAATTAATTAAAATCAAATAAAGTTTAAAGTTCAGCTCCGTAGTCACCTTAGCCACATTTCAAGGGCTCAGTCGCTGCATGTGGCTATCCTAATCGCAAGCACACAGAACACCTCCATCATCACAGACAGTTCTCCGGACCGCACCATCTCTGGAGGCTGTGCAAGCTGAAACCATGTACATGGCGACGAACCTACTGCACCTGGGGCCCCGTTGCAGTATCCACAGCCACCTGGTTGCCAGAACCGTCCTAAATGAGCTCTCCATTCAGCACTGTGAGGCTGCACGTTCTCTGCTCCCCTCTGTACCCGTCTTCTCCCTGAGTAATCCTGGGGCACTAGGAGAGACCCCAGCCCTCTAGGCCCACATTCACATTTTCTTCCCTGGAAAAGCATTCCTCATCCCCTCTAGCTCCTTCTTGGCATCTTACCTGCCTACGCACTGAGCAAAGAACAGAGGGACCTGTTTTCCGGCCCCCAGTCACCTCAGACTACCCTTCAATCCATTGTTTGGTCCCCCACTTTGGTTTTTCCATGGAGTCCCAATCTTGCGGCTCTCACCTTTAATTGTGGATGACCACTCAGGGTCTCTTCTGCCTTGCCACTGTGCTTGGACGCGCCTTATGCTCTGGCCTTGGCACACTCTCTCAGAAACCACTCCGCACAGCCCCCTGGCCCTCACCTGCCACTTGGCACTGAATGCCTCACACCACCAGGAATGGTTACAGTGGATCAGTCATTTCAGAACACCAGGATATTCTGTATTAAATTACTATGTCACAAAACTAAGTGGTATATGGATTTGTGCTGGAAGGGTTCCTGGATGAAAGAGGCTAACCGTGCAGAGCTGGACTGCTGACACATGGGAATTCATGGTGGTATATGTTGCATTAATTGTTCTGTTTATAATGTGTAACTTGAAAACAATGCAGAAGATTCAATACAATCTCTCAGAGTGGAAGGGTACAGACTTGGATACTTAATAAAAACTTTCAGTTTGATTGTAGAATGAGTCAAAGGATTGATTCGTGTAACAGATTTAGCTTCCTAATTACATAGGCCTGGACTAAAATTAAAAAACAGTGTCCCTTCTTATGCACGCATCATCACATAAGAGGAGAGGAGGGAAGAATAGGCAAGCATGTCAGCAAACAGCAGTTAAGATGGATTTTTAAATTTCCTCGAAAAAAAAAAATCCACAAAGTTGGTGATTTGTACAGAGGGAGCTAAGAGCTCATGGTAGAGAAATGAACTTAGTTGTCCATTATATTTTTAGTATTCTTTTCTCAACCGTTTCACTACCTTCCTCTCTTTTCTGCCACTTTTGTGCAGGGCTGGACCTGCTCATTTTTGCCTTCCTGATCATTTCCTCCTTAGAGCTGGTGCTGCTCAGATACCTCATGCGTCTCGAAAGATCCTTTCACCATGAAACATGGATGCATTGATCCATCTTGCAGTGATTACTGGCCCCCGGCTGCCTCTCCTATTTCATTTCCTACCCTTTCTCTCTCTCATCTCACAGCTGGCCTTCTTTCACTTTCCCCCACATGCACCAGACATGTTCTTACCTCAGGGCATTTGCATTTACTGTCCCCTCTTTGAAATACCTGCTCTCCAGGTATTCAGTCCTCACATTTTTTTCAAACATTTTTTCTCAGAAAACTTCCTTGATTGCTCTATGCCTCTTCTCTTTTTAAAATTTTTGTAACATTTTCACAAGCTGAGACTATGGTATATATTTGCATAGGCAATCGACCCCACTAGAATATAAATGCCATGAAAGTAGAGACTGTACCAGTGGACTCTTGCTGAATAATAAACCACTCCAAAATGTAGTGGCTAAACACAGAGCCATTTATTTAGCTCCTAATTCTACAATTTGGCAATTTGGACTGGGCTGAGCTGGGTGGTTCTCAGGTCTGGGGTAGCTTTGATAGATCTTGACAGAAGCTTACTCCAACATCTACGTTCCTTCACTGGGTCAACAGAAGGCTGACCAGCTCCTGGCTAGGCTGTCTTGTTTCTGTTCCATGTGACCTCTTATCCTCTAGCTGGCTAGCTTGTTCATGTGATGCTCAGAGTTCTAATGGATTTCAGGCCTCTGAGGGAGTCACATTTGTAACAATGCTCCTATCCAACCCAGATTAGAGGAGTAGAAAAAATAAATTTTGCTTCTTTGTTGGAAGCTCCCAACACATGCCTTTGCAGGGTCCTAGATGCAGGGAGAAGAATTTTTTATTTTTATAAACTATCCCAGGGACTTCATCTGTTTTATTCACTTCTCTATCTCCAGCACCTAAAACAGCAGCTGGCTCAGAACAGGCACTTAATAAAAATACTTTTAAATGAATAGATAGAGGTAATCCAGAGGGCCAAGAAACAGGAAACAAAATCTGCCACACCACCATCACATCTGGATGTTAGCAGTGTGATTGTCACCAATGTATACCCACCATTATGCCCACTATTCCCACGGAAGATGTGCACCAACACTTTCTCTTTGCATTTATGGCTCAAGGCATGAAAGCATCTGGAGCTTCTGATTGGCCCAGCCTAGCTCACATGACCACCCTGGCTCTCACGTGTGGGGGAGGGTAGACCAGGCTACAAATACTCACACACCTTGGGGAAATTCCCACAAAATAAGGAGGAGATATATATTCTATAAAGACCAATCCTCCCCAAATCCCCACAAATGTCCAGTGCAGACATAGTATTTAGAAATTGTCCCAGCGCCTATTTTTTTTTTTTACAATTTATTTTATTTTAGTATCATTAACCTACAATTACATGAGCAATATTGTGATTAAACTACCCCCTTCATCAGGTCCCCCCCACCAACCCTATTACAGTCACTGTCCATCAGTGTAGTGAGATGAGAATCACTACTTGTCTTCTCTGAGCTGTACAGTCCCCCCCGTGCCCCCCCACCCTATGTCTGCCAATCGTAATGCCCCTTTTACCCTCTTATCCCTCCCTTCCCACCCATCTCCCCAGTCCCTTTCCCTTTGGTAACTGTTAGTCCATTCGTGGGTTCTGTGAGTCTGCTCCAGCGCCTATTTTTTGTTAGTTGATAACAATGGCTTGTATCCATCTGGACTACACACACACATATACACACAAATTAATTTGCAGATGAAGGGGAACTCTGAATTCAGCCAAATAACCATTGTTTCCAGAAACAGCTATTTGGTGAATGAATTAGTTATTTTGTTTCTTTAAAAAATCATTTGGGGGGCATACAGAGGCTTCAAAGTTCTCTGTGTACAGGATGCTGGCTACCCATTACCATTACAAAGGGCTCATTAGAATGAGTGGATTAAAAAGTGCTGGAACTATCATTTAAAGTAGTCACAGAATAACACACCAGGACCCTGTCCCATTGTCACTTGAATAAGTATGTGCATTAAAAAGTAGAACACCTAGAATTGGTTGCTGTCATGCAGAGCAGTAGACAATTTCAACTGTGTTATATAGAGACTTCGAAGCAATAATAGGATCTTGCGGCCTTTAAATCAAAGCTTCGTAAGAAGAAAAGGGAAGTTATAGAAAATACCTAACCCACACCAAACGGGTACTTTTTCGTTATTTCCTCCAGTGTGTAGGAGACAGTTATATAACCACTGCCACCTTCATATGCACGTGTACACACACACACACACACACACTGTCTCAATTTGGATCCGAGACCAGTTTGTTCTTTTACTATCTGGGCCTAGGAAGAAAAAACATGCTGCTTTATGTACATGGGGCTAAGTGGGATGCCTATTCGGGATGAAACTCCTAACTTGAGAGCCTGTGGAAACTCTTAACAAGGAGACCAGGGTGGCCTGAGGCAGGTCAGGCAGGGCCCCAGTGCCCTTCCCACATCCCCTTGTCCTTTCCAGCCAGTAATTTCCAGCCTCATTTCCAAGTGCCGGCACCTGCATTTCCCTGCCTGAGGGCTTTCTCCAACCACTGAAGCCTGCTTTCCCGCCCATTTGGCGGGCCAGCAGCGGCAGAGAATTAACCTTCTCAGCCAAGCCGCCCTCGACCCATGACCAAGGGAGTAGCGTGGAAATACCCAAGCTCCCTCACCCCCTGGACCGGATTCTCCAGTGGGGAGGAAGCTCCAGCAGCCCACAGAGGTAACTGCTTGATAAAGCAGGCTTTAGTGACTCCCAGCCTTTCCCGTTTTATTCCTTCAGGCCATTGGTTGAGGCTCCTTCGCCTCCCAGCTGAATTGCTGGCTCAAAACTGGCTACGGAGGAACCCGAACGAATACACAGCTCTAGCCTTCCAACCACTCTTCTCCCCCCACCACTCAGTCCCCCTCGTGTCTTGGGGTTGGTCCATGAGCCCCTTGGTTTTAGTATGTGGGTCCAGGTGAAAATGCAGAACCCTCGAAGGAACCTTCGGTCAAGCACTGTCAGCTATTTACTAAATCTTACTGAGCAGAAGGATTCCACAGCAAACCAGGTAGATGGGAGTGACCCAGAGTGAAGGGGAGCTGGCCAGGTTCTGGGTGCTGGAGGAAGGCCACCCAGGAGGGAGGAAGCAGGGGCTCATGCCGCCATTCTCTTCACTGGCTGGAAAAAGCTGTGCTGGAGTGGCTGTGGTCCAGCTCAGATCCAAACACTGCAGAGCAGGGCCAAACCCCTTGATTCCACTGGCAAGTCCTGTGTTCTCTAGAAGCCTTGATTTCAAATGGGAATAATAACTTCTGAAGGATGTCAGAATGAAATGAAATATTCCACATAAAGTGCTAAACACAGTCGCTGGCACATAACAAACATACCCATTACCTTATTATTAATTAATCTTTTTCCATGATTATAATTTTAAATAATATAATCAAACTTCAAATTTTTGATTTGTCCTCCTGGATCAAAGCAAACAGTGATTTCACAAGCAAGAGCTGCTGCTCTGTGCCTTGTCTTCCCCCAACCTCTCTCTCAGGGGGCCTGCACACCAGCCCCGCTGACTGTTTCTGCCCATTTCCTTTCTGAGCTGTGACCCGGCAATCCCAGGGCACTGGCCTGGAAGGACAGGAATCTCACATGCTTCCAAACATGCAAAGCAACTACACCAAAAACAAAAGGAAAAAGGGCCAGTAACACTCACAGACGCAAGGTTCAACTCATGCAAAAAGCTCATTTCCTGCATCCTCTCCTGCCCATCTCTCTTCACTGTGTGAGCCATTCTGCAGCACCGGCAGCCTTCCAGAGCCATGTTTCAGGCACTTTGCAGCAGATGTGATAATTACAAAATGCACCATCAGAGGACTATGGTATTTATTTGTTTTCCTTAATTTCAGTTTTTACTACCTTTCCTTTAAAGACAGCAAGATACAAAGTGAGCCATAAACTGTCAGATTCCGTATCTTATGAGGCTACCAGTTTCCTGAAATGTGAGATGACTTAAATTTCCAATCAAACGGATGATAGGAAAATACATTGCAACTCCAGTAGGAGTTGTAAAGCTCTCAGGCCCTGTTTTGTCCCTTTTAATCTTTATCAGCTCAGAGTATTGATATGGACATAAAGAAAATGATTGCACATTGAAAATTACATGGAGTTATCAGAACTAAGTCCTTGGTGGCTGGAGGTCATTTGGACTCCTTGCCAAAGACCCCCTTTCTCTCCAGTCCTTTGGGGTTTAGACTGACAGTGTGCAGGGTGTGATGTCAGGAATCAAGCAGATTGTGTGAACTGCAAGGTAAGCATCAGTGGGTAGGACGGCTGGGATCCAACCACGTCAGAACTAATACATTTGCAGACCAATCCAGTCAATTAGGACAAATCCTCTGTGGGCAATATAACAGGTGTTGCAAGATTTTTATTGTTCTTGTTTGCTTGTGTTTCATGGTGGTTCGCTTTTCCTGTGGGTGGAGAAGATGGGGGAGGAGACAGAACATACACTTTTGGGAGCGATTTCCCAGATGGAACCCTTTGCCTGGAAACTTGAACACCCTGAAGCTGGCCTGGTTATGGCAGATAAGAATTTGAATGCTAGTAGGTCAGTGGGGAAGTGGTCCCATGAAATAGCAGAAGGGAAGTTGGAGAGTGAGGTGGACGGAGGAAGGAAAGAAGCTAGGGCATAGTGTTAGCAAGCAAGATTTCACTGTATGCAACTGGGACTCAGTTGTACCAGAGCCCCTATGCGACAGCCTATGGCAAGTGTCAGAGTTGCCCCACCCCAGGGGCACAGAGGCACATAATTTACCCACAGTTCCTGACTAAGAGCTGCTTTCAGGCTCATGATCTCTAAGGACGGAGCCAAGCCGTGGGAGCCTGCAGGACAGTGCCTGCACAAGGGATGTGTTCAGGGCAACCAGCGGCATCTGCCACCAGCTCCCCTCTTCACTGTGTGCCCTGTTCCAGGCCCAGGAGCAGCTGGTGGCCAGGAGCCAAAGCAAGCCAAACCTGATTCCAGTAAGAGCCAGCCGCCCTGAAAAAGGAAATGGCACGAAGAACATGTGGTGATGTTTGCTAGGCACACTATTGTGGGCTCTGAAAAGGGCCTTCTGAGCAGATTTGCAATGCCTATCAGACCATCCAGAAAGGAGTTCCCAGCCCAGCAGTGTGAGGGTGTTTGGTGGGTAACAGGCATGGAAACGCAAGGCCTCCTGGGACCTTGAACTAATTAAATGCAATCCTGTTTCTCCTTCCTTCACTGCTGAAACACATAAGCCGAAATCTCCTAAAAGCCCTAAATTTGCAGCCACATTAATATCTTTAATTACTGTGTCTGGTTCACTTTATTTGCAATCATGGGAGCTTTTTACTGTACTTCAAATCTCCATGCAATGTGTCAGAATCATGAAGACCCCATGGGCGAAGAGGGAGGGCAGTGCTCACTCCGGCCATGACTGTGCTCCTGGCCCTTTCCCCATGTCACGGAAAAGGTATTTAAACCACTCCAAACTGAAGAAAGCCTAAATTGGCAAAGCAGTGAGGCCAGTGAGCCCCTTGGACTAGATTCCAGTGGAAAGAGGGGGCAGCCAAAGTCATCTGTGGTGTGAGGACTGAGGTGAGTCACCAGGTCCTCCCTTCAAAGCAGGGCTTCTTTTCCAAGGGTGTTGCTGCAGGCTGACAGCTCAGAGCCTGGTTCCTCTTCAGGAATGATCTTAGCTGAAGGGAGGTGCTCTGCCCTAAGGAACCTCCCTTCCCACCTCCCCCTGGAAGTAACTCCCAAGCAATCTCAGGGCTCTGTGGGGTGCAAGGCCGTTCCACCTCTCCTCTCATGGGACATGTCTGAAGGGTTGTCCCAACTCCAGAGCTCCCTGTGGTTGGCGTCTGGGTTGTAACTGCAGCTCAGTTCAACTATTCCTCCTCCCTGCTTCACCACCTGCTCACAAATGCTGAGAGCATTACCGAAGGAACCCTGCCACTGCAGAGCCCAGGTATCGGGAACCCCACCTAAGGCAGCTGAACACCCTGGACAGTGGATGGTGTATGAAATGGTGGATGTGCTAAAGCCCTGTCTAGATGTTTCTGGAAAGCACTGTGCTAAGGAGAATGTGCTCCAGGCAGGAAGGACACATGAAGGGTGGGTGGGGAGGCCCTGGATGCCTGGCATTTCCCTACCTATTATCCCAGAATGTTCTCACAGCATTCTGAAAAATTAGCGCCTTTGGTATGACTGAAAATGTTACTGCATGAGAATTTAAAGTTTCTGTAAGATATAGAACCAGTACCAAAAAAAAAAAAAGGTAACAGAAAAGGTAAGAAATCAGGAAAAGTATTTGCAACATAGGAAAAGTATTTGCAACATAGATAATAGACAAAGGGATAATTTTCTTCATATATAAAGAAAATACACATGCAAATTACTACTGACCTGAGATGCCATTTTCACCTAACCGATGAATCAAGGTCAGAAAGTTGAATAGCATGCTGTATTGGCATGTGTGTGAGGTGACACGTATTTTCATAAGGTTCTGGCAGGTTTATAAATTGGTTCAACCCCTTTGGAAGGCAAATTGGCAGTCTTAAATGCACATAAGCATCAACTAGGTAAGAATTTGGCTCTTCTAAGGATTTATAAGTACAAAAAGTATGCAAAGGCATACAAAAGGGTTATTCATTTTAACATTATTTATACTAGCGGAAGTCCAGAAATCATCAAAATGTTCATCATTACATGCTAAAGTGAATAAATTTATCATCAGCCGATCAATAAAACCCTTCTCTGCCTGGCTCTCCCCTGCTCACCCTGCAAAGGGTCAGGTCTAGGGGCCAAGTGACCCCGAGGTAAGGACACCTGGCTGTACAGGCTGCCGGCCAGGCAGGGCCCACCCGGCCCCTACCTTTGGACCCCACCTCTTTCCTGGGTTTGGTAAGCTTCACGTTTCCTCTGGGCAACAGGGCTGAATTGAAAATGCTCTGCAATTCACTGTGCTCCTTATGATAAACAACCGATATAAAATTATGTCTATTTTAACAGATGACATAGTTGGTTGTCCTGACTTACATTAGTCTCTCACTTTAAGAAAAAAATATTTATAACGGAGTGTAAATTATGATATTTAATTTTTGGATGTTCAAACCCATCCAAAGGAATTTTTTTTCAGTAATCTTTCATCGGAGAATTTATTAAAGAGCTTTCAGTCACAGAATGATTTAAAAGCAAATCTTCCCTGGGTTCATCCTATTTGTTATGGTCCTGAGCATCTTTATTCAGAAGAGTTCTAAGAGTTTTATATAATCTATGTCAGCCATAAATCTCTGTGTTAAGGGAGCAAGAATCTTTGAAGCAAAATGCTCTAAAAATATTTTTCAAGATACTAATTCCTGAAAAATGAGCAGAGAAACAACCCAAAACTTGCAAACCCAAAAGCCTCAGAAATGTTTACCAGCTCCTTCTTGGCAGGAGTAAAAGTTCTGTAAAAGCCCCTGGAGGCTCTTGGAGACAAAGTTACAATGAGGAAGAAGAGGTTAGCACAGTTCCAGCTACCCCGCACTGCCCATCCACTAAGGCCTGCTGTCCTTTCCACAAGGGGCCTAGATGTCTATCTCACAGCGGGTGTCACGTACAAGCACGTTTTCCCAATTCTGCTCTGCGCAGACTACGCCCTGTAGAAAAATTTCCAAGGCACATAAACTCAGAGCCACACACCTGGATTTGAGAGCCCTGGAAACCTGGTTTAGCACCCTCCACTCACTGACTCAGCTGCCCAGCTCAGTCACCTGGATGCCACAACCAAGGATTGGAGATGAATTGGGCTGGGTCTTGTCAACTCTTTTCAAGGGTCAAAATGACATTCGAAGGTACAGGGATATGTCTTTATTTGTGCGGCTCTTGAGATAAGATGGGGAGGGAACCCCATGTTTGGCAGAATTGAAAAACCCTCCCTCATGTTCCACAGATTAACTAATGCATCACCCACCGTTGGTGTTTGAAAGGACTCTGGATCATGTGGTGCATTATTCCCGACTGCACCCTGCGTACTGTTGTCTAACAGTTGCTCTAACAAACTGCCTGAGAGAACACTTACTTGGAGTTCAGATAGCAATTCCTCCATCAGGCTTCTGGCAGCTTGGGAGGGAGTGAGTGCTCCCGGCAAGCAGGCTTCCCTAGCTCAGTGCTAATTAGTAACTTGCTCTATCCGTGTCATTCTCCCATCCCTTCCCTCCAGCCCCTCCCACTTCTCCAGGCACATCTTCCCACACAGCCCTTGCTCCCTTCCCTGGGCCGGGCATTTGCTGCAGGCCTGAGAGCTCCATAGGAGTCAGTGCTGGTGCTTCAGCCACTGCAGGGAAGTGAGAGCTGAGCCGCTGGCAGGGCGCCTCTGCCACCTCCTTGGGCTGATGTACCGTGGGAAGCTGTGCCAGGGACTGGTGTGGACAGCCCGTTTTATGAGATGTCAAGGCTGCAACGTGGAGCCCTTCCAAGGCGTCTTTCACATGTCCCTGCTACTCCTCTAATAAACCAGGATTAACCCTAAATACAGCACACTGAGCTGGAAACAGCCTGTCAGTTTTATCTAGTACCACGACCCTAAATTGCTGGCCTCGCTTTCCGCAACCAGGAAGTTCAACAAATGAGCAGCCACTTGCTTACCCGCCTTTCACACAGCATGGGACACACCTCTCAAGAAGCAGGTTTATAATGTGGGTGTCCCTATGACGTGGGATAGCAGTGTGAGCCCTTTGTGCTCTAAATCAACAGTTTTATTCTAAGGCAGAGCCCCCCCTTCTCAGCACACCCCCCTCCCTCCTCGCCAGGGCTGACTTCGGGGCAGGCAGCCTGAGCAGGGCGTAGGACCCAGGCTCAGTGGGGCTTCACACTTGGTTTCATGCTTTGTTGATGCCATCTTGAAATTCTTAACACTTTTTGAACAAGAAGCCCTGTGTTTTCACTTTGCACTGGGCCCTGCAAACCTGCTCCTGGCTTTCTGGACCCTGACCCAGAGGAAGACACGCTGGGAAGGGCAGGCTCTGCTCTGCTGAAACACCTCCTGGGTTTTGGGTGTTTTGAGGTGAGGGCTGTGGGCCTTCCAATCTCAGGGCGAGCCAGCTTCTCACAACTTCATGGTAATGCCTATATTGCCAAGCACCCCTTGGCAGTATTTTTGAAACACTGTAGAAATTAATGCTTACTGAATGATTAGTAAATTCCAGGCCCCATACTGAGAACTTTCTGGCATTTTATCATAGAATCCTTGCAATGGCACTGTGAGGCAGGCACCCTCATTACCCCATTTCAAAGATGAAGAAATGGACTCTCAGAGTTCAAGTAAATTGCCTCAAATCAAACTCAGATGCAGTAAACTTCAAAACGTGTAGTTTCAACCACTAGACCATACAGCTTGATAATAAAATGAAAATATGTTCTTCATTTCATTGCAGTAAGATTCATGATGGATGTATTGATTGATTGTGAGTTCGGTGATGAAGACTGGTTGGAAGGAAAAAAGTAATAGAAAAACATTCTTCTTTTCTTTTTTCCACCAAGTACATCAGAGAATATAAACCGATATTGCCAGAGTGCCATAAAGAAACAAGAATCTCCTGTAACTTTTTCCTAACTTCGGTCTAGGCATTACTTCCAAGGCTGCTGGCTGAGGTAACTGTGAGCACTTCTGGCTCTAGGATTGTGGGATTCATTATCCTACAATGGCTTCCAGGCCTCACGGTTCTGTACCTTCTCCAGCGCATTCAGCAGACAAGGATGTGCCTGGAATCCAGCACTGGGGAATGTTCCACAATATTAACCATCACCATTACAATAATCAAAGTCAATGTGTACTAACTGCTATGAGCCAGCCAGTTTACATACATAAACTTATTTAATCCTCACAAAAATCATATAGGTAAGCATCTATACTGTAATTATGCAGATGAGCAAACAGGCCCAGAGAAGTAGTTCGGTGAGGGCACTTCGCTGGTAACTCCAGAGCCAGCACCAAAGTCCGGGCAGTCTAGGGCAGAAAACACTCTCAGCCCTTACACCAGACAGAAGCTGAGGGCCCTCTGTCTAGGCACTGTTTTGAAGACAGAAACCTACAGAGATTAACAGTCAAGAGCAGGACCAGAGGGACCTCCTGCTCCTGGGACCACGAGGCCCCTTCTCTCCTGACCTCTGCTTACTCCCCTCTGACCGGGATGGTCACTGGGAGTGAGAGCGCTCAGGACTCAGCACAGTCAGCAGCAGAGGCTAAATGGCGTACATGATCTGGATTATATGACAGATGTCCAGAACTCAAGAATCTTATCTTCCTCAGTTTACTAACTGGACCTATGGGGGAATCACAACTAGCTAACCTAAACAAACTTCGTTCTTGACGGTTATCTTTTGTAAAACCACTCACCAAAGGGTAGAATTATAAGTGAAAGGAGAGGGCAGCTCATAAACCCCAATATATCTCATTTATTTTCTCACAGTACCTCTGAGGGAAAGGCATCTTTATCTCCATTCTGCAGACAGGCAAATGGAAGTGGACGCTCGGGGAAGTTGAGTAAATTGTGCAGTCCCTTCACAAGTAAATGATGGAGCTCGGGGTTCAAAGTCCAGATGGCGAAAATATAACTGAGGGTATAAACTGTGAACCGTGTAACCTCCCCACTTACAGTGTCATGAAGCCCAGCTCGGCCCACCGGCTGACACAGAACTGCCCAGCATCTTCTCTCTCAGGAAGATGAACTGTGCTCCCAAGGCCACGCGGGGCCCCCATCCTCCATCCAGTGGTTTCCTAATCAATACTAGGTACTCACTGAAGTTTTCTGGCCCCTGAAAATGTTCTTCACCAGCCTTTTTCCTTAGGATTGTACCATATGAATTCAGAATCATCTTAGTGGGACAATTTCATGTTACAGAATATGGTATCCGCAACTTACCTTCTACCAAACCTCCTCATCGTCTTTTTTCTTCCTTTCCTTCTCTCCAATTCTGTAAGTGTGGAAACTGAGTCATGCTTTGGAAAAGGCATCACACCCGATTTTATTCACGTCGCAGCTGTAGAGGTTACTGGGAACCCAAGAGAAGCATAAAAGGGGCCCTCCCGTCCGTGGATGACAACCACCAACAGGCAAACAGAGCACTTCCTCCTGCGCCTGCACGCACTCATGCGGGCGCGCAACCACGCAGGAACCCACGGCGCGCACACGTCCGTCCGCATGTTCACGCGTGCGCATGCTCACCCGTGCGGGCGCACGGGGGACGCACAGATTCGCTCCCTCCCCGGAACGCACGGAGTTCTGTTTTGCCTGCATCTACCCCGCCACTCTGGTAAACAGAGTTCTGTTCTGGGAACAGACCCTGCCCTCTCTGCTCAGACACTCCCTCTTTGTGAGAAGCCACCCCCAAGAGACTCACCAGGTGCATTTCATTAAAAGAGCTTTCCAACAAGACAGCGGTGTGGCTCTGCAGTATAACCAGAATTTGTGTTTGTTGAGCAACACTTTCCTATCTGCTGACAACTTTTTTCAGACAACTTTATGGCTTTAACCTACATATATAATTATATAATAATAAAAAATAATTATTACTTGGAAGTGACATTTCTTTTATAAAGGATTCGCCATGCTTTGAAGAAATCTCTTAGTGCATACGAAGCACAACTCCATTGACAAAATTTAACGACATGCTTGGCTTTTCAGGATCCCTCTTATCACATAAAGTTCTGGAAGACAGTCACTGCTGGAATTAAAGCTTAAGGTTCTTTTGAATAAACAAAAACTTTAACGAGAGAAACGTTTGATTTGAAATCAAAAGTTAGAAGGTAATGAGTGGAATTGCCTACCTAAAAAAAATAAGAAGGCAAGTTACTTCAGAGGACATTCAGAAATTCTAAAGGCAAACTCAAGGAGGAAAAACAGATGTAGTGAGCAGACCTTCAAATGAAGACACTCCTTGGAGTCCTTCCTAAGAGCTGCAGTCTTGAGGCTACCTCCATACCCAACATCCAAGTTCCTTTCTTTGCTGCCAGCTGGCCCCTGGGTCGTGGAGCAGTGCTAAATATAGACCAGGCTTCTTTGTTTTTCTCTGTGCTGGGAAAACGATCATATTTTAGTCCAGATGAAAGCAAAGCATATGACTACTTTTCCTGGAAAGCATATGTTTACAATTCTTAATTTTGCAAGAAACAGGCGGTGAAAATTCAGTTTATTAAAACAAGAATTCATCATATTTGCTAGAGTGATGCTATTTATTCCCACTGAACTTGAAGTCATCTTGGATGCTAAAAGAGATCTTTCGTTATGTGTAGACACAGGACCAGAGAATAGAACGCATCCGTTTTTTTATATTTCCCAAGAGCAAGAAAATCATAGGTTAAGCGTTTAATGTTCTTGCAGCCTTCATTTTATTTCCATCGAGTTCTGGAATAAGTAAAATTTTTATTTTGGCCTTAAAAAGAACTCTGTGAGATGTACAGATTTACAATTGGCTGGATGTTTTTCCTTTGGATTCTGGAGGGTACTAGGAATTCACAAGAATAGGCTTCTCCAGCTTTCCATAGCATCTGATTTGACATCTGGAACCAGCCAGAGAGGAGTAATTGTACGTGTGGGAAGTGCTGTTGAGTTCACCCAAGACCTTTACATTTAGCATCTCATTCTGAGCCTCACGCAACCCAGTGAGATGCAGCCCTGTTTATTGCTCTCTTTTCTGATCCTACCACAGCATTAGAGTTAGGAAAGTCATTAGCAGCAAGAAAATTAAGGTCTAGAGAAGTTAAGCAATTTGACCAAGGTTTCATAACTAATAAATGGGGGAACTGAAAACAGAATTCAGACTTTCCCAGTCCCAGAACAATCCTTTCTGACTACACTTGCTATCGGAATTCAATTTTCCGGGGTGTCTGGTGGCTACTGGCAGCATGGCCTCCTGTGTGAGTAAAGAGATGTCATAGCAAAGGATTTTCATGATGGTGCTGGAGAGCTGTCAAGATCTTCTGAGGAATTCTGGGGCATACCTCCAAGCTCTTCTCTCACCCATTCTCAAAGCACCTACTCTGAGTACAGAGGAATAGTCTCTAGTCTACTCGTCCAGCCAGTCCCAACCCTCAGTGTGACTGCCAGGAGCGCCATGTTGACAAAGTGTCTTTGGCTGATGTATTTCTAGGATCAGTGAGCCGAAGTGCCATTCATCTCCACCATCATACAAGGACAGGAAATGGGAGTGTGACTTGAATGTCAATCCCGTGGCTTTGCCTCACATGGCATTCTTGTGACCTGAAGGTGCACATTTTCTTATACTCCTGCCTTCCTGTCCTGAACACTTATACCACAAATTATTTTGACTTCGGATGACTCTCTTCAGAGTGCAAATCCTTTTTATTTTCTCTTGGAGGGAAGGCAGGCAGGAGGAGAGAGGTTGCTCACTGTGCAAATCATACTCAGGAAAACCTTAACTGCACTGTCTGTGTATCAGATTCTTTATCAGACCTGGCAAGGTTTTCAAACTGGAAGCCATCCAGCTGATGGAAGCCTCCCCACAGAAGTGTTTTACTGGGAATTCTCTAGGGTTAACAGTGTCTGCACTTGACTGCTCTGGACGGAGCATCTACTCCCCTGGGTACTAAAGGCTCCCCTGCTCCCTCCAGACATCACCCACTGCTTACCTGCCTGGCTGTGCAGATGTCTGAGGTTATTCCCCAACCTTCTACCCTACAGGCCTAGGACATGGCATGGATATTTTCTGATGAAGGTTGGGACCCAGGGAGGCAAGAAGCTAAGGTCCAGAGTGAATGGCGCATCTTCTCTTTGGGGCAACCAAGCAGTAGGACAAGATTGAAAAGGGGAGACTGCCAAGCGAGATGGGTTACTGAAATACAATAGAAAACACACTTGATTGTTTTGATTAGAATTAAACTACCTCAGTGAGCTTTTAGAGCTCTCACCACTACCAATTTTCAAACGAGTTGACCCTTGAGCACCAAACAGCATGAGAAAGAGGAGGTCCCTCACCCTCTCCCCTCTGCACCCCATGCCCTGCACAAAGATGGGCAAGGCTGGCAGCAGCACAGGCCAGGAGGGTATATTTCTCTCCTCACTCCAAGTGCAAGGACTGTATGACCTGGTGAATGGTTTCCTACCCTGTGGAAATGCCTTCTCGTTTGCTTCCTCTCTGTCCTCCTGCCTCACGATTTACTGTCTCTTCATAGAGTCCCCATTTCTATGCCACCCTCACCAGAGGGAGAGTCTCTTATTGCCTTTGATCTCTTTTTGATTAGCTAACCCCTTTTGCATGTTCCGATTTGCTATTTGTATACGCTATCCTTAAACTGATGAAAATGCAAAGGTGCGGCAATGTACTTACTCTTTGATTTTTATCTCCTGCAGATTGAAGATGAATTCAAAGTGTGTTTTTAGAAGGGACTTACTTCCTTCTAGATTTCATTTTCATGAGGCTAAAAAGTAATTGAACAGAGAGTGAGGAGTCCAGGTACTACAACTGAGACCATGTATTAGACAGGTGTAACTGTCTGTCTTCACAACAGGTATATCAAACACACAGAGGTGTCTCTCCCTGTGTGCTTCTTTCCTTCACTTTAAAATCAGAAATTACACTGAGGGACAAGATTGGTGTTATTAATCTATGTTTATTTCCATCTGCTTTGTTCAGGAAAAGATTTAAGGCAGGATAATGTATGATTTTCTGATCTAAGTACAGGAGCAGTTCCATTTTTTTTAAATTAAATCCACTTATTAATGATTGATATGTTAATGACTTGATTAATCCACTGGGTTTGATTCATTTATACCATCATTTACATTTTGTCAAGATGTGTTCTTTAAGGAGACATGTGATGCCTTTCTCAAAATGCCCCATTTCTCAGCATAGGGAACTCTTATTTTCCATAAGCAACTGAAATCTGAACCTTGGGAGTCTGGCTGAAGGGAAGCTGAAATCTAAGAGTGGAGAGGTTAAGTAATCTTGCCACGGTTTGGCATCCCCCGGAAGAGCCCATTTTTTCCTATGTTTAGGTTTTATCCATGAAGTACATTTCTCCATAAGATACATAAGTCTATACAAATTTTAAATGAAATCTACAAGTGGTCAATAGCACTTAGTCCCCACAGGCTGAGAAAATGCCAAGGAAGCCACAGACCCCAGGCACGGGGCCTGCTCTGCACCCCATGAATAAAAAGCTGCAGCTATGAGTGGCCTTCTGCTGAACCTCAGAGGCAGGATATGACCTTCTGAGCATTCTTAGTAGGTACAAGAAGAGTCAAGTCCATGTGAAATAGTGTGGTCAGGCCATAGCCATGGTATCTGAGATGATTTTCGTAGGAGACAGACATCAAAACATCAAAACTATTGAATGCATAGTGAGAAAATCGTTCTCTGCTTTCATATTCATCCTTAATTCTCTTTCATGCTCCCAGTTCCACTGAGGAGAAAGTCTGCTCGGTGATAGCAGACATTTAGCATCCCTCTCCCTCCTGCAAGTTCAAACGTCAGCTGAGAGCATCAGCGTCAGGACCTCGGGCAAGCAACCGTGAACGCTACCAAGGGAGGAGGTTTCATTTCTGTTGTACTTGGATTCATGTTTGCCTTCTTTACATCGAGTGATGCTAGTTGTCCATTTGAGGTGATGAGACAAAGTTATCTTTTAAAAGTGCAGGACAGCGAGGGTGTCCAGCAAGCCTTTGGTAAGTGGGTGAAAGGAAGAAGGGAGGGAAGATGGGGGAGAGAGGGAGGAAAAGGGAGAAAAAAGAGCTCCATTTTCCAGGCCGCAGCCCCAAAGAGTTCTGGGGGCAGAGGCCACGGCCTGCCAGCCCTTCAGTCCATGTGGGCTGCTCCCCTCTGCTGTAGGAGTGGCAGCGGTACGCCGGAGCGTGGGCCGGAGTCCTATGGAATGGCATTTCCATTCCACACTGACCACCTACCAACTGAGTGGCCTTGGGCACGGTACCAGCTTGTCCAACTCGTTTGCTCATCTGCACCATGGAATGACCAAGCCGGCTTCACAGAGTCACGGCTGCTCAATCAGAAAACTCACGGGGCCGTGGGGGATGGGCAGGACCTATAGTGTTCAGCATTACTGTTCTTGTGATTGCATATGTTCTGCAAAAGCACCCAGAACTTATTTTGATTCTGTTAAACGTGTGACGTGATATGGGTTTTCATTCCATAAACAGATCCGTATACTTTGTGCTGTAATTAGACTGTATCTGTCATGTCTGTAATTCCTGTGTAATTAAATTGAAATTAAATGTCAATTTACTTTGAATTACAGAGTAATGGTATGTATACGTGCCACACGATCTGCATTTTGCTGGGAAATGACAACCAAAAACATCCTGATGGTCCCTCTGTAATTACACAGTGATCTGATTAAGATCAGCCCGACAGATTACCTGCCGTGGACTGGAGAAGAGAAGCCCTGAGCTGGTAGAGGGGTCCGTGGCGGGTGGTGAGATGCATGAGGGGAGGGGAGGGCGTGGGCTCAACCAGGACCTCCCTTTGCCCCAGAAACCCACAAGAACACTTGTGCAGGCATTAGGATGACCCTTTAAAAGAAAAAAAAAATACGTTAATTACTGGACATGCTAACTGACACTGCTTCCTCTCTAGACCCAAATGTTTTAATTGGTCAGGTGTCTGACGTCCTGAATCCCCATGCCTCAAAGATGGCGGCGCTCAATGCAGAGAGAATACTTCCAGCCTCCTCTGGGAATTTTATCTTTCTGTGATACACAAACTGGCTCCCATCCTCCCATAAAAGAAACAAAAACAAAAACGTGGGCACTATTCATATTCTGTTCTTCTGTAACCAGTAAGCACATTCGTGTTTAAAACCACTCTCCATCACAGGCGGCAGAAGGGAAAGGGGAGGGGAGGGGTCTGGAGGAGGGGAGAGCCACGAGGGGAGGAGCCTGAGCCGCCCCCACAGGGTGCGGGGCTCTGGTTGGCCGAGATGCTAACGAGTGTGGCAGCACAGAAATGGAATCGCTGCCGCCCAAGCTGTCTCCCTAGTCTCCAGCCCCAGACCCACCCTGTGGCCGAGCGAGGCGGCTCCCCCTCAGCTTCCCTTCGCTTTGTCCCTTGGTGCCCTCCTCACCCAGGGGTGGCTTATTTCTGACAATTAACCAAACTCTTCCCTGGCACTCCTTTGGGATGAGGAGCTGGTTATTTCCCATTAACTCAAAAAAATGCTCTTTCTTCTGCTCCTCCCCAGGCCCCAGACCCCTTCTGGCTGGTCTGAAGGGTCCCCAGTGCCAGCCTTCAGAGGCAGGGTTGGGGGTCCTTCAAGTTCACGGGCCAGCGATGCACCAGAGGCAGGAGGCCAAAGGAGCAGAGTCACGCTGTACCTGCTGCAGGGGCACCTGCACGGGGCGTGGAACGCAGAGGCCTGCATTCCAGCAGGACTCTATTTCTTTGTTATTTGCTGTGACCCAAGCAAGCCATTCAACCTCCATGAGCCTCAGTTCTACCCAATATAAATGGAAATTAGTAGAAACTGCCCTATTGCCTAGGGTTATTGGAATAACAAAGGCTCATGTAGCTGAAAATATTCGGAAAGGATGAAGACCCGTCTGGGATTGTCACTATTACTATTTTCCTAGGGGGTATTTTAGTCAAATGACTTTTGCAGATGACTGAAAACCCAGCCCAGCCTAAGGAGAGTAGGAAGGGAATTGTGTCTGGGGAAGTCTTGTAGGTAAAACATCCAGGGTGGATCTGGGTGGAGGCCGGGCTAGGTCCAGGGCTCACACAGTGTCCTCAGATCCAGTTTCTCTGCATCCCTGGGCCCTGATGTCTGCAGGCTGCATGCACCGCCGGATGACGGCTGCCACCCACATTCTCCCGAGCTCAACCTTGGGGGGGAAAAGTGTGTCCCAGAAGCTCTCACTCCAATCCCACACCTTGCTCCGCTTCGATCAGTTGGTCACAAAACAGTCACTGTGGCTGAGGGGATTTGGGGTGCTCACTGGCGCCGATCCCAGCTTTTCGTCCAGGGTCCAGAAATGCCGAAACCCTCACCATCTGAACTGCACGGACGGAGCAAGGAGGGAGAATGCCAGCTGGGCAGGCGCATCCCACGCAACCACCCCAGAAGGCAAGAAATTTGTGCTTCACCCGGTCTAAGAACAGGGAGGAAACAGATGAGCCTAGGCGAAGGGTGCTCCCAGCGAAGGATGGGAGAGGGACAATTGGACCCCTGGTGGAAAACAGCAGACACCGCGGGGACCCATCAAGAACGCGTCTCTCCCTGCTTCATGCAGCTTTGGGACCCAGGTTAGAGCAGTTCTCTTACAGAAGAGGCAGCAAGAGCAACTGAAAGACAGCAACTTTACCCAAATGGTAAAACATGACTGCACTGACAGCTACTTGAACTTTGATGTCACAGGCAGCGGCAGGAATGCACCCCTGTGGGTTTCTCCCCAGGTGGACTGCCCTCCTCTGCCACCTAACCCTGCGTCACCTGCCTCACTCTGCATCACCACGCTCCTTCGCTTCTCTTGAAAGCAGAAGCTGAGGCTCCTCCCTAGACCGGCTGCTGTGGGGGCATTTGGCCAGCTGTATGCCCGCCCGCTGGCCAAGGACGACGGCCACATGAAGCAGATTCTGAGGCATCTGCCTGAGAATTTTTTAAGGTCATTGTGCTTGTTGCATGTGTCTCCTGTGTTCTGAATAGTTCAGAAGTTTGCATAATGGGCAACATGGGAAAGTCAACATTTTTCTTTTTTATCTGCCAAATTCCATGGAGGATATAAAAAGTGCAACATTTTTCTATGTGAAGGAAATTGTTATACCTGAATATCTTTTAAACCTAAGCCTATTGTGGCTCAAAATGTAAAGTCACCTATCATCTGTGATTGCCTCTTCTGTCTGTTTGGTCATTTTGGAATTAAAGAGAATCCAAATGTGTCTCTAGGACTTGGGTTCTGCGCATTACGAACTTGGCTCTTGCTTCACGGCTCATTTCAACCCGGTAAGGTTCTCTTCATCCAGAGGTCAAGTCAGCTGCTCACAAACCCGTCCAGCTACACGTGTGTCCTTGTCTTCATATTTCCCTTTTCGTTTGACTAATTATTATCTGGACATATGAATGTAACATTCATAGGACAAATAAAGGGATATATTGCAACGCAAATGCCCCCAGACCCCCTGCCCAGAGGGTGTCACCGATAAACATTTTGTGCGTCTTTTCACACATATGGTGTCCCACACGTATACAAACTGTTATATATATATTTCACTTTTTCCTTGGAGAGCACGTAGTATATATTTTTCTGCAGCTTCCTTTGTGTTTGTTTCTGTGTTTATTGAACACTATGTCTTAGAGAGCATTCCCTACCACCACTCATGGGATTCTTCTTCACAGTTGTTACTGATGGATTGTGAATTTGGTATCATAAACTTGTGCTGTTAGATTAATTTCTAGTGGAAGGATTGCGTCTTCAAAGCATATGTACATTTTATTGTGTTTTAAATTTTCTATTGATGTCCAAAGATTCAGTAGAATCACATGGCCCGACAACTGAAAGTATAAAAGTGTATTTCAGTAAAAGTAAGCTTCCTGAATACAACTGCTTGAAAACTATTCAGTTTCCATTTCTAGGGCAACTTCTTTTACCAGCTTCTTTTAGGTGGCTGAGGGGATCTGGGGTGCTGGGATTGGCGCATTTTTCCACACCTCCCTTTTTCTCACTTAACCATGTATCTCAGTCATATGGACATAGATGAAATGTAAAGAGCTGCTCATTCTTTTTCACAGCTGAGTAGCATTCTATGGAGGGTTGTGCCATAATTTGTCAGCCAGTTCCCTTTTGG
The DNA here is from genome assembly GCA_029783875.1 of Phataginus tricuspis. Classification (NCBI taxonomy): domain Eukaryota; kingdom Metazoa; phylum Chordata; class Mammalia; order Pholidota; family Manidae; genus Phataginus; species Phataginus tricuspis. The sequence continues at coordinate 25,624 of JAQQAC010026117.1, forward strand.
TGGATTTGTAGGTTGTTTCCTTTTTTTTGCTAGTTCAAACAATGCTGCAATAAATAATATATTCACATCATTTGGCAAAAGGACAAGTATGTCCAAAGGAGGATACATTTCTAGAAATAAAACTATTGTGTCAAAGGGTTACTGTACTTCTTAATCTGGTAACTATTGCCATATTGGCTTCTATAGAGGTTGCACCAATTTACAATCCCAACAGAAATATATAGGCATGATTTTCATTTCCTCATATTTTCACCTTACCATAACATACATAATATATTAAGAAACTTTTTGATTTTTATCAAACTGAGAGGGGTTAAATGGTATTTTATTATGGTATTAATCTGAGCATCTCTTCTTACAAATAATCATCTTTTAATATGTTTAAAAAACATTTAACTTCCTTTTCTGTGATCTTGCTTTTCATATTCTTTTATGTACTAAGGAAAGTAGCTCTTTGAATGAATTATAAGTTACAATTTGCCAGGTCTTAGACTTTATTTTATTGTTGTGAAGAAAAATTGATTTTCATATAGTCTAATCTTCAGTCTCTGATGTTAAAGGTTTTATGTCATACTTAGAAATGCCTTCTCCACCTGGAGATTATTGTTCTAATATTTTCATACCTTCCTTTGCTATTGCTTTAAATTTTATAATTTTGCCTTTTTTTTCAGAAATTCATAAATTGTCTTGCAAAAAAGATTATACCAACTTACACTCCCAGAGACACTGTATGCTTACTCTCTGAAGTGTTTGTTGAGTATTTCTTATGAATTGTCCATCCTTTCCTAAATTTTAATATCCTTGAGAGCAAAGACTGTGTCTTCTATTTAATGCAGCTTAAATCATGCACATGAAGGACACTCAATAGGGTTTTCTTTTTTACTGGGAATAATTTCTGACCAAGAAAGGATGATTGTGTCACATCTATGCTCAACATGTCATCCACAGCAAGTGGTGCTGGGAAGGAGGGTCACTGGGCATCGGACATCACAGTGTTTGAAGCACAAATTAAAATCATGGCCTAATTACCTGGTCTTAACATGTATTTATACATAAAGATAATAGTTAAAAACCTTTTAACTGCATATCACAAATCTCCTTCATTGAGGTGAGACAAATGCAAGAAATTGAGGAGACTTCAGAAAGTCTAGAATGCTATAAATTAGGAACCTCAGGGAAATGCATTAGTTCCTGAAGTCTGGGTTCCTGGGGAAAGTAGAGAAAGCTAAGAGAGAGACCATTGCCTGCTTGGAAGCATATTTAACACCTAAGTAGAATGTCTATTTTTGCATAATAGGAGACCTGTCTTATAATGTATGGGATATTATTAAATATTATTAAATCTACTTCACTCAAAATTTTTAAAAAGATCATTAAAATGTAATCAAATGGGGTACTTCAGCATAATGTAAAAGCCTTCTGGTGAATTCAACTCTCTTTCCCCTCACACTGGCAAACAGACAGAAATTGCATAAATTGGTAGAAAAGGAGATTGGAGGAAAACTGAACTCATACCTTTCTAAAATTACTAGGTTTCTGGCAAAGACTAGGTCCCAGATTAGTCTTCTGTTCTGAAGACTCAGTGGTGCATATTTCCTCACTGGGAGGCCTCACAGGGGACCCGGGGCCTTTGGGGGTGCAGTGAGCACCTGTTATCCTTCGGCTGCTCCTCTGTCTGATAACCACTGCTCCACATTCCTTAACGGCATCACCTGTCTACAGTTTGTGTGTGTTTTTAGGATGTGCTTGACCCCATCCCTAAAGGGGTGGCATGGTTTTAGGCCTAGTAAGTCCCTGTGCTCTATTCCTCAGCCGCAGTGGTTGGGCCAGGAATGGATGTGTGACCCAAATCACATCCAGTGACCCGGACCTGCAACTTTACTGGGAAAGAAAGTTGCTATTTCTACTGGGATGCTCAGCTAAGAGAAACAGAGTCAGGGGGCTGCTTGAGAATGAGGCCAACTAAGAAAGGCTAAGTGATATATGGGAGCGACTGAGTCCTAAACACATGATATGAATCCCTGGATCTACCTAGACCAGAAGCACGTCAACAGACTAATGCTTAGACTGTTACAAGAACCAAAAAAATACCTCCCCCATCCCCAAACTTTAAAATTCTTAGTTTGAGTTAGGTTTCTGTCAGTTATGACCCACAGTATCCTGACTCAGTGGAAGAACGTGATGAGGGAAACTCTGTTCTTAAGTGATTCTATGAAAGACTTCATAAATATGGTCCAACATCAATCAGTCAATACAACAGACTAAGCCCAAGAACATCTGTGAGGTTTTACAGCATACAACTTGGAGTATAATATCAAGCATAATCATTTCCATTTGAACTCTCCCACAAGAAACTTTTTCTGGATTTTCCTCCCTGTAAATTTCAGTAAAATGCTGTACACTCATTTTACTCTGATGCAGATAAATACACATAATAATCTATTCTCTGTGACTCAAATTGAAATCACACAGTGAAGAAAGAGGTACACACACACACACAAATATCCACATATAATAGAAATCCGTGTCAAATAGCCTCATCTTCACTCAAGCCATAATAAAGGGTTTTATGCTCTCCTGTAGCATGGATGATTTAGAAAGACCATTTAAGCAAGAATTTAGTGACAATGAGAGTTACTTTGAGATTACTAGGGAAAGTTCCAGACTCAAGTTCTCTGAAACATTATAAATGTAGAATGGGAGTTCTTACCTGTTAAAACCAGCTATATTTTAAAATGGCAAGAAAATGTTCTAGGCCAATCACCCTCAAACATATCTGCATGTCAGAATCACCTGGAGAAATGATAGACACATGTACAGTTTTCTGACAGGATAAAGCTAAGAGAAAAGGAGAGAAACGGGTCCTATCTTACGCCTTCCAACTTAACAACCTGCCTTCCAGCCCAGGATCTAAAAATGCGAAAGATAGAATGTATGGAGATATACATACACACACACACTCTTTATTAGTGCATTAGCCCATTAAATCCTCAGAATAACCCAATGGGGTAGCTACTGCTGAGTGATGAAATGGATATGATTGTCATGTCTGCTCTTACAGTTAAGAATATAAAGTTTAAAGAGTTTGAATATTTTTCTCAAGGTCATTCAACAGGGCAAATCCAGGGCTTTAAACCAAAGACTCTCAACCACTCCAAAGACAGATATGACGGCTGAGTGTCATGACTGAGGCACGGAATCAATAATTGAACTTTACTAGTAACATCATTAGAGGATTAGCACTGCTCATTAGAATAGCACTGCTCACGAAGGGAAATAAACAATGGAAATAGCATTCCTAAAAATAAAAACGTGTATTGTAGAGAACGGGAAGCAGTCTGTCTGTATTTAACCCCTCAGAAGCCAATTTTAGAAAAAGGACAGAGAAAGAAAGAAAGAGAGAGAGAGGAAGAAGGAAGGAAGGAAGGAAGGAAGGAAGGAAGGAAGGAAGGAAGGAA
>JAQQAC010026118.1:0-26018 GCA_029783875.1 Phataginus tricuspis
TTCCTTCCTTCCTTCCTTCCTTCCTTCCTTCCTTCCTTCCTTCCTTCTTCCTCTCTCTCTCTTTCTTTCTTTCTCTGTCCTTTTTCTAAAATTGGCTTCTGAGGGGTTAAATACAGACAGACTGCTTCCCGTTCTCTACAATACACATTTTTATTTTTAGGAATGCTATTTCCATTGTTTATTTCCCTTCGTGAGCAGTGCTATTCTAATGAGCAGTGCTAATCCTCTAATGATGTTACTAGTAAAGTTCAATTATTGATTCCGTGCCTCAGTCATGACACTCAGCCGTCATATCTGTCTTTGGAGTGGTTGAGAGTCTTTGGTTTAAAGTCCTGGATTTGCCCTGTTGAATGACCTTGAGAAAAATATTCAAACTCTTTAAACTTTATATTCTTAACTGTAAGAGCAGACATGACAATCGTATCCATTTCATCACTCAGCAGTAGCTACCCCATTGGGTTATTCTGAGGATTTAATGGGCTAATGCACTAATAAAGAGTGTGTGTGTGTATGTATATCTCCATACATTCTATCTTTAGCATTTTTAGATCCTGGGCTGGAAGGCAGGTTGTTAAGTTGGAAGGCATAAGATAGGACCCGTTTCTCTCCTTTTCTCTTAGCTTTATCCTGTCAGAAAACTGTACATGTGTCTATCATTTCTCCAGGTGATTCTGACATGCAGATATGTTTGAGGGTGATTGGCCTAGAACATTTTCTTGCCATTTTAAAATATAGCTGGTTTTAACAGGTAAGAACTCCCATTCTACATTTATAATGTTTCAGAGAACTTGAGTCTGGAACTTTCCCTAGTAATCTCAAAGTAACTCTCATTGTCACTAAATTCTTGCTTAAATGGTCTTTCTAAATCATCCATGCTACAGGAGAGCATAAAACCCTTTATTATGGCTTGAGTGAAGATGAGGCTATTTGACACGGATTTCTATTATATGTGGATATTTGTGTGTGTGTGTGTACCTCTTTCTTCACTGTGTGATTTCAATTTGAGTCACAGAGAATAGATTATTATGTGTATTTATCTGCATCAGAGTAAAATGAGTGTACAGCATTTTACTGAAATTTACAGGGAGGAAAATCCAGAAAAAGTTTCTTGTGGGAGAGTTCAAATGGAAATGATTATGCTTGATATTATACTCCAAGTTGTATGCTGTAAAACCTCACAGATGTTCTTGGGCTTAGTCTGTTGTATTGACTGATTGATGTTGGACCATATTTATGAAGTCTTTCATAGAATCACTTAAGAACAGAGTTTCCCTCATCACGTTCTTCCACTGAGTCAGGATACTGTGGGTCATAACTGACAGAAACCTAACTCAAACTAAGAATTTTAAAGTTTGGGGATGGGGGAGGTATTTTTTTGGTTCTTGTAACAGTCTAAGCATTAGTCTGTTGACGTGCTTCTGGTCTAGGTAGATCCAGGGATTCATATCATGTGTTTAGGACTCAGTCGCTCCCATATATCACTTAGCCTTTCTTAGTTGGCCTCATTCTCAAGCAGCCCCCTGACTCTGTTTCTCTTAGCTGAGCATCCCAGTAGAAATAGCAACTTTCTTTCCCAGTAAAGTTGCAGGTCCGGGTCACTGGATGTGATTTGGGTCACACATCCATTCCTGGCCCAACCACTGCGGCTGAGGAATAGAGCACAGGGACTTACTAGGCCTAAAACCATGCCACCCCTTTAGGGATGGGGTCAAGCACATCCTAAAAACACACACAAACTGTAGACAGGTGATGCCGTTAAGGAATGTGGAGCAGTGGTTATCAGACAGAGGAGCAGCCGAAGGATAACAGGTGCTCACTGCACCCCCAAAGGCCCCGGGTCCCCTGTGAGGCCTCCCAGTGAGGAAATATGCACCACTGAGTCTTCAGAACAGAAGACTAATCTGGGACCTAGTCTTTGCCAGAAACCTAGTAATTTTAGAAAGGTATGAGTTCAGTTTTCCTCCAATCTCCTTTTCTACCAATTTATGCAATTTCTGTCTGTTTGCCAGTGTGAGGGGAAAGAGAGTTGAATTCACCAGAAGGCTTTTACATTATGCTGAAGTACCCCATTTGATTACATTTTAATGATCTTTTTAAAAATTTTGAGTGAAGTAGATTTAATAATATTTAATAATATCCCATACATTATAAGACAGGTCTCCTATTATGCAAAAATAGACATTCTACTTAGGTGTTAAATATGCTTCCAAGCAGGCAATGGTCTCTCTCTTAGCTTTCTCTACTTTCCCCAGGAACCCAGACTTCAGGAACTAATGCATTTCCCTGAGGTTCCTAATTTATAGCATTCTAGACTTTCTGAAGTCTCCTCAATTTCTTGCATTTGTCTCACCTCAATGAAGGAGATTTGTGATATGCAGTTAAAAGGTTTTTAACTATTATCTTTATGTATAAATACATGTTAAGACCAGGTAATTAGGCCATGATTTTAATTTGTGCTTCAAACACTGTGATGTCCGATGCCCAGTGACCCTCCTTCCCAGCACCACTTGCTGTGGATGACATGTTGAGCATAGATGTGACACAATCATCCTTTCTTGGTCAGAAATTATTCCCAGTAAAAAAGAAAACCCTATTGAGTGTCCTTCATGTGCATGATTTAAGCTGCATTAAATAGAAGACACAGTCTTTGCTCTCAAGGATATTAAAATTTAGGAAAGGATGGACAATTCATAAGAAATACTCAACAAACACTTCAGAGAGTAAGCATACAGTGTCTCTGGGAGTGTAAGTTGGTATAATCTTTTTGCAAGACAATTTATGAATTTCTGAAAAAAAAGGCAAAATTATAAAATTTAAAGCAATAGCAAAGGAAGGTATGAAAATATTAGAACAATAATCTCCAGGTGGAGAAGGCATTTCTAAGTATGACATAAAACCTTTAACATCAGAGACTGAAGATTAGACTATATGAAAATCAATTTTTCTTCACAACAATAAAATAAAGTCTAAGACCTGGCAAATTGTAACTTATAATTCATTCAAAGAGCTACTTTCCTTAGTACATAAAAGAATATGAAAAGCAAGATCACAGAAAAGGAAGTTAAATGTTTTTTAAACATATTAAAAGATGATTATTTGTAAGAAGAGATGCTCAGATTAATACCATAATAAAATACCATTTAACCCCTCTCAGTTTGATAAAAATCAAAAAGTTTCTTAATATATTATGTATGTTATGGTAAGGTGAAAATATGAGGAAATAGTCATGCCTATATATTTCTGTTGGGATTGTAAATTGGTGCAACCTCTATAGAAGCCAATATGGCAATAGTTACCAGATTAAGAAGTACAGTAACCCTTTGACACAATAGTTTTATTTCTAGAAATGTATCCTCCTTTGGACATACTTGTCCTTTTGCCAAATGATGTGAATATATTATTTATTGCAGCATTGTTTGAACTAGCAAAAAAAAGGAAACAACCTACAAATCCACCAAAAGGGAACTGGATGACAAATTATGGCACAACCCTCCGTAGAATGCTACTCAGCTGTGAAAAAGAATGAGCAGCTCTTTACATTTCATCTATGTCCATATGACTGAGATACATGGTTAAGTGAGAAAAAGGGAGGTGTGGAAAAATGCGCCAATCCCAGCACCCCAGATCCCCTCAGCCACCTAAAAGAAGCTGGTAAAAGAAGTTGCCCTAGAAATGGAAACTGAATAGTTTTCAAGCAGTTGTATTCAGGAAGCTTACTTTTACTGAAATACACTTTTATACTTTCAGTTGTCGGGCCATGTGATTCTACTGAATCTTTGGACATCAATAGAAAATTTAAAACACAATAAAATGTACATATGCTTTGAAGACGCAATCCTTCCACTAGAAATTAATCTAACAGCACAAGTTTATGATACCAAATTCACAATCCATCAGTAACAACTGTGAAGAAGAATCCCATGAGTGGTGGTAGGGAATGCTCTCTAAGACATAGTGTTCAATAAACACAGAAACAAACACAAAGGAAGCTGCAGAAAAATATATACTACGTGCTCTCCAAGGAAAAAGTGAAATATATATATAACAGTTTGTATACGTGTGGGACACCATATGTGTGAAAAGACGCACAAAATGTTTATCGGTGACACCCTCTGGGCAGGGGGTCTGGGGGCATTTGCGTTGCAATATATCCCTTTATTTGTCCTATGAATGTTACATTCATATGTCCAGATAATAATTAGTCAAACGAAAAGGGAAATATGAAGACAAGGACACACGTGTAGCTGGACGGGTTTGTGAGCAGCTGACTTGACCTCTGGATGAAGAGAACCTTACCGGGTTGAAATGAGCCGTGAAGCAAGAGCCAAGTTCGTAATGCGCAGAACCCAAGTCCTAGAGACACATTTGGATTCTCTTTAATTCCAAAATGACCAAACAGACAGAAGAGGCAATCACAGATGATAGGTGACTTTACATTTTGAGCCACAATAGGCTTAGGTTTAAAAGATATTCAGGTATAACAATTTCCTTCACATAGAAAAATGTTGCACTTTTTATATCCTCCATGGAATTTGGCAGATAAAAAAGAAAAATGTTGACTTTCCCATGTTGCCCATTATGCAAACTTCTGAACTATTCAGAACACAGGAGACACATGCAACAAGCACAATGACCTTAAAAAATTCTCAGGCAGATGCCTCAGAATCTGCTTCATGTGGCCGTCGTCCTTGGCCAGCGGGCGGGCATACAGCTGGCCAAATGCCCCCACAGCAGCCGGTCTAGGGAGGAGCCTCAGCTTCTGCTTTCAAGAGAAGCGAAGGAGCGTGGTGATGCAGAGTGAGGCAGGTGACGCAGGGTTAGGTGGCAGAGGAGGGCAGTCCACCTGGGGAGAAACCCACAGGGGTGCATTCCTGCCGCTGCCTGTGACATCAAAGTTCAAGTAGCTGTCAGTGCAGTCATGTTTTACCATTTGGGTAAAGTTGCTGTCTTTCAGTTGCTCTTGCTGCCTCTTCTGTAAGAGAACTGCTCTAACCTGGGTCCCAAAGCTGCATGAAGCAGGGAGAGACGCGTTCTTGATGGGTCCCCGCGGTGTCTGCTGTTTTCCACCAGGGGTCCAATTGTCCCTCTCCCATCCTTCGCTGGGAGCACCCTTCGCCTAGGCTCATCTGTTTCCTCCCTGTTCTTAGACCGGGTGAAGCACAAATTTCTTGCCTTCTGGGGTGGTTGCGTGGGATGCGCCTGCCCAGCTGGCATTCTCCCTCCTTGCTCCGTCCGTGCAGTTCAGATGGTGAGGGTTTCGGCATTTCTGGACCCTGGACGAAAAGCTGGGATCGGCGCCAGTGAGCACCCCAAATCCCCTCAGCCACAGTGACTGTTTTGTGACCAACTGATCGAAGCGGAGCAAGGTGTGGGATTGGAGTGAGAGCTTCTGGGACACACTTTTCCCCCCCAAGGTTGAGCTCGGGAGAATGTGGGTGGCAGCCGTCATCCGGCGGTGCATGCAGCCTGCAGACATCAGGGCCCAGGGATGCAGAGAAACTGGATCTGAGGACACTGTGTGAGCCCTGGACCTAGCCCGGCCTCCACCCAGATCCACCCTGGATGTTTTACCTACAAGACTTCCCCAGACACAATTCCCTTCCTACTCTCCTTAGGCTGGGCTGGGTTTTCAGTCATCTGCAAAAGTCATTTGACTAAAATACCCCCTAGGAAAATAGTAATAGTGACAATCCCAGACGGGTCTTCATCCTTTCCGAATATTTTCAGCTACATGAGCCTTTGTTATTCCAATAACCCTAGGCAATAGGGCAGTTTCTACTAATTTCCATTTATATTGGGTAGAACTGAGGCTCATGGAGGTTGAATGGCTTGCTTGGGTCACAGCAAATAACAAAGAAATAGAGTCCTGCTGGAATGCAGGCCTCTGCGTTCCACGCCCCGTGCAGGTGCCCCTGCAGCAGGTACAGCGTGACTCTGCTCCTTTGGCCTCCTGCCTCTGGTGCATCGCTGGCCCGTGAACTTGAAGGACCCCCAACCCTGCCTCTGAAGGCTGGCACTGGGGACCCTTCAGACCAGCCAGAAGGGGTCTGGGGCCTGGGGAGGAGCAGAAGAAAGAGCATTTTTTTGAGTTAATGGGAAATAACCAGCTCCTCATCCCAAAGGAGTGCCAGGGAAGAGTTTGGTTAATTGTCAGAAATAAGCCACCCCTGGGTGAGGAGGGCACCAAGGGACAAAGCGAAGGGAAGCTGAGGGGGAGCCGCCTCGCTCGGCCACAGGGTGGGTCTGGGGCTGGAGACTAGGGAGACAGCTTGGGCGGCAGCGATTCCATTTCTGTGCTGCCACACTCGTTAGCATCTCGGCCAACCAGAGCCCCGCACCCTGTGGGGGCGGCTCAGGCTCCTCCCCTCGTGGCTCTCCCCTCCTCCAGACCCCTCCCCTCCCCTTTCCCTTCTGCCGCCTGTGATGGAGAGTGGTTTTAAACACGAATGTGCTTACTGGTTACAGAAGAACAGAATATGAATAGTGCCCACGTTTTTGTTTTTGTTTCTTTTATGGGAGGATGGGAGCCAGTTTGTGTATCACAGAAAGATAAAATTCCCAGAGGAGGCTGGAAGTATTCTCTCTGCATTGAGCGCCGCCATCTTTGAGGCATGGGGATTCAGGACGTCAGACACCTGACCAATTAAAACATTTGGGTCTAGAGAGGAAGCAGTGTCAGTTAGCATGTCCAGTAATTAACGTATTTTTTTTTTCTTTTAAAGGGTCATCCTAATGCCTGCACAAGTGTTCTTGTGGGTTTCTGGGGCAAAGGGAGGTCCTGGTTGAGCCCACGCCCTCCCCTCCCCTCATGCATCTCACCACCCGCCACGGACCCCTCTACCAGCTCAGGGCTTCTCTTCTCCAGTCCACGGCAGGTAATCTGTCGGGCTGATCTTAATCAGATCACTGTGTAATTACAGAGGGACCATCAGGATGTTTTTGGTTGTCATTTCCCAGCAAAATGCAGATCGTGTGGCACGTATACATACCATTACTCTGTAATTCAAAGTAAATTGACATTTAATTTCAATTTAATTACACAGGAATTACAGACATGACAGATACAGTCTAATTACAGCACAAAGTATACGGATCTGTTTATGGAATGAAAACCCATATCACGTCACACGTTTAACAGAATCAAAATAAGTTCTGGGTGCTTTTGCAGAACATATGCAATCACAAGAACAGTAATGCTGAACACTATAGGTCCTGCCCATCCCCCACGGCCCCGTGAGTTTTCTGATTGAGCAGCCGTGACTCTGTGAAGCCGGCTTGGTCATTCCATGGTGCAGATGAGCAAACGAGTTGGACAAGCTGGTACCGTGCCCAAGGCCACTCAGTTGGTAGGTGGTCAGTGTGGAATGGAAATGCCATTCCATAGGACTCCGGCCCACGCTCCGGCGTACCGCTGCCACTCCTACAGCAGAGGGGAGCAGCCCACATGGACTGAAGGGCTGGCAGGCCGTGGCCTCTGCCCCCAGAACTCTTTGGGGCTGCGGCCTGGAAAATGGAGCTCTTTTTTCTCCCTTTTCCTCCCTCTCTCCCCCATCTTCCCTCCCTTCTTCCTTTCACCCACTTACCAAAGGCTTGCTGGACACCCTCGCTGTCCTGCACTTTTAAAAGATAACTTTGTCTCATCACCTCAAATGGACAACTAGCATCACTCGATGTAAAGAAGGCAAACATGAATCCAAGTACAACAGAAATGAAACCTCCTCCCTTGGTAGCGTTCACGGTTGCTTGCCCGAGGTCCTGACGCTGATGCTCTCAGCTGACGTTTGAACTTGCAGGAGGGAGAGGGATGCTAAATGTCTGCTATCACCGAGCAGACTTTCTCCTCAGTGGAACTGGGAGCATGAAAGAGAATTAAGGATGAATATGAAAGCAGAGAACGATTTTCTCACTATGCATTCAATAGTTTTGATGTTTTGATGTCTGTCTCCTACGAAAATCATCTCAGATACCATGGCTATGGCCTGACCACACTATTTCACATGGACTTGACTCTTCTTGTACCTACTAAGAATGCTCAGAAGGTCATATCCTGCCTCTGAGGTTCAGCAGAAGGCCACTCATAGCTGCAGCTTTTTATTCATGGGGTGCAGAGCAGGCCCCGTGCCTGGGGTCTGTGGCTTCCTTGGCATTTTCTCAGCCTGTGGGGACTAAGTGCTATTGACCACTTGTAGATTTCATTTAAAATTTGTATAGACTTATGTATCTTATGGAGAAATGTACTTCATGGATAAAACCTAAACATAGGAAAAAATGGGCTCTTCCGGGGGATGCCAAACCGTGGCAAGATTACTTAACCTCTCCACTCTTAGATTTCAGCTTCCCTTCAGCCAGACTCCCAAGGTTCAGATTTCAGTTGCTTATGGAAAATAAGAGTTCCCTATGCTGAGAAATGGGGCATTTTGAGAAAGGCATCACATGTCTCCTTAAAGAACACATCTTGACAAAATGTAAATGATGGTATAAATGAATCAAACCCAGTGGATTAATCAAGTCATTAACATATCAATCATTAATAAGTGGATTTAATTAAAAAAAAATGGAACTGCTCCTGTACTTAGATCAGAAAATCATACATTATCCTGCCTTAAATCTTTTCCTGAACAAAGCAGATGGAAATAAACATAGATTAATAACACCAATCTTGTCCCTCAGTGTAATTTCTGATTTTAAAGTGAAGGAAAGAAGCACACAGGGAGAGACACCTCTGTGTGTTTGATATACCTGTTGTGAAGACAGACAGTTACACCTGTCTAATACATGGTCTCAGTTGTAGTACCTGGACTCCTCACTCTCTGTTCAATTACTTTTTAGCCTCATGAAAATGAAATCTAGAAGGAAGTAAGTCCCTTCTAAAAACACACTTTGAATTCATCTTCAATCTGCAGGAGATAAAAATCAAAGAGTAAGTACATTGCCGCACCTTTGCATTTTCATCAGTTTAAGGATAGCGTATACAAATAGCAAATCGGAACATGCAAAAGGGGTTAGCTAATCAAAAAGAGATCAAAGGCAATAAGAGACTCTCCCTCTGGTGAGGGTGGCATAGAAATGGGGACTCTATGAAGAGACAGTAAATCGTGAGGCAGGAGGACAGAGAGGAAGCAAACGAGAAGGCATTTCCACAGGGTAGGAAACCATTCACCAGGTCATACAGTCCTTGCACTTGGAGTGAGGAGAGAAATATACCCTCCTGGCCTGTGCTGCTGCCAGCCTTGCCCATCTTTGTGCAGGGCATGGGGTGCAGAGGGGAGAGGGTGAGGGACCTCCTCTTTCTCATGCTGTTTGGTGCTCAAGGGTCAACTCGTTTGAAAATTGGTAGTGGTGAGAGCTCTAAAAGCTCACTGAGGTAGTTTAATTCTAATCAAAACAATCAAGTGTGTTTTCTATTGTATTTCAGTAACCCATCTCGCTTGGCAGTCTCCCCTTTTCAATCTTGTCCTACTGCTTGGTTGCCCCAAAGAGAAGATGCGCCATTCACTCTGGACCTTAGCTTCTTGCCTCCCTGGGTCCCAACCTTCATCAGAAAATATCCATGCCATGTCCTAGGCCTGTAGGGTAGAAGGTTGGGGAATAACCTCAGACATCTGCACAGCCAGGCAGGTAAGCAGTGGGTGATGTCTGGAGGGAGCAGGGGAGCCTTTAGTACCCAGGGGAGTAGATGCTCCGTCCAGAGCAGTCAAGTGCAGACACTGTTAACCCTAGAGAATTCCCAGTAAAACACTTCTGTGGGGAGGCTTCCATCAGCTGGATGGCTTCCAGTTTGAAAACCTTGCCAGGTCTGATAAAGAATCTGATACACAGACAGTGCAGTTAAGGTTTTCCTGAGTATGATTTGCACAGTGAGCAACCTCTCTCCTCCTGCCTGCCTTCCCTCCAAGAGAAAATAAAAAGGATTTGCACTCTGAAGAGAGTCATCCGAAGTCAAAATAATTTGTGGTATAAGTGTTCAGGACAGGAAGGCAGGAGTATAAGAAAATGTGCACCTTCAGGTCACAAGAATGCCATGTGAGGCAAAGCCACGGGATTGACATTCAAGTCACACTCCCATTTCCTGTCCTTGTATGATGGTGGAGATGAATGGCACTTCGGCTCACTGATCCTAGAAATACATCAGCCAAAGACACTTTGTCAACATGGCGCTCCTGGCAGTCACACTGAGGGTTGGGACTGGCTGGACGAGTAGACTAGAGACTATTCCTCTGTACTCAGAGTAGGTGCTTTGAGAATGGGTGAGAGAAGAGCTTGGAGGTATGCCCCAGAATTCCTCAGAAGATCTTGACAGCTCTCCAGCACCATCATGAAAATCCTTTGCTATGACATCTCTTTACTCACACAGGAGGCCATGCTGCCAGTAGCCACCAGACACCCCGGAAAATTGAATTCCGATAGCAAGTGTAGTCAGAAAGGATTGTTCTGGGACTGGGAAAGTCTGAATTCTGTTTTCAGTTCCCCCATTTATTAGTTATGAAACCTTGGTCAAATTGCTTAACTTCTCTAGACCTTAATTTTCTTGCTGCTAATGACTTTCCTAACTCTAATGCTGTGGTAGGATCAGAAAAGAGAGCAATAAACAGGGCTGCATCTCACTGGGTTGCGTGAGGCTCAGAATGAGATGCTAAATGTAAAGGTCTTGGGTGAACTCAACAGCACTTCCCACACGTACAATTACTCCTCTCTGGCTGGTTCCAGATGTCAAATCAGATGCTATGGAAAGCTGGAGAAGCCTATTCTTGTGAATTCCTAGTACCCTCCAGAATCCAAAGGAAAAACATCCAGCCAATTGTAAATCTGTACATCTCACAGAGTTCTTTTTAAGGCCAAAATAAAAATTTTACTTATTCCAGAACTCGATGGAAATAAAATGAAGGCTGCAAGAACATTAAACGCTTAACCTATGATTTTCTTGCTCTTGGGAAATATAAAAAAACGGATGCGTTCTATTCTCTGGTCCTGTGTCTACACATAACGAAAGATCTCTTTTAGCATCCAAGATGACTTCAAGTTCAGTGGGAATAAATAGCATCACTCTAGCAAATATGATGAATTCTTGTTTTAATAAACTGAATTTTCACCGCCTGTTTCTTGCAAAATTAAGAATTGTAAACATATGCTTTCCAGGAAAAGTAGTCATATGCTTTGCTTTCATCTGGACTAAAATATGATCGTTTTCCCAGCACAGAGAAAAACAAAGAAGCCTGGTCTATATTTAGCACTGCTCCACGACCCAGGGGCCAGCTGGCAGCAAAGAAAGGAACTTGGATGTTGGGTATGGAGGTAGCCTCAAGACTGCAGCTCTTAGGAAGGACTCCAAGGAGTGTCTTCATTTGAAGGTCTGCTCACTACATCTGTTTTTCCTCCTTGAGTTTGCCTTTAGAATTTCTGAATGTCCTCTGAAGTAACTTGCCTTCTTATTTTTTTTAGGTAGGCAATTCCACTCATTACCTTCTAACTTTTGATTTCAAATCAAACGTTTCTCTCGTTAAAGTTTTTGTTTATTCAAAAGAACCTTAAGCTTTAATTCCAGCAGTGACTGTCTTCCAGAACTTTATGTGATAAGAGGGATCCTGAAAAGCCAAGCATGTCGTTAAATTTTGTCAATGGAGTTGTGCTTCGTATGCACTAAGAGATTTCTTCAAAGCATGGCGAATCCTTTATAAAAGAAATGTCACTTCCAAGTAATAATTATTTTTTATTATTATATAATTATATATGTAGGTTAAAGCCATAAAGTTGTCTGAAAAAAGTTGTCAGCAGATAGGAAAGTGTTGCTCAACAAACACAAATTCTGGTTATACTGCAGAGCCACACCGCTGTCTTGTTGGAAAGCTCTTTTAAGGAAATGCACCTGGTGAGTCTCTTGGGGGTGGCTTCTCACAAAGAGGGAGTGTCTGAGCAGAGAGGGCAGGGTCTGTTCCCAGAACAGAACTCTGTTTACCAGAGTGGCGGGGTAGATGCAGGCAAAACAGAACTCCGTGCGTTCCGGGGAGGGAGCGAATCTGTGCGTCCCCCGTGCGCCCGCACGGGTGAGCATGCGCACGCGTGAACATGCGGACGGACGTGTGCGCGCCGTGGGTTCCTGCGCGGTTGCGCGCCCGCATGAGTGCGTGCAGGCGCAGGAGGAGGTGCTCTGTTTGCCTGTTGGTGGTTGTCATCCACGGACGGGAGGGCCCCTTTTATGCTTCTATTGGGTTCCCAGTAACCTCTACAGCTGCGACGTGAATAAAATCGGGTGTGATGCCTTTTCCAAAGCATGACTCAGTTTCCAAACTTACAGAATTGGAGAGAAGGAAAGGAAGAAAAAAGACGATGAGGAGGTTTGGTAGAAGGTAAGTTGCGGATACCATATTCTGTAACATGAAATTGTCCCACTAAGATGATTCTGAATTCATATGGTACAATCCTAAGGAAAAAGGCTGCTGAAGAACATTTTCAGGGGCCAGAAAACTTCAGTGAGTACCTAGTATTGATTAGGAAACCACTGGATGGAGGATGGGGGCCCCGCGTGGCCTTGGGAGCACAGTTCATCTTCCTGAGAGAGAAGATGCTGGGCAGTTCTGTGTCAGCCGGTGGGCCGAGCTGGGCTTCATGACACTGTAAGTGGGGAGGTTACACGGTTCACAGTTTATACCCTCAGTTATATTTTCGCCATCTGGACTTTGAACCCCGAGCTCCATCATTTACTTGTGAAGGGACTGCACAATTTACTCAACTTCCCCGAGCGTCCACTTCCATTTGCCTGTCTGCAGAATGGAGATAAAGATGCCTTTCCCTCAGTGGTACTGTGAGAAAATAAATGAGATATATTGGGGTTTATGAGCTGCCCTCTCCTTTCACTTATAATTCTACCCTTTGGTGAGTGGTTTTACAAAAGATAACTGTCAAGAACGAAGTTTGTTTAGGTTAGCTAGTTGTGATTCCCCCATAGGTCCAGTTAGTAAACTGAGGAAGATAAGATTCTTGAGTTCTGGACATCTGTCATATAATCCAGATCATGTACGCCATTTAGCCTCTGCTGCTGACTGTGCTGAGTCCTGAGCGCTCTCACTCCCAGTGACCATCCCGGTCAGAGGGGAGTAAGCAGAGGTCAGGAGAGAAGGGGCCTCGTGGTCCCAGGAGCAGGAGGTCCCTCTGGTCCTGCTCTTGACTGTTAATCTCTGTAGGTTTCTGTCTTCAAAACAGTGCCTAGACAGAGGGCCCTCAGCTTCTGTCTGGTGTAAGGGCTGAGAGTGTTTTCTGCCCTAGACTGCCCGGACTTTGGTGCTGGCTCTGGAGTTACCAGCGAAGTGCCCTCACCGAACTACTTCTCTGGGCCTGTTTGCTCATCTGCATAATTACAGTATAGATGCTTACCTATATGATTTTTGTGAGGATTAAATAAGTTTATGTATGTAAACTGGCTGGCTCATAGCAGTTAGTACACATTGACTTTGATTATTGTAATGGTGATGGTTAATATTGTGGAACATTCCCCAGTGCTGGATTCCAGGCACATCCTTGTCTGCTGAATGCGCTGGAGAAGGTACAGAACCGTGAGGCCTGGAAGCCATTGTAGGATAATGAATCCCACAATCCTAGAGCCAGAAGTGCTCACAGTTACCTCAGCCAGCAGCCTTGGAAGTAATGCCTAGACCGAAGTTAGGAAAAAGTTACAGGAGATTCTTGTTTCTTTATGGCACTCTGGCAATATCGGTTTATATTCTCTGATGTACTTGGTGGAAAAAAGAAAAGAAGAATGTTTTTCTATTACTTTTTTCCTTCCAACCAGTCTTCATCACCAAACTCACAATCAATCAATACATCCATCATGAATCTTACTGCAATGAAATGAAGAACATATTTTCATTTTATTATCAAGCTGTATGGTCTAGTGGTTGAAACTACACGTTTTGAAGTTTACTGCATCTGAGTTTGATTTGAGGCAATTTACTTGAACTCTGAGAGTCCATTTCTTCATCTTTGAAATGGGGTAATGAGGGTGCCTGCCTCACAGTGCCATTGCAAGGATTCTATGATAAAATGCCAGAAAGTTCTCAGTATGGGGCCTGGAATTTACTAATCATTCAGTAAGCATTAATTTCTACAGTGTTTCAAAAATACTGCCAAGGGGTGCTTGGCAATATAGGCATTACCATGAAGTTGTGAGAAGCTGGCTCGCCCTGAGATTGGAAGGCCCACAGCCCTCACCTCAAAACACCCAAAACCCAGGAGGTGTTTCAGCAGAGCAGAGCCTGCCCTTCCCAGCGTGTCTTCCTCTGGGTCAGGGTCCAGAAAGCCAGGAGCAGGTTTGCAGGGCCCAGTGCAAAGTGAAAACACAGGGCTTCTTGTTCAAAAAGTGTTAAGAATTTCAAGATGGCATCAACAAAGCATGAAACCAAGTGTGAAGCCCCACTGAGCCTGGGTCCCACGCCCTGCTCAGGCTGCCTGCCCCGAAGTCAGCCCTGGCGAGGAGGGAGGGGGGTGTGCTGAGAAGGGGGGGCTCTGCCTTAGAATAAAACTGTTGATTTAGAGCACAAAGGGCTCACACTGCTATCCCACGTCATAGGGACACCCACATTATAAACCTGCTTCTTGAGAGGTGTGCCCCATGCTGTGTGAAAGGCGGGTAAGCAAGTGGCTGCTCATTTGTTGAACTTCCTGGTTGCGGAAAGCGAGGCCAGCAATTTAGGGTCGTGGTACTAGATAAAACTGACAGGCTGTTTCCAGCTCAGTGTGCTGTATTTAGGGTTAATCCTGGTTTATTAGAGGAGTAGCAGGGACATGTGAAAGACGCCTTGGAAGGGCTCCACGTTGCAGCCTTGACATCTCATAAAACGGGCTGTCCACACCAGTCCCTGGCACAGCTTCCCACGGTACATCAGCCCAAGGAGGTGGCAGAGGCGCCCTGCCAGCGGCTCAGCTCTCACTTCCCTGCAGTGGCTGAAGCACCAGCACTGACTCCTATGGAGCTCTCAGGCCTGCAGCAAATGCCCGGCCCAGGGAAGGGAGCAAGGGCTGTGTGGGAAGATGTGCCTGGAGAAGTGGGAGGGGCTGGAGGGAAGGGATGGGAGAATGACACGGATAGAGCAAGTTACTAATTAGCACTGAGCTAGGGAAGCCTGCTTGCCGGGAGCACTCACTCCCTCCCAAGCTGCCAGAAGCCTGATGGAGGAATTGCTATCTGAACTCCAAGTAAGTGTTCTCTCAGGCAGTTTGTTAGAGCAACTGTTAGACAACAGTACGCAGGGTGCAGTCGGGAATAATGCACCACATGATCCAGAGTCCTTTCAAACACCAACGGTGGGTGATGCATTAGTTAATCTGTGGAACATGAGGGAGGGTTTTTCAATTCTGCCAAACATGGGGTTCCCTCCCCATCTTATCTCAAGAGCCGCACAAATAAAGACATATCCCTGTACCTTCGAATGTCATTTTGACCCTTGAAAAGAGTTGACAAGACCCAGCCCAATTCATCTCCAATCCTTGGTTGTGGCATCCAGGTGACTGAGCTGGGCAGCTGAGTCAGTGAGTGGAGGGTGCTAAACCAGGTTTCCAGGGCTCTCAAATCCAGGTGTGTGGCTCTGAGTTTATGTGCCTTGGAAATTTTTCTACAGGGCGTAGTCTGCGCAGAGCAGAATTGGGAAAACGTGCTTGTACGTGACACCCGCTGTGAGATAGACATCTAGGCCCCTTGTGGAAAGGACAGCAGGCCTTAGTGGATGGGCAGTGCGGGGTAGCTGGAACTGTGCTAACCTCTTCTTCCTCATTGTAACTTTGTCTCCAAGAGCCTCCAGGGGCTTTTACAGAACTTTTACTCCTGCCAAGAAGGAGCTGGTAAACATTTCTGAGGCTTTTGGGTTTGCAAGTTTTGGGTTGTTTCTCTGCTCATTTTTCAGGAATTAGTATCTTGAAAAATATTTTTAGAGCATTTTGCTTCAAAGATTCTTGCTCCCTTAACACAGAGATTTATGGCTGACATAGATTATATAAAACTCTTAGAACTCTTCTGAATAAAGATGCTCAGGACCATAACAAATAGGATGAACCCAGGGAAGATTTGCTTTTAAATCATTCTGTGACTGAAAGCTCTTTAATAAATTCTCCGATGAAAGATTACTGAAAAAAAATTCCTTTGGATGGGTTTGAACATCCAAAAATTAAATATCATAATTTACACTCCATTATAAATATTTTTTTCTTAAAGTGAGAGACTAATGTAAGTCAGGACAACCAACTATGTCATCTGTTAAAATAGACATAATTTTATATCGGTTGTTTATCATAAGGAGCACAGTGAATTGCAGAGCATTTTCAATTCAGCCCTGTTGCCCAGAGGAAACATGAAGTTTACCAAACCCAGGAAAGAGGTGGGGTCCAAAGGTAGGGGCCGGGTGGGCCCTGCCTGGCCGGCAGCCTGTACAGCCAGGTGTCCTTACCTCGGGGTCACTTGGCCCCTAGACCTGACCCTTTGCAGGGTGAGCAGGGGAGAGCCAGGCAGAGAAGGGTTTTATTGATCGGCTGATGATAAATTTATTCACTTTAGCATGTAATGATGAACATTTTGATGATTTCTGGACTTCCGCTAGTATAAATAATGTTAAAATGAATAACCCTTTTGTATGCCTTTGCATACTTTTTGTACTTATAAATCCTTAGAAGAGCCAAATTCTTACCTAGTTGATGCTTATGTGCATTTAAGACTGCCAATTTGCCTTCCAAAGGGGTTGAACCAATTTATAAACCTGCCAGAACCTTATGAAAATACGTGTCACCTCACACACATGCCAATACAGCATGCTATTCAACTTTCTGACCTTGATTCATCGGTTAGGTGAAAATGGCATCTCAGGTCAGTAGTAATTTGCATGTGTATTTTCTTTATATATGAAGAAAATTATCCCTTTGTCTATTATCTATGTTGCAAATACTTTTCCTATGTTGCAAATACTTTTCCTGATTTCTTACCTTTTCTGTTACCTTTTTTTTTTTTTGGTACTGGTTCTATATCTTACAGAAACTTTAAATTCTCATGCAGTAACATTTTCAGTCATACCAAAGGCGCTAATTTTTCAGAATGCTGTGAGAACATTCTGGGATAATAGGTAGGGAAATGCCAGGCATCCAGGGCCTCCCCACCCACCCTTCATGTGTCCTTCCTGCCTGGAGCACATTCTCCTTAGCACAGTGCTTTCCAGAAACATCTAGACAGGGCTTTAGCACATCCACCATTTCATACACCATCCACTGTCCAGGGTGTTCAGCTGCCTTAGGTGGGGTTCCCGAGACCTGGGCTCTGCAGTGGCAGGGTTCCTTCGGTAATGCTCTCAGCATTTGTGAGCAGGTGGTGAAGCAGGGAGGAGGAATAGTTGAACTGAGCTGCAGTTACAACCCAGACGCCAACCACAGGGAGCTCTGGAGTTGGGACAACCCTTCAGACATGTCCCATGAGAGGAGAGGTGGAACGGCCTTGCACCCCACAGAGCCCTGAGATTGCTTGGGAGTTACTTCCAGGGGGAGGTGGGAAGGGAGGTTCCTTAGGGCAGAGCACCTCCCTTCAGCTAAGATCATTCCTGAAGAGGAACCAGGCTCTGAGCTGTCAGCCTGCAGCAACACCCTTGGAAAAGAAGCCCTGCTTTGAAGGGAGGACCTGGTGACTCACCTCAGTCCTCACACCACAGATGACTTTGGCTGCCCCCTCTTTCCACTGGAATCTAGTCCAAGGGGCTCACTGGCCTCACTGCTTTGCCAATTTAGGCTTTCTTCAGTTTGGAGTGGTTTAAATACCTTTTCCGTGACATGGGGAAAGGGCCAGGAGCACAGTCATGGCCGGAGTGAGCACTGCCCTCCCTCTTCGCCCATGGGGTCTTCATGATTCTGACACATTGCATGGAGATTTGAAGTACAGTAAAAAGCTCCCATGATTGCAAATAAAGTGAACCAGACACAGTAATTAAAGATATTAATGTGGCTGCAAATTTAGGGCTTTTAGGAGATTTCGGCTTATGTGTTTCAGCAGTGAAGGAAGGAGAAACAGGATTGCATTTAATTAGTTCAAGGTCCCAGGAGGCCTTGCGTTTCCATGCCTGTTACCCACCAAACACCCTCACACTGCTGGGCTGGGAACTCCTTTCTGGATGGTCTGATAGGCATTGCAAATCTGCTCAGAAGGCCCTTTTCAGAGCCCACAATAGTGTGCCTAGCAAACATCACCACATGTTCTTCGTGCCATTTCCTTTTTCAGGGCGGCTGGCTCTTACTGGAATCAGGTTTGGCTTGCTTTGGCTCCTGGCCACCAGCTGCTCCTGGGCCTGGAACAGGGCACACAGTGAAGAGGGGAGCTGGTGGCAGATGCCGCTGGTTGCCCTGAACACATCCCTTGTGCAGGCACTGTCCTGCAGGCTCCCACGGCTTGGCTCCGTCCTTAGAGATCATGAGCCTGAAAGCAGCTCTTAGTCAGGAACTGTGGGTAAATTATGTGCCTCTGTGCCCCTGGGGTGGGGCAACTCTGACACTTGCCATAGGCTGTCGCATAGGGGCTCTGGTACAACTGAGTCCCAGTTGCATACAGTGAAATCTTGCTTGCTAACACTATGCCCTAGCTTCTTTCCTTCCTCCGTCCACCTCACTCTCCAACTTCCCTTCTGCTATTTCATGGGACCACTTCCCCACTGACCTACTAGCATTCAAATTCTTATCTGCCATAACCAGGCCAGCTTCAGGGTGTTCAAGTTTCCAGGCAAAGGGTTCCATCTGGGAAATCGCTCCCAAAAGTGTATGTTCTGTCTCCTCCCCCATCTTCTCCACCCACAGGAAAAGCGAACCACCATGAAACACAAGCAAACAAGAACAATAAAAATCTTGCAACACCTGTTATATTGCCCACAGAGGATTTGTCCTAATTGACTGGATTGGTCTGCAAATGTATTAGTTCTGACGTGGTTGGATCCCAGCCGTCCTACCCACTGATGCTTACCTTGCAGTTCACACAATCTGCTTGATTCCTGACATCACACCCTGCACACTGTCAGTCTAAACCCCCAAGGACTGGAGAGAAAGGGGGTCTTTGGCAAGGAGTCCAAATGACCTCCAGCCACCAAGGACTTAGTTCTGATAACTCCATGTAATTTTCAATGTGCAATCATTTTCTTTATGTCCATATCAATACTCTGAGCTGATAAAGATTAAAAGGGACAAAACAGGGCCTGAGAGCTTTACAACTCCTACTGGAGTTGCAATGTATTTTCCTATCATCCGTTTGATTGGAAATTTAAGTCATCTCACATTTCAGGAAACTGGTAGCCTCATAAGATACGGAATCTGACAGTTTATGGCTCACTTTGTATCTTGCTGTCTTTAAAGGAAAGGTAGTAAAAACTGAAATTAAGGAAAACAAATAAATACCATAGTCCTCTGATGGTGCATTTTGTAATTATCACATCTGCTGCAAAGTGCCTGAAACATGGCTCTGGAAGGCTGCCGGTGCTGCAGAATGGCTCACACAGTGAAGAGAGATGGGCAGGAGAGGATGCAGGAAATGAGCTTTTTGCATGAGTTGAACCTTGCGTCTGTGAGTGTTACTGGCCCTTTTTCCTTTTGTTTTTGGTGTAGTTGCTTTGCATGTTTGGAAGCATGTGAGATTCCTGTCCTTCCAGGCCAGTGCCCTGGGATTGCCGGGTCACAGCTCAGAAAGGAAATGGGCAGAAACAGTCAGCGGGGCTGGTGTGCAGGCCCCCTGAGAGAGAGGTTGGGGGAAGACAAGGCACAGAGCAGCAGCTCTTGCTTGTGAAATCACTGTTTGCTTTGATCCAGGAGGACAAATCAAAAATTTGAAGTTTGATTATATTATTTAAAATTATAATCATGGAAAAAGATTAATTAATAATAAGGTAATGGGTATGTTTGTTATGTGCCAGCGACTGTGTTTAGCACTTTATGTGGAATATTTCATTTCATTCTGACATCCTTCAGAAGTTATTATTCCCATTTGAAATCAAGGCTTCTAGAGAACACAGGACTTGCCAGTGGAATCAAGGGGTTTGGCCCTGCTCTGCAGTGTTTGGATCTGAGCTGGACCACAGCCACTCCAGCACAGCTTTTTCCAGCCAGTGAAGAGAATGGCGGCATGAGCCCCTGCTTCCTCCCTCCTGGGTGGCCTTCCTCCAGCACCCAGAACCTGGCCAGCTCCCCTTCACTCTGGGTCACTCCCATCTACCTGGTTTGCTGTGGAATCCTTCTGCTCAGTAAGATTTAGTAAATAGCTGACAGTGCTTGACCGAAGGTTCCTTCGAGGGTTCTGCATTTTCACCTGGACCCACATACTAAAACCAAGGGGCTCATGGACCAACCCCAAGACACGAGGGGGACTGAGTGGTGGGGGGAGAAGAGTGGTTGGAAGGCTAGAGCTGTGTATTCGTTCGGGTTCCTCCGTAGCCAGTTTTGAGCCAGCAATTCAGCTGGGAGGCGAAGGAGCCTCAACCAATGGCCTGAAGGAATAAAACGGGAAAGGCTGGGAGTCACTAAAGCCTGCTTTATCAAGCAGTTACCTCTGTGGGCTGCTGGAGCTTCCTCCCCACTGGAGAATCCGGTCCAGGGGGTGAGGGAGCTTGGGTATTTCCACGCTACTCCCTTGGTCATGGGTCGAGGGCGGCTTGGCTGAGAAGGTTAATTCTCTGCCGCTGCTGGCCCGCCAAATGGGCGGGAAAGCAGGCTTCAGTGGTTGGAGAAAGCCCTCAGGCAGGGAAATGCAGGTGCCGGCACTTGGAAATGAGGCTGGAAATTACTGGCTGGAAAGGACAAGGGGATGTGGGAAGGGCACTGGGGCCCTGCCTGACCTGCCTCAGGCCACCCTGGTCTCCTTGTTAAGAGTTTCCACAGGCTCTCAAGTTAGGAGTTTCATCCCGAATAGGCATCCCACTTAGCCCCATGTACATAAAGCAGCATGTTTTTTCTTCCTAGGCCCAGATAGTAAAAGAACAAACTGGTCTCGGATCCAAATTGAGACAGTGTGTGTGTGTGTGTACACGTGCATATGAAGGTGGCAGTGGTTATATAACTGTCTCCTACACACTGGAGGAAATAACGAAAAAGTACCCGTTTGGTGTGGGTTAGGTATTTTCTATAACTTCCCTTTTCTTCTTACGAAGCTTTGATTTAAAGGCCGCAAGATCCTATTATTGCTTCGAAGTCTCTATATAACACAGTTGAAATTGTCTACTGCTCTGCATGACAGCAACCAATTCTAGGTGTTCTACTTTTTAATGCACATACTTATTCAAGTGACAATGGGACAGGGTCCTGGTGTGTTATTCTGTGACTACTTTAAATGATAGTTCCAGCACTTTTTAATCCACTCATTCTAATGAGCCCTTTGTAATGGTAATGGGTAGCCAGCATCCTGTACACAGAGAACTTTGAAGCCTCTGTATGCCCCCCAAATGATTTTTTAAAGAAACAAAATAACTAATTCATTCACCAAATAGCTGTTTCTGGAAACAATGGTTATTTGGCTGAATTCAGAGTTCCCCTTCATCTGCAAATTAATTTGTGTGTATATGTGTGTGTGTAGTCCAGATGGATACAAGCCATTGTTATCAACTAACAAAAAATAGGCGCTGGAGCAGACTCACAGAACCCACGAATGGACTAACAGTTACCAAAGGGAAAGGGACTGGGGAGATGGGTGGGAAGGGAGGGATAAGAGGGTAAAAGGGGCATTACGATTGGCAGACATAGGGTGGGGGGGCACGGGGGGGACTGTACAGCTCAGAGAAGACAAGTAGTGATTCTCATCTCACTACACTGATGGACAGTGACTGTAATAGGGTTGGTGGGGGGGACCTGATGAAGGGGGTAGTTTAATCACAATATTGCTCATGTAATTGTAGGTTAATGATACTAAAATAAAATAAATTGTAAAAAAAAAAATAGGCGCTGGGACAATTTCTAAATACTATGTCTGCACTGGACATTTGTGGGGATTTGGGGAGGATTGGTCTTTATAGAATATATATCTCCTCCTTATTTTGTGGGAATTTCCCCAAGGTGTGTGAGTATTTGTAGCCTGGTCTACCCTCCCCCACACGTGAGAGCCAGGGTGGTCATGTGAGCTAGGCTGGGCCAATCAGAAGCTCCAGATGCTTTCATGCCTTGAGCCATAAATGCAAAGAGAAAGTGTTGGTGCACATCTTCCGTGGGAATAGTGGGCATAATGGTGGGTATACATTGGTGACAATCACACTGCTAACATCCAGATGTGATGGTGGTGTGGCAGATTTTGTTTCCTGTTTCTTGGCCCTCTGGATTACCTCTATCTATTCATTTAAAAGTATTTTTATTAAGTGCCTGTTCTGAGCCAGCTGCTGTTTTAGGTGCTGGAGATAGAGAAGTGAATAAAACAGATGAAGTCCCTGGGATAGTTTATAAAAATAAAAAATTCTTCTCCCTGCATCTAGGACCCTGCAAAGGCATGTGTTGGGAGCTTCCAACAAAGAAGCAAAATTTATTTTTTCTACTCCTCTAATCTGGGTTGGATAGGAGCATTGTTACAAATGTGACTCCCTCAGAGGCCTGAAATCCATTAGAACTCTGAGCATCACATGAACAAGCTAGCCAGCTAGAGGATAAGAGGTCACATGGAACAGAAACAAGACAGCCTAGCCAGGAGCTGGTCAGCCTTCTGTTGACCCAGTGAAGGAACGTAGATGTTGGAGTAAGCTTCTGTCAAGATCTATCAAAGCTACCCCAGACCTGAGAACCACCCAGCTCAGCCCAGTCCAAATTGCCAAATTGTAGAATTAGGAGCTAAATAAATGGCTCTGTGTTTAGCCACTACATTTTGGAGTGGTTTATTATTCAGCAAGAGTCCACTGGTACAGTCTCTACTTTCATGGCATTTATATTCTAGTGGGGTCGATTGCCTATGCAAATATATACCATAGTCTCAGCTTGTGAAAATGTTACAAAAATTTTAAAAAGAGAAGAGGCATAGAGCAATCAAGGAAGTTTTCTGAGAAAAAATGTTTGAAAAAAATGTGAGGACTGAATACCTGGAGAGCAGGTATTTCAAAGAGGGGACAGTAAATGCAAATGCCCTGAGGTAAGAACATGTCTGGTGCATGTGGGGGAAAGTGAAAGAAGGCCAGCTGTGAGATGAGAGAGAGAAAGGGTAGGAAATGAAATAGGAGAGGCAGCCGGGGGCCAGTAATCACTGCAAGATGGATCAATGCATCCATGTTTCATGGTGAAAGGATCTTTCGAGACGCATGAGGTATCTGAGCAGCACCAGCTCTAAGGAGGAAATGATCAGGAAGGCAAAAATGAGCAGGTCCAGCCCTGCACAAAAGTGGCAGAAAAGAGAGGAAGGTAGTGAAACGGTTGAGAAAAGAATACTAAAAATATAATGGACAACTAAGTTCATTTCTCTACCATGAGCTCTTAGCTCCCTCTGTACAAATCACCAACTTTGTGGATTTTTTTTTTTCGAGGAAATTTAAAAATCCATCTTAACTGCTGTTTGCTGACATGCTTGCCTATTCTTCCCTCCTCTCCTCTTATGTGATGATGCGTGCATAAGAAGGGACACTGTTTTTTAATTTTAGTCCAGGCCTATGTAATTAGGAAGCTAAATCTGTTACACGAATCAATCCTTTGACTCATTCTACAATCAAACTGAAAGTTTTTATTAAGTATCCAAGTCTGTACCCTTCCACTCTGAGAGATTGTATTGAATCTTCTGCATTGTTTTCAAGTTACACATTATAAACAGAACAATTAATGCAACATATACCACCATGAATTCCCATGTGTCAGCAGTCCAGCTCTGCACGGTTAGCCTCTTTCATCCAGGAACCCTTCCAGCACAAATCCATATACCACTTAGTTTTGTGACATAGTAATTTAATACAGAATATCCTGGTGTTCTGAAATGACTGATCCACTGTAACCATTCCTGGTGGTGTGAGGCATTCAGTGCCAAGTGGCAGGTGAGGGCCAGGGGGCTGTGCGGAGTGGTTTCTGAGAGAGTGTGCCAAGGCCAGAGCATAAGGCGCGTCCAAGCACAGTGGCAAGGCAGAAGAGACCCTGAGTGGTCATCCACAATTAAAGGTGAGAGCCGCAAGATTGGGACTCCATGGAAAAACCAAAGTGGGGGACCAAACAATGGATTGAAGGGTAGTCTGAGGTGACTGGGGGCCGGAAAACAGGTCCCTCTGTTCTTTGCTCAGTGCGTAGGCAGGTAAGATGCCAAGAAGGAGCTAGAGGGGATGAGGAATGCTTTTCCAGGGAAGAAAATGTGAATGTGGGCCTAGAGGGCTGGGGTCTCTCCTAGTGCCCCAGGATTACTCAGGGAGAAGACGGGTACAGAGGGGAGCAGAGAACGTGCAGCCTCACAGTGCTGAATGGAGAGCTCATTTAGGACGGTTCTGGCAACCAGGTGGCTGTGGATACTGCAACGGGGCCCCAGGTGCAGTAGGTTCGTCGCCATGTACATGGTTTCAGCTTGCACAGCCTCCAGAGACGGTGCGGTCCGGAGAACTGTCTGTGATGATGGAGGTGTTCTGTGTGCTTGCGATTAGGGTAGCCACATGCAGCGACTGAGCCCTTGAAATGTGGCTAAGGTGACTACGGAGCTGAACTTTAAACTTTATTTGATTTTAATTAATTAAAATATGAATTTGAATAACCACATGTAGTTAGTGGCTACCAACCCTGTTGGACAGCACCATTCTAGAACTTTTTCTTTTCAGGGCCTCTGCCCCTGACCTGGTGATGGGAATATTATGGAAGGCCAGGGACCCCATGGAAGCAGAGACTTCTGTTTTGTTCTAAGACCCAGAACAAAGTCTGGCACAGAGTAGGTGCTCAGTAAACACTTGCTGAGTGCATTAATTACTTAATAAGGACAACCAATTACCCATAACCCTCTTAGATCAATCATCATTTCCAAAATTGTACCAAACTGCCAGTATTAGATTTTCCTTCTGGGGATGGCTTCTGGGTCTGGGATGATCTATAAAAATGATCTTTGAAAACCCCTTGCTAAGGACAGGACCGAGACAGAGTCTCCATCCTGACTTCCTTCAAATGATTCTCTCACTTCAGGCTTAGTCATTATATATTTTAAAAGGTGTTTATTCTTTGCAACACTTACAGAACATAGTATGGAAAAACTAAGCTGACACACTGGCAATTCTCTCCCTTTCAGAGGACCACTGGTCTAGTTTCTTACCACATAAAAATAGTCACAATGGCTCTCATTGATTAGGTGCCACCCACTATGTGCCAGGGACAAAACTAGACACTTTGTAAATTGTATTTCTAATCCTTATGACAGTCCTACAAGCAAAAATCTCCATCTCCACTTATAAATGAGGAAGCTAAGGCTCAGAGATCTTTAATTTTCGTGTCCAAGGTCACACAAATCCACGTTGTTGAGCTGTGTGCCTCCAGAGCTCATATGTGCTTTCCACCACACCACACTGACTCGAAATGCTGCAGTGGTAGCCTTCAAGGGGCCCAAGAACATAGGAATATAGTAAAGAAATAAAGTACACTGCAGATTGCTGCTTTCGAGAATATATAACTCTGAAGAAAACAACCCATTATCGTAACAAGTTTCTTCTTCCCCCAGCCCAATTTTAATTATGCATGCCACATAGAAATGACAGCCAGTGAAACACAGGCCTGCCCAGTGGAAGAGGTGGTATTTCTCCTAGATGATGAATTGCCCCAAGTAGGTTATAAATCTGAGAGAGCTTTATGAAGGATACCTACTGAGAAGAAAGATAAGAGTTTCCATTGGAAAACTGGAGAAGAAGGGTGGATAATTATTGTGGTAAGTTTATTTATGTTGTCACTTTGAGCTTTTATGGGAAATCCTAAAAGCCACATCTCTGGAGCTGGAAACTTGGCAGGAAGACAAAAGAAAATGTCTCTTTTCTGTCCAAGGGGTTACTAACACAATGGCCAGAAATGGTTGAATGTCCCGCGCAACCTCCCGCCAGCAGGAATGAGCACAGGACAAATAG
>JAQQAC010026146.1:0-13751 GCA_029783875.1 Phataginus tricuspis
TTTGTACGGGATACTAGCATTTGCACATAAGACAAAGAAATGACCTAAGAATTCTCACCAGCGAAGGACACCATTCACTTTTACATGTCAGCTCAGAATGTCAGTATTCGAATTTGCAGACCAAATGTGGCCTAAAAATTCTCTGGATATAGCCTCACCTATTCTTGTTTTTTGTTTTTTCCTTAATGCTTAATCTTATAAAAAGTTCTACTGATTCTTACACTAATCAGAGACACATGTAAATGCAGACAAATATTATTTCATCACATTGAAATGTAAGCAGAAATTCAGGGACATTGAAGACAAAGGAAGCTCTGGTATTCCAGAATTTTGCCTTTCTGAGAGTCATAAAATCCACTGCAATGGGGAAGTATAAAAAAGGGACAGATTAAGAAGAAACTAGGTGCTATTCTGGTCCTCTCTGTGTGGTTCCATTTTACAGCCTAAAACATTGTCGTCAGAATATCAAATATCTTCATTTTCAAACATAAGAGTTTAAACACATTCCAACGTTCATGAGAATTATTTCTTAATGATCTTGAATTTTATTTGCCTATACTATCACGGCCCTTATTTAGTGTAATTAGCTGCCCACATTTAGAAGACATTAGAATTCTCAGAAATATGGAAGCCAAATTGAGTCAGTAACATTCTACCTGAGTTACCTTGTTAAAATGAAATTTTTAAAGAAAATAAATGTTAAAATTTTTTTTAATTTTGGTATCATTAATCTACAGTTACATGTGCAACATTATGGTTACTAAACTCCCCACTTCATCAGGTCCCCCCACATACCCCATTACAGTCACTGTCCATCAGTGTAGTGAGATGCTATAGAATCACTACTTGTCTTCTCTGAGTTGTACAGCCCTCCCCATGCCCCCCAACATTATGTCTGCTAATCGTAATGCCCCTTTTTCCCCCTTGTCCCTCCCTTCCCACCCATCCTCCCCAGTCCCTTTTCCTTTGGTAACTGTTAGTTTATTCTTGGGTTCTGTGAGTCTGCTGCTGTTTTTTTCTTTCAGTTTTTTTCTTTGCTCTTATGCTCCTCATATGAGTAAAATCATTTGATACTTGTCTTTTTCCACGTGGCTTATTTCACTGAGCATAATACTTTCTAGCTCCATATGTTGTTGCAAATGGTAGGATTTGCTTTCTTCTTATGGCTGATTAATATTCCATTGTGTATATGTACCACATCTTCTTAATCCATTCATCTACTGATGGACACTTAGGTTGCTTCCATTTCTTGGCTATTGTAAATAGTGCTGAGATAAACATAGGGGTGTATCTGTCTTTTTGGAACTGGGCTCCTGCATTCTTAGGGTAAATTCCTAGGAGTGGGATTTCTGGGTCAAATGGTATTACTATTTTGAGTTTTTTGAGGAACCTCCATACTGCTTTCCACAATGGTTGAACTAATTTGCATTCCCACCAGCAGTGTAGAAGGGTTCCCTTTTCTCCACATCCTCGCCAACATTTGTTGTTGTTTTTGTTTTGGATGTTGGCCATCCTTACTGGTGTGAGGTGATATCTCATTGTGGTTTTAATTTGCATTTCTCTGATGATTAGTGATGTGGAGCATCTTTTAATGTGCCTGTTGGCCATCTGAATTTCTTCTTTAGAGAAGTGTCTATTCATGTCCTGTGCCCATTTCTTAATTGGATTATTTGCTTTTTGTTTGTTGAGGTGCATGAGTTCTTTATATATTTTGGATGTCAACCCCTTATCGGATATGTCATTTATGAATATATTCTCCCATCTGTAGGATGTCTTTTTGTTCTACTGATGGTGTCCTTTGCTGTACAGAAGCTTTTCAGCTTGATATAGTCCCACTTGTTCATTTTTGCTTTTGTTTCCCTTGCCCGGGGAGATATGTTCATGAAGAAGTCACTCATGTTTATGTCCAAGAGATTTTTGCCTATGTTTTTTTCTAAGAGTTTTATGGTTTCATGACTTACATTCAGGTCTTTGATCCATTTTGAGTTTACTTTTGTGTATGGGGTTAGACAGTAGTCCAATTTCATTCTCTTACATGTAGCTGTCCAGTTTTTCCCACACCAGCTGCTGAAGAGGCTGTCATTTCCCCATTGTATATTCAAGGCTCCCTTATCATATATTAATTGACTGTATATGTTTGGGTTAATGTTTGGATTTTCTATTCTGTTCCACTGGTCTGTGGGTCTGTTTTGGTGCCAATACCAAATTGTCTTGATTACTGTGGCTTTGTAGTAGAGCTTGAAGTCAGGGAGCGTAATTCCCCCTGTTTGATTCCTCCTTCTCAGGATTGTTTTGGCTATTCAGGGTCTTTTGTGGTTCCATATGAATTTTAGAACTATTTGTTCCAGTTCATTGAAGAAAGCTGTTGGTATTTTGATAGGGATTGTGTTGAATCTGTAGATTGCTTTAGGTAGTATAGCCATTTTGACAATATTTATTCTACCTAGCCAAGAGCATGGGATGCATTTCCATTTGTTAGTGTCCTCTTTAATTTCTCTTAGGAGTGTCTTGTATTTTCAGAGTACAGGTCTTTCACTTCCTTCGTTAGGTTTATTCCTAGGTATTTTATTCTTTTTGATGCAATTGTGAATGGAATTGTTTTCCTGATTTCTCTTTCTGTTTGTTCATCGTTAGTGTATAGGAAAGCAACAGGTTTCTGTGTGTTAATTTTGTATCCTGCAACTTTGCTGAATTCAGATATTAGTTCTAGTAGTTTTGGAGTGGAGTCTTTAGGGTTTTTTATGTACAATATCATGTCATCTGCAAATAGTGACAATGTGACTTCTTCTTTACCAAACTGGATGCCTTGTTTTCTTTGTGTTGTCTGATTGCCGTGGCTGGGACCTCCAGTACTATGTTGAATAACAGTGGAGAGAGTGGGCATCCCTGTCTTGTTCCTGATCTTAGATGAAAAGCTTTCAGTTTCTCGCTGTTAAGTATGATGTTAGCTGTGGGTTTGTCATATATAGCCTTTATGATGTTGAAGTACTTGCCCTCTGTACCCATGTTGTTGAGAGTTTTTTTCATGATGTTGAATTTTGTCAAATGCTTTTTCAGCATCTATGGAGATGATCATGTGGTTTTTGTTCTTCTTTTTGTTGATGTGGTGGATGATATTGATGGATTTTCGAATGTTGTACCATCCTTGCATCCCTGGGATGAATCCCACTTGATCATGGTGTATGATCCTCTTGATGTATTTTTGAATTCAGCTTACTAATATTTTGTTGAGTATTTTTGCATCTACGTTCATCAGTGATATTGGTCTGTAATTTTCTTTTTTGGTGAGGTCTTTGCCCTGTTTTGGTATTAGAGTGATGTTGGCTTCATAGAATGCGTTTGGATGTATTTCCTCCTCTTCTATTTTTGGAAAACTTTAAGGAGAATGGGTATTATTCTTCTCTATATGTCTGGTAAAATTCAGAGGTGAATCCATCTGGCCTGGAGGTTTTGTTCTTGGGTAGCTTTTTGATTACCGATTCAATTTCATTGCTGGTGATTGGTCTGTTTAGTTTCTCTGTTTCTTGTTTGGTCAGT
Organism: Phataginus tricuspis; assembly: GCA_029783875.1. Classification (NCBI taxonomy): domain Eukaryota; kingdom Metazoa; phylum Chordata; class Mammalia; order Pholidota; family Manidae; genus Phataginus; species Phataginus tricuspis. Next base: position 3,538 of record JAQQAC010026146.1, read on the forward strand.
CTTGGAAGGTTGTATTTTTCTTAGAAGTTGTCTGTTTCTTAATAAATGTTTTTTATAGGAAACACTTTATTTTATAATCACAACAAAACAAAATAATAAAGATATGTAGAACCGAACTGATATAAATAGAGATTCTTGCACCCTTCAATAGTAACTAGTTGCATACATCGTAAGCCCATGGCCTTCTCTTTTCCAAGTCTGTTAATGCCTTGCATCTCCCGAGGTTGAGATTTTTTTCAGGTCCTCTAATGTAATCAACACACACACACACACACACACACACACACACAACCCTCCATATTGCCTGTCTCATTCATCCCACAAAACTTCCATACTTCCTGCCACCCCAAGATTTTCTATGATCTGGGAAAAGCTGCTTCTCTGTTGCCAAACTCAGAATTGATGAAGCCAACATAGTTGTAGCCAGCTGGGTGACTTCGGCCCTGTGGGTCCACATATTGTTGCATGTGTGAGGCGCAGCATGCCACTTGTCCTGGGGTTAGGGCCTGAAACCTAAAAAGATAAGAGATATTGTAGTAGGCATTCAAAATAGATGGTTTCTTGGAGCTTCCAATGTGCCCTAAAACCAGGGAATGCAGAGGCTATATAAGTCAGGCCTGTCTATCATATACTTTTGTCATTAACCCTTAATTTCTAATGAATTAGAACAATTCACCTCTTCAGCTCAGCTCTTCCCAGAAGAATCTCATCTTAGTTTGACTGTACAATTTATCCCATTCCCTAATTTTGGTTCATTAAATAAATGGGATAAAACAGCCTTAAATGATGACTTGCAGGTTTGGAATCGACCTTGATAGTCACGAGAGAAGAAATGTGGGTTTTGAGGTGGGTCAAGACAAAATGAAGTGGTGACTGAAACAAATGATATAAAATAAAAAAAGGACATGTGGGTTGGGGGATGGTAGTTGCCTATATTAGGCAACCAGACCAGAAATGAGCAAATTTTGGGTTATGATGAGAGCATAATGTCAGTGGACACAACCAGAATCTGATCTGTTTCATGTCCTCTTTGGTAATATAGGCCCTGCTTTCTTCCATGGCTATGAAAGCAGCCTCTATTTCATCGGGGGACCTGATGTTCTCTGACTCCTTGTCGATCAGGAATGAGATATACTCCTGTGAAATACAGCCCATCCTGTGGGAGAAATGGATCAGGAACTGTGCTCTCTTAAGACAGAGAGGAAGGCAGTTCCCTTTGTCACCCTACTCAGTGTCTCAGAGATAGAGGGAAGCTGGATTCGCCAAACGCTCTTCCAACTCAGCTCTTTGAAACTAAGCTGTGATCTCTAATTCGAATGCCATCCTCGGCCCTTATAGCTAAATAAACACTGTTTTCTAAGTCCCAGGCTCTGTTTCTACATGGGTCATTCAGCCTGACTCTACATAGCTTGGGAATTTTTCATTAGCACCAATCCTTAGGTACTTAAATAATTGAAAACAATGAAAAGAAGAAGAATGCTCCGTTAAACATAAAAATTACATGACACTGAAATTTCATTGTTCATAAATAAGTATTATATGAACATAGTCATACTCGTTAATTTATGAATTATCAATAGCTGCTTTCTCTCTACAACAGCAGCATTTACAACAGAGACAGTATGGCTTACAAGTGTCTAAAATATTTATTATCAGGCCTTTCACAGGAAAAGTTTGCCAATCTCTGATCTAGATAATAATGCTGCCCTTATGATTGAAACCTAAAGCGGTTAAGATTAAATTAATTTATTTAGAAAAAAATGAATTCTGCTCTTCTGCCCTATGCCTTGAATATTGCATTCCAGATACTTTAGAGGGAATTTTACCAAAAGGATTGCTTTCTGAAGATATTACATAAGATCCAACTGTGAGAATTGGATGATGTGTATACTTGGGATGGGAGCACAGTTTCCTGTTTCATGACAGATTCCCATATAAAAAGAAACAGTCATTCTGTGGGGCAGTCAAGAGAGAGAATGCTGACTCTGGATTCGGTGTGTGTACTGTCTCTGAAGCCCTGTTATCCAGCATCCCAACTCTAGCCCTTGGAGTTGAATTCCCAACACCTAATACCACCCACCCCCTTCTCCAGCCCTGGCCCCAGGTGCCCAGTACCTGGCTTGGATCTGTTGCTCCAGGGTGTGCTGCATTCGCATCCCAAGCTGGTAGAGCTGGTCCCACTGCTGGGCCAGCCCGATGGTGCTGTAGTTGATGTTTACGATCAGAGCCTCTTCTAACCTGTCTCCCAGGTCCTCAGTGTGGGTCAGCTGATGTAACATGGCCTCAATCTCCTTCTGCTTCCTCTAGGAAAAGACAAAAGAGAGGTAGTCCCACAGGGTATGAGCTCTAGACCAAGGGACACTAGAGAAGATACAAAACTGATGAGTTTGGGTTTCCCCTAATTATGCTTTTTCGATGATTTTCATGAACCTTTCTGTCCTCTGTGAAAAATAAAGTATTCAGGAAAAACACTCTACTTCTGTATTCTTCATTTATAAAATGGTGTGAAGTTTAAGTGATATGACTTCTGTCATTCTGGTAATCTGCAAAATAGATAAATCTAAAAGTTTGTGGTTATATAATATGGATAGAGAGGAACAGAATGTCCAGGATCCAGGTATGATCAGCTCCCCGTGATCCATGTCATGACTGTTTTGCACCATTGGCAGCAGTTGAGCTCTTAGGCCTGCTTAAGTTTCCCAGCAGTCACTCTTGGGCCTCTTTCACCAGCTTGGGCAGACGTTCATGGGATGCTTCTGCCGTTCAGGCACATTATATGCCAAATATCTGCATCTGAGCCTTGCTTTATCAAAAGGGGAATATTTTTCCCTAAAGAGGGCAGAAGTGAATTGGTTCTGATGATGAGAATGGGTGAAGGTATTAGATACATTAAAAATGACAATGGTTGTTGTCCTCCAAAGATCAATCCTACTTGACATCTTACTGTTTAGTATTTAAGTTCTCTCATTAGGGAGAAATTAAGTTTAATTATTCTTTTTCTTCCTTGGGGGACAATAATGAAAATAAGGTTAAAAAACACTGTTTCAGCTCCTTGCTTCACTTGATTGTTAAGCAATCATCTAGATCCAATTATATTACCTTACCACATAAATAGTAACAGAAATTTGTGGATGTTCCAGGTTGTAGGCTAGGGGCTTTTGTATTTGTTCACTTACTTAAATCATTGCAATAACTCTATAATATAGGTATTATTAACTCCATTGTAGAGACACAGAAATTGAACTTCAGAAATTTAAGAAAACCAATGACTACGTCCATGAAGTGGTGGCCAATGGATAGAATGCAAATTGTTGGCAGGTTTGGGGCCAGAGTGTTAAGTTAGTGACATTCAGACCAGAGAGTTTACCCAAAAGTCCCAGTAGGGCTGTCGTTCAGCGGTTTATCTTGCACCCCTTAAATTCTGGCAATGTCTTCAGCTAATGAGCACACTGCTTACTTTATGTGCTTCCAACTGGGATTCCAGAGATGCTGTTTCTTGGAGCAAAGATCTGGTTAAAAGCCAGAGGAAAATGTTACTCATAATATCAGAGGTCAGTAGTTCACACAGACCAACCCAAAGCCCCGACACTTCTTTACTTCTGTTACAGGGCCTCTCTGAAATAACTCTTCACACACCAAATTTTCATGAAACCCCACCCCCCTGTCTATTGGCAGCCTCACCAGATAGCTGAGAAGGGAAGTGAGGCATGTCCTCACTTTTCTTGGCCTATGAGAAGGCTTCCATACCTTCCTCATAATTCTTATTCTGAATTATCCCCTTAACTTAATGCAGCCAAGACTCCACTTCTGGGGTGTAGGGCCAGAATGATACACACCGTGCCTCTCCTCACCCCACACTTTAAGTTAGGCACCCTTAGATTCAGATGGAATGAAGATGCCTCAGTACTAAGTCCTCCTTCACTAATTCTTCCAGGATAATATAACAAAACAAACAGGATAATATAAAGTACTTACCCATCCAGAAAATAAGCCCTGGACGTGGAGATCCAGCACAGGAATTGGAAGGGAGAAAATGGAAATCATATGTCAACACGGATTATTTCAGTAATCTTTCTTCAGTGTGATGAAATATTCTAAAACTTCTGTAGCCAAAAATATGAACCTATTCCACCCACTGTTCCAAAGTCCCTCCCACTCTGAGAAGCACAGACCACTCTGGGTGGCAACCTGCCTTAGGGTATGGAGCTCGGGTGTCAGGTGATACGCTCAGGGCTGGGCACACGCCAGTGGGGCATGGTGGGCCAGGGCCAGGGGCCAAGGGAGATGAGCTGTGTTCCCTCTGCCTTCTGTCACATTTCTTTTTAGCCAGAATACAGGATTTCTTGTCGTTCAGTGTCTGATTTACCCTTGTCAGTGAGTTTGTGGGAGCAGCACATATCGAGGCTTCTCCAAACCACCACTTTACTTCTCAAAACTCCATAATTCCGACCCACGTACTAGATACAGTCGACCAACTTTGACCATTTATTATAACATACTACATTCTCTGGGTCTCCTCTTTTCCAGGTTATTTGCCCCAGAAGATGTGATAAATATTACTTTCATGTATAGAGCATTTTACATTTAATGAAAGCAAATAGCATATATTAGCTTGCCTGATTCTCACCACGGCTTTAGCAGTCAGGCAACATAATAGCTTCCTACTAGGTGCTCACAGGAGGCTCTACTTCTGGTTGTGCCAATAAACACATATGTGACCTTGAGCAAGTCAGTTTATCTGCTGAACTTCTTCCCACACTTAGAAATAGGGGTAATAAGATGTGCTCTGTACACTTTCAAGGTTGCTCTGAAACTTAAGTGAACTAATGGATATAGTAATACTTTGTAAAGTGCAGAATTTTATGTAAACATGAAGGACTGTTATTATTTCTGGACTGTAGTTACAGGCAACAGGAAAAAACAGTATCAAGGAGAAAACACAGTGGGGTACGCAATGGGCAGCGGGATAAAATTCTCGCTTTTTGCAAGGATCGATTCAGAAAGCAGTCAATTCTAAGTATAAAGCATGGACAGAACGTGGTGATTTTAGAAGCATATAAATGCTGTGGAAGCCCCTCTTCCTCCCCCACAGGTCTTTCATCCCCTTGGTGAATGGTGTATGTGGTGTAGGGATCATGGGTGTGGAGGTAGCACAACAAACCTGGTCTCCAGGATCCATTTAAGGAAGTCACTGGCTCTCTGTTCAAACTCCTGGACCATATCAGAGTTTCTGACCTGTCTTTCTCCTTCCTTTTGCAGCTCCTGCTCCCGTTCCTAAAATCCCAAACCACAGAGAGTGTGGTGCACATTGAAGACCTTTCTTTCCAGTAATACAATAGTTCCTAGGCTGAGCTGTACATCTTCTCTCTCCCAAGTCTAATCTATCTCCCAAAGTGCCTATGTGCTTACATTTTTTCCAGCCCACTTCTCATCACCAAAAGGTGAAGAAAGCTCATGTCACATCCCATAAATACTTACAGGTGCCTGTAAACCCAAGGCCAGTAACAAATACATTAGTAATAAAGGCAAATCTTCTCTCCTATCAATTTGTTTCTAGGAGAAACTTGGTGTAAATGAATGAAAAATCAGCCTTAAAGGGAAAGGCAGCACCAAGAGTTGCTGTCTAAAATTGGCGAAATGTTTCTCTGTTAAACTTTTAAAATATTTTTCCTGGTTTCTCTGATGAACATCATTACAGACAGACAAAAATGAAATGCAAACACATAAAAATGATCATTCAGGGTCATTTTCAATGATAAGATTTTAGGATTTCTTATGGTGAACTCTATGCTCCAATTCTACCTGGCACATAGTAAACATGCAAAAATAGGTGCTAAAAATGCATAGACAAGTGACTGAGCAAACAAATCATTCATGGGAGAGGCATCTATCCCATCCTTTATCCACTTCTTTTTCTTCTCTGATCTTTTCAGACCATGTGTCTCTGATTTGGAGGTGTGAATCAAAGAAGGAATACCTTACATGGGGGGAATAGATAGACTGTGAACATACTTACAAGTCTCATGAACTTCCCATGACCCATTTTTAGAGCTTTCTCCTGGAGTTTGTGTCTGCTTCCCTGAATCATTGCTCAACACCTAAAAGCATGAACTGTCTAAACAATGGGAGATGGGGCTATACCTACTGGGAACGTAGTTCCAAATGTTTCTTACATCCAGCTCATGACAGCTATTCCAGTGTAATTAGTCATAGTGTCCCTTTCTTTCTCAAACATCCTCAATGTGTATAATAAATTAAGTGGTCACGCTATCACCAAAGGAGGCCTCTGCTGTGCCCTGAGTTACCTTGATGATGTCATGCAGGTGCTCCCAGATCCTTTCTAGCACTTCTACTGTTAACCAGGTGTAAGGGCTGGAGGGCACATTTAAGGTCTTAATCTGCTGGTCCAGTTCCAGCAAATGGTAGAAGGTAGATTGGGCCCCTGCCCAGGAGGCCAACAGAACCTCGTGGTCCTTTTGCAGCTGCCAAATCTCATCCAGGGAGTCACAGCACACAGGCTCTGACAGGTCCTTCTGGGCGTTCTCACACCAGTTGTTGAAAGCTGAAGCCTGGTGTGCAAATTCAATGAATAGGTCCTCGGCCTACAGAGGAAAAAAAAGTAAGATACCTTCATCTCTCCCAATAAAGCCCCTCAGCAAAAGAGAAGACTGATGACTGTCTTCAAGAATCTTTAGAGTCAGCATTCTACGAGGCCAGAACTACAACCAGTGAGGACCATGGGATCATATGGATGGGCATGTGAGTTCGAGGTACAAGCCCTGATCCTACATTTCCTCACTGTGTGAAATTAGTCAAATCTGCCATCATCTATGAATGAGGAGGTTGAATGACTTCTAGAGTTATTGTAGCTGTAAGATTCCAAAAGAGGCAAGGGTCATTTACAATGATAAGACTTCATGATTTCTTGTACTGAATTCTATGCTCAAATTCTATCTGGCAAATAGTAAGCATACAAAAATAGGTGTTAAATAAATGCATGTGTAAATTATTGAATAAAAAAGTCACTTGTAGGAAAGGCTATCCTATTCTCTATCCACTTCTTTCTCTCCTCCGACCCTTCAGACAATGCCCCTCCAATGTCTCTTTGTCTATCCTGAGTTATTTTCCTACCTTTCTTCTAAAACTTGGTGAGGGCTCATGTCACACCTGAATCCCCTGTTTAAACCCATTTCCTACCCTCTAATTTATATACTTATTGCAGCATTACTCTCTGGTGTTATCCATGTGCTCTGAATTGTCTGAATGTTGAACAAGAGAAATTGCATGGATTTTCCCAAATACTAAGTGATCAAAAATAGTTTCAGATTTAAAATGCATCATAGGAGAGTTCTGGGAAGATGGTGGCGTGAATGGAGCGGCAGAATTTTCCTCCCAACATTATATTTATCCACGAAAACACAGCAAATACAACTATTCCTAAAAGAAAGACCAGAACACACAAGAAAGCGCACACCGTGCAGCCACACCTGAGAGGACTCGGCAGCTGGCAAGGCGGGTAAGAAATGGAACTGCGACCCGGCAGGACCCGAGCACTCCCCCAACCCAGTGCACTGGCGGGAGGAGAGGATGCAGGCCCGGGAGATAACCAGCCCGGGCGATCTGCCCCGGGAGTGCGGGTGCACAGAGCATGGTGTGGCAGAGATTGGAGAGATGGAGGGCACAGGGTCTCAGTGGGAATGCACCTGCTTGCTCGCGGCTGGCTCAGGAAAGGAGAAAAGAGAAGAAAAAAAAAGGAGAAAAGTGCGCGCTTTTTTTTTCAGTGGTCTTAAAGAGACAGGAGTCCAGCAGAGAACCTCATTGCTGCGGCACACTCAACCCAGCAGGCTGGGAGTCCTGGAGAGCTTCAGACCCCTTAGCGGGCAACTGGGAAAGGGTAGCCATATTTAGGACTCCCACAGAGCTCAACAGCCTCCCATTCATTATCACCCCGGCCACAGCTTTAAAGGGCCTTGCGAAGTGGCGCGGCCACGGCTCTGGAATAGTGAAGCAACAGCGCCACCTACAGCATTCACACAGAAACCACTCCCAGTGGGCGTTTTTTTTTTTTACGTGTTGCTGCTTTTTCTTTTTCTTTTTCTTTCCTTGCTTTTCTTTCTTTCTCTCTCTCTCTTTTTTTATTATTATTAGTATATATATTTTTATTTTTAATTTTTTTCTCTTCTTTCTTCTCTTTCCTTTTTAAAGTCATAAAGAGCCCAGCTGACATACGTGACAACTACCAACAACCAATTCTATAGCCATGAGAAGACAGAGGAATATGGTACAGACAAAGCTTCAGACACACAGAACCCCTGAGAGAGAACCTGAAGCAATGGCCATGCACAGTCTTCCTGAAAAAGAATTCAGAATAAAAGTCATAGCCATGCTGACGGATCTACAGAAAAATGTGCAAGATCTAAGGGAGGAAATGAGGAAAGACTATGCAGAAATGAGACAAGCCATCGACGGGCTTAACAGCAGACTGGATGAGGTACAAGACACTGTCAATGAAATACAAAACAGAGAACAGGAATACAAAGAAGCTGAGACAGAGAGAGATAAAAGGATCTCTAAGAATGAAAGAATATTAAGAGAACTGTGTGACCAATCCAAACGGAACAAATTCGCATTATAGGAGTACAAGAGGAAGAAGAGAGAGAAAAAGGGATAGAAAGTGTCTTTGAAGAAATAATTGCTGAAAACTTTCCCACGCTGGGGAAGGAAATAGTCTCGCAGTCCATGGAAGCCCACAGATCTCCCAACACAAGGGACCCAAGGAAGACAACACCAAGACACATAATAATTAAGATGGAAAAGATCAAAGATAAAGACAGAGTATTAAAGGCAGCTAGAGAGAGAAAAAAGATCACCTACAAAGGAAAACCCATCAGACTGTCATCAGACTTCTCAACAGAAACCTTACAGGCCAGAAGAGAATGGCATGATATATTTAACATAATGAAACAGAAGGGCCTCGAACCAAGAATATTGTATCCATCACGATTATCATTTAAATATGATGGAGGGATTAAACAATTTCAAGACAAAAGAAAGTTGAGAGAGTTTGCCTCCCATAAACCACCACTACAGGATATCTTAAACGGACTGCTCTAGAGGGAAACACCCCTAAGGCTAAAAAGATGTCACCAGAGAAAATAAAAGCATGGCAAAGAAAGCAGACCATCCAAATACCAACTAAAGGCAAAGAATAAAACACCTAATATATAAAGAAAGGAGTAGGAAGAATAGGAAGGGAGAGATAAAGAAACATCAGACGGCGTTCACAATAACTTAACAAGAAAGTTAAGTTAGATTCTTAGATAGTAAAGAAGCAACCCTTGAACATTTGGTAACCACGAATCTAAAGCCTGCAATGGCAATAAGTACATATCTATCAATAATCACCCTAAATGTAAATGGACTGAATGCACCAATCAAAAGACACAGAGTAACAGAGTGGATAAAAAAGCAAGACCCATCTATATGCTGCTTACAAGAGACTCACCTTAAACCCAAAGATATACACAGACTAAAAGTGAAGGGATGGAAAAAAATATTTCAAGCAAACAACAAAGAGAAAAAAGCAGGTGTTGCAGTACTTGTATCAGATAAAATAGACTTCAAAATGAAGAAAGTAGCAAGAGATAAAGATGGACATTACATAATGATAAAGGGGTCAGTCCAACAAGAAGATATAACCATTATAAACATATATGCACCCAACACAGGAGCATCAGCATATGTGAAACAAATACTAACAGAAGTGAAGGAGGAAATAGACAGCAATGCAATAATTCTAGGAGACTTTAACACGCCACTCACTCCAAAGGATAGATCAACCAGGCAGAGGATAAGTAAAGACACAGAGGCACTGAACAACACACTAGAACAGATGGACCTAACAGATATCTACAGAACTCTGCACCCAAAAGCAGCAGGATACACATTCTTCTCAAGTGCACATGGAACATTTTCCAGAATAGACCACATTCTAGGCCACAAAAATAACCTCAGTAAATTCAAAAATATTGAAATCTTACCAACCAACTTCTCAGATCACAAAGGTATAAAATTAGAAATAAATTTCAGAAAGAAATCAAAAAGGCTCACAAATACATGGAGACTTAACAACATTCTCCTAATGAATCAATGGGTTAACGACCAAATCAAAACAGAAATCAAAGAATATATGGAGACTAATGACAACAACAACA
>JAQQAC010026151.1:0-14886 GCA_029783875.1 Phataginus tricuspis
TTCCCAAGCTCTAGCCCAGGCTGCCTTTCAGGGGTGGGTTTCCCCTGTGCCTGGCTTCGTGTCGGCCAGCAGGAAGCATGAGCAACGGGCGGGGCTGTACACGGTGCTTCTGGCAACTGGGTTTCCTTCCCTATCTGGAGTTTTGAGCAAGCGTGGTCCCTAAACTATGTTTTCACATGCACATCATTTCACTGGTGTCCTTTGAGGGTTAACAGCCAAGAAGTAACAGGTATCCAGAAGAGTGAGACTCTAAATTCCCTTTGAAGAGACAGTCCTGCTGGTCAGCAGCAAACCCAGAGAGAAAAAGGAGCAACTGCGAACATTCCTGCAGAGCCCCGGCCACCCAGTCCTGCCTTCCGAAGACCTATGGGCGACTTGGCAGGTCCCGCTGCTTCGGCTGGCATCCTTTCTCATGCGGTCTGAGTATGGAAACAAAAGGCAAGCAACAAAAAGGCTCTGGGTGCCAGCGGAAGCAGAGGCCAGGGAGCTTCTAGCCCTCAGTGTAGACGGAGGAGAGCTGGCTAGGACAGCGGTCCACAGCGCTGACCTGCAAGAGCGCGGTGTCTTCAGGCCCACTTCGAAGAGGCTCCCCAAAGAGGCTTGAGGGGCCCGAAGGCAAATCATACACTGGAAGGGAAAGAGCACAGGCAGTCAGCACTCCTGCCGGCCACCCCGCCCAGCGCGCCGCGCAGCACACACCGCCCTGGCCCTCCGGTGGTTCTCTCCCCAGGGACCGTAGCGGCCGGAGGCAGACTTGCCACCAGGTGGCCCAGATGAGTCTTGGGGCAAAATGTGGACTGAGGAGAAGTAAAAGTAAAGTGCTCTTGGGGAAGGGAGGGTGGCTTCAGAAAGGCAATGGTATGAATGTCGAGCCATAAAGAAGGATGGGATTCTCAGAGATGGAAGGTAAAGAGAGAACTTCTCAGGAGGAGGAAACAGAGCAAGACAGAAAGGGGCAGGTGGGCACAGGCGCTGGCCAGGCCCAGCTGCCAGGCATGCAGAGACGTGCAGAGACCTCCCTGGGGAGTCGGGTCAGGCCTCGCCCACGAGCTTTGAAGGCCTGGCTGAGGAAGGTAGACTCCATTCCCGAGGCAGCTGGAAACTGTCTAAGGTATCTGAGCAGGAAAGTAGCTTATTTATCCTCCGTTTTTGGAAGGCAGTGCTCATGGTAGCGTGGGCGCAGGCTGGTACAGATGGGGAGCTGACTCCCAGGGGCTACTAGAAGACAGCCGGGAGAGACAATGGTGGCACCCAAGCTGTGGTGGTGAAAGGGGGACTGGAGAAGAAGGTGAGGATGAAAGACATTTCAGGGGCAGGTTCAGTAGGATTCGACGCGGTCCTGTGCTGGGCAAGAACAGTCCAGGCCGGTCACGGAAACTCACTGGGTCTCACCTGCGGGTGTGCCCCAGTTTCTATGTCACAGACCCCACACACCTGTAATGCCCGAGTGAGCTGAGAAGGCTCTGTGGAAAACGTCAAAGCCAGCCTGGCCTGTGGACGTGGGGACCAGGCAGTCCTCGAAGGAAGGCACCACACTGCAAGAGCTGCTGGGCGGCCCGGTTCTCTGGGAGTCGGGGTAATGCGGGGGGCAGAACGTCTGCAGTTGCCCATAAAATCCTGAAATGCAAGCATGCTGGTGAGCCACCGTGGGCCACAAGTTCCAAAGGTCATCCCAGCCCAGCTTGGCCCTCACTCGGCCTGGCTTCAAATGATAAAATGTTAAGCCCACCCATGAAACCTCGGAGCAGGCACTGAAATGCACCCCTTGGCAGAAGCTCTTCCACCATCAGCTCATTGGCTCATGGCAGCGTGAACTCCTGCTCCAGTACCGGAACCTGAAGGGCTTCTAGCCTCCCCAGACTCCCCAGACTCCCCAAGGCGTCCTGGAGACTGAGGGCCTGACCCTCAGAGGACATTCCTACCCAGTCCCTCCCACCGGGTTGTGAGCACACTTTCCTTAACTTCTTTTATCCTATATTCTACTCAGTTTTTCACATTTGGCAAAAACCTGAAGCATGCTCTTATGAAGGCCCGCCTGTCTCCATTCATCTGTCCTTCTAACGCTAATGAATGCACATTCCCATCTTCCCCATTATTCTGGACAGGGGCATAGTATCCCATAGTTGGATGTGCTACAGTATACTTTATTATTATCATTAATCTTTGCCATAAATGGGAAAACTGCACATGAACAAATACATCATGAAGAAATATGAGGAAAGATTTCTTACTATTTGAAAACAATCAGCAACATTCTGAGGCTGTTTCGCTTATCCCTTCCAATTATTTCCTCATGTGATGGGGTTTTCTTTGGGCCCCATGTGGGCCTTTTCTATGATCCTTCGCACTTTCTATGATTCCTTACCTTTCCTTCTTCCTTCTTGCCTTGTGATAAATTTAAGTCAACGGACTATTTTCTTGGGAGTATAACATGCTTTTAAAAATGTCACAGTGAAGTCTCCGTTGAATACAGAAGGGAGAGCTGTAGTTCTGCTGCAGACTCTCCATTGCATTGTGTGCTTCCTCGGCGGGCAAGTGGGACTGTCACTGTCTACTACACTGGGCTATTGTGAAGATTAAATGAGTCACTGGATAATGAAGTCCACATATGCCATTTTAAAGTGCTTTGAAAGTGTCAGTTATTACTGATAGTACAACGGTGTTTCTGGTGGAAAAGGAGGATTAGAGGAAGTGCCCCAGCGTTTCTTCCACAAGCATTAAATGAGGGAAAACACACTTCCTATGATTCCTGGGCTTTGGGTTCCTAGTCCTGGGTGCTTTCCTCCACTGGACCTGCCTCTTCTTCCTCACCCACCTATCAGAAGGCAGGGGGGTGGAGCTTGGGTTCTTTTTAGTTTAAGTACCCGAGGCACCCTGGCACATGCAGCCGGTGGTGCTCACGGCCCCACCATATCTGATCGGCACTCTCCAGGCAGCCCGTGTGATGCTCAGTGACCCTTGGGCAGGAAGTCTGCTCTAAGGTTGCTGGGACTGTCTCCTGAGAATGTGTGCTGGACTGCCCATAAAGACACAGCTGGCAGAGGTTGTGATCTAAGACAGAGGGATCAATGCAGATTTATGCACGGGGCACACTTACATAGTAGAAAACAAAATAATAATATCCTTTATAAGCAGATAGTAGTATATTTTGTATAGAATCAAGAGAAAAATCTACATAAGGTTTAGGGGAGAATAAATGTATGTTAGCAGTATGGACAAGGGAATACCTAAGGAAATTTATGACAAGGCAGGAGAAGAAGGAAAGGGAAACTGTTGGCTCTTCTCTTTTTGATTCCCAAAGGTTTTCTGTCTGATCTCAATAGAAAGATGGGCAAAGGACCCCCACACACAACTCAAATAGTCATATAACTGTTCAACCAATATGGACAAACTGTCAGTCCTCTAGCTATCAAAGAAATAAAAATGAAGACAACAATAAAATACTATATTCTACTTAGTGCATTAGCAAAGATTCTAGAAGTCACTCTCAGTGCTGGAGCGAGAATAGTGAAGAAGTCACTTCTGTGTAGTCTTACAGACATGGCAAAAGACTACAAGTCTTTGTGAGAACAATTTGATGACCTGTACCTAGAACCTAAGCGTGGTCATTGGGAATTTTATTTTTGAGAATGCATCCTAAAAGTATACTCCAAATAACAGAAGAAATTCTGCCTAGAGCTAGTCATCACAGTACAAGATGTCGTAAGAGAATCCTGAAGAGCCAAACGGCCAACCATAGAAAATGATTAAGCAGAGAGTGGTGCATTTATATGACAGGAGTGTTAAGTAGCTATTAAAACAGTATTTACAAGGAGTCTCTAACAACCTGGAAATACCATTATTAGATTCAGATGAACGAAGAAAAGCAAGATACAAAACAATGTGGACACCAGGCTCAGTTACACCGAAGTCTATGTAGGATAGATGGCAAGGCAACACTATGCTTATCTTTGGGTATTTTAAAATTCTTTTGGCTTTACATTTTTCCGCATTTGAGCAGTGGTGAAGAGCAAGCACTCTTGAGCCAGAATTCCTAGGCTCACATCCTAACTCAACTGCGTAGTCTTGATGAATCACTTGGCTTCCAATTTGTGAAATATTGTTGAAGGAGTGCCTACATCTTACTGGGTTATTACGAAGACTAAATGAGTCAATAGGTGCATATAATTTGATGATATAATTAATTATATAATATTTGTATAATACATATTTTAATATAATGTGTTTGCTAAATAAGTAAAATAATAAACAGGTGAAATTATTTTCTAATAATAGAGTTTTCAAAAATAAATAGTGTTTGTTAAGAGAAATAAAATTTTCAGACAGGCAACAATGAAGCCCTTCAACAATAACCAAATGCAAGAACGGACACAGCAGCAGTCACGTGGCTGTTCCCCAGTCCCAGGTGGAATCCTCTAGAAGGTTCCCGGCCCGCTAAGAGACCTGAGCTGTGTACCTGCTGCCCAGGTGGATTCCTAGATCCTGCACTAACCGCCACACCTCCTGATGCCCTCACTCCCTGTGATGCAGGCTGAGTGGCTGGGGAGGCTCCTTGGACCTACCTGACTGGGTACATGGTGGCCTGGCACATTTGAACACGGTAGATCCACCAGGAGGAAAACAGTACCATGAACCATCATGGTTGACTTATTAGAATGTAACGCCTCCTCACTGAGGAAAATTGACCATATTTGCTATTTATATCCCTATGCTGGCTTTGCCAAAATTTGTCAGCCATAAATTCCCTGATAAGAGTTCCTTAGTGTAGTAATACCCTTCCAAGAAGAGGAGACATTCCTTACTAAACCCCCACAGTTGCTCAAATAGGGACATTAGGCATTCAGGTATGTCAAGTACAGTGATATTCATTGGCCTTGTGTGGGAAACCAATTCATTGTCTTTCCTCTCTTCTCTCCTGCTTCTAAGAGAGAGGAGAAATGTTCCATGCTTGAATTTACATTTGACTGTTGTGATGTGTAAGAGTATACAAGGTTTGCAATGTGGTGAAGTTAAATTTTGAATCCAACATTCTGGGCTTCATCTCCTGGTGTCCCCTCCCCATCTGGATCAGAAAGTGAAGGCAGAGTGGACTCTAATTCCTGCCTGAGGGTGTCCTGGCTGACATGGGAAATAGTCAAAACCAGAACAGCCCCACAAGCATGTTTTATCGCTCTCACAGCCAACTCAGGGAAAGAAAATCCTCTTTACGAACTCTCTCCCTCCAAGAAGCCAGTTAGTAGAGATGCCAAATACGCTCGTGTGGATGGCTGTGGTCACTCGAATCAAAGAGCTTTAACATACCCTCTTCCCAGTGCTATGTCCATAAAACTAACAAAATTAAAAAAATTCCATTAGGGCCTTGCCACACACACAAACCCTGAAAACTGAAAATGAGAAAACTCATTTTCTGATGAATGACTCCTGTATTCCAGCTGTTGGATTTCTTAGAGTAAATTTGGAAGGAACACTACCTCTCGGACCCAAAGCAAAATGAGGCAAGATGTTAACACATTTTGTGGGCATTAAAACATAAGGGTGATGGCCCAAGGCCAGCCAATCTGCCAGTCAGCCGCTGACAGTTATCAAGTGCCGGTCAAGATGCTGTTGGAGAGACCAAAGAAACAGCATCGTTCATCTCTGAGGCTTGGAGCAGGACGACGTACATTTATAATAGGATAAGAAGGCACACATAAATTTATGATGCCAATAAATGCTAGTTGTCACATTTAGTTATAATATCTCCTCTTCCCCTTTTGAGAAATTATTGTACCTCCAAAAATGGAGGGGGTCTAGAGGAAGGGAGGAATTTGCAGATAAATGGACTCTACCCTGAGTTGCAACTCCTGAAGGGCAAGCATAATCATTCCTCCTCTTGTCAATTTGGGGAAGATTTTTTTTTTCCTTTCTAAAACAAGACCTGCTTTTCCAATTATTAAACATATTTGGAATGAATCGTACCAACAAGTAAAGATAGGATAGCAGAAACAAAGAAAAATGACCCTTATTTCCACAATTCAGATACAGCTCGTTACATACACACAAAACTGGAATGTTAAGTATATTGTTTTATATCCTGTTTTCTCTCTTAATATTGTCTATGAGCTTCACATAGCACTAAAATCATTCTTACAAAATCTCCCTCTTGCTTGTCACATGCAGTCACCAATGCCACTGTGATTATAGGCTAGCTTAGGAGTTTACGGCCACTCTTGCTGCTAATGATGGTCAAGCAGCTCACGTAGCTGGATGTTGATTTCCTTCCCAAAGTAGATGAGGGGCAGGGGAGTTTAGGGGAGAAAGGGACTGCATGACTGAATGTGATAACACAAGGGTGTCCTCTAAGGCAGCACTGCCCAACAGACCTCTCCTTGGTGATGGAAAGGACGCGTATCTCACTGTGCAGCGGCTCCATGTGGTCACACAGCACTTGAGATGTGGCCAAGGTGACTGAGGAACTTTTATATTTTATTTAATTTTAATTACCTCAAATTTCAATAACAACATGTGGCTCATGGCTACTGTACCAGGCAGCACAGCTCTAGGGCAACGTGTATTCCCAGGTTTAGCAGATGTTGTTTTGGGGAATGTTTCTGATTAAATTCCTGAAGAAAAAGCATATGACCCACCAGAAGTTTAAACGAAAGCCAGATAATGATTCTTAGACTGTGGCCTTCAAGGTAAGAAGTGTATTAGACTCTTTAATACATTTATCTTTTCCTTGCAAACTTAGCACTCCAATCTTAATGGAGAAAAAAGAAGAGTATAGCCACATCAAATATGAAAAGTAAAAAACGCTCACCCAACTCACAACCCTCAGGAGGACGGTGGAGCCCTGTTTTAAGCTAAACTTCTAGAGTATTTTGGCTCTTCTGTCCCTCCTGGGAGTAGAAGAGGAAACGTGTCACCTACTTTCTTTCCTGCAGACTGTGGACCCCCGGGAGTGGCAGTGGGCACAGGTGGGCCTCCAATTTCTCTGCCACATGATGA
Organism: Phataginus tricuspis; assembly: GCA_029783875.1. Taxonomy (NCBI): domain Eukaryota; kingdom Metazoa; phylum Chordata; class Mammalia; order Pholidota; family Manidae; genus Phataginus; species Phataginus tricuspis. The sequence goes on from JAQQAC010026151.1 coordinate 6,988, forward strand.
AGTCAAGCTCAACACAGAAACTCTACCTAACTTTTTGCCCCCATGCATGGAGCTGAACACCATCTGCCCACACCTCATCAGGGTGCAAGACTGGGAGCTGTGTGTGCAGCCAGCTTGTGTATGTAGCAGATGACTCGACAAAACAAAATTCTTGCTTTCCCACCAAGTGAGGGTGGGAGCCACTACCAAACCCTGGGGACCAGGAAAAGTGCTGGATGGACGACCTTCAGCATGGAGAGGGACCCTCCCCGGGGTAGGCGCTGCCCAGACCATGCTGACAACTTACAGAAGCAAAGAGCCCACACGGGAAGTCCCTCACGGGCATTAGCAAGGTCCCCAAATTACTTCTCCAACCCGTGTGTGGCCGGATTGGGCTTGGCAGGGCTCTCGGTGGGGCCCTCAGGGACAATGCTGAGAGCGGTCACTTCCCAAGACCCCTTGATTTCTTCACGTGGGAGAACCCATCAACCTTTGGGAGATCAGAGTGCATTGTACCCGGGATCCAGGGCAAGCTCTGCTGTTTTCAGCTACTGCCCAAATCTCAGGAGTCATCTGTTCCCTCGACCTTTCTGAAGACGCGCTGGCCAGTGTGTGCACGTGCCTGCGCTATGGTATTGGGGTGTTCACGGTGTCTGCTTCAGAGAGCGATGCAAAGAGGAAAGATTAAAGGAGATGGTCCAGGTGAAGGGCTGAGCCTGCGCCTGGCACACAGCCAGCACTCTGTAAATGTTCCTTCTCACTTCCCTTTCCCTGTTCTAATGACACAAACGTTTCGACTCTTATGCTTTTATTTCCTCTACAGCTATTTACTAAGCACTTGCTCAAGTGCTGGAGACACATGGTGAATAAGACATACTCCATACTTTCTTGGAGCTTGTTTTAGTGAGAAAGGAGAACATATAAGTGAGGACGGGCCATGTAACTGCATACTATCCATGATAATAAACAGGAAATTTTCTTTAAGGGAGATGCAGAGAGGCAATTTCTTTTCTCCAGAATGAATTCAAGGTAGGAAGAGGGAGAAGCAACCAAGAAGGAAGAAGTGCGGGTGCTCTTCTTAAACCTCTTAAAACTCTTCAAAAGAGCCCTGGCCGCGCTTCCCTCTGTCTGGCCGCGTCTCGTGATGGCGGCTCAGCGGAGGACCAGCCCCGGCAGGGGGTTTCCTTCAGTGGCGCTGAGCAGTTCCGCCCGAGGGGGAGAAGGAGCTTATATCCGTGGCAGCGGCAGAGCGGGCAGCGCCTCCCCTTCCTGATGGTATGTGTCTGTTTGCTAGCCAAGTGGAAGGAAGGATATATATTTATGAGCTTTATGGCTCGAATTATTTTTTCCACAGAGACGGTAAAAGTGTGGGTTACTTTAGGAAGTGTAGGGTTTCTGGCCTCAGTCACTGACTGCTCCATGAGCAGGGGCACGGCTGAGCCCATGCGACGAAGAGGAGGGCTGGAACCCGGCGCCCCACGGACAGGGACACATAGACAGGTGTGCGGCCTGCTCCCTTTAGCTCCGTATTTCCTTCTCCTACGATCCCATGGCCCTTTGGCCATCCCTTCCCACTCTCTGGGGACCCCTGAGCTGCCCCCTTTGACGACCTTCTGGTATTCATGACACCAGCCAATGAGAAAGCGAGGAAAGCATAGGAGAAGCTCTGGTAAAGCTAAAGACCATAAGAATATGATCTCTGGGGTCCCATCTCAGCCTGATGTTTGCAGTCTGACTTACTCAGAGAAAGGCCCAGGGAATCACACACTTACTACTCACACTGGAAAACTTTTACGATTCCTTTTAAGGGGGCTATCTGATATTCCTATCTTTTAAGTAGGTGATTCAAACAAATGTTCTTATTTTTAGACATACAGATAGAAGCAGAGGAGCCATTGAATCCCTCACCTTTCTAACTAACACTTCATTTATAGGATACCATGTGAATAAGAGAGAAGTGGAAAATTCATACAACCATTTTAGTATTTCCAAACAGGCAGATATTTGGAATTATTCATGCATCTAGCCTTCATCTTAAAACGAATGGGCAGCAGAGCTCAGTCATCATATCATCTACTAAGTCCAGAGCTTTCTCACGTGCAGCCTTCCGGCTCTGTAGGAAGGAAGGAAAGAAACTAACATTTCTTTGCTCTGGGTTAGGCATTGTCCTAGGTGTTTTACATAGAAAATCTTCATCCTTAACTTCTGAGTTAAGTAGTATTATTTCCAGTTTACAGACAAAGAAATGGAGTTGTTAAAAGTAACTTACCCAAATCCTCACAGCTACCAAATGTCAGAACTAGGACTCAAACCTGGTCTGTTAGGTAACACGGTTTATATATAGACAACTAGGGCTTAAGCTCATGGACCCAATCAATTTAAACAAAATCTTGCTATTTTTGCTGAGATCCCTCACTGCCAGATCATAGAGGCAAAGTTACTCTGACTGGATCGACATTTTGTAAATTAAAAACATTTTCATTAGAGAGACAGGCATTGAATTAATAAAACTGATAAAATCATCTAATCACTGAAAAATGCTAAAAACACTCAAGAACAAAACAGAGATATTTCAGAAATTTCTTTTGGCCAGTTTTCGGATTTAGTCATATTTTATTTCTATCCATTGCATGAACAACTCGCCTCTGGCTGTGAATCCTGGATGACCCATTAACCAACTGTGTGTCTTTGGATAAATTCTCCTTCTTCAGCCTCTTTAAAAAAAAAAAGCTGTTTTAGAGGACTGTGGAAGACACCATATACGAACGTCTATGAAGGCGTCGAGAGCACTCCCCGGCATACAGCAGCCCTTAGTGAACAGCGGCGACTATCACTGACCCGAAATAAGCCTGGAAGTATTTATACGCTCCATATAGTACACAAGCAATTCTAAGCACTTTTCCCCTCATAATCCACCCCCTTAAGTATAAAGTGACACTGATCTTCAAAGCGGAATCTGCACGGTTTGGTTGCCAGGTTTCGCCTCAGCTCCTGGTCCTGGTCGCCGGCATCGCCCAGGTCTCCATCTAGCCAGAACTCCATGAAGCGTTTTCCCTGGAAGGGGTGGGAAACTGCCTCTGCCTTTTCATGTGGAGTCTATAAATGGGGAAGCTGCAGGAACAGCTCGCAGACTGTGTTAGGAAGACAGATTTTTCTTCGGGCTGAGAACTGAACCAGCTTGCAAAGCACTCAAGCTATTTACAACTGACATTTAAGCAACTACTGTACTAAGAAAGAGGAAAATAATGGAAATAATAACCCTTAACAATCCATTTGGGCACATTCCTTTTGAAGGAACCCTGTGACAGCAGTTTAAAAGCTGGCCGCTGGAACACCTGCCTCGTCCTCTTGCCCCTGGTCAGAGAGACGGCGGCATCAGGGCTTTCCACTTAGAAAAGTCCACCTGGTTCCAAGAAGTGGGGCCATTTTCATCTGCAGCTTCTGCTGCCAGCTCGCAGGCCTCAGGGAGCTGCAGTCGAACCCTCTGGGCGCCTTCCGCAGCGTGTGCCCCTCCCACACCTCACCCAGCCTGCAGCAAGCTGCTGTCAGCAGTGGTTACCGTGAGCCACATTCTTGCCCTCAGAGTGACAGACACAGGCCCAGGGATGGGGCAGGGGGAGAGGGAGACCGTCTGCACTGGTGTCGGCAAAGGTTCTTGTAAGGGGCTAGGAGTGGGCAGAGCGTGTGGCGGAAAGGGATGGGGAGGTGATGGGAAGAGCAGGATGGGAAGGAAGGTGTGCGCAAAATGCTCGTGGTTAAAAGATGTCATCAGTTTTCATTTAAGTACCTTCAACCCACCCAAAACCCTACCACGTGGTGGCCTAGGGCATCCAAATTCTCAAAATGATAAGCTGCCAGACTAATTGCAGTGCGGCTCAGTGACTGCCATGTGTGGGCATACACAGTTAGAGTAAAATGGTTCAGTGAATCTCGATGGTGATAATGAAACATTTGGAAATTACATCAAATAGACTCTCAAAACCGGAAGACCCACAGAGTCTGCGAGAGATTTGAAAGGCAGCTTTGCCATTTACTGGCTGAGTGCCTTAAGACAGCCGTAGTCACTCTGAGCCTATGATTCCCTCTCTATGTCAGAGGGCTAATACTACTCATCTGTCAGCATGATCCTCTCCATGGAAAGGGGAAGCAGCAAAGGGAACAAACTGAAAGGGATTAGGCACCCAGGTGCCTTTGAGTTACCACCCACACTCTTATCACCTGTCTAGGACTCAAAAATCCTGCATACATGCAAGGCCCAGAATGGAGGGTGGCAGATTCGGACATGCTCTCTGATGGCCGTGGGAAGTGAACACTTGGCCACTGGTCAAGGGTGGTAAGAATAAGTTGAGAATTTCTCCATGACTGGGGACCGCACTACTGCTGATATATGTACTTCTACTGGGTGGCTGCAAGGATGATAATAATTATTACTAATTAATTACTAGTTATGAAATAATACATGTTAAAATATTTTGCAAACAGTAAAACCCACTGAGAATTGGAGCCACTGATGTCTCATTAGAAGCCTGGTGTTACTTATCCTCCTATATCCTCTGACAACAAAGGTAAATCTGCCCGTTTGTGTCGAGCTCTGCTCCATAAAGCTCACAAGGAACCCTCTTACTTAGGGCACTTGGGCCTCAAGCAGAACAAGGGAAGCATAGCAAAGAATGAAAATTTAATTCTATCTTCCCGTGTCCCTCCAAGCAAGCTTTGCAGTAAGAATGGTCTGGCAGAGAAGAGGATTCCAGACAGAGATTAAAAGGGATGTTCAAAGCCTGCCTGAGGTCTGTGCTCGCCATCCAGGTCTCTACAGCCTACAGCTTCTGGGTTGTGCTGTGTTTGCAGGGCTTCCCCAGGAGATGAAGGGAGAAGGAGCTGGAAGCATTTACATCCTCAGCCACTGGCTAGCGCTTCCTTTGGATGATCTCTGATTGAAGAACCATGGAGAACAGGCACTGAGTCCCATATTCAGGGTCTCCTAGGCCAGTGGTTCATAAAGTGGGCCCCACAGCATCAGCTCTGGCTCAGCTCTACAGCAGGCTTAGTGAGTCCAGCCTCTGCATGGAGGGCTTGGAAATGTCTGTGTTGAACATGGTATTTCTTACACTATAGACTGAGAGGCTCTAAAAACATCTTTAGATGATTTTCAGCCTTCTGAAAGTTTTCCTAATGAAATACCAATAGGAAAAAAAAACAACAGAACATCTCTGATTTCATTTGAAATGGGGGAGAAGAGCTCTTCTGAGGAGTGTTTCTCCTCCTGGGCTGGCCCCCAGCCCTTTCTGCTGCTCTGGGGGATTTAGGGGATGAAGTGTGATGACTGTCCTATGGGGATGTTGGACTATATTATCAATAGACAGAAATAAAGATGAGCTCCCTGCCCACCCACTGCCTTTCTCTCACATGTAAATTCTTGGTCAAGGTGAAATCGTAAGATCTCATTTGAGTGCTCGGAAGTCTTGGTCTTACTGTTGGCGCCACACTGGCCTTGTGCCCTAGACTTCTGTTATCTAGCTGTGACCAAGCCCCCCACCACCAGCCCCCATTATATCCATTCCATTAACTAGGTGACTTCTTGAATCTCTGAATCCAAGTCTTTGATTACACAACTTTCCAGCACTCCAATCTCTCTAACAGTGGGTCCATCTCATGTTGCACCAATGGCTTGATTATTTCTCCCACTGTATCTTTAGCTCACAGCTAAGTCCCTGTTATATATTGTTTGGCATTCCCAAAATCTACTGTCCAGAATATTATGTTGGGATGACATCTGGGCTTGAAGTAAAAAAAGAGTACAGACATCTATATAAGCGGGTTTATGATAGCAGGGTGGATGTCGTATTTGCGAAACCTGAAGATCTTCAATGTCACTGGATTCCAGGATCCCTGTCACTTCTTTCCAGCTGGCTTGAGGAAATATGCCTTTTTATCTTGGCAAACCTTGTGGACAATGACTACTTATCTGGATAACCCAATTTATGACCTGTCCTCTTTGCTCCACCCCTCTGCCTAGACAGACTTCCTCCCACTGCCACGTGGGAGTCACCCACTTGATGGGTGTGTCTAGTCTACAGGGTCCTTCCTTTCCTGCTTAATCTCATTCCATTGTGCATCAGACTCTTGATTTTTAATTATGTATTAGGTACCTAAAAATGTGTCAAGTGCTGCAGGGAAGAACTAGATGACATCGTTTCCTGTCTATGTAAGGACCACGAGAAATATTCTTTGACTGTTGAGTTCAAAGCCTTGCTTGCCAAGAATAACTCCTTAAAGGTAAACTCAGGACGGGCAGGGACTTTGCTCTATTCTCCATACTGAGGCAGCTTTAGCACCCCAAAAGGACCTAGTACGTAACAGGAGCCGCACATTTCAGAATGAATAAATGAGGGGGTGAAAGACACAGTTAAGAGTCTTTGGTGAAAACACTGGTTGGTGAAAGACATCACAGTTGAGCTCAAAGACTTTGATCTGCGGACCTTATACAGAACAGCCTATCAGAGTCTCTGGAAATAAAGTGACTCCCCCTTCTAACACTGAAATATTTTTTTAATGGAAGAAGACCAAAGATGATGAAAATACGATTGGCCCTGTCCAGGTGACCTGGAGAGTTTTGCTGCTCTGAGCCACCCGTTTTTGCTGGTTACCAGACAGGCCACTGACTCTGAAGAGAAAAAGAGTAGGCAGGATAATTAAGCAACTAACTCATCCATAGCTCATCTGGAGCTCTTTTAGGAAACCCATCCCAAGGTCAAGGAACTTAATCATCTACCCCAAATTTCATATCTAAACAGGAGCAGAAATGTTTCCTACTCCCTTTACAAAGTAACAATGAAGTTTTAGGTATTTATCCAACAGCTATTTTCTTGAGCAATTTCTTTAGAGTTACTACGCACTGATAAAAATTTGGAACCTAAGGATAATTTATGGAACACATATTGCGGTGTAAATGTAGGTACTGTCACTGTCCTCACTGGTATTGATAAACATGCTGCATCGGCCCAGAGCCACAGAGGCAGAAGACCTTGGGTAAATACTTGGCTAATTCCGATCTACCGAGTCGTCCTGATAGAATGATGAAGAGATTTAAGAACTTGAAGTTAAGGTTTTACTTTGCAATGTGTGATATGAGATTGGATTTGGTGGAGGAATGTAGAAGGGGGGGCGCTGGTTGTTACACTTGAATCATCTAGGAAAATGCCTGCATGCTTTTACTTCAATAGAGTCGCATCTTATAAGGTCTAGTTCTTACAGACCTTGTAGAAGAATGAAATGGGGAGTTTAGTCAGAACAATCTGGTCAGAGAGGGAAAATCTCTGTAATCAGGAAGAGCGCTCACAATTGTCAGTGAACCGAGGAGAAATTCTAAGGGAACTGGCACTGTTTTGCAACATGTTCTGAACCCAGATGATGTGAATGTGCATAGATGAAGCCAGTTCTAGTGTTTTATTGTTATTCTGTTTTAGTAACACAGTGGCCCTGTTATCAGAAACCCAGATGTTCCTGATGTGTTATGTGTGGTTTTTTCCTCTTTATTTTAAGGAAACTCCACCCAAAGCTATTCACATTTTTTCTTCTAAACCACCAATTGCTTATCATATTTACCAGGAAAATTCCAACTAAACTTACAAGAATTACAAGACACAGATTGCCATCAATATGTCCAGTCCTGAAGAGTCCAACGGAGCAGCCCCTCAAAGAGTTGTAAGAAACTATTTAACTTTTTAAAAGCTCTACTCATCACAGGCTAAACTTCATGAGTTTGAGATATAAGACTGAACATTTGCTGTTGGAAAAAGTGTTGATAATTCTCTAAAATAATGAAAAAACAGCACTAAATATGTAATAATGTTCATTAAACACTTTTCTATAGATGTTTTGATGTTAACTGACAGGGAAGTCATAGTAGTCAATGAAACA
>JAQQAC010026198.1:10185-20482 GCA_029783875.1 Phataginus tricuspis
CCATAAGAAACAAATCCTACCATTTGCAACAACATGGATGGAGCTAGAGGGTATTATGCTCAGTGAAATAAGCCAGGCCGAAAAAGACAAGTACCAAATGATCTCACTCATATGTGGAGTATAAGAACAAAGAAAAAAAAAATAAAAAAATGAAGGAACAAAACAGCAGCAGACTCACAGAACCCACGAATGGACTAACAGTTACCAAAGGGAAAGGGACTGGGGAGATGGGTGGGAAGGGAGGGATAAGAGGGTAAAAGGGGCATTACGATTGGCAGACATAGGGTGGGGGGGCACGGGGGGGACTGTACAGCTCAGAGAAGACAAGCAGTGATTCTCATCTCACTACGCTGATGGACAGTGACTGTGGTGGGGTTGGTGGGGGGGACCTGGTGAAGGGGGGAGTTCAATCATCACGGTATTGCTCATGTAATTGTAGGTTAATGATACTAAAATAAAATAAATTATTAAAAAAAAAAAAAAAGATTGTACATCAACTATACTTCAAGTAAAAAGAAAAGGAAATATCATATGATCCAGCAATTCCACTTCTGGTTACATACCCAGAGAATTGAAAGCAGGGTCTTAAAGAGAGAGATATTTGTACACCCATGTTCACGGCAGCATCATTCACAATAGCTAAAAAAATGGAAGCCACCCAAGTGTCCACGGACAGATGAATGGATAAATAAAATGTGATACATCCATGCAATGGAACAGTATTCAGCCTTAAAAAGGAAGGAAATTCTCACACAGCCTACAATATGGATGAACCTTGAGGACATTATGCTTGGTGAAGGGAGCCAGACACAGAAGGAGAAGTACTGTGGGATTCCATTTATATGAGGTACTTAGAGTTGTCAGAACCATAGGGACATAAAGTAACAGGGTGGTTGCAAGGGGCTGGGGGAGGGGGAATGGGGAGTCAGTGTTTAATGCGGGCAAAGTTTCAGTTTACAAGATGACAAGAGTTCTGGAGATGGATGGTGGTGATGGCTGTGTAACATTGTGATGTATTTAATACCACTTAACTGTATCCTTAAAAATGGTTAAGATGGTAAGTTTTATGTTATTTGAATTTTACTAAAATTAAAAAAAATTGGAAAACATTTTTTGGGTGTAAATTCTCTTTCTGGGCCTACCCTGGACTAGAGGACTAAAGAACACTGCCCCTTTCCCATGGCACAGCAAAATGGATGTCATAAGATCAATTAAGAGCACTTGGACCAAAATAAGTCTGTCTTGTTCAGTTACCCTGGACTGAAGAAGTCACAATTACTTAAAAATAAAAAAAATGGGAGATGAGTGTGGCAGTTGAGGTCCCATGTTGGCAGCACCCTTTTGCAATACCAAGTTACTCAGAGGGCTTAGTGAGCTTGGAATCACGTGCTCCTCAGGAGCTGTGCCTCCCCTCTAGGCACTCAGCACAATGGGCTCTCTAAGACTCTGTATATTGTTCCGTCTCCCCAACGAGAACCGGAAAGGTGAGGCAGAGCCTACCCTTCAATTCCTAGGGTGTGATACACAGTACCTGGTACACGGTGAGCACTCAGTATATGTCTGCTGAAGAAGTGAGTAAATGACCATCCCTGCCCCCTGGCAGAAGGTACCACTCGTGACCACAATATTCACTTCTACCAGATTTGGCACCTCCTCTCCCTCAGCTAGTTCTGGGTAATGACAGCTGATTTCTTCCTTTGTGCTGTCCTTTTCCTAGAGTGTGAGTGCAAGCAGATAGTCTATGTTCAGCTCTTCAGGACCATTTATTAAGCCCCTGCTTGCTTCTCCACTCTGTTTTGTCTTACTGAGACAACGCTCCCATAACCGCGATTATTTCTAGCAAAATCCTGCTTTGATTTAGAAGACGCCACATCCCTGAGGGAGCAGGTCTAATCTCATCCTATTAAATAATCCTTTACTAGTTTAAATCCTCACAGAGAAACTGGGTATTTCATTTCTGGGAGTGTCTCCACCCCACAAGAAATGGAGTGTCCCTAAGAGGAGCTGGCACAGGGGAAAACAGCGAGGCAAGGGGTGAATTCTTTGTTCTCTTTCTCCCCTTTCTCCCTAACTGGAACGCTGGCCAGCAGGGATTTCATATTGCTTCTCTATACCCTTCAGGACTGGAGAAATTTCTTCCCACTGCAATGGCAGACTTACAGTATTATAGCCTCTTAAAAAGTTATTGTCATTTTGCAAAACCCAACTAATAAATCTAGGCAATTACCATCAGTGGCTGCTAACATCACACAATCAGGCCTGATGGATAAACAGCACCACCTAATCTTGCCAGAAAATAAAAATAAATAAAACCTGAATGTGATCAGGCCTCTACATCCATATAACATTTTACAGAAAAGGGACAGAGGAACACATTCAAGTGCCATCATGGGGATGGGATCAGTACAATCCGTACTGTGGGAAATAGTCACTCACTACAAAATGAATGAGCCAGTTTCTTAAATAACAGAGAGAGAATTAGACATACCAACTTATCAGAATGTACAGGTCTTATTGATTCTGATTCAAATGATTTTTTAAAAAATATGGGATAATAATGATGGAAATTGAATGACTAGATGTTTGATGATATTAAGGAATGATTATTTATTGAGGGGATTAGAAATAGTATTGTAGTTACTTTTCTAAAAAGAATACTTATCTTTCAGATAGCTATTGTAAAATCCTTGCAGATGAAATGATATGAGGTCTGAGATTTGCTTCAGAATAATCTGGGGGGTTGGGGAGGATGCCCACATCTAGTTAATCATTCAGTCCTGTAGGTTTTATCCTTCTAAATGATTCACAATTCTTTTCATTTCTCCTTGAGGCCCCTTCTAATTGGGCCCCTTGGCTCCAATCTCAATCCATCAAATCTCACGTTCCTCCACAACTAAAGCTCTTTATCTAAAAGGACTGTTTCATTCTCCTCCCTGAAACCTTACGGCAGTTCCCCACTGTTGACAAGGCTCTCTCTTGCCTCCCCTTTAATCTTTTGCTGCTCCTTGTCCCACATTATGAATCCTGAACTCCCTGTGGTTTCTCCATACACCAAATCTCCTGCTACCACCATCCCCATCCACCTTGCTTGGCTAACGCCTTTTCCTACGTCTCTTTAAGGTTCAGTGTAGATATTACCTCCTCCATGAAACATTCTTTGTCTCCCTTTTGGCTTCATTGTCCACCCCAGCTGGCATAGGTACCCATCCTGTGTATATCTCCACAATTTAACTTATATATGGTATTATAACTTTTTGTTTTTGTGTCTTCCTATACCCTTTAGACTGTGAACTCCTTGAGGTTAGGGGTCATGTCTATTCATTCCCTTATTCCCAATGCTAGCTTAGAGTCAGGTGCACAGCAGGTGCTTAATAAACAGCCAAGACAGGATAGTACTTAACACAGATGATTCAGTTTCTGATGAGTGAATGTCAGACAGTAGCAAGAACAACGGATTGGGATGTCTTCCTGGTGTCTTTCAAAATCCACCGGCCGTCACCAACCTTGTCTAAGTGTATAGCCTGACATGTGGGTAAGTGTTGAATGAAAGAGTGGTCTCTGGGGTCAAGAGGCTCAAGGACCTCCCCTAGTGTTAGTAATGGGAATAGGAAGGTACTTATCTTAGAATTAGTTGGGAAAATAAACTCAGCATCTGAGACTTTGAGTATCTCCTCAAGCAGGTATCACTAGGTAACAAATGGGGTTTACAATGTTTTATTTCATGAACCTACTTCTTAGCCTATCTCCCTGCTTCTACAATTCCCCATACATTCTAGTCTCCATACTGAAACCAGAACGACTCTTTTACATGTGATCAGATACTGAAAGGATATTACTTATGCCATCATAAAATCAAGGTAGTGTAAACACATTACATATTTTATTATTTTACTGATCTTTTGATATATAAAAAGGAGGGCTAAGTCAGAAGACCAGGTACCAGTCTCACCTATTGTAATTACCTCTCTGCTGTGTGACCTTGGATAGGAAACTTGGTGTCTCTGAGCCTTAGCTTTCTCAATAAACAAAGCTATAATTTTGATAACCCATTAGAGTGCTTCCAAGTCTAAAAATTTAAGATTTTATTGCTTTGGTTAAAAGTCCAAAACTCTCAAAGTACTAATTCTTGTAGTTCCAATATAAACCCCCACGTGATACCAATTGTATTAGTCCATGTCTCCAGAGAAATAGAACCTATAGGATGCATTTATAGAGATATTTATTTAAGGAATTGGTTCATGAGGTTATGGGGTCTGGCAAATTGGAAATCTTCTGGGAAGGTCAGCAAGCTGGAAATCCTAACAGGAGTCAATGTTGCACTCTTGAGTCCTAAGGCAGTCTGGAGGCAGAATTCCTCCCTCCTATGGGGATCAGTCTTCTTTCTTAAGGCCTTCAACTGATAGAATGAGGCCCACCCACATCATGGAGGGTAATCTGCTTTACTCCAACTCTACTGATTGAAATGTTAATCACATCTAAGAAATCTCTTCACTGAAACAACTAGACTGGGGTTTGACCAAATATCTGGATACCTAGGCTAGCCATGCCACCATAAAATTAACCACCACACCAATATAGCCCCCAGGTAGCATCCTTGTTCTTTTCTTTCCATACTTATGAAGACCCTGCCCTGCCCTTCAGGATCTTGCAGTCCACCTGGAAGAAGGCACCCACATGCTCTTGCCCCAGATGTATGCACTGGACAGAGGGCAGTCCAGCAGAGGGGTCTTGGAATGATGCAGTCCTTTCCTCTGCTCTCCCTTTGTTTTCCCCCCATCCCCAGGAAATGAGGAAAATGACTGTCTGGTTAATATATTAGATTCTTGTGAGTTTGGTTTGTGTGAATCAGACATGTCAATCCTAATTAATTTTGTGTTAAGTACAGCACTAAACATATAGTATATAGTCAAGAAATATTGAACTGGACAAACAAACCAACAATTCAGGTTCTGAGCAAACAGGTTTGGGGGTGGGGAGAATATCAGGAAAGCTTTCCAGAGAAGGTGACTTTTGAATTGAATTTGGAAGTAAGATGAAGTTATCCAAGAGGAAAAAGTATGTAAGAGTATCTCCTACAGTGGACCAGCAGGTGCAAAAGAAGGGGTGTGAACACATGGTTGGCAGGCTAGACGATTGCTCTATGTTCCCACAACACTGTAGCATGTCCCTGACCAACCCCTTTACAGTCCCATGCTCCATGTCTATAATCCCCACCAAATCATGAGCACACACAGGCCATGGCCCACTGATTCCTGCATTCCCAGCACTTAGCATATACCTTGCACATTGCTAGGATACTTAAGAAATGCTGATCAAATGACACTGGGTTCAAGTTCAGATTTGGTCATAGTGTGGGTTCAGCTTTAACCCCTGCTGCCTTTTGGCAAATCCTTGCAATTCAGGAGGACCTGGTGAGAGAGAGGGAGACACACCACAACTATGCCCTCTTTACTGTCAGAAACCACATGCATGTTCTGTTGATGCAAAAGTAAAACCAGTAAAGAACAGAGCCTGAAAGAAATTTTGGCAAATATGGATGGCATAAATGTGTTCACATTCATCTAAAAGCCATTCATTCAGTAAAAGCTTTTTTTGAATAGATGACTAACCTATTCTGATTTCTGCTAGGTACAGATATTATGCTCAGTGCCATAGATCATTCCAGCACAAGGAGGGAGCATATTAAAACATGCAATTCTTCATGTACTATCATCTTTAGTTTTACATCTAATGCCATAAAAGGGCAAAGACATAGTTGGGAGCCAGGCAACCAGCTCTCAGTAATCCCACCAATGTTCCCAGGGGATTTAGAGCCACAGTGAAAAATAGAGAAATCAACAAAGTCAGCACTTCTCCTGCCCTATCCACACCACAGGCCTGGACAAGGTTTCCGTTACTATAGCTACAAGCCTGTCTCTTAGGGGGCACAGCACATCACACAGTAGGTTCCCTAAAAAGGCTGTGCTGGTCGTATGAGATACAGATCTCTGCTTAATAGAGATGTTTTCCTCTGGAACTTAAAATTAATGAAGTGACACTCAATAGTGTGTACATGACAGAACAAGATAAAAATAATGGGTCTGCTTCCCTCAGATGGAAATAAGCAGGCTAGTCCATTATGGGACCAAAAGAAAACACAAAGCTGAACCCTGCAAATATCTGTTCATCGTGCTGTATCTTCTGCTTTGAACAGAGCATGCTTCCAGAAGGCACATACATGTGACGTGATGGAGAATAAAAAATACTAAACCCCTTTCAGATGTGGATTTATAGCCACGTGTTGTTACTCCAATAAGAATGATATATCCATACAGTATCTTTTAATTTCTACTACACAGAAGCTGTCCATTCACATCCAAGCTTCGGAGATGTCATGTGACTTTCTAGTTCCCCCCCAAAGATAATTAGTGAAAGAACTAAGGAAGGGGCAGAATTTGAACCCAGGTCTCCTGACCCTACATTCTGTGAGCTTACTCTTGCACCCAGTAATGATTTAAAAAATGACTCACTTTCCTGTTCAAATCTTTGGGAAAGCAACTTAAATTATTTTTTAGGAGCAATTCTCAGGGAAGTGATCACAGAGCTCACATAGAGGACCATGGGACAGTCTTTTGCAAACTGGTATCTCAGACCCTAGGAAAGCTCTATGGTATATTTGTCAACAGGAATCAGGCTTTTGGCATTTTTGAGGGAAAAAAATTAATGATATGCTAAGTTCACAACAGGATTTTTTTCCCCGTGAATCTATTTCCTTTGTTTCTGAATTAAATTAAATTCTAATATTCATACTGAAGCAACACATTTGTTCCGAAGTAAAATAAAAGACGTCATCTAAAAGCAAAAGAACTTTTATATCATAATAGAGGCATACAAAATAAAAAAATTACAGCCTCCCGACCTCACTGTAGGATTTCTGACCATAGCTAAGAAAAACAGCCAACATTTACACTTGGCATATACCAGGCACGGTTCTATGCACTTGACATATATTAACTCATTTAATCCTCCCAAAAAACCCTAGTAGGAAGGAACTGTTACCATCTTGACTTTGTGGACAGGAAAACTGAGGTAAAGTAACCTGCTTGAGGTCATACAGCCAGTCCAGGGTGGAGCTGGGACTGGGGCCTGAGCAGTCTTGGGCCAGGCAGATCTTATCTACAAGACCCAGTCTGAGATGCCTTTGGCTCTTCTTCCTGAAGGGAGCAGTTTGGACAGAAGACTTCTGGGTATTCTTCCCACCCTTTCAGTGGGTCCTAATTTGTGGGATGTGGAGATCCCCAGCAGTCATTGGGCTACATTTAATGGGATGGACCATTAAAAATTATGCTTACTAAATAAAGAAGAAAAAAAAATTTATGCTTACTTAACCATGTCATAACCTGCGGAACTAGGTATAATCTGATGTAGAGTGACAAAAAATAGGATGCAAAACCACAACTTAAAGCTGAAATTATGTACATCTCAATCCTAGTTTTATATACACACACACTTGATGCACAGACAAATGAGAAATACACTAAATTATAACAATGGTTGTTTTGGTGGTAGAACTCTGGATGATTTAAGGTATCATTGATACACACCCTTATGAAAGTTTCACATGAAAATCAATGTGGTTACCTATATCATCAAGTCACCCCCATATCCCTTGCAGTCACTGTCCATCAGTGTAGTAAGATGCCACAGAGTCACTACTTGTCTTCTCTGTGCTACACTGTCTTCTCCATGACCCCCTTACACCATGTGTACTAATCATAATACCCCTCAACCCCTTCTCCCTTAATCCCCTTCTCCCTCTTTCCCCATCCGCCCTCCCCTACCCTTTCCCTTTGGCAACTGCTCGTCCCTTCTTGGAGTCTGTGAGTCTGCTGCTGTTCTGTTCCTTCAGTTTTGCTTTGTTGTTATACTTCACAAATGAGTGAAATCATTTGGTACTTATCTTTCTCTGCCTGGCTTATTTCACTGAGCATCCATGCATGTTGTTGCAAATGGTAGGATTTATTTTCTTCTTATGGCTGAATTGTATTCCATTGTGTATAAGTACCACCTCTTCTTCATCCGTTCATCTACTGATGGACACTTAGGTTGCTTCCATATCTTGGCTATTGTAAATAGTGCTACACTAAACATAGGGGTACATATGTCTTTTTGAGCCTGAGAACTTGTTTTCTTTGGGTAAATTCCTAGGAGTGGAATTCCCAGATCAATTGGTGTTTCTATATTTAGTGGTTGAACTAATGTACATTCCCACCAGTAGTGTAGGAGGGTTCCCCTTTCTCCGCATCCTCACCAGCATTTGTTGTTCCTAGTCTTTTCGATGTTGGCCATCCTAACTGGTGTGAGGTGATATCTCAGTGTGGTTTTAATTTGCATTTCCCTGATAATTACCGACGTGGAGAATCTTTTCATGTGCCTGTTGGTCATCTGAATTTTTTCTTTGGAGAACTGTTCATATCCACCGCCCATTTTTTAGTTGGGTTATTTGCTTTTTGGGTGTTGAGGAATGTGAGCTCCTTATATATTTTGGATGTTATCCTCTTGTTGGATATGTCATTTACAAATATATTCTCCCATACTGTAGGATGCTTTTTTGTTCTACTGACGGTGTCCTTTGCTGTACAGAAGCTTTTTAGCTTGATGTAGTCCCATTTGTTCATTTTTGCTTTTGTTTCCCTTGCCCAAGGAGATGCATTCAGGAAAAAGTTGCTCATGTTTATATTCAAGAGATTTTTGCCTATGTTTTCTTCTAAGAGTTTTATGGATTCATGAATACATTCAGGTCTTTGATCCATTTCAAGTTTACTTTTGTGTATGGAGTTAGACAATAATCCAGTTTAATTCTCTTACATGTAGCTGTCCAGTTTTGCCAACACCAGTTGTTGAAGAGGCTGTAATTTCCCCCACTGCATATCCATGGCTCCTTTATTGTGCATTAATTGACCATATATGCTTGGGTTTATATCTGGGCTCTCTATTCTGTTCCATTGATCTATGGGTCTGTTTTTGTGCCAGTACCAAATTGTCTTGATAACTGTGGCTTTGTAGTAGAGCCTGAAGTCAGGGAGTGTAATACCCTCAGCTTTATTCTTTCTTCTCAGTAATGCTTTGGCTATTCGGGGTCATTTGCAGTTCCATATGAATTTTAGAATGATTTTCTCTAGTTTGTTGAAGAATGCTGCTGGTATTTTGATAGGGATTGCAGTGAATCTGTAGATTGCTTTAGGCAGGATGGCCATTTTGACAATATGAATTCTTCCTATTCATGAGCACAGGATGTATTTCTATTTATTGGTATCTTCTTTAATTTCTCTCATGAGTGTCTTGTAGTTTACAGCATATAGATCTTTCATTTCCTTGGTTAGGTTTATTCCTAGGTATTTTATTCTTTTTGATGCAATTGTGAATGGAATTGCTTTCCTGATTTCTCTTTCTGCTAGCTCATTGTTAGTGTATAGGAATGACACAGATTTCTGTGTATTAATTTTGTATCCTGCAACTTTGCTGAATTCAGATATTAGTTCTAGTAGGTTTTGAGTGGATTCTTTAGGGTTTTTTATGTACAATATCATGTCATCTGCAAACAGTGACAGTTTAACTTCCTCCTTACCAATCTGGATGCCTTTTATTTCTTTGTGTTGTCTGATTGCCGTGGCTAGGACCTCCAGTACTATGTTGAATAAAAGTGGGAGAGTGGGCATCCTTGTCTTGTTGCCGATCTTAAAGGAAAAGCTTTCAGCTTCTCACTGTTAAGTATGATGTTGGCTGTGGGTTTGTGGTATATGGCCTTTTGGGTGGTGATTTTTTTTCTTCATCCATTTATCTAATTGGCCCAAGTTTTTTTCAGAGAAGAAATTTGTCTAATGACAGTATGAGATTTGAAATCATGTCACAAGTGGGAGTAATTTAGGAATTTTGCCTGGAATTAAGGAGTGTGGAGTAGGAAAAAGTTCAAAATTCAGGCTGCCGTAACAGGACTGGTTGTATAACTTGGCGTTAGATGTGTGGACTAGCTTGGGAAGAAAGTACAATAAGGGGATACAAGGGTTGCATGCATCCTGTTATTCAGCTGGTGACAAAGTTACCTCAATGGGTGGTGTTGCCAGGTGTCACACTGACCACAATCCCCCATGAGCTGGGGAGCCCCATCTTCTTTTCTGCTCTGAGTTAAACATGCCGAGAGATAGGGGTTTCACAGTATACTGACAGAGCATGTATGGAACTCTCACAGCTGAATCCATTTTCCTTTTCACCTTTCTGCCCGTTTGGCTGAGCCAGAGGGAAGGAAAGAGGAAGAAAA
>JAQQAC010026199.1:0-10297 GCA_029783875.1 Phataginus tricuspis
TTTTCTTCCTCTTTCCTTCCCTCTGGCTCAGCCAAACGGGCAGAAAGATGAAAAGGAAAATGGATTCAGCTGTGAGAGTTCCATACATGCTCTGTCAGTATACTGTGAAACCCCTATCTCTCGGCATGTTTAACTCAGAGCAGAAAAGAAGATGGGGCTCCCCAGCTCATGGGGGATTGTGGTCAGTGTGACACCTGGCAACACCACCCATTGAGGTAACTTTGTCACCAGCTGAATAACAGGATGCATGCAACCCTTGTATCCCCTTATTGTACTTTCTTCCCAAGCTAGTCCACACATCTAACGCCAAGTTATACAACCAGTCCTGTTACGGCAGCCTGAATTTTGAACTTTTTCCTACTCCACACTCCTTAATTCCAGGCAAAATTCCTAAATTACTCCCACTTGTGACATGATTTCAAATCTCATACTGTCATTAGACAAATTTCTTCTCTGAAAAAAACTTGGGCCAATTAGATAAATGGATGAAGAAAAAAAATCACCACCCAAAAGGCCATATACCACAAACCCACAGCCAACATCATACTTAACAGTGAGAAGCTGAAAGCTTTTCCTTTAAGATCGGCAACAAGACAAGGATGCCCACTCTCCCACTTTTATTCAACATAGTACTGGAGGTCCTAGCCACGGCAATCAGACAACACAAAGAAATAAAAGGCATCCAGATTGGTAAGGAGGAAGTTAAACTGTCACTGTTTGCAGATGACATGATATTGTACATAAAAAACCCTAAAGAATCCACTCAAAACCTACTAGAACTAATATCTGAATTCAGCAAAGTTGCAGGATACAAAATTAATACACAGAAATCTGTGTCATTCCTATACACTAACAATGAGCTAGCAGAAAGAGAAATCAGGAAAGCAATTCCATTCACAATTGCATCAAAAAGAATAAAATACCTAGGAATAAACCTAACCAAGGAAATGAAAGATCTATATGCTGTAAACTACAAGACACTCATGAGAGAAATTAAAGAAGATACCAATAAATAGAAATACATCCTGTGCTCATGAATAGGAAGAATTCATATTGTCAAAATGGCCATCCTGCCTAAAGCAATCTACAGATTCACTGCAATCCCTATCAAAATACCAGCAGCATTCTTCAACAAACTAGAGAAAATCATTCTAAAATTCATATGGAACTGCAAATGACCCCGAATAGCCAAAGCATTACTGAGAAGAAAGAATAAAGCTGAGGGTATTACACTCCCTGACTTCAGGCTCTACTACAAAGCCACAGTTATCAAGACAATTTGGTACTGGCACAAAAACAGACCCATAGATCAATGGAACAGAATAGAGAGCCCAGATATAAACCCAAGCATATATGGTCAATTAATGCACAATAAAGGAGCCATGGATATGCAGTGGGGGAAATTACAGCCTCTTCAACAACTGGTGTTGGCAAAACTGGACAGCTACATGTAAGAGAATTAAACTGGATTATTGTCTAACTCCATACACAAAAGTAAACTTGAAATGGATCAAAGACCTGAATGTATTCATGAATCCATAAAACTCTTAGAAGAAAACATAGGCAAAAATCTCTTGAATATAAACATGAGCAACTTTTTCCTGAATGCATCTCCTTGGGCAAGGGAAACAAAAGCAAAAATGAACAAATGGGACTACATCAAGCTAAAAAGCTTCTGTACAGCAAAGGACACCGTCAGTAGAACAAAAAAGCATCCTACAGTATGGGAGAATATATTTGTAAATGACATATCCAACAAGAGGATAACATCCAAAATATATAAGGAGCTCACATTCCTCAACACCCAAAAAGCAAATAACCCAACTAAAAAATGGGCGGTGGATATGAACAGTTCTCCAAAGAAAAAATTCAGATGACCAACAGGCACATGAAAAGATTCTCCACGTCGGTAATTATCAGGGAAATGCAAATTAAAACCACACTGAGATATCACCTCACACCAGTTAGGATGGCCAACATCGAAAAGACTAGGAACAACAAATGCTGGTGAGGATGCGGAGAAAGGGGAACCCTCCTACACTACTGGTGGGAATGTACATTAGTTCAACCACTAAATATAGAAACACCAATTGATCTGGGAATTCCACTCCTAGGAATTTACCCAAAGAAAACAAGTTCTCAGGCTCAAAAAGACATATGTACCCCTATGTTTAGTGTAGCACTATTTACAATAGCCAAGATATGGAAGCAACCTAAGTGTCCATCAGTAGATGAACGGATGAAGAAGAGGTGGTACTTATACACAATGGAATACAATTCAGCCATAAGAAGAAAATAAATCCTACCATTTGCAACAACATGCATGGATGCTCAGTGAAATAAGCCAGGCAGAGAAAGATAAGTACCAAATGATTTCACTCATTTGTGAAGTATAACAACAAAGCAAAACTGAAGGAACAGAACAGCAGCAGACTCACAGACTCCAAGAAGGGACGAGCAGTTGCCAAAGGGAAAGGGTAGGGGAGGGCGGATGGGGAAAGAGGGAGAAGGGGATTAAGGGAGAAGGGGTTGAGGGGTATTATGATTAGTACACATGGTGTAAGGGGGTCATGGAGAAGACAGTGTAGCACAGAGAAGACAAGTAGTGACTCTGTGGCATCTTACTACACTGATGGACAGTGACTGCAAGGGATATGGGGGTGACTTGATGATATAGGTAACCACATTGATTTTCATGTGAAACTTTCATAAGGGTGTGTATCAATGATACCTTAAATCATCCAGAGTTCTACCACCAAAACAACCATTGTTATAATTTAGTGTATTTCTCATTTGTCTGTGCATCAAGTGTGTGTGTATATAAAACTAGGATTGAGATGTACATAATTTCAGCTTTAAGTTGTGGTTTTGCATCCTATTTTTTGTCACTCTACATCAGATTATACCTAGTTCCGCAGGTTATGACATGGTTAAGTAAGCATAAATTTTTTTTTCTTCTTTATTTAGTAAGCATAATTTTTAATGGTCCATCCCATTAAATGTAGCCCAATGACTGCTGGGGATCTCCACATCCCACAAATTAGGACCCACTGAAGGGGTGGGAAGAATACCCAGAAGTCTTCTGTCCAAACTGCTCCCTTCAGGAAGAAGAGCCAAAGGCATCTCAGACTGGGTCTTGTAGATAAGATCTGCCTGGCCCAAGACTGCTCAGGCCCCAGTCCCAGCTCCACCCTGGACTGGCTGTATGACCTCAAGCAGGTTACTTTACCTCAGTTTTCCTGTCCACAAAGTCAAGATGGTAACAGTTCCTTCCTACTAGGGTTTTTTGGGAGGATTAAATGAGTTAATATATGTCAAGTGCATAGAACCGTGCCTGGTATATGCCAAGTGTAAATGTTGGCTGTTTTTCTTAGCTATGGTCAGAAATCCTACAGTGAGGTCGGGAGGCTGTAATTTTTTTATTTTGTATGCCTCTATTATGATATAAAAGTTCTTTTGCTTTTAGATGACGTCTTTTATTTTACTTCGGAACAAATGTGTTGCTTCAGTATGAATATTAGAATTTAATTTAATTCAGAAACAAAGGAAATAGATTCACGGGGAAAAAAATCCTGTTGTGAACTTAGCATATCATTAATTTTTTTCCCTCAAAAATGCCAAAAGCCTGATTCCTGTTGACAAATATACCATAGAGCTTTCCTAGGGTCTGAGATACCAGTTTGCAAAAGACTGTCCCATGGTCCTCTATGTGAGCTCTGTGATCACTTCCCTGAGAATTGCTCCTAAAAAATAATTTAAGTTGCTTTCCCAAAGATTTGAACAGGAAAGTGAGTCATTTTTTAAATCATTACTGGGTGCAAGAGTAAGCTCACAGAATGTAGGGTCAGGAGACCTGGGTTCAAATTCTGCCCCTTCCTTAGTTCTTTCACTAATTATCTTTGGGGGGGAACTAGAAAGTCACATGACATCTCCGAAGCTTGGATGTGAATGGACAGCTTCTGTGTAGTAGAAATTAAAAGATACTGTATGGATATATCATTCTTATTGGAGTAACAACACGTGGCTATAAATCCACATCTGAAAGGGGTTTAGTATTTTTTATTCTCCATCACGTCACATGTATGTGCCTTCTGGAAGCATGCTCTGTTCAAAGCAGAAGATACAGCACGATGAACAGATATTTGCAGGGTTCAGCTTTGTGTTTTCTTTTGGTCCCATAATGGACTAGCCTGCTTATTTCCATCTGAGGGAAGCAGACCCATTATTTTTATCTTGTTCTGTCATGTACACACTATTGAGTGTCACTTCATTAATTTTAAGTTCCAGAGGAAAACATCTCTATTAAGCAGAGATCTGTATCTCATACGACCAGCACAGCCTTTTTAGGGAACCTACTGTGTGATGTGCTGTGCCCCCTAAGAGACAGGCTTGTAGCTATAGTAACGGAAACCTTGTCCAGGCCTGTGGTGTGGATAGGGCAGGAGAAGTGCTGACTTTGTTGATTTCTCTATTTTTCACTGTGGCTCTAAATCCCCTGGGAACATTGGTGGGATTACTGAGAGCTGGTTGCCTGGCTCCCAACTATGTCTTTGCCCTTTTATGGCATTAGATGTAAAACTAAAGATGATAGTACATGAAGAATTGCATGTTTTAATATGCTCCCTCCTTGTGCTGGAATGATCTATGGCACTGAGCATAATATCTGTACCTAGCAGAAATCAGAATAGGTTAGTCATCTATTCAAAAAAAGCTTTTACTGAATGAATGGCTTTTAGATGAATGTGAACACATTTATGCCATCCATATTTGCCAAAATTTCTTTCAGGCTCTGTTCTTTACTGGTTTTACTTTTGCATCAACAGAACATGCATGTGGTTTCTGACAGTAAAGAGGGCATAGTTGTGGTGTGTCTCCCTCTCTCTCACCAGGTCCTCCTGAATTGCAAGGATTTGCCAAAAGGCAGCAGGGGTTAAAGCTGAACCCACACTATGACCAAATCTGAACTTGAACCCAGTGTCATTTGATCAGCATTTCTTAAGTATCCTAGCAATGTGCAAGGTATATGCTAAGTGCTGGGAATGCAGGAATCAGTGGGCCATGGCCTGTGTGTGCTCATGATTTGGTGGGGATTATAGACATGGAGCATGGGACTGTAAAGGGGTTGGTCAGGGACATGCTACAGTGTTGTGGGAACATAGAGCAATCGTCTAGCCTGCCAACCATGTGTTCACACCCCTTCTTTTGCACCTGCTGGTCCACTGTAGGAGATACTCTTACATACTTTTTCCTCTTGGATAACTTCATCTTACTTCCAAATTCAATTCAAAAGTCACCTTCTCTGGAAAGCTTTCCTGATATTCTCCCCACCCCCAAACCTGTTTGCTCAGAACCTGAATTGTTGGTTTGTTTGTCCAGTTCAATATTTCTTGACTATATACTATATGTTTAGTGCTGTACTTAACACAAAATTAATTAGGATTGACATGTCTGATTCACACAAACCAAACTCACAAGAATCTAATATATTAACCAGACAGTCATTTTCCTCATTTCCTGGGGATGGGGGGAAAACAAAGGGAGAGCAGAGGAAAGGACTGCATCATTCCAAGACCCCTCTGCTGGACTGCCCTCTGTCCAGTGCATACATCTGGGGCAAGAGCATGTGGGTGCCTTCTTCCAGGTGGACTGCAAGATCCTGAAGGGCAGGGCAGGGTCTTCATAAGTATGGAAAGAAAAGAACAAGGATGCTACCTGGGGGCTATATTGGTGTGGTGGTTAATTTTATGGTGGCATGGCTAGCCTAGGTATCCAGATATTTGGTCAAACCCCAGTCTAGTTGTTTCAGTGAAGAGATTTCTTAGATGTGATTAACATTTCAATCAGTAGAGTTGGAGTAAAGCAGATTACCCTCCATGATGTGGGTGGGCCTCATTCTATCAGTTGAAGGCCTTAAGAAAGAAAACTGATCCCCATAGGAGGGAGGAATTCTGCCTCCAGACTGCCTTAGGACTCAAGAGTGCAACATTGACTCCTGTTAGGATTTCCAGCTTGCTGACCTTCCCAGAAGATTTCCAATTTGCCAGACCCCATAACCTCATGAACCAATTCCTTAAATAAATATCTCTATAAATGCATCCTATAGGTTCTATTTCTCTGGAGACATGGACTAATACAATTGGTATCACGTGGGGGTTTATATTGGAACTACAAGAATTAGTACTTTGAGAGTTTTGGACTTTTAACCAAAGCAATAAAATCTTAAATTTTTAGACTTGGAAGCACTCTAATGGGTTATCAAAATTATAGCTTTGTTTATTGAGAAAGCTAAGGCTCAGAGACACCAAGTTTCCTATCCAAGGTCACACAGCAGAGAGGTAATTACAATAGGTGAGACTGGTACCTGGTCTTCTGACTTAGCCCTCCTTTTTATATATCAAAAGATCAGTAAAATAATAAAATATGTAATGTGTTTACACTACCTTGATTTTATGATGGCATAAGTAATATCCTTTCAGTATCTGATCACATGTAAAAGAGTCGTTCTGGTTTCAGTATGGAGACTAGAATGTATGGGGAATTGTAGAAGCAGGGAGATAGGCTAAGAAGTAGGTTCATGAAATAAAACATTGTAAACCCCATTTGTTACCTAGTGATACCTGCTTGAGGAGATACTCAAAGTCTCAGATGCTGAGTTTATTTTCCCAACTAATTCTAAGATAAGTACCTTCCTATTCCCATTACTAACACTAGGGGAGGTCCTTGAGCCTCTTGACCCCAGAGACCACTCTTTCATTCAACACTTACCCACATGTCAGGCTATACACTTAGACAAGGTTGGTGACGGCCGGTGGATTTTGAAAGACACCAGGAAGACATCCCAATCCGTTGTTCTTGCTACTGTCTGACATTCACTCATCAGAAACTGAATCATCTGTGTTAAGTACTATCCTGTCTTGGCTGTTTATTAAGCACCTGCTGTGCACCTGACTCTAAGCTAGCATTGGGAATAAGGGAATGAATAGACATGACCCCTAACCTCAAGGAGTTCACAGTCTAAAGGGTATAGGAAGACACAAAAACAAAAAGTTATAATACCATATATAAGTTAAATTGTGGAGATATACACAGGATAGGTACCTATGCCAGCTGGGGTGGACAGTGAAGCCAAAAGGGAGACAAAGAATGTTTCATGGAGGAGGTAATATCTACACTGAACCTTAAAGAGACGTAGGAAAAGGCGTTAGCCAAGCAAGGTGGATGGGGATGGTGGTAGCAGGAGATTTGGTGTATGGAGAAACCACAGGGAGTTCAGGATTCATAATGTGGGACAAGGAGCAGCAAAAGATTAAAGGGGAGGCAAGAGAGAGCCTTGTCAACAGTGGGGAACTGCCGTAAGGTTTCAGGGAGGAGAATGAAACAGTCCTTTTAGATAAAGAGCTTTAGTTGTGGAGGAACGTGAGATTTGATGGACTGAGATTGGAGCCAAGGGGCCCAATTAGAAGGGGCCTCAAGGAGAAATGAAAAGAATTGTGAATCATTTAGAAGGATAAAACCTACAGGACTGAATGATTAACTAGATGTGGGCATCCTCCCCAACCCCCCAGATTATTCTGAAGCAAATCTCAGACCTCATATCATTTCATCTGCAAGGATTTTACAATAGCTATCTGAAAGATAAGTATTCTTTTTAGAAAAGTAACTACAATACTATTTCTAATCCCCTCAATAAATAATCATTCCTTAATATCATCAAACATCTAGTCATTCAATTTCCATCATTATTATCCCATATTTTTTAAAAAATCATTTGAATCAGAATCAATAAGACCTGTACATTCTGATAAGTTGGTATGTCTAATTCTCTCTCTGTTATTTAAGAAACTGGCTCATTCATTTTGTAGTGAGTGACTATTTCCCACAGTACGGATTGTACTGATCCCATCCCCATGATGGCACTTGAATGTGTTCCTCTGTCCCTTTTCTGTAAAATGTTATATGGATGTAGAGGCCTGATCACATTCAGGTTTTATTTATTTTTATTTTCTGGCAAGATTAGGTGGTGCTGTTTATCCATCAGGCCTGATTGTGTGATGTTAGCAGCCACTGATGGTAATTGCCTAGATTTATTAGTTGGGTTTTGCAAAATGACAATAACTTTTTAAGAGGCTATAATACTGTAAGTCTGCCATTGCAGTGGGAAGAAATTTCTCCAGTCCTGAAGGGTATAGAGAAGCAATATGAAATCCCTGCTGGCCAGCGTTCCAGTTAGGGAGAAAGGGGAGAAAGAGAACAAAGAATTCACCCCTTGCCTCGCTGTTTTCCCCTGTGCCAGCTCCTCTTAGAGACACTCCATTTCTTGTGGGGTGGAGACACTCCCAGAAATGAAATACCCAGTTTCTCTGTGAGGATTTAAACTAGTAAAGGATTATTTAATAGGATGAGATTAGACCTGCTCCCTCAGGGATGTGGCGTCTTCTAAATCAAAGCAGGATTTTGCTAGAAATAATCGCGGTTATGGGAGCATTGTCTCAGTAAGACAAAACAGAGTGGAGAAGCAAGCAGGGGCTTAATAAATGGTCCTGAAGAGCTGAACATAGACTATCTGCTTGCACTCACACTCTAGGAAAAGGACAGCACAAAGGAAGAAATCAGCTGTCATTACCCAGAACTAGCTGAGGGAGAGGAGGTGCCAAATCTGGTAGAAGTGAATATTGTGGTCACGAGTGGTACCTTCTGCCAGGGGGCAGGGATGGTCATTTACTCACTTCTTCAGCAGACATATACTGAGTGCTCACCGTGTACCAGGTACTGTGTATCACACCCTAGGAATTGAAGGGTAGGCTCTGCCTCACCTTTCCGGTTCTCGTTGGGGAGACGGAACAATATACAGAGTCTTAGAGAGCCCATTGTGCTGAGTGCCTAGAGGGGAGGCACAGCTCCTGAGGAGCACGTGATTCCAAGCTCACTAAGCCCTCTGAGTAACTTGGTATTGCAAAAGGGTGCTGCCAACATGGGACCTCAACTGCCACACTCATCTCCCATTTTTTTTATTTTTAAGTAATTGTGACTTCTTCAGTCCAGGGTAACTGAACAAGACAGACTTATTTTGGTCCAAGTGCTCTTAATTGATCTTATGACATCCATTTTGCTGTGCCATGGGAAAGGGGCAGTGTTCTTTAGTCCTCTAGTCCAGGGTAGGCCCAGAAAGAGAATTTACACCCAAAAAATGTTTTCCAATTTTTTTTAATTTTAGTAAAATTCAAATAACATAAAACTTACCATCTTAACCATTTTTAAGGATACAGTTAAGTGGTATTAAATACATCACAATGTTACACAGCCATCACCACCATCCATCTCCAGAACTCTTGTCATCTTGTAAACTGAAACTTTGCCCGCATTAAACACTGACTCCCCATTCCCCCTCCCCCAGCCCCTTGCAACCACCCTGTTACTTTATGTCCCTATGGTTCTGACAACTCTAAGTACCTCATATAAATGGAATCCCACAGTACTTCTCCTTCTGTGTCTGGCTCCCTTCACCAAGCATAATGTCCTCAAGGTTCATCCATATTGTAGGCTGTGTGAGAATTTCCTTCCTTTTTAAGGCTGAATACTGTTCCATTGCATGGATGTATCACATTTTATTTATCCATTCATCTGTCCGTGGACACTTGGGTGGCTTCCATTTTTTTAGCTATTGTGAATGATGCTGCCGTGAACATGGGTGTACAAATATCTCTCTCTTTAAGACCCTGCTTTCAATTCTCTGGGTATGTAACCAGAAGTGGAATTGCTGGATCATATGATATTTCCTTTTCTTTTTACTTGAAGTATAGTTGATGTACAATCTTTTTTTTTTTTTTTAATAATTTATTTTATTTTAGTATCATTAACCTACAATTACATGAGCAATACCGTGATGATTGAACTCCCCCCTTCACCAGGTCCCCCCCACCAACCCCACCACAGTCACTGTCCATCAGCGTAGTGAGATGAGAATCACTGCTTGTCTTCTCTGAGCTGTACAGTCCCCCCCGTGCCCCCCCACCCTATGTCTGCCAATCGTAATGCCCCTTTTACCCTCTTATCCCTCCCTTCCCACCCATCTCCCCAGTCCCTTTCCCTTTGGTAACTGTTAGTCCATTCGTGGGTTCTGTGAGTCTGCTGCTGTTTTGTTCCTTCATTTTTTTATTTTTTTTTTCTTTGTTCTTATACTCCACATATGAGTGAGATCATTTGGTACTTGTCTTTTTCGGCCTGGCTTATTTCACTGAGCATAATACCCTCTAGCTCCATCCATGTTGTTGCAAATGGTAGGATTTGTTTCTTATGG
>JAQQAC010026202.1:494-12263 GCA_029783875.1 Phataginus tricuspis
TTGTATGTGATCTTTTTTCTCTCTCTAGCTGCTTTTAAGAGTCTGTCTTTATCCTTGATCTTTGCCATTTTAAGTATTATATGTCTTGATGTTGTCTTCCTTGTGGTCCTTGTGCTGGGAGATCTGTGGATCTCCATGGCTTGAGAGATTATCTCCTTCCCCAGATTGGGGAAGTTTTCAGCAATTACCTCCTCAGTGACATTTTCTATCCATTTTTCTCTCTCTTCTTCTTCTGGTACCTGTATAATGTGAATATTGTTTCATTTGTATTGTTCACACAGTTCTCTCAATATTCTTTCATGCTTAGAGGTCCTTTTTTCTTTCTGTGCCTCAACTCCTCTGTACTCCTCTTCTCTAATTTCTATTCCATTTACCATCTCTTCTTCTACATCTAATCTGCTTTTAAATCCCTCCATTGTATGTTTCATTTCAGATATGGAATTTCTTAAGGATTTAATCTCCATCCTAAATTCGTTCCTGAGGTCTTCAATATTTTTCTGTACCTCCATAAGCATGTTTACAATTTTTATTTTGAACTCTCTTTCAGGAAGATTGTTGAGTTTGGTTTCATTTGGCTCTTCTTCTGGGGTTTGTGAGATTTTTGTCTGAACCATACTCTTTTGACATTTCATTTTTCTGTGTTGTGCCCAGTTGTGCGCAATACCTCCAGCCTCTGGAGCTGCTCAGCCCCTAGAGTGAGGTTAGGGGATGTAGGGGAGAGGAGCTGGTGCCTGTTGGAGGAAATATCTGTTTCCTGCTTCCCATCTGCGGTGCCTGTCTCCAGTTTCAGAGGCAGTGCACCAAGCACACATGGGTAATATTCTGTGCTTTGCATCTGTAGCTGTTGTAGGGAGGGCCTCCCTCTGGCTAGCCTGGCACCTGCACAGTGACTGAAGGTTTGTGAGGAGGTGCCTGAAGGTCAGTAGGAAGGCTAGGCAGGCTTTGTGTCACAGTGGGGGGCCTCGGAGCTGAGCAGGCAGTCAGGGGGATGGAGCACCTGAAGCTCCTCAAAGTTCCCAACCAGCTGGGCAGAGCACACCCAGACTACCTTTTCCCGCTCTCCCTTCGCCTGCACAGCAAGCTCTGTGCAAACCCCACCCCTTCAACAGCCCTCTCACTGTTAGGAAGCCTCTCAGACTCCCTGCCTTTCTTCTGACACAGAGCAGCTGGGTGTGGATACCCTCCTCTGAAAATGCCTGGAATGTCAATTTTCTCAAGCACTCTGCCTGTCTGAGCTCCCCAACGTCCAGAGCACCACACATTATAGTATTCTGCTCACAAAGTAGGTGCCCAGGGCTAGGTATCCAGGAGTCCCAGGCTTTCACTCCCTCCCCTGCTCCATTTCCCTTCCTCCCTCCAGGAAGCTGGGGTGGGGGAAGGGCTTGGGTCCAGCAGGATTAAGGCTTTCATACATTACCATGTTTCTTGAGGTCTGCTCTGTTCATGAGGTTTGTATTCAGTCTGGTTCAGCCTTCTTTTTTGTTGCTGTCTGAAGGTTAATTGTATTTATTAACTATATTTTTGTACTGTTTGTGATTTTGGGAGGAGCTGTCTGTCTCACCTTTCATGCCTCCATCTTGGAAAAGCCCAGGTCTTGTTTTTTTATACACTCAGTGACTCTAATTCTTTTGATTGGTGCACTCAGACTATTTACATTTAGGGTGATTATCGATAGGTATGTATTTATTGCCATTGCAGGATTTAGATTCATGGTTATCAAGATTCAAGGGTACCTTCCTTGCTTTCCAAGAGTCTAACTTTGCTCATTCAGTAAGCTAATACAAACAAAATGTAAAGGTACTTTTTTTCCCCTCATTTCCTTCCTCCTCTATTCTTTATATATTATGTATCATATTCTGTACTCTTTGTCTATCTCTTTTTATTACCTCCGGTGACAGCTAACCTTAGAAACACTTTCATCTATAGCAGTTCCTCCAATATACACTGTAGAGATGGTTTGTGGAGGTAAATTTTCTCAGCTTTTGCTTATCTGGAAATTGTTTAATGCCTCCTTCAAATTTAAATAATAATCTTTCCAGATAGGGTATTATTGATTCAAGGGCCTTCTGCTTCATTGGATTAAAATATCACGCCACTCCCTTCTGGCCTGTAAGGTTTCTGCTGAAAAGTCTGATGACAGCCTAATGAACTTTCTTTTGTATGCGATCTTTTATGTCTCTCTGGCTGCTTTTAATAGTCTGTCCTTATCCTAGATTTTTGCCATTTTAATTATTATATGTCTTGGAGTTGTCCTCCTTGGGTCCCTTGTGTTCGGAGATCTGTGCACCTCCATGGCCCAAGATACTATCTCCTTCCCAGATTGGGGAAATTTTCAGCCATTACTTTCTCAAAGACACTTTCTCTCTTTTTCATTCACATCTTCTTCTGGGACCCCTACAATATGAATATTGTTCCATTTGGCTTGGTCACACAGTTCTCTCAGCATTCTTTCATTCCTACAGATCCTTTTTTCTCTCTGTGCCTCAGCTTCATTGTATTCCTCTTCTCTAATTTATGTTTCATTTATCATCTCCTTCACTGTACCTAATCTTCTTTTTATATCCTCCATTGTGTTCCTCATAAATTGGATCTCCATCCTAAATTCGTTCTTGAGTTCTTGAATAGTTTTATGTACCTTCAGAAGCATGTTTATGATTTTATTTTGAAATCTCTTTCAGGAAGATTGATTAGATCTGTCTCACTCAAACATTTTGCTGGTGTTGTCGAGATTTTGCTTTGAACCAGGTTCCTTTGATGTTTCATTTTTGTATGTGGCACCCTGTAGTGCCCAGACGCTCTACTCTCTGGAGCTGCTCAGCCCCTGGAGCGATGTGGGGTTTTCAGGGGAGTGGTGCTGCTGCCTGGGGGAGGAAAGAGCTGTTTCCTGCTTCCTGGCAGCTATGCCTGTCTCCACTGCCAGAACCAGTGGTCTGAACACACAGATTTAAGTCTCTATACTTTGTGTTTGTAGCTGGTGTAGGTGGGGCTTCCCTCTCACTGGTTTGTGAGCCAGTTGCAGGCTAGCCTGGAGGAAGGTGAGGCAGGCAGCATATCATGATGGGGGGCCTTGGAGCTGCATAGCCAGCCAGGGATATGGAGCACCTGAAGATCTTGAAAGTTCCCATTGTGCTGGTCAGAGTGCACCTGGACAATTTTTCTTATCTGTCCTTCCTCCTGAGCAGTAATCTCTGTGTAATCCTTGCCCCTTTAACATCCCTCTCACTTTTAGGAAGTCTCTCAGACTGTCCTTCCAGATCAGCCAGATATGGATCCCTGTTTTCCACAAGCAGCTGGAATCTCAGTCTCTTCAGGTATTCCACCTGTCTTAACCTTCCAAACCCACTGATCACCAGAGCACCGACCAATGTAGGTTTGTACTTCCAGAGCTGGTCTCCAGGACTAGGTGTTCAGCGGTTCTAAGCCTCCAATACCTCCCATCTCTGTTTCTCTTCCTCCTGCCAGTGAGGGCTTGTGTCCAACCCGGTCACGGCTTTGGTATGTTACCCTGTTCGGTGAGGTCTGTTCTCTCCTCTAGGTGTATGCAGTCTGGCACAGCCTTCTTTCTTGTTGCACTTTCAGGATTAGTTGAATTAATTACATTTTAATATTATATGTGGTTTCAGGAGGAGGTCTCTGTCTCACCGCTCACACTGCCATCTTTTCCCCTGTGTTTTTACATAATGTTCGCTGTGTATATTGTATTCTAATCTCTTCTTAAAAGGAAATAGTCAAATTGTGTTATAGCCTATTTTAATGAGCCTTATTTTAATTTATTACCTCTATAAGATATTGTCTCCAAATACACTAACATTCTGAGGTCCCAGGGTTAGGACTTCAACACATGAATTGACAGGGGTAAAATTCCACCCATAATAGTATTCTAAGATCCTAAGGAAATGTACATGCTGTTATGTGTAATTTTGAATTACTATTAGAAAATATTTTAAAATTACCAAACAATATAAAAAATAATGTAAAACATTTGCTTAATTTTGCTTTTCTTTTCCTTGCCTGGGGAGACAGGCAGAAAATAATTGCTAATGCTGATGTTCAAGAGTCTACTGCCCATGTTTTCTTTTAGGGGTTTTATGATTTCAGGTCCTATATTTAAGTCTTTAATCCATTGGGAGTTTATTTTTCTGTATGGTATAATACAGTGGTCTAGTTTCATTCTTTTGCATGTACCTGTCCTGTTTTCCAGCTCTATTTGTTGAAGAGACTGTCTTTTCACCATTATTGATTCTAGCCTGCTTCATCATATTTTAACTGACCATATTTATTTCTGTGTTTTTCTCAGCTCTCTATTCTGCTCCACATATCTATATGTATATTTTTGTGCCAGTACCGTACTATTTTGAGTACTATAGCTTTGTAGTGTTGCCTTAAATCAGTGAGGTGATACCTCCACCTCCAGATTTGTTCTTCCTTCTCAAAATTGCTTTGGCTACTTTGGTCTTTTGTGGTTTGATACAAATTTTAGAATTATTGACTTTAATTCTTTGAAAAATGTTATTAGTATTTACATAAGGATTGCAATGAATCTGCAGATTTCTTTGGGTCATATGTCCATTTTAACAATATTAATTCTTCCTACCATAATTATGGAAAATCTTTCCATTTATTGGTTTAATCTTCAATTTCTTTCATCAATGTCTTACAGTTTTCAGAGTACAACATATGAAAGCAGCCTAAGTGTCAATCAATAGATGAATGGCTAAAGAAGATGTGTTACATTTATATATATATACTATATGTAGTATATATACACACAATGGAATATTACTCAGACATAAAGAAGAGTGAAATATTGCCATTTTCAACAACATGTTTTGACCTAAGGATATTATCTAAATGAAATAAGTCAGATAGGGGAAAGCAAATACCATATGAATTCACTTACATGTGGAATCTATAAAAATAAAACAAACCAAAACGAAAACACAAAGTGACTCATAATTATAAACGAATTGGTGGTTGCCAAGAGAGGGGTGTAAGGGAATGGATGTAGTAGAGAAGGGGGTAAAGAGGTACTAACTTGCAATGATAAAATAAATAAGTCACAGGAAAAATGGAAGGCATAAATAATATAGTTAATAATTTTGTAATATAATAATATTAGTATATATTCTACAATATAGAAATAAATTTTAATAGTGACTACACTTTTCATGATGAGAATTTCATAATTTATAAAATTATCAAATCATAATGTTGTACACTTGAAAACAATATAATATTGTGTATCAACTACACTTCAAATGAAATAGCAAATTAAAAAGTTAAATTCATATTCAGATAAGAGTAAAAAGAATAATAAAAACATGATGTACCCACAACTCAGTTTAAAAATCAAATATTTCCAAAACATTGGATATCCCAGGGTAACATTTCAATCATGCTCTCCTTCCACCTCGAGAACTACTTTTTCTAGAATTTAGAATTTCTTTTTTCCCTGTACACCTTTAAAATTTTATTACATACTGTACAACCCTAACCAATATATAATTTTTGTTTTAAGCATTGCAAAAATGATATTGTACTGTATACTTTCTTATTTACTTGATAGTGATAAAATAAACATAACAAAACTTACCTTATTAGCTGTATTTAATTTTATAGTTCAGAGTTATTAAATGCACAAAAGGGACTACTTGGGGCTTGCAATGTTCTATTCAATTCCCTATAAAAATAACTTAGTAAGCATGTTATCTATTTGCTTCCAAGCAGTGCCCTGCACCAGTGGGCAAACCTAAAAACACTTTTCAAGACTTAATTCTTACACTTGCTTTATTTCTTCATTCATTTCATCTATTGCCTCTTTAACCTCAATGGCAAATACTTTAAGGGACCATATGAAATAATAGGCTTGGGTAGGAAGTTTACTATATTATCTGTAGCAATTTGGGGTCCAAAAGCTATCAGTTTTTGCCAACTTTTGATATCTCTACTCTCTGTCATCTCTTTTACTGTCTAATGTAATGGTGCAAACCAACGATTTACACCCTAAGTTTAAATCTTTCCTGTAATCATTAGCTGCAAACAGAATTAACCCAGCAGGTCCACAGCAAGACACAAAATAAATGTCCAAGATCAAAGACAAGGAGAGAATCTTAAAGGCAGTGAGAGAAAAGCAATGAGTTACATACAAGGGAAACCCCAAGAGGCTGTTGGCTGGTTTTCAGCAAAAACTCTACAAGCCAGAAAAGAGGCGAGTGATATGTGCAAAGTGCTGAAAGAGAAAAACCTCTGACCAAGAATATTCTACCCAGCAAAGCTATAATTCAGAATGGAAGGGGAGATAAAGAGCTTCACAGATAAACATAAATTAAAGGAGTTCATCACAAGTAAATTAGCCTTAGAGAAATGCTAAAGGATCTTCTTTTAAGGGAAAAGAAAAGACTCCAACTAGAAGCAAGAAAAATATGAAAGGAAAAGTTTCACTGCCAAAAGTAATCATATACCAGACATAGTAGATCAATAATTTAAAAGCTTAATATGAAGGTCAAAAATACAAAAGTAGTAAAATCAGTTATATCTAAAAATTAGGGAAGGAAATCACAAAATTAAAAGATGTAAAAGAAGGCATCATATACATAAAATATGGAGGAGCGGGAGTAAAAACGCAGTGCTGTTAGAATGTTCTCGAACTCAGTGATCATCAACTGATCATAGATTGCTCTAGGTGGGGGACATCATATGTGACACCCATGGTAACTGCAAGCCAGAACCCTACAACAGATATACAAAAAACAAGGAGAAGGGAAGCCAAACATAACACCAAGGAAAGTTGTAATGCAGAAGGAGAGAAAAAGAGAGGACAGACCTGAGAAGAACAACAAAAACAAACAGAAAACATCTAACAAAATGGCAGTAATTATATGCTTATCAAATTATTTTAATGTAAATGGACTAAATGCTCTAATCAAAAGATATAGGGTGCCTGAATAGATGAAAAAAAAGTCCCATCTATGTAGTTCTTACAAGAGACCCACTTTAGACATAAAGGCACACAGACTAAAACTGAAGGGATGGGAAAAGATATTTCATGCAAACTAGAATGGAAAAAAAAGCTGGAGAAACAGTTCTTAAATCAGACAAAATAGATTTAAAAGAAAAACTGAAAGTAGACACGAAGCATAATTACATGGAACATTTTCTAGAAAAGATCAACTATGAGTCAAAAAGCAAGTCTCAACAAATTTAAGAAAACTGAAATAATATCAAGGATGCTTTCTAACCACAATGGAAAGAAACTGGAAATCAATTAAAAAAAAAAAAAACAGGAAAAAGCACAGACATGTAAAAGTTAAACAGCATGCTACTAAACAGCCATTGGGTCACCAAACAAATAAAGGCAGAAATAAAAAATACTTAGATAATTATGAAAATAAAAATACAACAGTTCATGAGATTCATCTCAGGGATGCAAGAATGGTGCAACATTTGAAAATCCATCAACATCATCTACCACATCAACAAAAAGAAGAAAAAAACCACATGATCATCTCCATAGATGCTGAAAAAACATTTGACAAAATTCAACATCCATTCATGATAAAAACTCTCAACAAAATGGGTATAGAAGGCAAATAACTCAACATAATAAAGGCCATATATGACGAACCCACAGCCAACATCATACTTAGCAATGAGAAGCTGAAAGCTTTTCATCTAATATTGGGAACAAGACAGGGAGGCCCACTCTCCCCACTGTTATTCAACATAGTACTGGAGGTCCTAGCCACGGCAATCAGACAAACAAAGAAATGCAAGGCATCCAGACTGGTAAAGAAGAAGTCAAATTGTCACTATTTGCAGAGGACATGATATTGTACATAAAAAACCCTAAAGACTCCACTCCAAAACTACTAGAACTAATATCTGAATAGAGCAAAGTTGCAGGATACAAAATTAACACACAGAAATCTGATGCTTTCCTATACCCTAAGATGAACTAGCAGAAAGAGAGAACAGGAAACAATTCCATTCACAATTGCATCAAACTATTTGGGGCCTTTTGTGGTTCCATATAAATTTTAGAACTGCTTGCTCCAGTTCATTGAAGAATGCTGTTGGTATTTTGATAGGGATTGCATTGAATCTGTAGATTGCTTTAGGTAGTATAGCCATTTTGACAATATTTATTCTTCCTAGCCAAGGGCATGGGAATAATTTCCATTTGTTAGTGTCCTCTTTAATTTCTCTTAGGAGTGTCTCGTAGTTTTCAGGGTATCGGTCTTTCACTTCCTTCACTAGATTTATTCCTAGGTATTTTATTCTTTTGGATGCAATTGTGAATGGAATTGTTTTCCTGATCTCTCTTTATGCTAGTTCATCTTTAGTGTATAGGAAAGCAACAGATTTCTGTGTGTTAATTTTGTATCCTGCAACTTTGCTGAATTCAGATATTAGTTCTAGTAGTTTTGGAGTGGATTCTTTTGGGTTTTTTTTCTACTGTATAGAGAGTGGGCACCAGGCAGCCTTCCAGGTCCTGGGCACAGAACCTAACAGTTGAACCTCAACTCACATCACTTTCTGCCCCTGCTGGTGGGGATTCTCTCACTCATGAAACAGCATTCTTCAATGAACTGGAATAAATAGTTCTAAAATTCATATGGAACCACAAAAGACCCCAAATAGCCAAAGCAATCCTGACAAGAAAGAATAAAATGAGGAATTATGCTCCCAGAGTTCAAGCGCTACTCCAAAGCTACAGTAATCAAGACAATTTGGTATTGGCACAAGAACAGACCTACAGACCAGTGGAACAGAATAGAAAATCCAGACATTAACCCAACTATATACAGTCAATTAATATTTGATAAAGGAGCCTTGGATATACAATGGGGAGATGACAACTCCTTCAGCAGCCGGTGTTGGAAAAACTGGACAGCTACATGTAAGAGAATGAAACTGGACTACTGTCTAACCCCATACACAAAAGTCAACTCAAAATGGATCAAAGTCCTGAGTGTAAGTCATGAAACCATAAAACTCTTAGAAAAAAGCAGACAAAAATCTCTTGGGTATAAACATGAGTGACTTCTTCATGAACATATCTCCCTGGGCAAGGGAAAGAAATGTAAAAATGAACAAGTGGGACTATATCAAGCTGAAAAGCTTCTGTACAGCAAAGGACACCATTATTAGAACAAAAAGAGATCCTACAGTATGAGAAAATATATTCATAAATGACGTAGCCAATAAGGGGTTGACATCCAAAATATATAAAGAACTCACGCACCTCAACAAACAAAAAGTAAATAATCCAATTAAGAAATGGGCAGAGGATATGAATAGACACTTCTCCAAAGAAGAAATTCAGATGGCCAACAGGCATATGAAAAGATGCTCCACATCGCTAATCATCAGAGAAATGCAAATTAAAACCACAATGATATATCACATTACACCAGTAAGGATGGCCAACATCCAAAACACAAACAACAACAAATGTTGGCGAGGATGTGGAGAAAAGGGAGCCCTCCTACACTGCTGGTGGGAATGCAAATTAGTTCAACCATTGTGGAAAGCAGTATGGAGGTGCCTCAAAAAACTCAAAATGGAAATATCATTTGACCCAGGAATCCCACACCTAGGAATTTACCCTAAGAATGCAGCAGCCCAGTTTCAAAAAGACAGATGCACCCCTATGTTTATTGCAGCGCTATTTACAATAGCCAAGAAATGAAAGCAACCTAAGTGTCCATCAGTAGATGAATGGATTAAGAAGATATGGTACATATTACACAATGGAATATTATTCAGCCATAAGAAGAAAACAAATCCTACCATTTGCAACAACATGGATGGAGCTAGAGGGTATTATGCTCAGTGAAATTATCCAAGCAGAAAAAGACAAGTATCAAATAGTTTCACTCATATGTGGAGCATAAGAGCAAAGAAAAAACAAAAACCAAAAGAACAAAACAGCAACAGACTTACAGAACCCAAGAATGGACTAACAGTTACCAAATGGAAAGGGACTGGGGAGGATGTGTGGGGAGGGAGGGACAAGGGGGAAAAAGGGGCATTATTACTAGATTAGCAGACATAATGTAGAGGGTTCACGGGAGGGATGTACAACTCTGAGAAGACAAGTAGTGATTCTATAGCATCTCACTACGCTGTTGGACTGTTACTGTAATGGGGTAGTTGGGGGGGACCTGATGAAGTGGGGAGTTTAGTAACTATAATGTTGCACATGTAATTGTGGATTAATGATACCAAAAAAAAACCCAAATAAGAATAAAATGCACCCAAATTGGTAGGAAGAAGTAAAATTGTCACTATTTGTTGATTGAATATCAACATATTGAAGACCTTTTAAACTCTACTGAAAAACAATTAGAATTAATTGATGAATTCAGTAACCTCACAAGATACAAAATTGATGTACAGAAATCTGTTGCATTACTATATGCAAATAATAAACTATCAGAAAGAAAAATTAAGAAAATCCCATTTACAATTATTTCAAAACATAAAATCCCTAGACTAAATCTAACCAAAGAGGGGAAAGACCAGTATTTTGAGAACTATATAACACTGATGAGAGAAATTGAACAAGACACAAATAAATGAGAAACTAACCAATGGTCATGCATAAGATGAATTAATATTGTTAAAGTGGTCATACTGTC
This sequence comes from Phataginus tricuspis, assembly GCA_029783875.1. Lineage (NCBI taxonomy): Eukaryota > Metazoa > Chordata > Mammalia > Pholidota > Manidae > Phataginus > Phataginus tricuspis. Next base: position 11,138 of record JAQQAC010026202.1, read on the forward strand.
CAAGGTAATCTACAGATTCAGTACAATCCCTATCAAAATGCTAATGGCATTTTTCAATGAACTAGAGCAAAGAATCCTAAAATTTGTATGGAATCCCAATCTTGAGAAAATAAAGAAAGCTGGGAATATCATGCTCCTTGATTTTAAACTATTTCAAAACTACAGGAAATAAAACTGTATGGTACTGGAATAATACCAGATACATACACCAATGGAACAGAATAGAGAACCCATAAACCTTCATTCATATAGTTTTTAATACATGACAAAGAAGGAAAGGATATAAAATGGGGAAAAGACACTATCTTCAATAGAAGGTACTAGGAAAACTGGACAGCAACATAAAAAAGAATGAAACTGAATCACTGTCTTATACCATACATAAAAATAAACTTGGATTAAGAACCTAAATATGAAACAAATCATAAAAATATTAAAGAAAATATTAAAGGCAGTAAAATCTTGAAGATAGGCATTAGTAATTATTTTTGCCTTTCTTTTAAGGCAAGGGAAAAATGCAAAAATAACAAGTGGGACTACATGAAGCTACAAGGCTTCTGCACAACAAAGGAAACCATCAAGAAAATGAAAAAGCAACTTACTGAATTGGAGAATATATTTGCAAAGTGACAATTCTGATAAGGGGCTAATATCCAAAATTTACAAAAAACTCATACAATTAAATCCCCAAAAAACAAATAATCTGGTAGAAAAATGGACAGAGGGCCTAAATAGACATTTTCCCAAAGAAAATTTACAGATGGTCAACACACACATGAAAAGATGCTCACCAATAGTAATCCTCAGGGAAATGCAGATCAAACCTTCAGTGAGCTATTACCTCATTGAAGTAAGGAAAAGTATGAGTCTGTGTTGCAAGGAGGAGAAAGCAGTGATAGAGCCAAATGAAACTAAAGAGTATGTACCTTTGACAAGACTAAAGTGTGTTGGTTGAAATGTAGATGAGGAAAACCGAAGTTTCATAAGAGTAGGGAAATATCCATTTACATAATGCTGGCACTACCATGCTTCTTTCTTAGACTTTCTTCTCAATACTCTTTATTTTACAACAGTATAAGACTGGATTTCCCATGGCTCAATTTCCTTCCAATGAACACATTTAAAA
>JAQQAC010026246.1:2888-17196 GCA_029783875.1 Phataginus tricuspis
TTTTTTTTTGTGAGTAATTTATTTCTAGTTTCATACCATTGTGATTTGAGAAACAGGTTGGTACAATTTCAATCTTTTTGAATTTACTGTGGTTCTTTTTGTGGCCTAGTATATTATCTATTCTTTAAAATGTTCCATGTGCACTTGAGAAGAATGTGTATCCTGTTGCTGTTGGATGGAGTGTTCTGTAGATGTCCATTAGGTCCATCTGTTCTAATATGTTGTTCAGTGCCTCTGTCTATTTATTCTGTTTGGTTGATCTGTCCTTTGGAGTAAGTGGTGTGTTGAAGTCTCCCAAAATGAATGCATTGCATTCTATTTCCTCCTTTAATTCTGTCAATATTTGTTTCACATATGTAGGTGATCCTGTGTTGGGTGCATAGATATTTATAATAGTGATATCCTCTTGTTGGACTGACCCCTTTATCATTATGTAATGTCCTTCTTTATCTCTTGTTACTTTTTTTGTTTTGAAATCTATTCTGTTGGATACAAGTACTGCAACTCCTGCTTTTTTTCTCCCTATTAGATGTATGAAATATCTTTTTCCATCCCTTTACTTTCAGTCTGTGTGTCTTTGGGTTTGAAGTGAGTTTCCTGTAGGCAGCATATAGATGGGTCTCAGTTTTTTATCCATTTAGTGACTCTATGTCTTTTGATTGGTGCATTCAGACCATTTACATTTAGTGTGATTATCGACAAGTATGTATTTATTGTCATTGCAGGCTTTAGAGTTCATGGTTACCAAAGGTCCAAGGGTAACTCCCTTACTATCTAACAGTTTAATTTAACTCACTTCGTATGTTAATACTAACACAAACTAAAGATTCTTTTTTATTTCCTCCTTTTTCTTCCTCCTCCATTCTTTGTATGTTATGAATCATATTTTGAACTCTTTGTCTTCCCTTGGGTGACATATTTTTAGCCTTAGGAATACTTCAATCTATAGGAGTCCCTCTAAAATGCACTGTAGAGGTGGTTAGTGGGAGATAAATTCTCTCAGCTTTTGCTTATCTGAAAATTGGTTAATCCCTCCTTCAAATTTAAATGATAACCTTGCCAGATAGAGTATTCATGGTTCAAGGCTCTTCAGCTTCATTGCATTAAATATATCATGCCACTCCCTTCTGGCCTGTAAGGTTTCTGTTGAGAAGTCTGATGATAGCCTGATGGGTTTTCCTTTGTATGTGATCTTTTTCTCTCTCTAACTGCTTTTAAGTCTGTCTTTATGCTTAATCTTTGCCATTTTAATTATTATATGTCTTGATGTTGTCTTCCTTGGGTCCCTTGTGTTGGGAGATCTGTGGATCTCCATGGCTTGATATACTATCTCCTTCCCCAGATAGGGGAAGTTTTCAGCAACTACCTCCTCAATGACACCTTCTATCCCTTTTTCTCTCTCTTCTTCTGGTACCCCTCTTAATCGAATTTTGTTTCACTTGGATTGGTCACACAGTTCTCTCAATATTCTTTCATTCTTAGAGATTATTTTTTCTCTGTGTGTCTCAGCTTCTTTGTATTCCTCTTCTCTAATTTCTATTCCATTTACTGTCTCTTCTACTACATCTAATCTGCTTTTAAATCCCTCCATTGTATGTTTCATTTCAGATATGGAATTTCTTGATGATTGAATCTCCATCTTAAATTCATTCCTGAGTTCTTAAATATTTTTCTGTACCTCCATCAGCATGTTTATGATTTTTATTTTGAACTCTCTTTCAGGAAGATTGGTGAGTTCAGTTTCATTTGGCCCTTTTTCTGGGGTTTGTGAGATTTTGGTTTGAACCATGTTCTTTTGACGTTTCATATTTCTATGTGGTACCCTCTAGTGCACAGAAGCTCCAGTCTCTGGAGCTGCTCAGCCCCTAGAGTGAGATTGGGGGTCGTAGGGGAGTGGAGCTGGTTCCTGGGTTGAGGAAAGAGCTGTTTCCTCAATCCCACCTGAAGTGCCTGTCTCCTGTATGAGAACCAGTGGGCTGAGCACACAGGTGTAAGCCTCTGTGCTCTGCATCTCTAGCTGTTGTAGGCAGGGCCCCCCTCTGGCCTGATGCCAGAGCAGTGACTGCCGGTTTGCCAGCAGGTGCCTGCAGGCCAGGAGGAAGGCTCAGCAGGCTGCGTGTCACTGTGGGTGGCCTAGGAACTGAGTACACAGCCACGGGAGTGGAACCCCTAAAGCTCCTCAAAGTTCCCAATCTGCTGGGCAGAGTGCGCCGAGACAATCTTGTCCCCCTATCCCTTCTGCACAGCAAGCTCCGTGTAAACCCTGCCCCTTCAGCAGCCCTCTAGCTGCTAGGAAGACTGTCACATCGCCTGCCTTTCCTTACTCTCAGAGTGGCCAGGTGTGGATCCCATCCTCCACAAACGGCCAGAATCTGTTTCTCAAGCACTCCACTCATCCCAGCTCCCCATCCTCCAGAGCACCACACAGTGTAGGTTTCTGCTTGTAAAGCAGACCTCCAGGGCTAGGTGTTCAGCAGTTCTAGGCTTCCACCCCTTCACTATTCTGTTTCTCTTCCTCCCATCAGTGAGCTTGGGTGGGGGAAAGGCTCGGGTCCCACCGGATCAAGGCTTTGGTAGTTACTCTGTTTCATGAGGTCTGCTCTGTTTGTGAGGTCTAAATGCAGTCTGGTGCAGCCTTCTTTCCTGTTGCTATTTTAGGATTAGTTGTATTAACTATATTTTTTCACTATCTGTGGTTTTGGGAAGAGTTTTCTGTCTCACCTCTCATGCCATCTTGAATCTTCCTGAGATTTTATTTCAAATAAAGTATTGAAACTTCAGTGTTAACCTGATTAATGAGAAATTGGGAAATTCCCCTGTTCCCCCCCCACCTGTTCTGGAGCCTCCCTATACTACACTCACCTAGAAATAAGTAGTCTTCTCAGATGCAAACCTGTGACATGGTTTCTTGGGAGCAAATAACAGTTTTGGTTTATAGGGAATTGAAATGCCAGCAAAAAGTTTTAATTAATTAGTGAATATTATTAGTGAGTGCTTGAAAGGTCAGATAATATTTAAATACTATGGGGTAAATGAAGTCATATTTTATGCTCTTTTAACTTTTCTGTGTTATGTCTGTGTATAATTATGATAAAATCTGGATGGTGTATACTTTAAAAAACAAAACGTAATTTCAAAGTAAAGTTGTAATTGACATATGTGCTAGAAGAAAGTCAGAAAGAAAATTCAGAGCAGCTCCTTTTCTCTTACTTGATGACCTTGCCTGACATACTTTCTTCATCTCTTAAATTCTGATGGTTCTCTCTTCTGGATCTAACAAAGTAAAAATAATTAAGAACGAAGGGTGTTCCCTTTAAAAAAAATAGCTGCTTTATAAGACATTTAGGAGAGTTTTGTAGGAAATATGATTTAAAGAGATTTTTAGTTGATGTTTTGATTCTGGTAACAGTTATACACAATAGCATCCATTGATCCTCTAGATCTGGTGTACCTGTTGGAAATGAGGAAGCACCAAGAAAAATTTTTCAGTGGACTGAATTAAAGGCCTTACTTAAAAGCAAAAATTTTTTACTGGAAATTTGGGCTGAAAGGAGGGTTTATAAAGTAGGAAAATGGTGAGAAATTGGACCTACAACCCTCCCACATTCATTTACGAGCTGCTGAAAGGTGATCCTCTTGTTCACAGAATATCATTGTTGAAATAATAAAATACACAGCTGGTTTGAGAGATCATTTGTGTATGCAGCATTTTCTGTCTGAGTGAGTTTATTACAGGTAATATCTTTGCCAGTTCTGCTCATTGTTAAATGAATGTAACCTAGTCCCCTGTCTTTAAGTAGAGGTACATATTTGGATTGCACACAAAACTTGAGGAAAGTCATCAGTATCGATAATGGGTAAAAAGGCAAACACAGAGTGAGGTTTTGAAGATAAGAACAGTTTGAGACACATACGTTGGGCAGACTCTGAAATTAGCCACATGCTCATGAGATAATTTCAGACAGTCTCCAGTGGAGACCTCTGCGAGCGCAGGCAGGAGGAAGCTGAGGAGTGGGAAAAGCAAACTGATCTGAGGCTCTGTGATCGGGTAGGTATCTTAAGGTTAAGAGCCAGATTGTAGATAGGCAGAGAAAGATTGGGGAGGATTAGGCTTCGTAACAGAGAAATCACACCAGCCACTTGACTCTCAATAGCCCTTACTTCTCCTTTGCATGTAGTTTTCTTTTTTGAGAGAGTAGTTAAGTTAGGGTTATGCACTGCTTATAATCTATGTAAAGTAGTATTTGTCATATCTGTACCTACTTTCTTATCCTCTCTTTTCCTTCTATAATACAAATTGAATGAATTGTAGGAATTGAAAAGAAGAGGGTTCTCTTTGTGGTTTTTCCCATTTTATTTTTATTATTTACTTTTTATTTTATCCTCCTTTACTTGTAGGACCTTCTCCTGACTATACTCACTCTCTGAGAGTGCTCTTAACCACTGGAAAAAAATGATAGGAAATTTGCTCACCTTCACAATCTGTTGCCAACTCCAATTCATTTGCCAAATTTTAGCCTAAATAGGAAAATAGGGAAAGAATTACGAACCATAAACATCAATTCATAATCTCACAATCTTATTTTTAAACCATATTACCTGAATTAAGGACATACATAGTATTTGCCAACTCAAAAGAAAAAGGCCCAGTGTTTACTTAATTGACTGTAGACAATTCTTCCATACTATAGAAGAAAAAAGGAGCGCTTTGTTTTCACTTCCCTACAGCTTCCCCTTTACCATCATCCCCTTTTCCTTTTGCATCCAGAGTTCCTCTTGTTTCTATATCCCCTAATGAGTGTGGAGCCCATTAGAAATACAAAGACCACTGTGGTTCCTCTGAGGACTGCTGGGTGACCTGGGTTTCTGAGAAATGCATCAGTCTAGCTGTCTTTATCTCCAGCCCCTCAGCCTCCAGTATTGAACAATTCCTAAATATAATTTCTTATAGAACATGAAATCTTTATTTTCTTTGATCACATTTTAAAAATCAGCCATACTGAATGCTGAACACTTGTATTTAAATTACTTAAGAATACAAAGAAGCAATTCTGTTTCTCTTCTCTGCTCCAAAGTAGAAGATATAAAGTGCATTTTACTGAAGACTTTTCAAGATGTTTCTGGAGAAAAAGTTGACTGATGAGTAGAGATAGAATCTAGACTCTGGTTTATTTTCTGACTTAGCAAATGGGTGTATTCCCTGAAATCATATTCCCAACAAAAGGAATCAATGGTTTAATTTTTCTTTTTTAAAGTATAAAAGGTAATGAGATAAAACTAATTTGTGGTTACTCTTGAATAATCTAATGTCCTTTGTTGTATTTGAACTGTTAGGGTTTCAGTTGAATGATTGTTATGTACAGTTTAGAAACAGGACATACAAGTTTTTACCTAGAACCTTAATTTTTCAGTGATGTGTATTTCCCAAAGAAGTCCTAGATTACTACTCAGAGTTTTGAGGTAAAGGAGACTATGGAAGTGTGATTTTAAAGTTTCTTTCTAAAATGTAGGTAATGGAAGAGAAATATACCTTAAAACAATATATTAATTAACTTTTGTTTGTCTTGTAGCATGCTAGTATGCTTGATTTTTACAAGTTGATTATTGATTTTAAGTATATGGTCACTACAATTATTGCAATCCAAGGTATGCATAGTATTTTCTGTTGCTCAATTAGGTCTTCACATAGAAAATGTTGCCATTTTCAAAATCTTAATTTAAAGATTCTGTTTTTCTAGATTACATTAGGAGTACTTTTATTCTATAACATGGAACAATGTTTTGACCAAACTTTAGAAAGATAAAATTCAGTTTCTCTTTATACAGCAGGCATTGCCAGTAGACCGAGCAACAGTGGCATCAGAAGTCATGGAGGTGGTGTTTCCCATGAAGCATCTGCATTTGACCCCTGCTCCCCTGTTTCTTCTTCCGGAGCGGCAATCTTTGGCCATCAGGCTGCTGCAGCCCCAAGTCAGCCATTACAGCTAGACGGTTATGGATCAGGCAGGGTTGCACAGCCTCAGCCCCAGCCCCCACCACAAGCCTCACTCTCATCATGTCGACATAATAGGCCACCTAGGCCACATCCTTGTAAGTCTAAATTTAACAGGCAAAGACCTTAGAGGTACATAAAATAAAGCACTGTGTATCACTTCATGAAATAGCATTTCAGTAATCCTACTTCATAAATTTTTAATATTTTCTTGGCCTAAGAGTGGGGTGTGTTTTCCCATTTCATCCTTCCTTCTCCTCGTGTCCCAAAAACAGTCTTCTAAGATAAAAAGAGGGCAGAGATTGGTCAAAAGGGTCAGGAAAATAAAAAATAAATAACATTTTGTCTATTTTCCATTTTAACATTTCCATTTTAATATCTATGAAGTTGAAGTACATTGAATGGCACCTCAGATTCTTATTAAAAGGAAGTTTTAAGGAATATAGGTCTATCCTTTAGGAATAACAGGAAATTTGAGAGTTTAGCTGTTTCTAGGCACAGGAAAGTATAGTTTGACTAAATTCTGAAGCATAACTAAAGTGTAGGAGACTTCCTTGACAGAAAGATTTTCCAGCTGCAAAAAGGTTTCTATACTTATTTAATGCAGACAATTAAAATAGAGTCAGATGTAGCTTTTCAAAAGAAATTGAAATCTATGCAAAATTTTAAGGAATGAGAAATACCTTTAGGCTATGTAACGTATATTTACTACTTTGTTAAATCACAGGCTAAATAATCAAAAGGAAACTTTATACTTTGTTTAAAAAGCATTGAAAATTCATGCCAGGAGCAAACCAAGACGTTATCAAGGAAATTTGCTTTTTTTCTCATTCTGTACAAGGAGTAATTTTCAGGTATCTGTCTCCTTAGATTTCTAACTTCAGTCCTATAATTTTTGCAATCTGGGTTCTGCAGACACACCTGGAATCAACACAGAATTTGTCCATTGAAACCTACTAATACATCATTTACCTTTCAATAATGCCACTTTAAAAAATTTAAATCTAAGTTAAAACATTAGAAAATGAAACAATTCATTTTTGCAGAGTCTTGACCAATGGGCAAATTCAGTGTATTAACCCTTGCGTGATGAACAGGTTGTTTTGTAATATTTGTTGATATTCATCTTCATATGTCACTATTATTAAGAACTCAACATGTACAGTTTTTCTGCCCTTCCCTTTTAAAAATATTATACTGAAGCAGTATGTAAGTAAATCCATTCCTTTTTTAATGACCAAATAAAGAAAAAAATGATTTAGATTTACCTTGTTTTACTGTTGTCATAAACATAATTGTGTACATCCTGACAAGTTAAATTTCAGAATGATGTAAAGTGGGATGTTAAAAGCCCTTCTCCCCATGTCCCATTAATCATAATACCTCAGAGGTAGCAACTGTTTATAGCTTATCTAAAGCCTTTCAGAAATTATTTTTGTACATACATATGTATCTCCTTTCAAGAAAGGGATCGTATCAAACATTATTTGCCTCCTTTTGATTTTTTGACTTTTTTTAACCATACATTTTCAATTTTTTCCATATTAGTACATAATAATCTAACTTGTTTTTATTACCCTCAATATTCCATTGTATATTAAATCAGTCTGTTGATGGACATTTAAATTGCTTGTAGTTTTTTTGTCTGTAAGATAACTTCTTGGAGTGAAATTGCCAGGTCAAGTGGCATGTTGAACTTTTAGGAAACAATATCAAAAACTTTTATTTTTCCTAGCAAAAATAATAATATAAGGAAGGGAGAGAAGTGGTCTTTGGCAATGCAGAATACATCATCATTCTGCAGTGGTTAGCAATCTGTTTTGTTTAGATAAACAATGAATTATAATGATGGATGAAGTTTTCATCTCAGACAAAAAAACGGTAACTGTACGAGTTGATGGGTGTGTTCATTAATCTGATTGTGGTAGTCATTTCATGAAGTATGTATATGTCAAATCATTTGTACACTTTAAATATTTATGATTGTATTTGTTCATTATACATCAATAAAGCTGAAAAACAGTGAAAATGATTGTTAAAGAGTTAAATAAATTGATTCATCCTGAAACAAAACTTTAAAATGTTATAATACTTGTGAATACTATTTCTTGCCTAATGATTATAGAAATAGAAAACTTTTAAATGAAACTGGAAAAAAATGCTGTGAATTTGAGGAAGGATAGTTAACTGTGGTAAAGCAGAGAGAATTCATTTTTTGTGACCATTTTTATTACCAAGAAACACTGAGCTTTGTGGAATCTTGGAGTAAAGCATTGATTTGAAATCATAACTTTTAGAAAATAAATTAAAAATTTTCTCTCACAACTTATTGAGCTTAGTGAAGGTTTCCTTTAAGATACTTGCTAGCAAGGTTTCCTTTGAAAATATGGCTGAATGTTTTCATGGTTACCTACTTTTTACCCCAGCCGAATGAATCAAATGAATTAAAAATGGAAGGATATCCTTCTGTAATGAAACTAGAGAATGGTCTTTGCCTATACCAGACTACCAAGAAAATCTTCCAAATAAAATGAAATTCAGACTAGAATCTATAAACATATTTTTTACCTCAAATAGATGCATGTTTTGTAGAGTAACAGGGATGCATATTCCTCACAAGGATCTTTAAACAGCTACTTGGAAACATAAAGATTTAGGATGAAGAAATGGGGGAGGCTATCTTTGTTAAGGGCTGATTTCCATGGCCAGTTCCAGGCAGATATGCTCCTGTCATCTTATTAATAATTTGGGGGGGAAATGGCATGGGGCAGGGGGAGAGAGGTGCAGCAAGAAAAGAATATCTCCACAGTGTCGCCTAGAAGAACTAAAAGTTCCTTTCTTCTCTATACTGCTCTAATAACCAGTAAATTATAAAGGAAAACAAATATTATTATGTTTATAAATGTGTAACTAATACTGTTTACTACACAGAAGGCAACAAGCTTCCATATGGCAAAAGAAAATTAACAAAAGACAGTTTGGAAAAAGGTTTATAGGTTATGACAAAAGCTTTCATTGTATACGACCAACTTATAAATCAGCAAGAAAAAGGTGAACAAATAGGCTAAGAAGATGAATAGATAATTCTGGGAAGAAATGTAAGTGGGTAATAAATATAAGATTTTTCTCAGATTGGCATGTGAGAACTTAGTGATATTGGGGGGTCATCAGGGACCCTTGTGTACTGTTGATAGGTGTATTAATTATGGTAACCTTTTGGAGAGGGTCTTTTGTCAACTGATATCTGAGTTTACATTATTTTTTGAGACTCAGAACTACTTGCAGCAAATTTATGCTACAAAACCTGTCCATGAATAATGTGTGTGTGTGTGCACTCGTGTATGTGCATGAACAAAAGAAGATTAGCACAAGAGGGATCATACTCACAGATATTTATTGCAGCATTTGTGGTGTTTCCAATTTTTATCATTGGCAATTTCTTTGATAAAGTTTGGTACATCTCTATAGTAGTATGCTGTGAAGCTGAGAATGAAGTAAAAGTGTATATTGACATGAGAAGATATCTAAGATTATTCAAAGAAGAAAATAGGTTGCAAAAAAGAACTGAACAGACTCAAGCACTGATAAAGTATTCATAAAAATATAAAACTATGCTAATATGTTTCTAAAATACAGTAGGAATATATAATAGCAATGTATGCTCAACTGCATGGTACCTGTATTTTCCCTACAGATGCTTCTTAGAGAAGACCACCTCATCATCAAGCCTCTGCCTGCCCACACTCACAGAAACCCCCTGCCTCAGACTCAGCCTCCACCTCAAGTGGATTTTGTTATTCTTCCTCCTGTACATGCTTTCCATAATTACATACCTTCTCATGCAATGTCTCACCCCGTGGCACCCCCACCCCCAACTCATTTAGCCGGTACAGGTGCACCAACCCTCAGCATCTTTCTCCCACACCCCAGCCAATCTCACGTCACATTCCAGCCACTGAACCTCCAGCACAGAGACCTCATCCTCACCCAGTGATGCCGAGGATGGAAGTTCCAAGGAGGATGACGCAGCATCCAACATATGTTTCATGTTTTTAAAAAGATAATCACACATTATTCCTTTTCCTTCTATTCCCATTGTTTTTAAAACTATAAAATCACTAGAAGCAATATAAGTATACTAAACCACCAGTTCACTAGGTTATTCTTCCTAAATCTTCCAAAATCTTCCTCTGTCTTACCCTGAGTTGAAGGTGTTGACAAAACCAGTTTATGTCAGATTATTTAATGAAACCAAACCATTTTCAGGATACGACAAAAGGTCATTTATTTTTGCAAACCAGTCTCTTGTTTCTTTTTTCAGTTTCCATAGTAAAGATTAACATTAAAATTGACGATCTTGAGGAAGAAAATATAGTTCACAAATATTTAGTTTGATTTATTATATGTTAGCAGCCAGAGGGAAGAAGAGTATTAGCATTTTTCTGATGACATTGAAATGTCTTTTTTCAGTGTTTCTTAACTTAGTTTATTCATAAATTTAAATATTATTTTATTACCTAAACATGGGAACACTATAACTGAACTTTTTGCTTTCTTTTGAAAATTAAGGACCTAATTTTCTACTTCAGGGCAGCAAATTCTGTTGTTCATATTCTCCCTATTTGTTTTTGTAAATAAAATTTTACAGGAAAACAGCTACCCTTGTTCATTTATGTATTGTCTGTGTCTTCTTTCACATTATGAGGACTAAGTTGAGTAGTTACAAAGACTTAGTAACTACTTAGTACTACAAAGACTAAGTTGAGTATGGCCTATAGAGCCATCAATACTTAAGGATTTGGCCCTTACATAAATGTTTGCAAATGTCTTGAACCAATTAATGATCTACCACTGTGTGACTTCTTCCTTTAGTTGTAGAATTTATGATTATATCCAGAATCTCTGGTTGTTGTTGCCACTGTAATATAGTAACCCTTTCTAGAGAAAGTTGCCAATGTAACATTAATATTTTCCAGTATCTAGATGATTATGTGTTCTAAATTGTTAAGATTAAACATGCAGTAGTAACCACAGTGTTGCTCATGTGAAACCTGAGCATAAGATTGTCTATTAAGGATACCCTAATAAAAATTAAAAAAAGATTAAACATGCAAAATCTGAAAATGTGTTAGAAGATAATAGAAAATAAGAATTAGACTATAAAAATGAATCACTGGAACTTTTTTTTAAAGTACTCTTAGTATAGAACTCTTTATATTTGTAAATTTGACTGACTCTAGAAAGAGAAAATATATTAAGCTGGAATACGGACTAAAGAGTGTGAATGGAGCTTATATCAGTTTCCAGATGTGGGACCTCTTCTTGCGTGTGTTTGAAAAATGCACAAGGTTAATATATTTTTCTCTTAAAAGATTTACCTTTTAAAATGGGTGAATGTTACTACAGTATGAAAGTAAAGCAAAATAAAATACTTCCATTTTCCTGCCTTGTGTTTATAGAAATATCTTACTTGTTCCCATAGCATTTGCTGATGTGTTTAAGTTTTAAAAATTTATTTCCATTCAAATTCCTATTACTTAAAATGTCTGCTGTAAAGAAGGTATATAAGAAAACATTCAAATTGCCTTTTTCCTTGCATAAATTTGAATTGGAGGTATTGTAAGAAATGAGCAGGGAGAATTTGTGGGGTTATGATTTCTTGATTTATTAATCATTAACTCTATTACATTTTTATAAATTGTTATTAGAGAATGAATTTCATCACTAATCTATAGATGTTTGTAGTATTAATATTGTTATTTTTTCTAGATTAAGAAATAACCAATTATTCAATTATTTCCAGTGGTTGTTCTGTGTTCTGTTTCCAGGCAGGCACCTGAGCGACCCCCACCTCACCCACATAGGATGCACCCATACTCTGGCCATGGACATCATATTCATGTACCTCTGACTATGTCCTCACATTCTCAGCAGACTCCAGAGAGATCTGCCCGGTCAGTACCTTATCTATGTCAGTGATATGCTCAGTAGCTTGTGGTAGAACTGCCAGAATCAATGCTTTATAGTGGAATGCCATCCAGGGCAGTGCTGTGGAGAAACTGAATTCAGTTTAGCTGTGAGGCACTGCCTCTGGGCAAGTTACAGAGACCTGGAGAAGAAATAGTAGGACCTTGAGTTCTGGGGCAGGGGGCCAGGTCACACAGGTGTGTTAGGTTGTCATTCAGGGGTGTCTACCATTAAAGCCAGCTCCGTAAATATATCCTACTTTTCACAACTTCTTTATACACCCTCCCCATTCTTAGTCCTCAGATTTACTTTCCTGCCTCTAACCCTAGCTACTGACAAGGAAAAACCAGCTTGCGCCTTCCTAGTCTTATGGTCTTTACTAGAGAAATGGAAGCAGATGTGCATTAACTTTCTACAAAATTCATTTTCTTTAGGCAGTCCTTGAGATCTTTGTCCATGTAGCTTTTGAGGCAGAACAAAAAACAGAATAAATAAATGGAGATTTGGCATTTACCAGTTATATTCTTTATAAAATTTTATAAAATTTTGTTTACCCTTGTGTTGTAAGGTACAGATGTGTTTGTTGTTATAATTATCTTTAAAGCCAGCAACCCAGAGACACTATTCAACAAACAAAAGTCTTGGGAGCATTTGTAACATTAACACAAACAAACAGAAAAACCTTCTAATTTGTGTGCTCCTCAAGTAGAATCAGACTTTTAGATTGGAAGGAACCTATTAATTTTGTTTCCTTTGTAAGATGTGAATGAAACTCAGTACAGTACTTCACTCCTTGTAATTACAAAATTGAATTTTGAGTTTTAATTTCTGAAATGAATTTGAGAGTTTTTTTTAGTTAAATTTTACGGGCTAAATTACCTTGTCTCAGCTGTGTAAGTTAAGAGGCTTTAGATAACTTTAAAAAATATAAACATACTCCCCCATTTCTATCAATTATCATAAGACACTGCAGAGATGGTTAGAAGCTAAAGTGTTCTCATCCTTTGCCAGGACCTGGGAATTGAACTTGCAGTGACTGAAGCTATTTATACACCTGGAGCATTGCATCCCCACTTGGTTCATTACCATGTACCACTTCAACTTCATCACTTACTATTAGGAGCTCTTCCTTTAATGGTAAAATAAAAACTTTTCAAAATGCTGAAATATTCTTCTCAAGAGTATTCTTTTTCTAAATTACTTTATTGGAAATATTCTCAGTGTATTAGTTATAGGTGTTTTAATAGAATTTGAGAATTAGTAAATGGAAATTGTGCTATAAAAAGGTATTAGATATATTAAAATCTATATTTGTATTTGCATCATAAAATGTACTGTATTTTTCTCTTTAAAAAAGTTTTTTTCTTTTGTACCAAGACACCAATCTTGATCCACTGTCAGTGGGACATGAGCTTGATTTTCTCACAAGTGGCAATGCGTCTGTTCTGATGCATTTCTACTTTAGTGATCTGCCAAAGCACTATACTCATTCTCTTATCTGATTTGAACAGATTCACATTTTGTAGATACCAATTTAAGGTGTAAATTTATTGAGTTTGCTGTTCATAATACATACTAGTTATAAAAGTAGTACAGAGAAGGGAGTGGCTTCATCTTGTGGAGGTAGAGGTACTATAGGAAAAGCTTCCAAGATGATTTATTATGCATGTGACTTCTAAGCAGGTTTTGAAATTGAGAATGATGCTCTTGCAGTGATTACAGCATGTTAAGAGTTCTCAAATAACATAAAAAGAAGGAACTACAAATAGGTTGGTATTTCTGGATCTTAGGAATGGGGATCACTCAGCAATAAGAAATAAAGCTGCCCTTCCAAGAAACTGGGACTCAGGAACTATTGAAAGGGAAATGACTTGGTCTTATTTATGGTTTTGGAGTGATTTAATGGGATTGTATCTAGAAATACCACCTCCTCACTTGTTTGGAAAAATAGATTTCAGGGTGAGAGGATGGAAACTTAAGACATAGGAGAAGAATTAAAAGTTGATGAATGCCTGAACAAGGACAATGGCAGTTGGTGTAATGATGAGACACATTTGAATGATATTTAGGATGACTCCTAGATTTCTAGCTTGGTGTCTTTCACTGAGTTGTGGAGTATTCGATTATTGTTTAGGGAAGAGGTTAGGTGAGTTAGGTTTTATACATACTGAATCTGTGATATGTGGGTATCAGGGTGAAATGTCCAGTAGGGATTTAAATTGATAGTCTGTACCTCAAAACCATAAGTGGATACCTGTTAAAGATATGTTGTGATTTGCCAATATATATGAGCCACATACTGTCATAAAATACAAATCGATGGAAGAGGATTAGATTGCCAGAAAAAAA
>JAQQAC010026267.1:0-11379 GCA_029783875.1 Phataginus tricuspis
TTCAGTTTTTTTCTTTGTTCTTATTCTCCACAGATGAGTGAGATCATTTGATACTTGGCTTTTTCCGCCTGGCTTATTTCACTGAGCATAATACCCTCTAGCTCCATCCATGTTGTTGCAAATGGTTAGGGTTTGTTTTCTTCTTATGGATGAATATTATTCCATTGTGTATATGTACCACATCTTCTTTATCCATTTAACTACAGATGGACACTTAGGTTGCTTCCATTTCTTGGCTATTGTACATAGTGCTGCGATAAATATAGCGGTGCATATGACTTTTTCAAAGTGGGTTGCTGAATTCTTAAATTCTTATAGGAGTGGAATTCCTGGGTCAAATGGTATTTCTATTTTGAGTTTTTTGAGGAACCTCCTTACTGCTTTCCACAATGGTTGAAGTAATTGACATTCCCACCAGCAGTGTACGAGGGTTCCCCTTTCTCCACATCCTTGCCAACATTTGTTGTTTGTCTTTTGGATGGTGGCATTCCTTACTGCTGTAATGTGATATCTCATTGTGGTTTTAATTTGCATTTCTGTGATGATTAGCGATGTGGAGGATCTTTTCATGTGCCTGTTGGCCATCTGAATTTCTTCTTTGGAGAGGTGTCTGTTCAGCTCCTCTGCCCATTTTTTAATTGGCTTATTTGCTTTTTGTTTGTTGAGGTGCATGAGCTCTTTATATATTTTAGATGTCCACCCTTTATTGGACATGTCATTTGTGAATATATTCTCCCATACTGTAGGATGCCTTTTTGTTCTGCTGATCATGTCCTTTTCTGTACAGAAGCTTTTCAGCTTGATAAGGTCCCAGTTGTTCATTTTTGCTTTTGTTTCCCTTGCCCGGGGAGATATGTTCATGAAGAAGTCGCTCATGTTTATGTCCAAGAGATTTTTGCCTGTGTTTTTTTTCTAAGAGCTTTATGGTTTCATGACTTACATGCAGGTCATTGATCCATTTCGAGTTTAGTTTTGTGTATGGGGTTAGACAATGATCCAGTTTCGTTCTCTTACATGGAGCTCCAGTTTTTCCAACACCTGCTGTAGAAGAGGCTGTCATTTCCCCATTGTATATCCATGGCTCCTTTATCATATATATTAATTGACCATATATGTTTCAGGTGATATCTGGACTTTCTATTCTGCTCCACTGCTCTGTGGGTCTCTACTTGTGCCAGTACCAAATTGTCTTGATTACTGTGGCTTTGTAGTAGAGCTTAATGTTGGGAAGTGAGATCCCCCCCTGCTTAATTCTACCTTTTCAGGATTGCTTTGGCTATTCGGGGTCTTTTGTTGTTCCATATGTATTTTAGAACTTTCTGTTCCAGTTCGTTGAAGAATGCTGTTGGTATTTTGGTAGGGATTGCATTGAAGCTGTAGATTGCTTTAGGCAGGATGGCCATTTTGACAATATTAATTATTCCTAGGCAAGAGCATGGGATGAGTTTCCATTTGTTAGTGTCCTCTTTAATTTCTCTTAAGAGTGTCTTATAGTTTTCAGGGAATAGGTCTTTCACTTCCTTGGTTAGGTTTATTCCTAGGTATTTTATTCTTTTTGATGTGATTGTGAATGGAATTGTTTTCCTGACTTTTCTCTCTGGTAGTTCACTGTTAGTGTATAGGAATGCCACAGATTTCTGCGTATTAATTTTGTATCCCACAAGTTTGCTGAATTCAGATATTAGATCTAGTAGTTATGGAGTAGATTCTTTAGGGTTTTTATGTGCTATGTCATGTCTTCTGCAAACAGGGACAGTATAACTTCTTCCTTGCCAATCTGTATGCCTTTTACTTCTTTTTATTGTCTGACTGACGTGGCTAGCACCTCCAGTACTATGTTGAATAGAAGTGGGGAGAGTGGGCATCCTTGTCTTTTTCCAAATCTTAAAGGAATAGCTTTCAGCTTCTCGCTGTTAAGTATAATGTTGGCTGTGGATTTGTCATACATGGCCTTTATTATGTTGAGGTACTTGCCCACTATATCCATTTTGTTGAGAGTTTTTATCATGAATGGATGTTGAATTTTGTCAAATGCTTTTTCTGCATCTATGGAGATGATCATGTGGTTTTTATCCATCTTCCTGTTGATGTGGTGGGTGATGTTGATGGGTTTTTGAATATTGTACCATCCCTCCATCCCTGAAATAAATCCTACTTGATCATGATGGATGATCTTTTTGATATATTTTTTACTTCATTCTGCTAATATTTTGTTGAGTATTTTTGCATCTATGTTAATCAAGGATATTGGTCTGTAATTTTCTTTTTTTGTGGTGTCTTTGCCTGGTTTTGGTATTAGAGTGATGCTGGCCTTATAGAATGAGTTTGGAAGTATTCCCTCCTCTTCTACTCTTTGGAAAACTTTAAGGAGGATGGTATTATGTCTTAACTAAATGTTTGATAAAATTGAGCAGTGAAGTCCTCTGGTCCTGGCATTTTGTTCTTAGGTAGGTCTTTGATTACCAGTTCAATTTCATATCTGATAATTGGTCTGTTCCGATTTTCTGTTTCTTTCTGGGTCACCTTGGAAGGTTGTATTTTCCCAGAAAGTTGTCCATTTCTTTAGGTTATCCAGTTTGTTAGCATATATTTTTCATAGTATTCTCTAATAATTGTTTGTATTTCTGTGGTGTCTGTAGTGATTTTTCCTTTCTCATTTCTGATTCTGTTTATGAGAGTAGACTCTTTTTTTCTTGATAAGTCTGTCTAGGGGTTTATCTATTTTTTTTCTTGAAGAACCAGCTCCTGCTTTCATTGATTCTTTCCATTGTTTTATTCTCCTCGATTTTATTTAATTCTGCTCTAATCCTTATTATGTCCCTCCTTCTACTGAGTTTGGGCCTCATTTGTTCTTCTTTTTCTAGTTTCTTTAATTGTGAGTTTATTCATTATTTATTTATTTATTTTACAATTTATTTCGGTATCATTAACCTACAATTACATGTGCAATATTATGGTGATTAAACTACCCCCTTCATCAGGTCCCCCCCACCAACCCCATTACAGTCACTGTCCATCAGCATAGTGAGATGCTATAGAGTCACTACTTGTCTTCTCTGAGTTGTACAGCCCTCCCCGTGCCCCCGCTACCTTACATCTGCTAATCGTAATACCCCTTTTACCCTCTTATCCCTCCCTTCCCACCCATCTTCCCCAGTCCCTTTCCCTTTGGTAACTATTAGTCCGTTCTTGGGTTCTGTGAGTCTGCTGATGTTTTGTTCCTTCAGTTTTTTTCTTTGTTTTATACTCCACATATGAGTGAAATCATTTGATACTTGTCTTTTTCGGCTTGGCTTATTTCACTGAGCATAATACCCTGTAGTTCCATCCATGTTGTTGCAAATGGTAGGATTTGTTTTCTTCTTATGGCTGAATAATATTCCATTGTGTATATGTACCCCATCTTCTTAATCCATTCATCTACTGATGGACACTTAGGTTGCTTCCATTTCTTGGCTATTGTAAATAATGCTGCAATAAACATAGGGGTGCATCTGTCTTTTTGAAACTGGGCTGCTGCATTCTTAGGGTAAATTCCTAGGAGTGGGATTCCTGGGTCGAATGGTATTTCCATTTTGAGTTTTTTGAGGAACCTCCATACTGCTTTCTACAATGGTTGAACTAAATTGCATTCCCACCAGCAGTGTAGGAGGGTTCCCTTTTGTCCACAACCTCGCCAACATTTGTTGTTGTTTGTGTTTTGGATGTTGGCCATCCTCACTGGTGTGAGGTGATATCTCATTGTGGTTTTAATCTGCATTTCTCTGATGACCAGCGATGTGGATAATTGTAAGTTTAGACTACTCATATGGGATCGTTCTTGTTTCTTGATGTAGGCCTGTATTGCAATAAACTTTCCTCTTAACACAGCCTTCGCTGCCCACCATAGATTTTGCAGTGTTGAATTATTGTTGTCATTTGTCTCCATATATTCTTTGATCTCTGTTTTTATTTGGTCATTGATCCATTGGTGATTTAGGAGCATGTTGTGAAGCCTCAATATGTTTGTGGGATTTTTAATTTTCTGTGCATAATTTATTTCTAATTTCAAAGTTTGTGGTCTGAGAAACTGGTTTGTACAATTTCAGTCTTTTTTAATCTACTGAGGCTCTTTTTGTGGCCTAGTAAATGATCTGTTCCTGAAAATGTTCCATATGCACTTGAGACGAATGTGTATTTTGCTGCTTTTGGGTGTAGAGTTCTGTAGATATCTGTTAGTTCCATCTGTTGTATTGTGTTGTTCAGTGTCTCTGTCTCCTTACTTATTTTCTGTCTGCTTGAAATGTCTTTCAGAGTGAGTGGAGTGTTGAAGTCTCCTAGAATAAATGCATTGCATTCTATTTCTCCTTTTAATTCTGTTAGTATTTGTTTCACATATTTAGGTGCTCCTGTGTTGGGCACATAGATATTTATAATGGTTATATCTTCTTCCTGTACTGACCCTTTTATCATTGTGTAATGTCCTTCTTTGTCTCTAGTGACTTTCTTTGATTTGAAGTCTATTTTCTGATACTAGTACTGCAACTCCTGCTTTTTCTCCGTATTAGTTGCATGAAATATCTTTTTCCATTGCTTCACTTTTAGTCTGTGTATGTCTGGGTTTAAAGCGAGTCTCTTGTAGGCAGCATATAGATGGGTCTTGTTTTTTTTATCCATTCAGTTACTCTATGTCTTTTGATTGGTACATTCCATCCATTTACATTTAGGGTGATTATCAATAGGTTTGTACTTACTAGCATTGCAGGCTTTAGATTCATGGTTACCAAAGGTTCAAGGTTAACGTCCTTACTAAGAGTCTAACTTAACTCACTTAATATGCTGTTACAAACACAATCTAAAGGTTCTTTTTTTTTCTTCCTCCTTTCTTCGTCCTCCATTCTTTATATATTAGGTATCATATTCTGTACTGTCTGTCTATCCCTTGATTGACTTTGGAGATGGTTATTTTAATTTTTGCATTTGCTTAGTAATTAGCTGTTCTACTTTCTTTACTGTGATTTTATTACCTCTGGTGACAGCTATTAAACCTTAGGAATACTTCCATCTATAGCAGTCCCTCCAAAATACACTGTAGAGATGGTTTGTGGGAGGTAAATTCTCTCAGCTTTTGCTTATCTGGAAATTGTTTAATCCCTCCTTCAAATTTAAATGATAATCTTGCCGGATAAAGTATTCTTGGTTCAAGGCCCTTCTGCTTCATTGCATTAAATACATCATGCCACTCCCTTCTGGCCAGATTTCTATTGAGAAGTCTGGTGATAGCCTGATTGGCTTTCCTTTGTATGTGATCTTATTTCTCTCTCTGGCTGCTTTTAACAGTCTGTCCTTATCCTTGATCTTTGCCATTTTAATTACTATATGTCTTGGTGTTGTCTTCCTTGGGTCTCCTGTGTTTGGGAGATCTGTGCATCTCCATGGCCTGAGACACTATCTCCTTCCCAGATTGGGGAATTTTTCAGCAATTACCTCCTCAAAGTCACTTTCTATCCCTTTTTCTCTCTCTTCCTCTGGTACCCCCTATAAAGTGAATATTGGTTTGTTTGGATTGGTCACACAGTTCTCTCACTATTCTCTCATTCATAGAGATCCTTTTTTCTCTCTGTGTCTCAGCTTCTTTGTATTCCGCTTCTCTAATTTCTGTTTCATTTACCATCTCCTCTGCTTCATCTAATCTGCTTTTAAATCCCTCCATTGTATGTTTCATTTTGAATACTGTATTTTTCAAAGTTTCTCATTTTTGAATTCCTCCCTGGGGTCTTGAATATTTTTGTGTAACTTTGTGATAATGTTTATGATTTTTATTTTGAAATCTCTCAGGAAGAATGGTGAGTTCAGTTTCTCTTGGCCCTCTTCCTACTGTTTGTGGATTTTGGGTTGAACCAGTTTCTATGTGGCACCGTGTAATGCCCAGAAGCTCTACTTTCTGGATCTGCTCAGCCCCTGGGGTGATGCCTGGGGTCGTAGGCGAGCAGCACTGTTCGCTACCGGGAGAAAAGATCCCTTTACTGCTTCCCAGCTGCAGTGCCTGCCTCCACTGCCAGGTCCAGAGGGCCGCACACACAGGAAGGAGCCTCTATGCTGCCTTAGGTGGGGCTGCCCTCTGGCAGGCCTGGTGCAATGGCAGGGGCAGTCAGTTTGGAAGCTGGTGCCAGCCAAGAGGAAGGAGTGGCAGGCTGCATATCACAGTGGGGGGCTTTGTAGCTTCATTGCCAGCCAGGGGGATGGAGCACCTGAAGCTCCTGAAAGTTCTGAGCCTGCTGGGGTGAGTGCACCACGACAATTTTGTCCACCTGTCCTTTCTCCTAAGCCGCAAGCTCTGTGCAATCCTTGCCCCTTTAACAGCCCTCTTGCTGTTGGGAAGTCTCTTAGACTGCCCTCCTTTCTCTTGTCCGAGAGCAGCTGGTTGTGGGTACCTGTTCTCCACAAACAGCTGGAATCTCAGTGTCTCCAAGTATTCCATCTGTCTTAGCTTTCCAACCCCACTAATCTCCAGAGCACCATGTAATGTAGGTTCATGCTGCCAGAGCAGATTTCCAGGGCTAGGTGTTCAGCAGTCCTAGGCCTCCACGCCCTCCCCGCTCCATTTGTCTTCCTCCCGCCCATGAGCTGGGGTGGGGGAAGGGCTTGGGTACTGCCAGATCATGGGTTTGGTACTTTACCCTTTTCTATGAGGTCTGCTCTTTTCCCCAGATATAGGCCGTCTATCACAGCCTTCTTGTTGTTCCTTTAGGATAATTGTATTTGCTATATTTTCATATTCTATGTGGTTTTGGGAGGAGGTTTCTGTCTCACCTCTCATGCCACCATCTTTAAGCCAATCTAGTTCTAATAGCTTTTAAAAACGGTTTTGTGCCTATGTGGGAGTCAGAAGACTGCCTGCATGAGACTGCCTTCCCCAACACTCTATTTATGGATTATCAGAATATTTATGCTAGAGGGAAATTAAGAGACTGTATGAAACTATTATTCTTTATGGTTTATGTATAAAAGTCTTCCAGGACCACTCAGTCATTATTAAAATTCAGTAACTTCATAAATGAATTGTGGGTGTGGGGGAACCTTTAGCCATTGTATGTATCTTAAACATCATGATTGTCTTTCCATGCTTATAGCCTGCGTCCCATGGGCAAGATATTTATCCTCTCTGGGGGACATATGTAAATGGTGATAACAGGACCTATGTTACAGTGTTGTTTGAATGAAATGAGTTTGTTCATGTAGAAAACTGGAAACGTTGGCATATAGTCTTTGTTAAATAAACATTAAGCTACCACTTCTAATATTATCATTATTTGTGTTTTTAGTGGACTCTTACGAGATTGTGAAATTATAAGCTACATATGTATACACACACACACATATTCTTGATCTCTGCGCCAGTTGCTGTCATAGGGCTCCTAAAATGCCTATAAATTCCCAAGTGATAAGAGCACTAGGAACATATTTTGTTCTGTTTAGGGGACTCAGGGTGGGCTCCTGGATGGCTTCTGGATGGGAGCTGGTCACCAAAATCATCACACCATGACAAGAGGCTTGGAATTTCCAGCCCCACCCACCACTTCTCTAAAGAGGTGAGAGGAGCTAAAAATGGAGCTAATAATTCATCAGGTGTACATGAGGAAGCCACTATACATTCCCAATAGTAGAGGGTTGGAGAGCTTCCAGATTGGTGGATACATCCACGTACTGGGAGGGTGATGCATCCCAACTCCGTGGGAACAGATGCTCCTGCAACCTGGACCCTCCCAGATCTTACCCTATGTATCTCTTCATCTAGCTGTTCATTTATGTCCTTTGTCATATCATTTAATAAACTGGTAAGCATAAGTTTCCCTGAGTTCTGTGAGGCACTCAAGCAAATTAATCAAAACTGAGGAGGTAGTCTGGGAACTCTCTGATTGTAGCCAAATCAAACAAGTTGTGGGTAACCTGGGTCTCATAGTTTGTTATTGGTAAATTAAGTAGGGTGGGAGCAGCCTTGTGGAACTGAGCCCTTTTAACTCGTGGGTTATGACCCTATCTCCAGGTAGATAAAGTTAGAATTGAGTTACATTGTAGGACACCAGCTGCTGTTGCAGAGAACTGCTGGTGGGGAAAAATCTCCACACATTTGGTGACCAGTGGTGGTTATGAGTGTTTTTGTGAGAAGTAAAGGAGACACACAGGAGACAAACACAGAAGGCAAGAACTGGGTTTTTCTTCACTCAGGAGGAAGACTGGACTGAGGTTTTCCCTTATATAGAGATAAAGGCTCTGGATTAAGAAAAGTTTCATGTAAATACCCTTTTTAAATTTAAATTCTTTCTGGACAAACTCTGCTTGAATGTAAAAACCATGAAAGTATCTTCATTCAGATCTCTTAAAAGTGATTCGAGGACTTCCGGGAAGATGGCGGCATAAGCAGGGTGGCAGAAATCTCCTCCCAACACTATATTTATCTATGAAAATACAGCAAATACAACTATTCCAAAAAGAGAGGCCAGAATACACAGGAAAGCGCACAGCCTGCAACCACACCTGAGAGGACTCGGCCCGCCACGAGGCGGTCTTAAAGAGCCGAGCGGACATACATGGCAAATACCAGCAACCACTTCTATACCATGAAAAGACAGAGGAATAAGATCCAGACTAAGATCAGCCAGACAACCCCACAGAAGGAGCCTGAAGGAATGGAAATGCACAGTCTTCCTGAAAAAGAATTCAGAATAAAAGCCATAACCATGCTGACGGATGTACAGAGAAATGTGCAACAGCTGAGGGAGGAAGAGAGGGAAGTGAGGAAAAACAATGCAGAAATCAGACAAGCGTTTGACGGCTTTAACAGCAGACTGGATGAGATGCAAGAGACTGTTAATGGAATAGAAAACAGAGAACAGGAATACAGAGAAGCTGAGGCAGAGAGAGATAAAAGGATCTCTAGTAATGAAAGAATATTAAGAGAACTGTGTGACCAATCCAAACAGGACAATATTTGCATTATAGGAGTAGCAGAGGTAGAAGAGAGAGAAAAAGGGATAGAAAGTGTCTTTGAAGAAATAATTGCTGAAAACTTTCCCACGCTGGGGAAGGAAATAGTCTCGCAGTCCATGGAAGCCCACAGATCTCCCAACACAAGGGACCCGAGGAAGACAACACGAAGACGCATAATAATTAAAACGGCAAAGATCAAAAATAAATACAGAGTATTGAAGACAGCTAGAGAGAGAAAAAAGATCACCTACAAAAAAAAAACCATCAGGCTATCATCAGACTTCTCAACAGAAACGTCACAGGCCATAAGAGAATAGCATGATATATTTAACATAATGAAACAAAAGGGCTTCAAACCAAGAATATTGTATCCAGCACGATTATCATTTAAATATGATGGAGGGATTAAACAATTTCAAGACAAACAAAAGTTGAGAGAGTTTGCCTCTCATAAACCACCACTACAGGATATCTTAAACAGATGGCCCTAGAGGGAAGTACCCCTAAGGCTAAAAAGACGTCACCAGAGAAAATAAAATCATAGCAAAGAAAGCTAATACTAACCATCCAAATACTAACTAAAGGCAAAGAATAAAACACCTAATATATAAAGAATTGAGGAGAAAGAATAAGAAGGGAGAGATAAAGAAACATGAGACTGTATAGACAATAACTTAACAAGAAAGTTAAGTTAGATTCTTAGATAGTAAGGAAACAACCCTTGAACCTTTGGTAACCACGAATCTAAAGCCAGCAATGGCAATAAGTTCATATCTATCAATAATCACCCTAAATGTAAATGGACTGAATGAACCAATCAAAAGACACAGAGTAACGGAGTGGATAAAAAAGCAAGACCCATCTAAATGCTGCCTACAAGAGACTCACCTCAAACCCAAACATATACACAGACTAAAAGTGAAGGGATGGAAAAAGATGTTTCATGCAAACAATAAAGAGAAAAAAGCAGGTGTTGCAGTACTTGTATCAGATAAAATAGACTTCAAAACTAAGAAAGTAGCAAGAGATAAAGAAGGACATTACATAATGATAAAGGGGTCAGTCCAACAAGAAGATATAACCATTATAAACATATATGCACCCAACACAGGAGCATCAGCATATGTGAAACAAATACTAAGAGAAGTGAAGGAGGAAATAGACAGCAATGCAGTTATTTTAGGAGACTTTAACACACCACTCACTCCAAAAGATAGACCAACCAGGCACAGGATAAGTAAAGACACAGACGCACTGAACAACACACTAGAACAGATGGACCTAACAGATATCTACAGAACTCTGCACCTAAAAGCAGCAGGATACACATTCTTCTCAAGTGCACATGGAACATTTTCCAGAATAGACCACATACTAGGCCACAAAAAGAACCTCAGTAAATTCAAAAATATTGAAATCCTAACAAACAACTTCTCAGATCACAAAGGTATAAAACCAGAAATAAATTTTAGAAAGAAATCAAAAAGGCTCACAAATACATGGAGGTTTAACAACATTCTCCTAATTAATCAATGGGTTAACAACCAAATCAAAACAGAAATCAAAGAATATATGGAGACTAATGACAACAACAACACAAAGCCACAACTTCTGTGGGACGCAGCGAAGGCAGACTTAAGAGGAAAGTACATTGCAATCCAGGCCCATTTAAAGAAGGAAGAACATTCCCAAATGAACAGTCTAAGGACACAATTATTGAAATTGGAAAAAGAAGAACAAATGAGGCCCAAAGTCACCAGAAGGAGAGACATAATAAAGATCAGAGAAGTAATAAATAAAATTGAGAAGAATAAAACAATAGAAAAAAATCAATGAAACCAAAAGCTGGTTCTTTGAACAAACAAACAAAATAGATAAACCCCTAACCAGACTCATTAAGAGAAAAAGAGAATCTACACACATAAACAGAATCACAAATGAGAAAGGAAAAATAACGACCGACCCCACAGAAATACAAAGAATTATAAGAGAATACTACGAGCATCTATATGCTAACAAGCTGGAAAACCTAGAAGAAATGGACAACTTCTTAGAAAAATACAGCCTTCCAAGACTCACCAAGCAGGAAACACAAAAGCTAAACAGACCAAGGACTAGCAACGAAATTGAATCAGTAATCAAAAAACTACCCAAGAACAAAACCCCCAGACCTGATGGATTCATCTCTGAATTCTACCAGACATATAGAGAAGAAATAACACCCATTCTCCTTAAAGTTTTCCAAAAAATAGAAGAGGAGGGAATACTTCCAAACTCTATGAAGCCAGCATCACTCTAATACCAAAACCGGGCAAATACCTCACTAAAAAAGAAAATTACAGACCAATATCCCTGAAGAACATAGATGCAAAAATACTCAACAAAATATTACCAAACCGTATTCAAAAA
>JAQQAC010026269.1:0-14866 GCA_029783875.1 Phataginus tricuspis
TTTCCCTTTCTTTATCTAACTCATGTTTGATTCCTTGTAAAATTTTTGTGGCCATTTCTGTTGCATATGTATTTAATTTAGTCAAAGAGAGTTGACACAATGAGTTGGGCTTTTCCGATGTAATACGATTCACTGGGCAACAGGAAAATTGATCATCAGAATACGAATCTATGGCTGATAATGCTTTTCTTAATCCACAAATATCCTGTATATATGATTGTTCTTTCATGTGATATGTTTGTCTCACAGTTGTTCTTTCCACATCAGCAGAAGGTGGTTTTAAAGGTGTGGTTGGTCGCCTCAAGGATACATCAACTGCAAATGCACAGGGCTCTCCCAGAAATGTTTTAGGTGTTGCAGATGTGTAGCTTCCATATGTAAACTCTTCACTGCATGTGCTACAAAAACTTGAACTATCCAAAGAGAGGATGGAGTCATCAGACACTGGGTATGCATTATTATGCAACGTTTCTTCATACATTGTAATGGCTGGGTATAATATGCTGGTCACTGTAGCCACAACCCAGGTCATTATATTCTGAATACTACTACTCAGTTCTTCAGAAGTTACCTGGAAAAGAGGCAAGCAGGAATGAAAAGAAAATCATGTAACAACTTACTCTATTCTGGGACAGTGGATGACATTTAATTTTTTATATCAAATAATGCATAGCTGGGTACCATCATGATTACAAAAAGAACATAGTACAGAATTTATAACTTCAGATTCATTTCAAGTTGGTTTATTCTGTACTATGGTAAAACATTTTTTTATATAAATTTCCATTTGATTCATATTCCCTAAGAAGTGTTTTTCTTTCTCAAGATTTATTGCTGGTTAAAAACATTTATTCTTATTCTTGGTTTTAAAAAAAGTGATTCTCTCTTTTTTGTGTGTAGGCATATGTAAGTATTTTGGCAAGAAGAAATATGGCGCCTATGAACCAGAAAAATTGTTGGAAATAATCTGGTGAACTTTGAAATGAAGTATTTCTCAAACAGATGTGATCAAATGTTTGGGTGACTCTACAAGTATCTGTCTAGCTAAGATGTATGAATGGAAAACAAGACATCTCTCCTCCCATCCCCACTGCAGGGTGAGCCTGTGACTTGTATACATGGAAATAACTATAGCTGATTGTTTAGGATTATTTGATAAGCAACAGTGACAAAAAAAAAACCTTAATACTTTACAGAGATTGAATGGATTTGTATCAAACAAAAGAGTAACTGTGTAAATTGTCTTAGATAGGAAGGCTGAGAAAAGATGGTACAGTGAAGGAACAAATTAATTTAGATAGAAAATAAGGGTCAAGCTAAATCTGGATCTCAAAAAGACAGGAGGGCTGAGAAAGGGTAGGGAAGTTGGAGAATTCTTAATTATGAGCTGGAAATAAAAACTCTGGGACCACACTTGGATTAGCATTTCCTTAGTGGCCTATGGTAATGTCATAGATTAAACTGGACCAAGAGTAGAAACAGAATGCACCTGTAGAACTATATTTACCTCTGCTAACTTACTGGGAATATATTTTGGGCTTGCAAAAATCCTCTCGCCTATAATAAACTAGTGATCTATTTGTGAGCTATTACTCTTAAGACACTGTAAACAGCAGTAATTGGCAGCAAAGCCTGGAAGGCTGGCATGTAGGCACCAGTTTAAACAGTAGGATTCCTGTAATGGGACCGTTTATACCCAAAATATTGCCTTAAATTAGCTTGGAATTATTCACATTTCAGGCCAAAATCCAAAGGAAAGTTAACACCTACGTAGCATACTTTCTCCTGGCACATTTCAGTGTTTGGGGGCACCTCAGGGAAAGCCATTTTATTCCATTCTAATCCCCAAATCTCCTAATGTATTTGTTCACTTATTGTATAGACAATGGCTAGTGGTTTGAAAAACATAATTTGAATGACAACATATGTTGTATAATACTTGCCTTATATAATCACATCTTAAAGCAAATATTTTAATAAGGTCTAAATTTTAACAGAAAGAAATTTTTTCTAGTCTGCTACAGCACATATCAACTAGGACATTCAATATATAATATTTTTATTGTTACTGGAGATAATAAAAAAAAATGACTTACATATTACTCTCAGGTTAGGTATGAGAAAGTTTCCAATCTTGGTATATCAAAGAGATATTCCTAAATTTTTAATGTTGCAAAATGCGATGTAAATAGATCCTAGATTTCAAATGCTTTCCATTACGTTAAATGGGAGTAATATTCCTTGAATCAAAGCTTTTGTATTTGCTACACATTCTATGAATAGAGCAGTTGTCCAAGTGAAAAAGTATCTTAGAGTAGTGTTGTTCTACAACTCCTTTTTCTTTCCTGACTAGATTCAGAGTTGGACCTTACAAATATATTCTTATCTGCACATTCCAAGGTTCAGCGCATATGTGACCAGGTGCTTTCTTATGTGACATTCTTAGGTGACTAGGTTCCTTCCCATGAAAATGGCTAGAGACAGTCCCAGGCATCCCAGCTCACCAACCAAGACTCATGATGGAATGGTCTGTGGCATTTGATGCTATTTATGACGGTGGATCCACTGTCCCATTGTATACCCATGACACCCCTTCCTGAAGGGCCAACATTATCTTTTGATAAGATCTTTTAGACACTGCAAAATCTAAGAACTAACTGAAAGCAAACTTTAAAGAAGAAAGGGCAAAGAGGCAGACTAATATTAGTATATGATTATTACTTGATTCAGAAGTTTTTTCCTATCACATATAGTATCATTAATATGCTGTTTAATCAATGGATTTTATGATACATACTTTTTCTTGGAAGCAACTGTGTAGGGATTTCAGTTGTCTATAAAGTCAAGAAAGGTTGAACATTTTGTTATTTCTTAGAATCAAGAATTTATATAACTTTTTCCAAAATTTCTAATCATTGAATCAGTTTCTTCTCTTTTTAAGAGTTTTTGTACAGAAATTCAAAAGGACAAATAAACCTTATTTTTGTCCAGTCTCCCCATACCTGCCCATTTCCCCTCCTTCAGTATTGGTCCACATGCTTTATTACTCAGAGGAGTAGAACTGTAGCTGTTGCATAAAAAAATTCATCTACCTGTAACTTCTATTTTTGCCTCACCTTGGCTGTTCCTGCTTGGTGGTTCCCTGGGGAACTTAAGGGAGAAGTTAAGCTAAAAGGCACAGTGAGGTGGCAAGGCATCTGACCAGAGGTTTCTGATAATCCTTCACTTATCCTTCAAAGTCCCATAGTTCCACCTACACTCTCACTGAACAGTAGGAAGGGAAAATGTGGATAATTACACAGTACCTATAGGTTAAAATCATAGGTTTTTAGCCATAGTCGATTTAGAGGTACCAATTTAAATGTAGCCATTTTCTATGTATGAAAGTATTCTATTGTGTTCTAGTTAGATTTATCCTTACCCACTACTTTTCGGAATTATAACATAGGAACAACTTAATAATGAAAATTATGGAATAACAGTTAATAAAACAAGATCTAAGACTATAGTCCTAACTTATTTGTAGAAATTTCAGATTTGTGATATTTTCATATTTTGACATGGGTGCTTTGCTTATCTCCTTCCTACTTTCTTAAAAACGACACTCCTTTTCATTTTTCTAGGTCTGTACTATACATTATGAGATTTAATTTTCCCCGAAGTCTAAAGTTCAATTATGAGAAACAACAAGACTGAGAATAGGATGTCCTAAATATTGGCAGAAAAAGAAAACCCCACAGGTTTCAGCTCATAAATTGGGCTTGGTAGCAATAGTCCATACTTAGAGTAGCACCTTTTTGGAATCTGGAATCTGGGGAATGAAAGCAGATGTCAGTGACATGATCTTTATCTTTACCTCTGTCCTCCTCTATTTTTTTCAGGATTTAGTTTCTTAGGTCAATCTAAACCTACTTTTTTTCTTTTAGATAATTCTGCAACCTAGTCTTCCCAGATTCATTTTCCTATTCTCAACATTATACTGTAGACACAAATGGAACTCAAGAAGTCCAATGTATTGATACCTATACCCAATAGGCTTTCTGCCTCAAAGGTATGCATATGGGTTCAAAGAGCAAAAAACCTCAGAATAAAATTAACAAAATAACTGAGAAAGTTTCAATGAACATGAAAAAGCAATTATAATAACCAGAAAAAGGATGACAGCGGTGAAAAATACAGAATAAGGAGTTCTGAAAATTGATTCCTCCACAAAAACAATAGATAAACTGGCAAAAAAAAGTTTCGTCTTAATTTCATAGTAAATTTTTGGTAAGTTTTCTCTTGGTCTTCAGAACTCTGAAAATAACCAGAGGCTTTCAGCATTTCAGAGTGTTTATCCAAGAAGAATGGCTGGTTTAGGTCAGAAGAGTGAGCTTGTCGTATCTAACCTGTCTAATTTCCATCTCCTTTCCCCACCTCCATGATACTCTTGGGAGACAGCACCTCACAATCACAGGGCCATGGTTTACTTCATCATGGTATCTGCCTATCTAACATGCTTTGTACATAGTAGGTTCTCAATCAATATTTAATAATTAATTAATTCCCATTTAATGAAGCCTTTGTGCAGACCACTAATGGACTTCAAGAAGTGGTTCCTAGTTTCTTACCTTCAATTTTTCTTACATATTTCTGTCAGTTAGCCATCATGTATGCTACTTTAAACATATCCCCCCAAAACCATCAGAGCATCAGCTAATAAATAAACTACAAATTTCTATCCACTGTCTGTCGAGCAACAAACTTATTGCCTTCTTCTCTCTTGTGCAATAATAGAAAATATCACAAGATGTTACTCCTTACATCTTACAGCCCAGTAATATAAAACTTTACTCATTGTCTAAGGGCAATGCATAATTATTGCAACTGTTTACCCCCACTGCTGTCATATTTGCTTTGTCTTCATTCTCTTGATCCTGAATTTCCATGTCTATTTTATAAACCTTCCTATATGTCTTTTGTATTTACCTAAGAAAAATAGGACAAAGCAGCAGAGTAGAAGTAGGAGAAATGAGGTAGATGGTAGAACAGGTAAGATTCCACAGTGAAGCTTTATGAAATCTGGAGTTAGATCAAAACAAGAATGTGACATGTATATGATGGGCAGTCAGACCAGAAAGTATTGTATCTGTGTTTTATTTGTACTTTGACCTGGTGTCATGCTGGATGGGTAAAGTTAAAAATATTTTATTCCTGTCAATTTGGGAGGGATAATAAAGCAGTCATGCATAGGGTTATTCATCTTAGCTGAGCAAAGATTTTTAATGAAAAAGTATGCAAAGTATTCGCTATGAAAGAGGCAAGCGATTCTGTAGAACTCTGATCTTGGGTGGGGGAAAATGGTTAGGGAGAAATTAAGACTTTATTATGAGTCTACTCTAACCTTTTTCATAAAGAGCCATGTATTTATATCCTCAATAAATATTGAATAAACACAAAATAAAAATGATTTTGTAAATATGATAATCATTCTTCCACCTCATCCTACTCTTTAACTTGGACTAGTCAGCTTCCTTCTAACATGTATTATAATACCATGTATCCTAAAACTCTCAAACTGACATCCACCAGTCCTAAGATTTTTTCCTCCAAGAAAGCTTGGTCTGATTATGTCTACACCATTTACCACCATACGTCACTTAACTTTACCCACCCATTTTCATAGTAATTCAGGGCTTTTAAAAAGATGATGATGGTGTTGGGTCTAAAAAGTCTTTTTTCTTCTAAAGTTGAGAAAACCATACATAAGCACCAACAGAGTATGAAGAATGAAATGCCACCTAAGTTTGAGGAATGAAAATCACTCAAGCCCCAAGAATTTCTTCTCAAAAGACTTGCAGTTTCCATCATTAGAGATTATTATTTTGGATCATACAGCAAATACCCTTTAGGAGAAGAATACTGATGATAAGTGATTAATACTTGCAGTAAACTCCCACCTTTAGAAAGCAAATAATCTCAGAATGTCTAAGGAATGGTAAATGTTTCCAGTGGAACAAACAAAGGGACAAATCTAGATCTTGGAAGCTACCTGAAGAGGGCAGGTCATGAGGATATATTTCAAAATGGCACAAAGACTCTGAATATAGGGGAAGTGTAGAACCTCAGTGGGGATGAGGACATATACAGAAGGAAGGAAAGAGTATTCCCTTTTCTACTTTACAATTTAACCTTAGTGCTGAGACCTTTCAAAAGATAGAAGTTTCCCTAACTCCAAATAGAACTACAAGAATGGAGAATTTCATGGAATCATTTGCTTCTGAATAGCAATATTATATATGTTAAAATATTAATTTATAATTACATATATTAGATACTTATGTATTTGAGAAAACATGACAAGAGAGAACATGTTGGGCTGTGGCATGAGTCTGAGGCCCTGTTTATCAGGAAAAGAAAATTATAATTACTCTGTAGCCTTCCCTAGCAAGGTGTAAAATGTTAATTAATGTCTTCTACTAGGTCTTTATTCTTTGTCACTGTCATGTTTAAAAGTCTCTAGAGACCCTCCACGATGAAGTACAAATTCCTTATTAAGGAGTAAAACATGCCGTCCCATCTGATGATCTTACCTACCTCTGCAGGGTCTACAGTACCACGTCTTCCATGTTTTCTGTGGTTCAGAGACACAGAATAATTTGTAATTTCCTAAATGTTTCATGTTTTTCATGCTGCTGGCCCTTGTTTTTTCCTTTTCCTTTGTCTGGAGCACTCTATGCCTTCTTTTAACTTGTCATGATTTACGTCTCATTCAGGCACTGTTAATTCCTCTAGAAAGCCTTCCATGAAACATGCTTATGTAAATAAATACTCTTCCTAGAGTTTCTAAAGCATTCTACACCTATTATAACACACATTACAATAACTTGTAATTAAATGTTTTCTTAATAGAAGTATCATTGATATACAACCTTATATTGGTTTCAAGTATACAACGCAGTGCTTTAAAAGTTACTCATTTTACTAAATCCACACACCCACTAGAGCAGTTACTATCTGTCAACACAGATAAATGTTACAGAATCATTGACTGTATTCGCCATGCAGTACTACCATCCCTGTGACCAACTTGTATTACGATTAAGAACTTTTGGCCCCTCTATCCTCTTCACCTACCCATCCCAACCCCTCCCCAGTGGTAACCACCAGTCATTTCTGTGTCTTGGCATCTATCACTATTTTGTTCACTTTGTTTTGTTTGTTTTTGTATTTCACATTTAAGTGAAATCATACAGTATTTTTCTCTGCTTGGCTTATTTACTTAGTACAATACACTCTAAGTCCATCCATGTTGTTGCAAATAGAAGGATTTCTTTTTTATGGCTGAATAATATTCCATTGTGTATATGTACTATACCTTTTATATCCATTCATCTGTTGATGGACACTTTGGTTGCTTCCATATCTTGGCTATTGAAAATAATGTGGTGATAAACATAGGGGTCCATATATCTTTTAAAATCAGAGATTTTGTTTTCTTCAGGTAAATTCCTGGAAGTGGACTTACTGGGTCATATGGTATTTCTATTTTTAGTTTTCTGAGGAACTTCCATACTGTTTCTACAGTGGCTGCAATAATTTAGATTCCCACAACAGTGTGAGAGGATTCCATTTCTCCACATTCTCACCAACACTTGTTATTTATTGTCTTTTGGATAGTGGCCATTCTGACTGATATGAGGCTGTATCTCATTTTTATTTTGATTTGCATTTCCCTGATGATGTAGAACATCTTTTCATGTGCCTGTTGGCCATCTGTATTTTTCCTACATTTTCCTTTTTTTCCCCTATGTTTCCTTCTAGAATTTTATTGTTTCATGTCTTACACCTTACACTTAGGCCTTTCATCCACGTTAAGTTTACTTTTGTGCATGGAATCAGACAGTAATCCAATTTCATTCTCTTGTATTTAAGTATGCAGTTTTCCCAACACCAGCTATTGAAGAGGCTGTCTTTTCCCCATTGTATATTCATGGCTCCTTTATCATATATTAATTGACCATATATATGTGGGTTTATATCTGGGCTTTCTATTCTGTTCCATTGATCTATGGGTCTGCTCTTATGCCATTACCATATTTTCTGATTACCATAGCTTTGCAGTGTACCTTTGAATCAGTCAGAGAGTGTAACACCCTCAATTTGTTCTTTTCTCAAGATCACTTTGGCTATTTGGGGTCTTTTGTGGTAACATATGAATTTTAGGATTATTTTTTCTAATTCATTGAAAAATGCCATTGGTATTTTGATAGGGATTGAATTAAACCTGTAAATTGCTTTGTGCAGGGTGTCCATTTGACAATATTCTCCCTATCCATGAACATGGGATAGATTCCCACTTATTTGTGACTTAATTCCTCTTATGAGTGTCCTATAGTTTTCAGAGTACTGGTCTTTCACCTCCTTGGTTAGGTTTATTCCTAGGTACTTTATTCTTTTTGATGCAATTGTTTCCCTCATTTCTCTTTCTGCTAGTTCATCATTAGTGTATAGGAAAGCAACAGATTTCTGTGTAATTTTGTATTCTGCAATTTTGTTGAATTCATTTATTAGTTCTAATAGTTTCTTGGTGGAGTCTTCAGGATTTTCTAGGTATAATAATAATGTCTTCTGCAAATAGTGACAATTTAACTTCTTCCTTACCAATATGGATGTCTTTCATCTCTTTGTCTTAACTGATTGCTGTGGCTAGGACCTCTAGCACTATGTTGAATAAAAGTGGTGAGAGTGGACATCCTTGCATTGTTTCTAGTCTTACAAAAAAAGCTTTCAACTTTTTACCATTGAATCTGGTATTAGCTGTGGGTTTGTCATATGGCCTTTATTACATTGAGGTATGGAACCGTGATACCCGTTTTGTTGAGAATTTTTATCGCGACTGGATGCTGAATTTTGTCAAATGCTTTTTCAGTATCAGGATGATCATGTGGTTTTTATCTTTCTTTTTGTTAATGTGGTGTATCGTGTTGATTGGTTTATGAATATTATACCATCCTTGTATCCCTCAAATAAATCCCACTTGGTCGTGATGGATGATCATTTTGATGTATTTTTTTACTTAAGTTTGCTAGTATTTTGTTGAGAATTTTTGCATCTATGCTTATCATAGATATTGGTCTATAATTTTCGTTTTTGTGGTGTCTTTGGTTTTGAGATTAGGGTGATGCTGGCCTCATAGAGTGAGTGTGGAAGCACTTCCTCTTCCTCCTTTTGGAATACTTTAAGAAGGATGGGTATTAGCTCTTCTTTAAATGTTTGGAAGAATCCAGATGTGTAGCTATCTGTTCCTGGACTTTTGTTTGTTGGGAGTTTTTGCATTACCAGTTCAATTTCATTGCTGGTAATTTTCTATTTGGATTTTCTGTTTCTTCCTGGGTAAGACTGGGAAGGTTGTATATTTCTAGGAATTTGTCCA
Source organism: Phataginus tricuspis (assembly GCA_029783875.1). Classification (NCBI taxonomy): domain Eukaryota; kingdom Metazoa; phylum Chordata; class Mammalia; order Pholidota; family Manidae; genus Phataginus; species Phataginus tricuspis. The sequence goes on from JAQQAC010026269.1 coordinate 9,416, forward strand.
TTTTTTTCTAGGTTTTACAATTTATTGGCATATAATTTTTCATAGAATTCTTTTATAACTTGTATTTCTATCGTATCTATTTTGACTGTTTCTTTTTTTTCTATTTTTGTTTATTTGTATACTCTCTCTCTTTTTCTGAAGTCTGGTAGGGATTTGTCTATTTTATTTACATTCTCAAAGAACCAGCCTTTGTTTTTATTGTTTTTTTTCTATTGTTTCATTCTTCTCTGTTTTATTTATTTCTGCTCTGATCATTATTATGTTTTTCCTTCTAACTTTGGGTTTCATTTGTTCTTTTTCTAGTTTCTTTAATTGTGATTTTAGACTGCTTATTTGGGATTTTTCTTGTTTCTTGAAGTAGGCCTGTATTGCCATGTATATCCCACTTACTACTGCTTTTGCAGCGTCCCACAAATTTTGGGTTGTATTTTTGTTTTCATTTGACTCCCTGTATTGCTTGATTTCTGTTTTAGTTTGTTCATTGATCCATTGACTATATAGAAGCATGTTGTTTAGCCTCGATATGTTTGTAGGCATTGTTTCTTTGAGTATTTTATTTCTAGTTTCATACCATTGTGATCTGAGAAGTTGCTTGAAAAAATTTCAATCTTTTTGAATTTACTGAGGTGGTTTTTGTGCCCTGTTATGTGATCTATCCTGGGGTACGTTACATGTACACTTGAGAAAAATGTGTATCCTTCTGCTTTGGGTAGAATGTTCTGAAGATATCTGTTAAGTTCATCTGATCTAATGGGTTGTTCAGTGCTTCTGTTCCCTTATTTTCTGTCTTGTTGATCTGTCTTTTGATGTCGGTGGTGCGTTAAAGTCTTCTAAAATAGATGAGTTGCAGTCTGTTTCCCCCTTTAATTCTGTTATTATTTGTTTTACACATTTAGGTGCTCCCTTTTTGGATGCATAGATATTTATAATGGTTATATCCTCTTGTTCTATCCCATTGACCCCTTTATCATTATGTACTTTTCTTCTTTGTCTCGTTACTTTGTTTTGAAGTTTATTTTGTCTGATATAAATACTGCCACTCCTGCTTTTTTCTCCCTATTATTTGCATGAAATATCTTCTTTCATCCCTTCACTTTCAGTCTGTCTATGTCAGTCAGTGAGTCTCTGGTAGGAAGCATTCAGATGGGTCTTGTTTCTTTAGCCATCTGCCCCTCTGTCTTTTGATTGATGCATTCAGTCCATTTACATTTAGGGTAATTATTGATAGGTAGTTATTGCCATTTTATTGTTTTCTGGTTGTTTTTATAGTTCCTCTCTGTTCCTTTCTTCTTATATTCTTTTCTTGTTATTTGATAGTTTCTTTAGTGTTGTGGTGGGCTTCTCTTTTTTGATTTTTTGTATATCTAATATTGGCTTAAGGTTTGTGGTTACCATAGGTTCAAGGATATCTTCCTAACTATATAATAGTCTGTATTAAGTTGATGTTGAAATTGGCTTAAGGTTTGTGGTTACCATAGGTTCAAGGATAGCTTCCTAACTATATAATAGTCTGTATTAAGTTGGTGTTGCTCTATTTCAAATACAATTTAAAAGTACACCTTTTTTCTTCTTCCTCCTCTACACTTTATGTATTAGATGTCATATTATGCATTTTTTATGTACCCTTGACTGATTTTGTGTATAGCTGTTTTTGCTACTTTTGCTTTAATTTCATATTTGCTTGGTAAGTAATTACTTGGTTGATTAATTAATTGTGGGTTTATTTTCACTGGTGAAAATTATTTAGTTTTAGGAACATTTCCATCTACAGAAGTCCCTTTAACATTTCCTATAATGCAAGGTTTAGTGGTTATAAATTCCTTCCACCTTCATTTATCTGGGAAATGTCTAATTTCTCCTTCAAATTTGAATGATTATATTGCTGAGTAGAAGATTCTTGGTTGTGGAGGTCTTTCTGTTTCATTAAATATTTCATGCCACTCCCTTCTGACCTGTGAAGTTTCTGCCGAGAAGTCTGCTGGTAGCCTTATGGGATTTCCCTTATAAAAATCTTTTTCTCTTCCTGGCTTCTTTCAATCTCTCTCCATATGCTTAATATTTTCCTTTTAATTAATGTATGTCTTGGTTTTTTGTCTTCCTAATGTTCCTTTTGTTATGGGCTTTCTGAGCTTCTCTTCCATGACCAGAGTGTTTATTTCCTTCCCCAGGTTGGGGAAGTTTTCAACAATTATTTCCTCAAAGTGGCTTTCTATCTATTTGTCTCTCTCTTCTCCTTCTGGTACCCCTGTTAAACAAATATTGTTTCATTTGGAGTTGTCACAGAGCTCTCTTAGCATTCTTTCATTCCTAGAGATTTTGCCCAGCTTTGTTGTATTCTTGTTCTCTAATTTCCATCTCATTATCTACTCACAGCAGCCCCTCTACTTGCAGCAATCTATTATCAGTGCTCTCCATTGTATACTTCATTTCAGTTAGTTAGTATATTCTTCAGCCCCAGGTGGCTGTTTTTCAACTCTCCTATCTCTTTGCTGAAGTCTTCTCTGAGATCTTCAGTGCTTTTCTGCATATTGGTGAGTATATTTATGACTGTTACTTTGAAATCTTTGTCAAGAGGATTAGTGATCTCCATTTCATTTAGCCCTCTTTCTGGTGTCGTATCTTGCAGTTTTGTTTGGAACACATTTCTCTGCCTCCTTATTTTGTCAGGGTTTCTGTGTTCCTTCCTTTGTATTAGAGGGATCTACTATGCTTCCTGGTCTAGAGAGTAATGGCTTTATGAAGAAGGCATTCTGTGGTTCCCAGAAGCTCAAAACTCTACACTATCCAGTGCTGGGTTCTACTTTGTGGTGGAGCCCCAGTAGCACTTGGTGGGTGGGGCTTCCTTTGCTTGTTTGCTGTCAGTGGTCTATCTGTTATGGAAGGCAGTTTGCCTCATCTGGCCTTTTGTGATCGGAGCAGCATATTCTGCCGGGATCATTGTGGATGGGGTTTCCATGCAGAGATGGTGGGGCTTCTTGGTTAACAGGGCAAGCAAGACGGTTGTGCAGCTCTGGGGCAGGCAGTAGCAGTGGTGAGTTGTGTGGTAGTAATGCAGTGTGGCAACAAGTCTTTATGGGGTGGCAGGGCTCACAGCAGTGAGTTGCACAGGTGCATGGCTGCAGCAGCAGGGTGTGTGGATGAGCTGACAGGGCAGGGAGACATGCATCCCTGGGCTGGGCCACCTTGGCTGCCCATGAGGTGGAAGGAGCGCTTGGAGTTGGCTTGTGCAGGAGCCTCTCTAATTGGGTTGAAACAGTGTTGAGAAAGCTGGGAAAGTCTCCTTATGCCTGCCAGGAAGCAACTTCTGACACTGCTGGGATGAGTGGTCTAATATGCTGGTGGTGCACAGGTAAATGGCTCAGGGCTGAGCTGTCAGCAAGGGGGATGAAGTGTTTGGTGTTCTTGAGAGTGCCCAAACTTTTGGGTCAAGGGAGGGCTGGGGAAGTGTCATCCACCTACCCGCTCCTCTGTGGCAAGAGCTCCATCCACCCCTCGCCACTCTGGCACCCTCCCACTGCTGGCAAGTCTTTCAATTTGCTACCTCTGTTGTGAATTTTAGCAGGAAAGGAGTGTGCCTGTTCTCCACAAGTGGCTGGAGTCTCAGCCTCCCAGAGTGCTCCAACTCTCCCTAGTGTTCATCCTTACTAATCACCAGAACCCAATGTGGTGTGGACTCACGTTTCCAGAGCAGATCTCCAGGGCCAGGTGTGCAGAGTTGTTGAGGGCCTATCCCATCTCTGCTCTGTTCCTCTTCCTTCTGCCTGTGGACTGGGATGGAGGAAGGGCTTGGGTCCAGCTCAATCACAGTTATGCCTCTTCACCCTTTTCTGTGTTGTCTTATCTTCTTTGCCAGGTGTAGGTAGTCTCTTCTGCAGCCTTCAGATCATTTTCAGTTTTAGTTGTATTTGCTGTAGTACAGCTTCCTTGGTATGTGTATGGGAGGAGGTTTCTACCTTGACTTCCTACTCTGCCATATTTTTTCCCCCTCTTGTAATTAAATGTTACTCTTCTATCATTCTATGACATAAATTTACTACTGTATCCTTAGTACTTATTTGACACACTGAAAGTATTCAGTAACATTTGTTGATCACTTTATTTAATATGTTCCTCTTTGTTTATTTACTGATTTGTTAATCTCTTTTACCCAAATATTGTCTAAGTAGTTTTGTATGTAATTGAGAAAGACTCCATTACTGGATTTTAGTAAATAATCTAGATATAGAAGGCATAGGAAGTTTTTATCTCTATAGGCAGATGATGATGGATTGGTATATGTCAATTATACAGATATGGAAATGAGTAACTTTTAAACAAAAAAGAATTCCCTAATTATAGAAAGTAGTAATTAGGGCCAGTTCAAGGTCAGGTTTAAATGTTAACCCTTATTTCTCCCAAGAGATGAGTAACCAGTAGGTACCAATGATGAATATAAAACATCGTACTTAAATCCTATGAACCTTTGTTTGTACAGCTATGTTTTTGTGTGTGTTTAGTTTTAGAGAAGTAACAAAATAAGAGTACACATACCTGAGAAATTAAGTATGAAGACAATACTAGTTTAAAAGCAGAAGAAAAAACAAAAACATTTCTTTTTTTGTTAACAGTAATATGCTGGAGTACATTTTATAAGTTTTTTTTGCCTAGAATACTGCATAAAACATTAAAATAATCCTTTTAAAAACATCTTAGCTTTAAGGAGGTAAGGAAAAATCCTTGACAGTAAAATATTTGAGGCAACACAAATTTGGAGCAGTAAGCAAGTGTTGAAGGTAATGTGTGCCTTTTGGGCATTAGCAATACCTGAAAATTTAATGACTGACAAGAGGAGTTGAAATAAGACACCAGGATCAAACAAGATAAAGAAGTAAACTAAGAACCCCTAAAAATATACTGGATCCCAGGGAGCTATAACCCTGAAAGAGTTGTCTAAAAAAACCAAAATCATGCCACAGAGGTAGCAGCAAAAATAAATTACGTCTTGGCTTCAGCTGTGGATAGAGAAGAAAATTAAAATCTCTTAATTAAAACACTGAACGTTTGAATATACCTATAACAGAAAATTACTTAGGAGCATAGTTAAGAAATAAGGATAAAAACTAGTCAATGTTAGGTGATACAACCACAAATATACGGGTAATTAAAATTGTTATAATAAGTACATGTGGTTGTAGGACAGAAAGGACAATTTTTGATATCTTAGCAAAGTGCAAACTAACAAAATCGGTTCAAAAAGGATGAAAAACTTTAAAAGGCAATCACCATGAAAGACCACAGAAAGGGGATAAAAAACTACTGATGAAGAAGTTATCGAAACCGGAAGGATCAACAGCTGAATATTATTTAGCTTTTAAGGAACAGGTATTTACATGTTACTATGAGTATTCCAGAAAATAGAAAGGTGGAAAGTTTCTCATTCATTTTATGAAAGTACTATAACTTTAATATGAA
>JAQQAC010026273.1:0-12076 GCA_029783875.1 Phataginus tricuspis
TTCATCAGGGATATTGGTCTGTAATTTTCTTTTTTAGTGAGGTCTTTCTTTTGTTATTTCTTACAGAAGGTGTTTATCTTCATTTTTATACTTTGCCCTCTTTTGGTGTTCTGGCGTCACCATTTTAATTGATGTCAATGTACTGTCGTTTCAGAGCTGTCAAGTGAGAACAAATATTTCTCAGAACAATTTTTTCTCCCAAGAGGAAATATGGTTTTCTCTAATGTTGCAACAGAACAATGATAGTTTGAATGTGTCCTTTATATCATTTTTAAAGAGATGCTATTTAAAAAATAATAAAATAAATAAAGAGATGCTATTTTCCTCAATTCAAGGCAGTGCCAGACGAGTTGCAAACATTACTCTTAAATGAAAATTTCATGCGGCTTAAACCCTTGCAGGGAGACAGAATTCAGTGCTCTTTTGACTCAGAATAAAACACACACAAACACACATGTTCACACACTAAGATAAAATTTTAGCGTTTTTCTTCCCCTTTGGCTAGTGAATCTTCCATTTTCCAGCCTCATATGTCAGCATATATACATTATTTTTTTTAGAGACATGACAGCTACAGTTATGTCTAAAAACTATTATTTTTTCATTACATCAACAAATATGTGTTTGAACTACTTTGGAAAATAATACTATGATGTAGTCATAAAAGAACATACCAGCATTTGAATCTGGTAGTTGGGGCATCTGATACCACAAGTGCTCTTTATGTATTATTATAAATCATTTAAAATTCTTATTTATAACTGATGCTTTACCTTTAGGTAGACTTTCTATACTCGTATCTATGTGATGTAAATTGATATCGTATTTTGGAATTGAAATATGTTTACAAGTCTCAGGTCTGACAAAATTGAAGAGTAAAATTTCTTTCATTTATTCATTCATTCATTGAATAAATATGTACTGAGTGCCTAATACAGGCCAAACGTATTCTAGGCTTTTATAAAATAGAACTGAACAGACCAAAATCTCAGCCCACATAGAAATTTTACATTCTAGTGGGAGAAAAGACACAATAAACCTAAGGAAATTTAATATTATGTAGTTATTAGGAAGTAATAAGTCCTGTGGGGGGGTTAAGCAGGGGAAGGATAAAGAATTTTATGCAGGGTGTCCGAGTGGGCCTCTCTGTGAAAGTGTCATTTCAACAGATTTGACAGAAGTAAGGGAGTTAGACATATAGTTATCTTTTGGAGAATATTCCAAGCAAAGGGAAAAGCCAATGCAAAGACCCTAAGGTATAAGTATTCCTCGAATTACCAAAAAATGGTGAAGAGGTCAGTGTCCTGGAACAGAATGAAAGACGAGTATTAAGGAGTAAAAGATAAATCTGAGTTAAATGAGTGGTGGGCACTATAAACTAGAGATGACAAGTTTTCTTCTGAGTGAAGAAGTAGACTATAGGAAGAACAATAGTTAAAGCAAGAAAACTAATTAGAAAACTATTTAGAATTCAAGCTCGAGGTGTTGGCCACTTGGATCAAGGTGACAGCAGTGGAGGTAAAAATATATGTTTGGATTGTGAGTTTTTGGACTATGGATATATATTTGACTTCTTGGCAGACTGGGTATTGTCTGTGAGAAAAAGAAAGTACTATAACTAAAGGGTTACAGACCTGAGCAAATAAAAAGATGGGAGTTGCCATAATACATCTGCCAATACAGTAGGTATAGGGAGGAAAATCAGGGGTTCTGCTTTGTATTTATTTTGTAGTATTTTTTAGATATAGAAATAGAGGTGTTGAGCATAGACTAGGACATAAGACCCCAGAGTTCAGGGATTGGAATTCTAGACTAGAGTTAGAACTTGAGAGAGAGGTCAGGAATAACATAAGCGAACTTGGTCATATATGACTCTCAGGTTATTTTGGAGGTAATTGTAGCCTACAAGGAATTCATATTACCAAGGATTAGTAGATACTCTCCTTACTACTAGTAAACATAAAAGAAAATCTCAAACCAACTTTGTGCAAATAAAGATATTAACTAAGTATACATTCATTAGAAAGAAAGCACTATATAGTGAAATTAGAAAATACTTACAGATAAATGACAACAACACAACACACCAAAATGTAAGAGATGCAGAAAAATCAATACTCAGATAGAATTTTATGGTTGTAAACATCTACATTTAAAAACAAGAAAGATCTCCAGTCAACAAACTAAACTTTAGGCATTAAAGATCTTCAAAAAGAAACCCAAAGCCAGCACAAGGAGGGAAATAATAAAGATTTAAGCAAGATAACTGAAATAGAGAAATCACAGAACTCAAAAATTCATTCTTTGAAAAGATCAACAAAATTTACACTCCTTTAGCGGAGGGAGCTCAAGATGGCGGCATGAGCAGGGCAGCAGAAATCTCTTCCCAAAACCATATATATTTTTGAAAACACAACACATACAACTATTACTAAAAGAGAGAACACAAAATACAGTACAACAGCCAGGCTACTTCTACATCAGCGAGAACTCAACGCCTCATGAAGGGGGTAAGATACAAAGACGTGACCCAATGGAACCCGAGCACTCCCCCCACCCCAGCTCACCAGCAGGAGGAAAAGAGTCAGAGTGGGGAGGGAGTGGAAGCACAGGACTGCTAAATAACCAGCCCTGGTGATCTGCACCTGGAGCACACACACATTGCATGGTGTACTGGTTATTAGAGAAATGGAAGGGCAGGATCCGAGATGGAGACTACGAGGGGGTGCCCACAGCCAGCTCCCCAGGGGCAAAAGAAAAGCGGGTGCTTTTGTAAAAGTCTTAAAGGACAAGGGCCCAACAGCTAAACAAATCATCCCAGCACACTCAGCCCAGCAGGCTGGGAATCTTAAGGAACATCAGGCCCCCTAACTCCCTGCAGGGTAAAGCATCCCCGAAGACCCTCACGGTGATAAGCAGCCTGCCATTCATTCCACCCGGCCAGTGCTGAAAACGGACCGCCTGACCCGCCAGAGCTGCAGAGCAGCTGGAGAGCAGCCCCGCCCACAGCAACCACACAGGGTCTCCTCCCAGCGCGCAGCTAAACGAGATGGGCAGTGGAAGCCAGAGCAAGGTCCAGAAGGCACGAAGGGGCGCCATCCTCATGGGAGAACACACCCGGCTTAGCTGCCAACCCCCACAGTGCTCTAGGCTAGCCTGAGGGCGACGCTGCCCATGGCATCTCGGGATTATACCAGAGACTGCCTCCCGGTGTGTGGGTAACCAGGACAGGCTACGGAAGCCAGAGCAAGGTCCAGAAGGCACGAAGGGGCGCCGTCCTGGCAGGAAAATAAACCTGTCATGGCTGCAACCACTGCGCCCACCTAGGCTAGCCTGAGGGCAGCCCTCCCCATGGCAGCTCAGGGGATAATCCCAGAGACTGCTTCCCAATGTGTGGGTAACTGGCACAGACTGCAGAGAAGGGCAAGGCGAACAACAAACAGAAAGGGACTTTGTTCTCCCAGCTGACACACGGGCCATCTGCCTGCGACCACTTCTATGACCATGAAAAGACAAAAGAATCTGGTGCAGTCAAAAATCACTCAGACAGCTCCAGAGGGAGGGCCTGGTGGGATAGACTTAACCAAAATTCTTGAAAAATAATTCAAAATAAAAGTCATAACCATGCCTATGGACATACAGAGAAATATGCAAGAGCTAAGGGATGAAGTCCGGAGGGAGATTACAGAAATAAAACAATCGAGAGATGGGATTAAGAGCAGACTGGACCAGATGCAAGAGACTGTTAATGGAATAGAAATCAGAGAACAGGAGTACAGAGAAGCTGAGGCTGAGAGAGATAAAAGGATCTCTAGGAATGAAAAATATTAAGAGAACTGTGTGACCAATCCAGACGGAACAATATTCGCATTATAGGAGTACCAGAAGAAGAAGAGAGACAAAAACGGATAGAAAGTGTCTTTGAAGAAATAATTGCTGAAAACTTCCCCAAGCTGGGGAAGGACATAGTCTCCCAGACCATGGAAGCCTACAGATCTCTCAACACAAAGGACCCAAGGAGGACAACACCAAGACATATAATAATGAAAATGGCAAAGGTCAAAGGCAAGGACAGAGTATTAAAGGCAGCCAGAGAGAGAAAAAAGATCACCTACAAAGGAAAACCCATCAGGCTATCATCAGACTTCTCAACAGAAACCTTACAGGCCAGAAGAGAATGGCATGATATATTTAACATAATGAAACAGAAGGGCCTTGAACCAAGAATACTGTATCCTGCACTATTATCATTTAAATTTGAAGGGGGAATTAAACAATTCCCAGACAAGCAAAAGTTGAGGGAATCTGCCTCCCACAAACCACCTCTACAGGATATTTAAAAAGGACTGCTCTAGATGGAAGCACTCCTAAGGCTAGAAAGATGTCACCAGAGAAAATAAAATCATAGCAAAGAAAGCAGACCATGCAAATACTAAGTAAAGGCAAAAGATAAAATCAACTATACGCAAAAATAGTCAAAGGAAACAGAAAAGACTACAGAATAAAACACATAACATAAAAAATGGAGGAGGAAGTAAGAAGAGAGAGAAAGAAAGTATCATCAGACTCTGTTTATAATAGCTTAATAAGACAGTTAAGTTAGACTGTTAGATAGTAAAGAAGCTACCCTTGAGCCTTTGGTGACCACGAATCCAAAGCCTGCAATGGCAATAAGTACATATATATTGAAACCACCCTAAATGTAAATGGGCTGAATGCACCAATAAAAAGACACAGAGTAATGGAATGGATAAAAAACCAAGACCCATCTATATGCTGCTTAGAAGAGACTCACCTCAAACCCAAAGATATACACAGACTAAAAGTGACGGGATGGTAAAAGGTATTTCATGCAAACAACAGGGAGAAAAAAGCAGGTGTTGCACTACTTGTATCAGACAAAATTGACTTCAAAACAAAGTAAGTAGCAAGAGATAAAAAAGGACATTACATAATGAAAAAGGGGACTGTCCAACAAGAGCATTTAACCATTGTAAATATATATGCACCCAACACAGGAGCACTGACATATGTGAAACAAATACTAACAGAATTAAAGGAGGAAAGAATGCAATGCTTTCACTCGAAGAGACTTCAACACACCACTCACTCCGAAGGATAGATCAACCAGACAGAAAATAAGTAAGGACACAGAGGCACTGAACAACACACTAGAACAGATGGACCTAACAGACATCGACAGAACTCTACACCCAAAAGCAGCAGAATACACATTCTTCTCAAGTGCACATGGAACGTTTTTCAGAATAGACCACGTACTAGGCCACAAAAAGAACCTCAGTAAATTAAAAAAGATTGAACTTCTACCAAACAACTTTTCAGATCACAAAGGTATAAAACTAGAAATAAACTGAACAAGGAAAACAAAAAAGACTCACAAACACATGGAGGCTTAACAACATGCCCCTATATAATCAATGGATCAATGACCAAATTGAGACAGAGATAAAGCAATATATGGAGACAAATGATAACAACAGCACAAAGCCCCAATTCCTGTGGGACGCAGCGAAGGCAGTTCTAAGAAGAAAGTATATTGCAATCCAGGCCTCTTTAAAGAAGGAAGAACATTCCCAAATGAATAGTCAAAAGTCACAATTATTGAAATTGGAAGAAGAACAAATGAGGCCCAAAGTCACCAGAAGGAGGGACATAATAAAGATCAGAGAAGTAATAAATAAAATTGAGAAGAATAAAACAATAGAAAAAAATCAATGAAACCAAGAGCTGCTTCTTTGAAAAAAATAAAATAGAAAAACCCTAGCCAGACTTAAGAGAAAAAGAGAATCTACACACATAAACAGAATCAGAAATGAGAAAGGAAAAATCACAACAGACCCCACAGAAATACAAAGAATTATTAGAGAATACTATGAAAATCTATATGCTAACAAGCTGTAAAACCTAGAAGAAATTGGCAACTTCCTACAAAAATACAACCTTCCAAAGCAGACCAAGAAAGAAACCGAAAATCTAAACAGACCAATTACGAGCAACAAAAGTGAATTGGTATTCAAAAATCTACCCATGAACAAAACCCCATACCGGATGGATTCACCACTGAATTTTATGAGACATTTAGAGAAGACATAGTACACATTCTCCTTAAAGTTTTCCAAAAAATAGAAGAGGCGGGAATCCTTTCAAACTCATTCTATGAAGCCAGCATCACTCTAATACCAAAACCAGGCAAAGACCCCACCAAGAAAGAAAATTACGGATGAACATAGATGCAAAAGTACTCAACAAAATATTAGCAAACTGAATTCAAAAATACATCGAGGATCACACACCAAGATCAAATGGGATTTCTCTCAGGGATGCAAGGATGATAACGTTCGAAAATCCATCAACATCATCCACCACATCAACAAAAAGAAGGACAAAAACCACATGATTATCTCCAAAGATGCTGAAAAAGCATTAGACAAAATTCAACATCCATTCATGATAAAAACTCTTGACAAAATGGGTATAGAGGGCAAGTACATCAACATAATAAAGACCATATATGACAGACCCACAGCCAACATCATACTTAACAGCGAGAAGCTGAAAGCGTTTCACCTAAGATCAGGAACAAGACAGGGATGCCCACTCTCCCCACTCTTATTCAACATAATACTGGAGGTCCTAGCCACGGCAATCAGACAAAACAAAGAAATACAAAGCATCCAGATTGGTAAAGAAGAAGTCAAATTGTCACTATTTACAGATGACATGATAGTGTACATAAAAAACCCTAAAGACTCCACTCCAAAACTACTAGAACTAATATCTGAATTCAGCAAAGTTTCAGGATACAAAATGAACACACAGAAATCTGTTGCTTTCCTATACATTAACGATGAACTAACAGAAAGAGAAATCAGAAAAACAATTCCATTCACAATTGCATCAAAAAGAATAAAATACCTAGGAATAAACAGCTGAACAAAATCGTCCTGGCACAGTCAGCCCAGCAGGCTGGGAATCTTAAGGAACTTCAGGCCCCCTAACACCCTGTTGGATAACACAGCCCCGATGCCCTGCATGGCGATAAGCAGCCTGCCATTCATTCCACCTGGCTGGTGCTGCAAGCAAACCAGTTGACCCACCACAGCTGCGGAGCATCCGGAGAATAGCCCTGCCCACAGCAACCACACAGAGTCTTCCTCCCAGGGCGAATATAACCAGGACAGACCCAGAGGCTGCCGCTGGTGCACAGCTGCCCAGCACAAACAGAGGAAGACATAACAAGGTCCGGAAGGCACAAAGGGGCACTGTACTCACAGGAGAACACACCCCCACACACACAGTGCCCTGGGCTATCCCGAGGGCTGCCCTTCTGTACAGCAAAGGACACCAACAGCAGAACAAAAAGGCATTCTACAGTATGAGAGAATTTATTTGAAAACAACATATCCGACAAGGGGTTAACATCCAAAAATATACAAAGAACTCACACGCCTCAACACCCAAAAAGCAAATAACCCTATTAAAAAATGGACAGAGGATATGAACAGACAAGTCTCCAAAGAAGAAATTCAGATGTCCAACAGGCACATGAAAAGATGCTCCACATCGCCAATCATCAGAGAAATGCAAATTAACCTCACACCAGTTAGGATTGCCACCATCGAAAAGACTGTAAGAACAACAAATGCTGACAAGGAAGCAGGGAAAAAGGGGAACCCTCCTACACTGCTGGTGGGAATGTAAACTAGTTCAACCATTATGGAAAGCAATATGGAGGTTCCTCAAAAAACTAGAAATAGAAATACCATTTGACCCGGGAATTCCACTCCTAGGAATTTACCCAAAGAAAACAAGTTCTCAGATTCAAAAAGACATATGCACCCCTATGTTTATCGCAGCACTATTTATTAAGATATAGAGGCAACCTAAGTGACCATCAGTAGATGAATGGATAAAGAAGATGTGGTACATATACACAATGGAATATTATTCAGCCATAAGAAAGAAACAGGGGACTTCCGGGAATATGGCGTCTTGAACGGACTAGCAGAAAAATTCCTCCCAACATTATATTTATTCACGAAAATACAGCAAATACAACTATCCCTAAAAGAGAGACCAGAATACACAGGAAAGTGCTCAGCGTACAGCTACACCTGTGAGAACTTGGCAGCCGGTGAGGCGGACGGGCGGCGATCCGGTAGGACCGAGCGCTCCCCCCCCCAGAGCTCCAGCGGCCAGACACGCCGCACCCGGCGAGGCAGGACGGAAACACGATCCAGCGAGACGAGAGCGCCCCTGCACCCCAGCACTCCGGCGGGAGTCTCGGCAAGGCGGGTAAGGTACGGAGCCACGAGCAGACCGAGCGCTCCTCTCCCCCAGCGCTCCGGCGGGAGGAGAGAATTCAGAGCCGGGAGCCAGGGGAAGTCTGGGCCCGGAGCGCCCCTCCACCCCAGCACTCCGGCGGGAGTTCCGGCAAGGCGGGTAAGGTACGGAGCCGCGAGCGGACCGAGCGCCCCTCTCCCCCAGCGCTCCGGTGGTGGAGATCTGCGGTGTAGCGGAGATTGGAGGGACAGAGGGCACAGGGTCCCAGCCGGGAACGTGCAAGTTCCCCGCGGCAGGCTCCGGGAAGGAAAAAGAAAGGAGAAAAAGGGGAAGAAAAGCGCGCGCTCTACCCCAGCGGTCTTAAAGAGACAGGAGCTCAGTAGAGGGGCCGGATAGCCCCGCGAACTGAGCCCAGCAAGCTGGGAGTCCTGGGGAGCTTTGGACCCCGTAGCTGGCGACTGGGAAAGAGTGCCCGCCATTGAGACCCTCACGGAGATCAACAGCTTCCCATTGTTTCCAACCCAGCTAGAACTATAGTGGCGCTGGAATAGTGGAGCAACAGCGCCACCTACAGCACTCGCGCAGAACCCACGCCCGGTGGCTTTTTTTGTTTGTTTGTTTGTTTTTTGTTTTTTGTTTTTTGTTTTTTCTCCCCTTTCTTTTCTTTTTTTTCTTTCCCTCTCTTTCAACAGCCTCCCATCCATTCTCACCCGGCCACAGATTTAAAGGGCCGTGTGGAGCGACGTGGCCGCGGCTCTGGAATAGCGGAGCAATAGCGCCACCTACAGCATTCGCACAGAAACCACCCCGGTGGGCTTTTTGGTGTTTTTTTTGTTTTGTTTTGTTTTGTTTTGTCTTGTTTTGTTTTGTTTTGTTGTTGTTCTTGCTGTTTTCTTTTAGGTGTTGCTGCCTTTTCTTTTTCTTTCTTTTCTTTTCCCTTCTCTCTCTCTCCTTATACTTTTATATTATTAGTAGAAATCTCTTTTTTTTCTTGTCTCTCCTTTCTTATCTCTCCTTGCTACCAACAACCAATTCTACAGTCATGAGAAGACAGAAGAATATGATACAGACAAAGCTTCAGACAAACACCACGCCAGAGAAAGAATCTGGAGAAATGGACATTCACAGTCTTCCAGAAAAAGAATTCAGAATAAAAGTCATAGCCATGCTGACAGATCTACAGAAAAATGTGCAAGAGCTGAGGGAGGAAGTGAGGGAAGTGAGGAAAGATAATGCAGAAATGAAACAAGCCATCGAAGGGCTCAACAGCAGATTGAATCAGGTTCAAGACACGATCAAGGAATTACAAGACAGGGACCAGGAATACAAAGAAGCTGAGGCAGAGAGAGATAAAAGGATCTCTAAGAATGAAAGAATATTAAGAGAACTCTGTGACCAATCGAAGCGGAGCAATATTCGCATTATAGGAGTACCAGAGGAAGAAGAGAGAGAAAAAGGGATAGAAAGTGTCTTTGAAGAAATAATTGCCGAAAACTTCCCCACGCTGGGGAAGGAAATAGTCTCACAGTCCACGGAAGCCCACAGATCTCCCAACACAAGGGACCCAAAGAAGACAACACCAAGACACATAATAATCAAGATGGCAAAGATCAAAGACAAGGACAGAGTATTAAAGGCAGCTAGAGAGAGGAAAAAGATCACCTACAAAGGAAAACCTATCAGACTGTCATCAGACTTCTCAACAGAAACCTTACAGGCCAGAAGAGAATGGCATGATATATTTAACGTAATGAAACAGAAGGGCCTCGAACCAAGAATATTGTATCCAGCACGATTATCATTTAAATATGACGGAGGGATTAAACAATTTCAAGATAAAAGAAAGTTGAGAGAATTTGCTACCCATAAACCACCACTACAGAATATCTTAAACGGACTGATCTAGAGGGGAACATCCCTAAGACTAAAAAGAGGTCACCAGAGAAAATAAAAGCATAGCAAAGAAAGCAGACCACCCAAATACTAACTAAAGGCAAAGAATAAAACACCTAATATATAAAGAAAAGAGGAGGAAGAATAGGAAGGGAGAGATAAAGAAACATCAGACGGCGCACACAATAACTTAACAAGAAAGTTAAGTTAGATTCTTAGATAGTAAAGAAGCAACCCTTGAACCTTTGGTAACCACGAATCTAAAGCCTGCAATGGCAATAAGTACATATCTATCAATAATCACCCTAAATGTAAATGGACTGAATGCACCAATCAAAAGACACAGAGTAACAGAGTGGATAAAAAAGCAAGACCCATCTATATGCTGCTTACAAGAGACTCACCTTAAACCCAAAGATATACACAGACTAAAAGTGAAGGGATGGAAAAAAATATTTCAAGCAAACAACAAAGAGAAAAAAGCAGGTGTTGCAGTACTTACATCAGATAAAATAGACTTCAAAATGAAGAAAGTAGCAAGAGATAAAGATGGACATTACATAATGATAAAGGGGTCAGTCCAACAAGAAGATATAACCATTATAAACATATATGCACCCAACACAGGAGCATCAGCATATGTGAAACAAATACTAACAGAAGTGAAGGAGGAAATAGACAGCAATGCAATAATTCTAGGAGACTTTAACACGCCACTCACTCCAAAGGATAGATCAACCAGGCAGAGGATAAGTAAAGACACAGAGGCACTGAACAACACACTAGAACAGATGGACCTAACAGATATCTACAGAACTCTGCACCCAAAAGCAGCAGGATACACATTCTTCTCAAGTGCACATGGAACATTTTCCAGAATAGACCACATTCTAGGCCACAAAAATAACCTCAGTAAATTCAAAAATATTGAAATCTTACCAACCAACTTCTCAGATCACAAAGGTATAAAATTAGAAATAAATTTCAGAAAGAAATCAAAAAGGCTCACAAATACATGGAGACTTAACAACATTCTCCTAATGAATCAATGGGTTAACGACCAAATCAAAACAGAAATCAAAGACTATATGGAGACTAATGACAACAACAACATAAAGCCACAACTTCTGTGGGACGCAGCGAAGGCAGTCTTAAGAGGAAAGTACATTGCAATCCAGGCCCATTTAAAGAAGGAAGAACATTCCCAAATGAACAGTCTAAGGACACAATTATTGAAATTGGAAAAAGAAGAACAAATGAGGCCCAAAGTTACCAGAAGGAGAGACATAATAAAGATCAGAGAAGAAATAAATAAAATTGAGAAGAATAAAACAATAGAAAAAATCAATGAAACCAAAAGCTGGTTCTTTGAAAAAATAAACAAAATAGATAAACCCCTAGCCAGACTCATTAAGAGAAAAAGAGAAACTACACACATAAACAGAATCACAAATGAGAAAGGAAAAATAACGACGGACCCCACAGAAATACAAAGAATTATAAGAGAATATTACGAGCATCTATATGCTAACAAGCTCCAAAACCTAGAAGAAATGGACAACTTCTTAGAAAAATACAGCCTTCCAAGACTCACCAAGCAGGAAACAGAAAAACTAAACAGACCAATCACCAGCAACGAAATTGAATCGGTAATCAAAAAACTACCCAAGAACAAAAGCCCTGGACCGGATGGATTCACCTCTGAATTCTACCAGACATATAGAGAAGAAATAACACCCATTCTCCTTAAAGTTTTCCAAAAAATAGAAGAGGAGGGAATACTTCCAGACTCTTTCTATGAAGCCAGCATCACTCTAATACCAAAACCGGGCAAAGACCTCACTAAAAAAGAAAATTACAGACCAATATCCCTGATGAA
>JAQQAC010026274.1:0-10034 GCA_029783875.1 Phataginus tricuspis
TTCATCAGGGATATTGGTCTGTAATTTTCTTTTTTAGTGAGGTCTTTGCCCGGTTTTGGTATTAGAGTGATGCTGGATTCATAGAAAGAGTTTGGAAGTATTCCCTCCTCTTCTATTTTTTGGAAAACTTTAAGGAGAATGGGTGTTATTTCTTCTCTATATGTCTGGTAGAATTCAGAGGTGAATCCATCAGGTCCGGGGGTCTTGTTCTTGGGTAGTTTTTTGATTACCGATTTAATTTCGTTGCTGGTGATTGGTCTGTTTAGTTTTTCTGTTTCCTGCTTGGTGAGTCTTGGAAGGCTGTATTTTTCTAAGAAGTTGTCAATTTCTTCTAGGTTTTCCAGCTTGTTAGCATATAGATTCTCATAATATTCTCTTTTAATTCTTTGTATTTCTGTGGGGTCCGTCGTTATTTTTCCTTTCTCATTTCTGATTCTGTTTATGTGTATAGATTCTCTTTTTCTCTTAATGAGTCTGGCTAGGGGTTTATCTATTTTGTTTATTTTTTCAAAGAACCAACCTTTGGTTTCATTGATTTTTTCTATTGTTTTATTCTTCTCAATTTTATTTATTTCTTCTCTGATCTTTATTATGTCCCTCCTTTTGGTGACTTTGGGCCTCATTTGTTCTTCTTTTTCCAATTTCAGTAATTGTGTCTTTAGACTGTTCATATGGGAATGTTCTTCCTTCTTTAAACAGGCCTGGATTGCAATATACTTTCCTCTTAGAACTGCCTTCGCTGCGTCCCACAGAAGTTGTGGCTTTGTGTTGTTGTGGTCATTAGTCTCCATATATTCTTTGATTTCTGTTTTGATTTGGTCATTAACCCATTGATTCATTAGGAAAATGTTGTTAAGTCTCCATGTATTTGTGAGCCTTTTTGATTTCTTTCTAAAATTTATTTCTAGTTTTATACCTTTGTGATCTGAGAAGTTGGTTGGTAGGATTTCAATATTTTTGAATTTACTGAGGTTCTTTTTGTGGCCTAGAATGTGGTCTATTCTGGAAAATGTTCCATGTGCACTTGAGAAGAATGTGTATCCTGCTGCTTTTGGGTGCAGAGTTCTGTAGATGTCTGTTAGGTCCATCTGTTGTAGTGTGTTGTTCAGTGCCTCTGTGTCTTTACTTATCCTCTGCCTGGTTGATCTATCCTTTGGAGTGAGTGGCGTGTTAAAGTGTCCCAAAATAATTGCATTGCTGTCCATTTCCTCCCTCAATTCTGTTAGTATTTGTTTCACATATGCTGACGCTCCTGTGTTGGGTGCATATATATTTATAATGGTTATATCTTCTTGTTGGACTGACCCCTTTATCATTATGTAATGTCCTTCTTTATCTCTTGCTACTTTCTTCATTTTGAAGTCTATTTTATCTGATATAATACTGCAACACCTGCTTTTTTCTCTTTGTTGTTTGCATGAAATATCTTTTTCCATCCCTTCACTTTTAGTCTGTGTATATCTTTGGGTTTGAGGTGAGTCTCTTGTAGGCAGCATATAGATGGGTCTTGCTTCTTTTATCCACTCTGTTACTCTGTGTCTCTTGATTGGTGCATTCAGTCCATTTACATTTAGGGTGATTATTGATAGATATGTACTTATTGCCATTGCTGGCTTTAGATTCGTGGTTACCAAAGGTTCAAGGGTTGCTTCTTTACTATCTAACAATCTAACTTAACTTTCTTGTTAAGTTATTGTAAACACTGTCTGATGTTTCTTTATTTGTCTCCCTTATTCTTCCTCCTCCATTCTTTATATACGAGGTATTTTATTCTTTGCCTTTAGTTAGTTTTTGGATGGTCTGCTTTCTTTGCTATGATTTTATTTTCTCTGGTGACATTTTTTAGCCTTAGGGGTGCTTCCCTCTAGAGCAGTCCGTTTAAGATATCCTGTAGTGGTGGTTTATGAGAGGCAAACTCTCAACTTTCCTTTGTCTGGAAATTGTTTAATCCCTCCATCATATTTAAATGATAATCATGCTGGATACAATATTCTTGGTTCGAGGCCCTTCTGTTTCATTACGTTAAATATATCATGCCATTCTCTTCTGGCCTGTAAGGTTTCTGTTGAGAAGTCTGATGACAGTCTGATGGGTTTTCCTTTGTAGGTGATCTTTTTTCTCTCTCTAGCTGCCTTTAATACTCTGTCTTTATCTTTGACCTTTGCCATTTTAATTATTATGTGTCTTGGTGTTGTCTTCCTTGGGTCCCTTGTGTTGGGAGATCTGTGGGCTTCCGTGGACTGCGAGACTATTTCCTTCCCCAGTGTGGGAAGGTTTTCAGCAATTATTTCTTCAAAGACACTTTCTATCCCTTTTTCTCTCTCTTCTTCCTCTGGTACTCCTATAATGTGAATATTGCTCTGTTTGGATTGGTCACACAGTTCTCTTAATATTCTTTCATTCCTAGAGATCCTTTTATCTCTCTCTGCCTCAGCTTCTCTGTATTCCTGTTCTCTGATTTCTCTTCCATTAAGTGTCTCTTGCATCTCATCCAGTCTGCTGTTAAGCCCGTCGATGGCTTGTCTGATTTCTGCATTGTCTTTCCTCACTTCCCTCACTTCCTCCCTCAGCTCTTGCACATTTCTCTGTATATCCATCAGCATGGTTATGACTTTTATTCTGAATTCTTTTTCAGGAAGACTGCTTTTCCATCCCTTCAGGCTCCCTCTCTGGGTTGTCTGGTTGATCTTAGTCTGTACCATATTCCTCTGTCTTTTCATGGCTATAGAAGTGGTCGCTGGTAGTTGCCACGTATGTCAGTTGGGCTCTTTAAGACTTAAAAAAGAAAGAAATAAAAGAGAAGAAAAAACAAAAAACAAAACAACAACAACAAAAATTGCCCAACGGGAGTAGATTCTGTGGGGATGCTTTGGGTGGCGCTGTTGCTCCACTATTCTGCAACTGTGGCCATGCTGCTCCGCAGGGCCCTTTATAGCTCTGGCCGGGGTGGGAACGAATGGGAGGCTGTTGATCTCTGTGGGAAGTCTAAGTGCGGCCACCCTTTCCCAATCGCCAGCTAAGTGGTCCGAAACTCCCCAGGACTCCCAGCCTGCTGGGCTGAGTGTGCCGGGGCAATCCAGCTCCTCCGCTGGGCTCCTGTCTCTTTAAGACTGCTGAAAAAAAGCATGCGCTTTTTTTTTTTTTTCCCTTCCCGGGAGCCGGCTGCAAGGACCCAGGCGCGTTCCCTGCTCAGACCCTGCCCCCTCTGTCTCTCCAATCTCTGCTACACTGCGCGATGTGTGTCAGCGCTCCCCACGCAGATCACCGGGGCTGGTTATTTCCCAGGGTGTACTTCCACTCCCTCCCGGCTCTGAATCCTCTCCTCCTGCCAGTGTGCTGGCGTGGGGGAGCGCTCGGGTCCTGCCGGGTCACAGGTCCGTGTCTTACCCGCCTCACAGGGTACCAAGTCCTCTCAGGTGTAGCTGCATGCTGTGCACTTCCTGTGTATTCTGGTCTCTCTTTTAGGAATAGTTGTATTTGCTGTATTTTCATAGATATATATAGTTTTGGGAGGAGATTTCTGCCGCCCTGCTCAGGCCGCCATCTTCCGGAAGTCCCAGTAGCTTCTTTTTAATTTCGAATGTCATTGGTTGAATCCAGGGTTGGTGGTTTGATGTGTGGTGTTCTTGCTCGTGAGAACCTCACAATGGCAGCCTGGTCCTGCCTTCCTCTGTTGACATGAGAGGTGCACACATTAAACCAGCATAGATGTGGCTGCAGATGTTTCTCTGCCCCTTAAACATCAGGGCTGGAACCAGGTGACCCTCTGCAGTCCCCAGACTCTAGCTTTTCCTTTTGGTTCACAGCAGTAAAAAGGCACAGCTGCATCCATGCTGGCTGGAAATCCTTTCCCTTGTACTCCTTTTGGAGGGTGTCTATATGATGCGTTTCTTTAATTTAGCCAGCATGTCATCATCAAGATGGTGTCCCTACGCACCTGAGCAGCCGGGCTAACCATGGAGCCATCCCGCATGTGGGACCGAACTCCTTTTCAGAAGGATGGAAGAGAATTCCCGGAGTTGCTCTGATAGGCACAGCGTCTGGCTCACCGTGGGGGCTCAGTAATTCCTCTCACCATCTCTGGAGCACCGAGCAGCCTGGCTCTGTTTTGGAGCTGGAGACGCTGACTACAGTTAAAGAAGGTTGCAAGTGGGGGCCTCTGTCATCTTCTCAAGAGCCCAAAGACTGAGCTCATCAGACTCCTTTCCAGTGCATCGGGATGTTTCGTGGGGTATCCAGATCTGAAATGGGCATTTCACATGGAGAATGCACATAAGGGTTTCATGGGAAAGAAAAATCCTGTTAAAATCAGAATTATATGGGTGTGAATGTATAATATGTTACATGTTTTGAATATAAATCCCTGAAAACCGAAGTGCCAAATGAAATAATCGCCGGGTGTGTGTGTGTGTGTGTATGCAGTGTATGTGTGTTCATGTAAAGTAATTGAAATGTGATTTTACTGCCAATAAAACAGATATGAAAATACTTTCCCTGATCAATGTCTTTGGTGACCTTATTAGCATTCGGGTATCGCACTTCACAAAGAACCATCTAAATTCTGAATGTTACTTGACCCTGTGAGTAGTTACGGATGTGCCTGGAAAACTGGGCCGTGTCTGGGACGGTGGAGTGGATGTTTTCTCTCAGCACCGCAAGATAGGTGATCTTCCATGTTGGGATTTCCAACTGCTCAGCGCTAGATTTAACCTCGGGCTGCCTTACTTTTCACCCCTTGGAGGAGCGTCAGGACAGGCGGTGATAAGTAGGTGAAGAGCTGTGTCACAGAAGGAAGGGACCACGATTTAAAAAGAAAGTGCTGTGAGGTTTCTCAGCACCGTTACTCCAGGAAACTCTTTTTTGCCGCTTGATTATTTTCTCAGACTCTAATGTTTTTGGTTCTGTATGTGTGTGTGTACCTGTTGAGTATGATTCTTTGAAATCAGTGTACGACAGAAATCGTTACAGCAGACCCAGGATGACCTGACTTTCCTCCTGGCCATTTCTAAGATATTTCATCAGCTGCCTGTAGATGGCTCAGATATGCCCTTCTGAAGAGAACTCTACATTCGAGGTCAGATGTGCCTTTTGGGAGCAAGCGAGAACCTGTCCCACAGGAGAGGGCCCTGGGTCAGGGAGCCTGGATTCCTCACAAGTCTCTTCTGTATTCCAAGCCTCCGTGTCCCTGTCAACGAGGTGACCAGTTGAACAAAATGGTATTGATGGGTCTTGCATTCCGTACATTCTAAATCTCACCCAGATGATGTACCCAAAAAAGCCTGACTCCCCAGAACTTTGAGACCAGCAGGTCATCAGAAGACATTTGCCTTGGGGACCCAGAGATGAGGATGCCAGCCAGGACTTGTAAATCTGCGTTCACACAGGTGTGCTTAAGTACTGCTTTTCCTGCGTTAACAGGTGCCCTGGGCTTTGCCCCTAGCTTCCTGCCTCAGCTCTTCTCCCTCCCAGTCAGGTGTCACCAGCCCGGTCCTCGTCATGGTTGTCTGGTTGTCGTGGGAACAGCAGCCCTTGACGCTGTGTGCAGTGGCACACTCCTAGCGCAACAGGTGACTTCAGACAGCAACAGCACAAAGCTTAGGCTCCTCGCTTGAGGGAGGCTTCACCAAGGGTAGATTTGTAGTTTTTAATTCCTGTTCTTCAACCACCAACTCCCAACTCCTCGGTCTTCATCAGGGGTTGAAAATTGGCAGCCTGAAGGCCACCCTGGAGTCTTACACCTGCCTTCTTGGGCCTGTGTGGTGGGTTTTGTGCTTTATTAGAATTAGTTGCCAACATCAATTGGGAGACTACAAAAACCCTGAGGTTTCTAACATCGGGTAAAACCAGAAGACCTGGCAACCCTGGGCGGCATCACGAGTGCCTGCTTGGACAAGGCCCTGCAGCCTGAGAGTTCTGGTCAGGGGGCGAGCACTCCCTCTTACAGGAGAGCAGGAAGCTAGGAAGGAAGCAGTGACCTGCTCAGGCCGCCCAGTGAGCAGAGCCAGGGTTGGAAGCCAGGTGCTGTAGCTCTGGCTGCCCTGCCTGCTCCCCTGGGCCCTGGTGCCTCCCAGTTGGCGAGCTTGAAATCCCCGTGACTGTAACGGTCCTCGTGCAGAGCCCTCACATCCTCTTCTCCACCATCAGCTCTCAGGGAACATCTCACGTGTGCCCACGGGATTTTAAGGCATGGAAATGCCTGCATGAGGACCCGGAGAGGCCGGTGCTGTTGAAAGAACGTACCTACCGCCTTTCCCCAGAGCAGGAGACATGCCACTCGGGGCCACGTACAGTTTGCAGTTTAACCTTAACAAAGGCTTTTTGATACCACATTCCAGCAGGACTGCTTAACCTGGGCCTGTGAAGCCCCAGCTGATTACAGAACCAGCTGAGCCCTTTCCAGGGCTGGAAGTCACAGCTTTCACCTGATTATTAAAGGATCCAGGAAAAGGCTATTAGAAAGTGAGAAGGCTAGGTGACCAGGGACCCCCCACGAAGGGGAGCCTGAGAAAGGGTGTGGGGCGCTGTTCCTTCAGTCCTCGGGCAGGGAGCCTGGGCGGGAGCAACAGCCTCTGCTGCCTACCCAGCCACTCTCCCCTGAGACACAGCTCTAGTCCCTGACCCCCAACCCCGGGGACCCCACCCTGTCTTTGTAGATCTGAGTTTCTCAGAAGTAGCACCTTTGGCATTGGGACTGTGTCATTCTCGGGTGGGCACTGTGGGGTGTTGAGCAACATGCCAGGCCCCAACCCGCTTGGTGTAGGCGCACCACCCACTGTGACAGCCACAGATGGCCCCAGCATCCCCCAGTGTCCCCTAGGGGCAGAATCCCCCCCAGGTGAGAACCCCTGCTCTAGATTCTACCCTGGGTTTGACAGCCGTGTGGGGCCTGCTGTGCAAAGTCTGTCCCATGAGCAGTCGCTCGGCTACCTCAACTCCCAGAACCACAGCGTGGGGGATGGGTTCCCAAAATGTTCCCGTCCTTGCGGCTCTTCCCATCTAGAAATGGCATCAGTTTCCCTACCCCTTGAATCTGGGCTTCCTTAGGCTTTGTCTTGCTTGGCCAATAGACGGCAGCAGAAGTGACCCTGCCCTAGACTGAAGGTGTGTGTCCACCCCCAGAGCCATATGCTGGAAGCTAGTGCCCAAGGATTAGGTGCCCAGCTCTCCTGAGAATGGGCATGAGGCCCACAGACATGCCCCCAACTTGAGGGGCACGCTAGGCTCTGCTTCCTCACAGAGCCTGCTCCGCTGAATGACGGTGAGGCACCCCTTTGTCCTCTCAGTCCATAAACAGCTGTGTGTTGGCGGCTTCCTGGTGTCATGATCAGTTATTCAGGATAAGGTGGGCAGGGTGTTCCCTTTTTGGATCACGCCTGCCATTTTAATCATTGTCATCAAACATTTAGGACGCTTGACTGCTCTTTGGGGTGTTGGGAACCCCCTAACCACCAGAGCAGCCTTTAGCCAAACTTCTCACAGGTGACATGATGTCTCGTGTTCTCTTCCCATTTCCATCCCTTTGGGTGAGGCCTGAGTGTGTCATGTCCCATAATAATGGGCCTCACCCACAGGTTCCCTCTGCAGCCATCACCACCTGTATTAGTCTGCTCAGGCCACCATAACCAAATACCACAGGCCGCCATGGACACTCCATTTACTGTCTCACAGTTCTGGAGGCTGGGTCCAAGGTCATGGTGCCAGCAGGGTTGGTTTCTCCTGAGGCCTTGCAAATGACCTCCTGCTTTGTCCTCACATAGCCGTCCCTCTGGGTGTCCATCCTTGGTGTCTCTTCTTATAAGGGCACCAGTCCTATTGGATTAGGCCCCTACCCTTTATGTCCACATTTAACTAAATTTTAAAGGCCCTATCTCCAGCATACAGTCTCATTGGGAGGTAAGGCTTTATGTGAACTTGGGGGGCGCACCCAGTTTAGTCTATCACACTCCCTTAGCACCCTAGAACAGCTCTTGTCATGAGATACCCTAGCGACTCCCCGTTCCTTCCTGGATAAAATCCAGATTCCGCCTGGCATCTGAGAGCCCCGAGCGCACTGCGTGGCCTCCTGTCACCCAGCACATCTGTCCCTCAGCACACAGGACTGTTTCCCTGTCAGCTCCGTGCTTTTTCCCCATTCCGACGTCTGTGCCAGGCCCTCCTCTCAGCCCAGTGAGCTGCATCTGAGCCCCTCACCCCGCGCTGAAATCCCATTCACCTTCCCTTGTGGCTATGGAAGTCTAAACGAATTAAAAAATTTAAAACCTTAAGTTGTGCTCCTCAGTCACTTTAGCCACACTTAAGTGTGAAGGAGCCACGTGTGGCCAGTGCTGCCACATATTGGACAGTGCAGTTCTAAATGGTCCAGGACGGGGAACCTTCTAGCCCATGTGGAAAGGCAGTATGGAGAATAAGGTTAGTGTTAGAAGTGAATGAACCACGTGTATTGTACCTAGCTGGGTACGTTTCAGACAACCTGGGGAGGAGGGGTGGGGAAGCCAGTTGCAGGGTCAGATACACATGCAACGACATAGCTTTACACGCGGTGTAACACCGAGAATAGCATGGGATGAGGACTCATACATCTGTAGTAAAAATAGAAAAAGATGGGGGATCTGATCAGGAAGGAGCTTCCGTTTTCTCTGTTTGTTTACAGAAGACTCTGAAGCAAGTAAGGCATAATATTAACACTACGTTCCAAGTAGTGTGCATTCACTGTGGTGGTCTGGGTTTGAAATATGTTGTAATAAAGAAGTCTTGATACGGAGGGGATTTGGAGAGCTAGTCAACTATCTTAAGACTGTAAGACGAGAACCATAAATCTCACAAAAGGGTTTACTTGAGGTATCCCAATGTGCCTTCATAACAGGATGCTTCTGTTTTTCCTGGGAGAGATGAAAATACCCCACAGGGTTATAAATTGGAGAATGTTTGGCCTCCGGGAGTGTTTGAATGGGGCCGTAGAACCTCAGGTCTCAAGCTAATTGGTCAGTGGTACTTAGGAGCTGGACCCAGGGCTCCGGAGGGCCTGGTACACCCCCTGTGATCAAGTCCGTAGCAGCGCCCTGTAGACTGGCGCCGCAGGAGCCTTCCCCCGTCCCCGCCATTTCCCAGACGTGTGCGGATGGTAAGCACATGCTCCTCTGTCTGTAAACATTTACTGAGCATCGTCTGCGTGCCAGACGCTCCTGCAGTGCTGGGCAAGAGCTTGGGACACGCTGCCGTCCCCATCATGCTGGTGGGAGGAGAAGACCAGGGAACAGATGAGTCGGAGAGTATCAGGTGGGGCTGGGGAGAAAAATCAGATAGGGTGAGGGGAGAGTGGCCAGGTTACAGGGTGCGGCTGCTCCCCAGACGGGCTTAGGGAGGGCTTGTGAGAGGAGGTGACGCCTGTGCGTCAAGCTGCAGGAGGTGAGGAAAGGAGTGAGCAGGTGCAGGAGGGGCAGATAGGCAGGAGGAGATGGTTAGCGGGACGGCATGGCCAGGTTTATGCTTTGAGAGGAGCCTCCAGCTGCCAGGAGGACCAGGAGATGCAGGGAGGTCCCTGCCGGGGCCATCCTGCAAGGACCCTTTGCACTTCTCTCCGTGTGGCTGGTCCCCCAGCGCCCTGCAGGCCAGGAGAGCACTCCCTGGGCCATCCTGTTTCTCTGTGGCTCTCCTCCACACTGGGCAGTGAGCCGCTTACCAGGGCAGGAACCTCCAGGCGGTCATCACATGACTCGTGTCAGCCCAGTGTGTGTGCGAAGGCCCCAGATGGGCCGGCATTGCTGCTGTAGTCAGTCCCTTTGTACTCAGGTCTGCCTGCCCCAAACCACACACACCGTGCCCATTCCCTACAGGGTTTGCAGGAGCTTCCTCCTATGGTCCATATTGGTATTGGGCTAAAGTCTTTGATGTTATCCTTCCCCACAAATGGGCTTTTAAGTTTGAAGATGATCTGCTGGGTGGCGGACATTTAGCAGAGTGAGGGGTGCCGGGGTCAGAAAGATTGGAGTCTGAATCAAGCACTTGAACTGCATCACTGGTACCCAGAGTTTCCT
>JAQQAC010026289.1:0-49576 GCA_029783875.1 Phataginus tricuspis
TTCCTGTTGCTGTCTGAAGGTTACTTGTATTTATTAACTATATTTTCGCACTGTTTGTGATTTTGGAAGGAGCTCTCTGTCTCACCTCTCATGCTGCCATCTTGGAAAAGCCTCTCATTCTATTTTTAGAAATTAGTTTTGTAATTAGATTCTCTGACTTCCTTATGTATTCTTAAGACACACAAAGAATATATTTTGATATTCCAAACCAACAGAGAATCCAAGCGAACTCACTCAGCTGAATTATGCTGATTCAATGGAGTTACCATTGAGGAAGAAATTTTACACTAAGTGAACATGTGCTATCTAAACTGTATCAGTCCCATGTGTATGTTCTTTGAACATAATTGCTGCTCCATCCACTTGTTAATTATATGATAAGCCAATTTTGAAAAGAAGCAGATAGACATGGTAAGAACATATTCTGAATAAAAACAGCTTTTCCATCAGTCTAGAAATTCATCTTGCATGAGTATCAGTCACATCCACTCCTGGTTTACTATGGATGCATACCTACATTATTATAAGTTTCATTATATATACAGTGTGTTTTATTTGTCTTAAAAGCATTCACTTTGATGATACCTTCAGATATTGATCATGGCGGTGATATTTTAATATTAATGAACAAAGCAAATTATAATAAAATAAATGACAATTATTACATTTAGTAAATATGGTTATATATATATATGTTTTTTTAATCATTTATTTTGGTATCATTAATCTACAAATAAATGTGCAATATTATGCTTATTAAACTACCCCCTTCATCAGGTCCCCCCCACCAACCCCATTACACTCACTGTCCATCAGCGTAGTGAGATGCTATAGAGTCACTACTTGTCTTCTCTGAGTTGTACAGCCCTCCCCGTGCCCCCCCTACCTTACGTCTGCTAATCGTAATGCCCCTTTTACCCACTTATCCCTCCCTTCCCACCCATCCTCCACAGTCCCTTTCCCTTTGGTAACTATTAGTCCGTTCTTGGGTTCTGTGAGTCTGCTGCTGTTTTGTTCCTTCAGTTTTTTTCTTTGTTCTTATACGCCACATATGAGTGAAATCATTTGGTATATGTCTTTTTTGGCTTGGCTTATTTCACTGAGCATAATACCCTCTAACTCCATCCATGTTGTTGCAAATGGTAGGATTTGTTTTCTTCTTATGGTATAATATTCCATTGTGTATATGTACCACATATTCCTTATTCATTCATCTACTGATGGACACTTAGGTTGCTTCCATTTCTTGGCTACTATAAATAGTGCTGCGATAAACATAGGGCTGCATATGTCTTTTTCAAACTGAGCTGCTGCATTCTTAGAGTAAACTCCTAGGAGTGGGATTCCAGGGTCAAATGGTATTTCTATTTTGAATTTTTTGAGGAACCTTACATACTGCTTTCCACAGTGGTTGAACTAATTTGCATTCCCACCAGCAGTGTAGGAGGGTTCCCTTTTCTCCACATCCTTGCCAACATTTGTTGTTGTTTGTGTTTTGGATGTTGGCCATCCTCACTGGTGTGAGGTGATATCTCATTGTGGTTTTAACCTACATTTCTCTGATAATTAGTGATGTGGAGTATCTTTTCATGTGCCTGTTGGCCATCTGAGTTTCTTCTTTGGAGAAGTGTCTATTCATGTCCTCTGCCCATTTATTAATTGAATTATTTGCTTTTTGTTTGTTAAGGTGCGTGAGTTCTTTATATATTTTGGATGTCAACCCCTTATTGGATACGTCATTTATGAATATATTCTCCCATACTGCAGGATGTCTTTTTGTTTTACTGATGGAGTCCTTTCCTGTACAGAAGATTTTCAGCTTGATATAGTCCCACTTGTTCATTTTTGCTTTTGTTTCCCTTGTTGGGGAGATATGTTCATAAAGAGGTTGCTCATGCTTATGTCCAAGAAATTTTGCCCATGCTTTTTTCTAAGAGTTTTATGGTTTCATGACTTACATTCAGGTCTTTGATCCACCTTGAGTTTACCTTTGTGTATGGGGTTAGACAGTTGTCCAGTTTCATTCTCTTACATGTACCTGACCAGTTTTGCCAACAACAGCTGCTGAAGAGGTTGTCATCTCCCCATTGTATATCCAAGGCTCCTTTATCAAATATTAATTGAGTGTATATGTTTGGGATAATGTTTGGATTTTCTATAGTGTTCCACTGGTCTGTGAGTCTGTTTTTGTGCCAGTGCCATATTGTCTTGATTACTGTGGCTTTGTAGTAGAGCTTGAAGTCAGGGAGCGTAATTCCCCCTGTTTTATTCCTCCTTCTCAGGATTGCTTTGGCTATTCAGGGTCTTTTGTGGTTCCATATGAATTTTTGAAATATTTGTTCCAGTTCATTGAAGAAAGCTGTTGGTATTTTGATAGGGATTGCATTGAATCTATAGATTGCTTTACATAGTATAGTCATTTTGACAATATTTATTCTTCCTAGCCAAGAGCATTGGATGAATTTCCATTTGTTAGTGTCCTCTTTAATTTCTCTTAGGAATGTCTTGTAGTTTTCAGAGCATAGGTCTTTCACTTCTTTCATTAAGTTTATTCCTAGGTATTTTATTCTTTTTGATGCAATTGTGAAAGGAATTGTTTTTCTGATTTCTCTTTCTGTTAGTTCATCATTAGTATATCGGAAAGCAGGAGATTTCTGAGTATTAATTTTGTATCCTGCAACTTTTGTGAATTCAGATATTAGTTCTAGTAGTTTTGGAGTGGAGTCTTTAAGGTTTTTATGTACAATATCATGTCATCTGCAAATACTGACAAATTGAGTTCTTCTTTACCAATCTGGATGCCTTATATTTCTTTCTTTTGTCTAATTGCCATGGCTAGGACTTCCAGTAGTATGTTGAGTAACAATGGAGAGACTGGGCATCCATGTCTTGTTCCCATGTCTTGATCTTAGATGAAAAGCTTTCAGCTTCTCGCTGTTAAGTATGATGTTAGCTGTGGGTTTGTCATATATAGTCTTTCTGAGGTTGAGGTACTTGTCCTCTATACCCATTTTGTTGAAAGTTTTAATCATGAATGGATGCTGAATTTTGTGAAATGCTTTTTCAGCATCTATGGAGATGATCATGTGGTTTTTGTTCTTCTTTTTATTGATGTGGTGGATGATGTTGATGGATTTTCGAATGTTGTACCATCCTTGCATCCCTGGGATGAATCCCACTTGATCATGGTGTATGATCCTCTTCATGTATTTTTGAATATGGTTTGCTAATATTTTGTTGAGTATTTTTGCATCTACGTTCATCAGGGATATTGGTGTGTAATTTTCTTTTTTGGTGAAGTCTATGCCAGGTTTTGGTATTAGATTGATGCTGGCTTCATAGAAAGAGTTTGGAGGTATTCCCTCCTCTTCTATTTTTTGGAAAACTTTAAGGAGAATGGGTGTTATTTCTTCTCTATATGTCTTGTGGTATTCAGAGGTGAATCCATCTGGTCTGAGGATTTGTTCTTGGCTAATTTTTTTATTACCGATTCAATTTCGTTGCTGGTGATTGGTCTATTTAGTTTTTCTGTTTCTTGTTTAGTCAGTTTTGGAAGGTTATATTTTTATAAGAAGTTGCCAATTTCTTCTAGGTTTTCTAGCTTGTTAGCATATAGATTCTCATAATATTCTCTTATAATTCTTTGTATTTCTGTGGGGTCTGTGATTATTCTTTCTTATTTCTAATTCTGTTTATGTGTGTAGATTCTCTTTTTCTCTTAATGAGTATGGCTAGGGGTTTATATATTTTGTTTATTTTTTCAAAGAACCAGCTATTGGTTTCATTGATTTTTTCTATTGTTTTATTCTTCTCAATTTTATTTATTTCTTCTCTGATATTTATTATATCGCTCTTTCTGGTGACTTTGGGCCTCATTTGTTCTTCCTTTCCAATTTCAGTAATTGTGTCTTTAGACTGTTCATTTGGGAATGTTCTTCCTTCTTTAAATAGGCCTGGATTCCAATATACTTTCCTCTTAGAACTACCTTTGCTGCATCCCAAAGAAGTGGCTTTGTGTTGTTGTTATTAGGCTCCATATATTCTTTGATTTCTGTTTTGATTTGGTAGTTAACCCATTGATTAATTAGGAGAATATTGTTAAGTCTCCATGTATTTGCGAGCCTTTTTGTTTTCTTTCTAAAATTTATTTCTAGTTTTATACCTTTGTGGTCTGAGAAGTTGGTCGGTAGGATTTCAATATTTTTGAATTAACTGAGATTCTTTTTGTGGCCTAGTATGTGGTCTAGTCTGGAAAATGTTCCATGTGCACTTGAGAAGAATGTGTATCCTGTTGCTTTTGGGTGTATAGTTCTGTAGATATCTGTTAGCTCCATCTGTTCTAGTGTGTGCTGAGTTCCTCTGTGTCTTTTTCTTATTCTCTGTCTGGTTGATCTGTCCTTTGGAGTGTATGGTGTGTTGAAGTCACATAAAGTGAATGCATTGCTTTCTATTTCCTCCTTTAATTCTGTTAGTATTTGTTTCACATATGCCGGCACTCCCGTATTGGTTGCATATATATTTATAATGGTTATATCCTGTTGTTGGATTTACCCCTTTATCATTATGTAATGTCCTTCTTTATCTCTTACTACTTTCTTTGTTTTGAAGTCTATTTTGTCTCATACAAGTACTGCAACACCTGTTTTTTTCTGCTTGTTTTTTTGCGTGAAATATCTTTTACATCCCTTCACTTTTAGTCTGTTTATGTCTTTGGGTTTGAGGTGAGTTTCTTGTAGGCAGCATATAGATGGATTTTGTTTTTTTTATCCATTCTGTTATTCTGTGTCTTTTGAATGGTACATTCACTCCATTTACATTAATGGTGATTATTGATAGGTATGTACTTCTAACATTGCTGGCTTTAGATTCGTGGTTACCAAAGGTTCAAGGTTTGCTTCTTTACTATGTAACAATCTAACTTAACTTTCTTGTTAAGTTATTGTAAACACAATCTTATGTTTCTTTATTTCTCTCCCTTCTTATTCTTCCTCCTCCATTTTTATATACTAGGTGTTTTGTTCTTTGCCTTTAGTTAGTAGTTGGATGGTCTGCTTTCTTTGCTATGATTGTATATTCTATGGTGACATCTTTTTAGCCTTAGGAGTGCATCCCTCTAGAACAGTTCCTTTAAGATGTTCTGTAGAGGTAGTTTATGGGAGGCAATTTCTCTCAGCTTTCGCTTGTCTGGAAATTGTTTAATCCCTCCATCATATTTAAATGATAATCGTGCTGGTTACAATATTTTTTGTTCAAGACCCTTCTGTTTCATTACATTAAATATATCATGTTATTCTCTTCTGGCCTGTAAGGTTTGTGTTGAGAAGTCTGATAATAGTCTGATGCGTTTTCCTTTGTAGGTGATCTTTTTTCTCTCTCTAGCTGCCTTTAATACTCTGTCCTTATCTTTGATCTTTGTCATTTTAATTATTATATGTCTTGGCGTTGTCTTCCTTGGGTCCCTTATGTTAGGGGATCTGTGGGCTTCCCTGGGCTGCAAGACTATTTCCTTCCCCAGCATGGGGAAGTTTTCAGCAATTATTTCTTCAAAGACACTTTCTATCCCTTTTTCTCTCTTTTCTTCCTCTGGTACTCATATTATGCAAATATTGTTCTGTTTGGATTGGTCACACAGTTCTCTCAATATTCTTTCATTCCTAGAGATCCTTTTATCTCTCTCTGCCTCAGCTGCTCTGTATTCCTGTTTTCTGATTTCTATTCCATTAGCAGTCTGTTGCATCTCGTCCAGACTGCCACTAAGCCCGTTGATGGCTTGTCTCATTTCTGCATTGTCTTTCCTGACTTTCCTGACTTCCTCCTTCAGCTGTTGCATATTTCTCTGTAGATCAATCAGCATGGTAATGACTTTTATTCTGAATTCTTTTTCAGGAAGGTTGTGCATTTACATCCCTTCAGGCTCCCTCTCTGGTGTTGTCCTGGGTCTTGGTGAGCTTTGTCTATACCATATTACTCTGTGTTTTCATGGCAATAGAAGTGGTCACTGGTGGGTGCCACGTATGTCAGCTGGGCTCTTTAAGACTTTAAAAAAAAAGAAGAAATAGAAAGAAAAAAGAAAAAAAGAAAGAAAGAAAAGAAAGGAAAAAAAAGCCCACCGGAAGTAGATTCTGTAAGGATGCTGTAGGTGGTGCTGTTGCTCCATTATTCTGCAGCCACAGCCGCACAGCTCTGCATGGCCGTTTGTAGCTCTGGCTGGGGCGGGAACGAATGGGAGGCTGTTGTTCTCTGTGTGAAGTTTCAGTGTGGCTACTTCTTCCCAGTCGCCAGCCAAGGGCTCCAATATTCCTCAGGACTCCCAGCCTGCTGGGCCGAGTGTGCTCTGATGATCCTGTTCCCTTGCCTCTTTAATACCACCAACAAAAAAGCGTGCACTTTTCTTTTGTCCCGGGGAGCCTGCTGCAAGGACACAGACACGTGCCCAGCTCAAAATCTGCACCTTCTGCTTCTCCAATCTCGGATACACCACAAGATGTGTGTCAGTGCCCCTGGCACAGATCACCAGGGCTTGTTGTTTCATGGGCCTGTACTTCCACTCCCTCCCAGCTCTGAATCCTCTCCTCCCACCAGTGCTTTGGGGTTGGGGAGTGCTCAGGTCCCGCTGGGACGCAGCTCCATATCTTTATGCTTCACAGGGTGCTGAGTCCTCTCAGGTGCAGATGCAGGCTGTGCGCTGTCCTGTATATTCTTGTCTCTCTTTTAGGAATAGTTGTATTTGCTGTGTTTTCATAGATATATATGGTTTTGAAAGGAGATTTCTGCCGCCCTGCTCACACCACCATCTTCCCAGAACCTCTATTTATATATGTATAAGTAAATTATAGATACTTCAGTAGATGTAACAGTTTCGTTATAGTTTCTTCATTAAAGTCATTCTTTAAAACAATTAAACAATTTTTATGCAATATTTTATTCTGTGAGGACTAATGCGGATATGAACCTACACTTTTGTCTCTGAAAGAGTTCTAAAATCAGCTACACTGCCTGTATAATAGATATTATTATTAAAATAAATATTTTCTTAGGTGCATCTCTAAAGGTTTTCTGCACCACCTTTATCTTAAGGAAAAAACAATCCGTCTAAATCCCCTGATGAGTCTTGAGTGAAAATCAACAATGAATGCCTCAGTGATTCCTCTGCTGCCCTGACACTGTTACTCACCTTCACGGCAGGCATCAGCGTGAGTGCAGAATGACTTTCACAGCTTTTGACGTGACTTTCCATATATTCAGCTAAAATGAAGAACCTCGTAGATTTTTATGAGATATTTACATTGTCTACACGAACAAGTATTTCTTACATATTTTCTGGATTGTAAATTCTGCACATTTGTTTGAACTATTTTGACTTTTAAATATTATAAGATGGCCTGTATTGACCAATACTATAACCACAAGCCATTTTGGTCACATGATTTAAATTTAAATCAAGTAACATTAAATAAAAATCGGGTCCTTGCTCACACTAGCCAATTTTGAAATGCCCAGTCACTACATGTGGCTGATAGCTACCAAATAGACAACACAGATTATAAAGCATTTCCATCATCTGCACAGCTCTACTGAACAGACTAGAAACCAGTTAAGTGAGAATGTGTAGTGTAAATCCTCTCTTTAGCATCTCACTACATTATACTTAGGCTCAAGTTGCATCCTTTTGTGTAAAAATTAAAAAAAATCCCTTCTCCCCAAAATGGAAAAACAAAACAAATGGTAACATTAACAATGAGCCCTCACATGCAGTGAGAATTTGCTACTTAGTAAGTCTATAGTTAAATGTGTGTGCTCTCTCATGACAAATTTCAGAGTATTCTCCCCATCTCCCAACTTGCTCACCCAAATTTGGTATGAATGACCTTTGTGCATTGTTCACAATGTTCTCTTTTCCACAATCTGTGAGCACATTGTCAGTTCCTATTTGTCACCAACTTGTTTCAACATGAAGCAGAAAGAGGGAAAAGCCAGTCCTAATCCACTGTCCTACCCCCATCAGAATACCTCGAGGTCAAGATCCAGTAAAGTCACGGTGAAAGAACAAGATTAATTGGGGATATCTTTGGAAATATTTTGATGCTTAATCCTTTTTCATCTCCACCAAGTGGTAAGGCGTGAGTTTGAAGCAATTTCTGTACTGTTCAATGTCAAGCTGTCAGCTTAAATTCTCAGTTCTGTCAGAATACATTTAACCACTACCCCTCCCTAAATCCTCTCATGTCTAGTTTGTTGCCTCTAATCTGCAATAAAATGCAAAAATAAATAACCCATTTTTTTCAGATCTACAGTGCAAATAGAGTCAGAAGGAAAACTGATTAATTGCAGGGTTCTGTAGTTCTGTTTATGTTATTTCAGATGCTTTATATACTTCCACATATCATAACTGCCCTACAGTAGGTTTAACATGATGGGCATCTATCCTAGAGTCCAATCCAGGCTTTACAGTACATGATATCCAAATAAGTGCATTAAAAAAATATCTCCTTAAAGACAGCAGGTTTCTTAGACTTTGATCTTGTAAAAATATTACTCCAGAATCTCAAGCGCTCTCCATTCTGAAAGGCATGAATATCAGTAACAGCTCCTTTATCACATAATTGGTCAATCGTATCTCACTTTCCCTTATCCTTGTGCGACCTCCACTGAAACCAAATGCTTGTAAGTGAAGCTGGAGTTTACACATGTGAATGCTGAGTCTCAAGGATACGCATTGCCCAAACCCGCACACTTGAAGGAAGGGAGCTTGAATTTATATCCAAATTGTTGGTAGGTTAGGCTTTGTGTGTTTTTATAATCCCAAATTTTTTCTGAGTAAAATCCTATGAGAAACAGGAAGATGAGGAGAATTTTTATGATGAAACCACATATTATGTAAGTGGATATTCTAGATGAATATAAGGTTTGTACCACCATTTGCCAAAGATTTAACTTTTTTTTGGTAGAAATTCCTCCAAAGGCAGAGAGTACATTTCACTTCCTTCCTTAACAGAGGACACAGCACAGAAAGTAGTCATTTTCCTGAGAACTCATCATTATGTATCTCCATTCTTGGTCTGTGCTAAAGCATGCAGCACATCTCTGCATATGCTGGGGAGTTTCTGCATTCCTCAGTGTCAGGCTGTCAGCTGTGACTTCTCCCTGCTGTCAGAATGCCTATGACCAGCACCCTCACCACCTTCTCCTACATCTAGGGTTGCTCCTAATTGAACTGTAATTTCTGATCTGCAGTAAACTAGAAAAATATATTTACAGAGCAAACGGAGCTCAGAATGGTATCTAAATGGGTGCTTTTATTTCGGGGTTCTGTAGTTCCTTTTGAGTTGTTCAGATGCCTCAAGCACTTTCATGTCTTTCACTGTATTCCAGAGTGTTTGGGATGATGGATATCTAACTTGGAGTCAAATAGAGGTGATTAAAAATGCTCTTCTCATGCAAGGCATATGCAGGTATGTCACATAAGCATTTGTAAAAATATCTTGCATTTAAAGCAGAGACAGAAAGTAGAATGGTAGTTCCCAGAGGCAGGGGGTTAAGATGGAGTTTTGCGGGATGAAAATGTCCTGGAGCTCCATTGTGCAACAATGTGAAGACACTTAATACTATGGAATTGTATGCTTAAAGTGAGGATGGCATATTTTGTGTTTTACTGAAATTAAAAACAAATAGCCCCCCAAAAAATATCTTGCATTTGTTGTATTGATAGCTATTAGACTGAACATTTCAAAGAATTTTGTATTGCATGTGCCGGTAAACTGGTTAAAAGAGCAAAAGTGCATTAACCTAATATCCTGCCATTTAAAAGGAATAAAGCCCCTCTTAGGAGTAATACACTTGCCCCATAATTTAAATTATCTTCTAGATGACTAAATCCTCTAACATGAGTCTGCCCTTAAATGCTTTGTACTTTAAGAATGGCCTATAGATCATGAAAAACAAAATAAAAAATGAACAGGTGGGATTACATCATGCTAAAAAGCTTCTGTACAGCAAAGGACACCATCAGCAGAACAAAAAGGCATCCTACAGTATGGGAGAATATATTTGTAAATGACATATCCGATAAGGGGTTGAAATCCAAAATACAAAAAGAACTTACATCCTCAACACCCAAAGAGCAAATAAACCTATTAAAAATGGGCAGAGGATGTGAACAGACACTTCTCCAAAGGAGAAATTCAGATGGCCAACAGGAACACAAAAAGATGCTCCACATCACTAATCATCAGGCAAATGCAAATTAAAACCACAATGAGATATCACCTCACACCAGTTAGGATGGCCAACATATAAAATACTAGGAACAACAAATGTTGGCGAGGATGCAGAGAAAGGGGAACCCTCCCACACTACTGGTGGGAATGTAAGCAATTTCAACTATTGTGGAAAGCAATATGTAGGTTCCTCAAAAACTAAAAATAGAAATACCATTTTACCCAGGAATTTCACTCCTAGGAATTTACCTGAATAAAATAATATCCATGATTCAAAAAGACATATGCACCCTTATGTTTATCACAGCACTATTTACAGTAACCAAGACATGGAAGTAACCTAAGTGTCCATCAATAGATGAAAGGATAAAGAAGATATGGTACATATGCACAATAGACTATTATTCAGCCATAAAAATAAAACAAATCTTACCATTTTCAACAACATAGATGGAGCTCGAGGTTATTATGCTCAGTGAAATAAGCCAGGCAGAGAAAGACAAGCACCAAATTATTTCACTCATTTGTGGAGCATAACAACAAAGCAAAACTGAAGGAAGAAAACAGCAGGAGACTTGCAGACTCCAAGAAGGGACTAGCTATTACCAAAGGGAAGGGTGGGTATGGAGGGAGGGAGAAGGGGATTAAGGGACATGATTAGCACTCACAATATATGTAGGTAATGGGGAAAGCAGCAGAGCACAGAGAAGACAAGTAGTGACTGTAGCATCTTACTATGCTGATGGACAGTGACTTCAATAGGGGGGAAGTTGATAATGTGGGTGAATCTTGAAACCAAAATGTTGCTCATGGAAACCACTAGATTGTATATCAATGATACTTTAATAAAAAAATATCAGCTACAGACCAGAGTACTTTGTCTTTAGCAGTCTCATGTCAGAACCCCATGGCACAGGGTAGGCAGGAATTTAGGATTCGGGGCAGGGCTTGCTGATGGCAATGCTTATACAACATTGAAAGCGTGCTGGTGAACTGAAGCAGGATTTCCATAACCCTGGTGGAGATGTGTTTATGAGACTGCTAAGCTGTGATAGAGCAGAGTAAGAATTACCTAGGCCTGAATGAACTAATAAGGGATGCATGTAGGTTTTGCAACATTTTTTGATGTTTTAATGGTCTATTTATGGATATAGGGAACCTCTTTTCCTTAAACTATTATATAAACTCATAACAATTCAATAGAATATACTGTTGTAAAGAGAAATGAAATATTTGTAAGTGATATCTTTTTCTCCCTGCCTAACTGTGGGAAAACTCAAAAACTCTTTTGAGTATTTTTATTTTCATGACAATGCAGTTATGTTCATAGGCTCAATATGAATCTGTCTTCCCTGCTTGCAGGGCCCACATTAACACATTAAGTATTCAGCTGTGGTCTTGGCCTGTTCATTGAGAAGGGTACTTATTTAATCAGATACAACCAGACACCTTTAAGGAACTGAAGTTGACATTTTGGAGCCATGTTTATAAAGCTTGGGATAAAAACTGGCCTGACTCATGGTTTGTAGCAGGCCCAGCCTTACAGGTGAGTGTGGAAGGTTGCTTCCAGGCAGGCCCAGGAAGCCCGGAATATTTTAGGGACCTTTAGAAGAGAGTTCACTCAAATTTCTAGATACTGCAGGTAAAATCTTTTGGTGAATTCTTGGCTCAGCATCCTAGTCTTCTAAATCCAATCTGGGATTTTTTTTTATGAAACCTTCCAGAAAAGCAAGCATATGAAGCTCTGTATGGCAAATTGTCATTTTTGCTGCATCTATGTAAGTAAGCAAGCCAAATCAAATGATACCAGCATTATTTTGTGATCAAGAATAATCTTTCTTTGGGAGTATCTTTGGAGTGATTATAGAAGGAATTTTTTTGTAACAATAGAAACTGTAGCACACCCTTCCAGTTTATCAGACTGTAGACAGGTTTGTTGTCTTTGGACTATTTTGTACCTTTATATAAATTGCACATAAATATGTAACTCTGACTTTTCTGGAGAGATTTAAATGACTTCCTTCCCATCTATGGAAAAACCAGTCTGGTATCTGGTACCTCCTTGTAAGTTGGAGTGGATTCTGTTACTTGGACCAAATTTTCTTACCTTCCCGTTGCCTTCAGTATCTGGCTATAACCCTCCAAACAAACATTTCCAATTTTTCTCCCTCTCCTTGACTCAGCATGCCTGAGAACTAATACCTGATTGTTCCCCCCTTACCAGATTCCTAGTGGGATTCTAATTCGTCTTCCAGCTGGCTCTTTTCTCCAAGAGATGAAGACTCTTGCCAGCTGAAGTTCATTTTCCGGACATGAACTGTGAAGGACTCACCAAGCAGTGGATTGTGCAAAGGCTGGATTTATCCCAAGACAAGCCACTGCCTGGGCCACTAACAAAGTCTGGCAGAAAGCTCAGGTCATTAATTCTCTATATGAGAGCTAATCAAGACCAGAGCACATTGCCAAGAGCACTGACAACCTAGCTTCAGGAACTCAGTCAATGGTGCTGTGTAACTGATTTTCACCCACCAACCTTTTGGAATCCATTTGAATGGTATCTCAGCATCCAAACCCTATCTCTTTGCTTTAAGATAATCTTTTATATTACTATTTCTTTTTAATTTCAAGTATTTCTCCTTTAAGGTAACTGGTCTTCAGGACTCCAAGCCAACTGACTATTGCCACCACCTCTCAACAGATGGCTGAAGGGACTTCACCAGGACAATGCCAACAAGAATTATTGAGAGATTATTTCTTACACCCTGATTGGCTTCACTCAAGATATTTATGAGGATCACCTCTGAGTTGTTCAGGGTTGAATGACATTCATTCATCTTGAACAAAAGTAGGAACTGGCAATGTTGAATATTACCTAATCCTTGTACTCCTAGAAAACAGCAGCAATTAAGAAATACCCTGATCACTTTTTCTCTAATATCGGTAAGACTCCACATCCAATTCCTATTCTTTAAGACATTCTTC
This sequence comes from Phataginus tricuspis, assembly GCA_029783875.1. NCBI lineage: Eukaryota > Metazoa > Chordata > Mammalia > Pholidota > Manidae > Phataginus > Phataginus tricuspis. The sequence continues at coordinate 13,200 of JAQQAC010026289.1, forward strand.
ATTAACTACAGTGGCCTGAATAATATAATCTCCGTAACTGTCTGGTGCATATGGGCTCTGATAATGCCATTCCACTTCTTTTTCTGCTTTGGTTCATTACCTAGAAACAACTGGTTAGTTCATATAACTTCTGACTGGTTTTATCTTATACTAAGGCTCCATATTTAGCCTTTGGACTAAAGAATTCCTACAAGGGAGCACACAGAGGTGACTTCTCCTGAACTCCAAAGTTCCCATGCAATGATCTGAACATGACTTATTGGACAGATCTTCCCAGGAAGACAGCAAATCTCTGTTTTCTTATCAGTTTTATGTAATTTATAAAAAGAATTGGCAATATATGAAGAAAATAACCAAAATGTCTTTTAGGTGTTATGATCAAATAAATTTTTTGCCTAGCACTGCCAATAAGATCCATATCCCCTTAAAGTCCAGGAGTGGAAGGTGGTAGAGTACATTGCCTGCTTAGTCTGGTCACTATAACAAAATGCCATAGACTGGGTAGCTTCTACAGCAAACATTAGGTCTCTCAGTTCTACATGCTGAAAACGTCCAAAGTCAGGGTGTCAGGGGATTCAGTGTCTGGTGAAAGCTCTCTTCGTGGTTTGCACATGGCCACCTTTTTGCTGTATTCTCACATGGCAGGCAGAGAGAGGGCCATGGCCCCTTCCTCTTCTCATTTCCTCCACTTATAAGGGCACCAAATCCTGCCATGGAGGCTCTATCTTCCACAGGCTTCAACACAGGACTTTTAGAGGGATTAAAATATTCAGTCCATAGCATTGCCTATGAAGTTGGGTTCAAAATCTCAGCTTGACCACTTACATGAATGTTATGGGTTGAATTCTGTCCCCCAGTGTGATACGATGAGTCATAAGAAATACATATTTTCATTCAGATGACCAAATATTTATTTCCTAGGTATATTTGGTCTTCATCTACAGTTGCTGAAAACACTGCAGAGTCTTAAAGATGAAATGGGTGTCTTGTCATGTTAGTGAGACTTTTGGACCCATCGCTGGGCAGGGGCTGGAGGTTGAATCAGTCAGTTGCAAATCTTTTAGTCAATCATGACTATGCAATGAAGCCCTCACAAAAACCCCAGAGAAGAGCATATCACACTCTTGGATCCTGCTTGTCTCTTGGAGAGAGATTCTATGCTTGGGGAGCCAGAACGCATTCACATGCAACTGAGCCAGGCCCCATGCTCCATGAGGACAGAACCTCCTTTATTTGGAACTTTGCCCTATGTCTCTCTTCATCTGGCTGTTAACTTGTATCCTTTATTAAACTGGTAAACTAAGTGTTTTCCTGAGTTCTCTGAGCAGCTCTAGTAAATTAATGGAACCTAAGTGGGAGGACGTGGGAACCTCCAATCTGTAGCTGGTAGGTCAAAAGCACAGGGAACTGCCTGAGGCCTTTGACCAGCATCTGGAGTGGGGGGTGGAGGGCACTCTTGTGGGATGGAGCCCTTAACCTGGGGAATCTGGTGCCTTCTCTGGACAGATAGCATCATAATTGAGTTGAGTTCTTGGACCCCCTGCTGGTGTTTGAAAATTGCTTAGTGTTGTGTGTGGGAAGCCCCTCCCACATACTTACACACATTGGAATTGGGTCTGGGAACCCCAGAAGAGTGGTACTACTGTTCGACTGCTGTGTACTACTACTGCAGTGATACTATTATCGTCGTATAGAGGGAAAAAAATGACATCCAATTATAGACATATTGAAGTCCTAACCCCTAGTACCTCAGACTGTTTCCTTATTTAGAGACAGTGTCTTTACAGAGGTAATGAAGTTAAAATTAGTTCTTTGAGGTGTGTCCTAATCCAATAGCACTAGTGTCCTTGGCAAAAGGGGAAATTCGGACCCAGAGACAGAATGTGTAGAGAGGACAGTGGGAACAGATGCAGGAAGATGGCCATCTGTAAGCCAAGGAGGGTGGCCCAGAGCAGATCCTTCCTTCCCGGCTCCCAGAATTAGCCAAGTATGCTGACTCCTTGATTTCAGATGTCTGGACTCCAGAACTGTGAAGGAATAAAGTTCTGTTTTTTAAGCCACCCAATTTGTACTTTGCTAAACTGTCCTAGGAGACTATACACGGGCTGCCTTAAGGAAGAGACCGAATTCTTAAAGTTGTGGTTGTTCATGTAGCAAATGGGGATGGGATACCCACCTTATAAGCTTGTAAAGATTTACTATGAAAAGAAAAAGCAAAGTTCTTTTCACAGAGCATGGAACATAGTAATTGTTCAATAAAATGGTAACTAGTGGCAATGATTATAATTGTTATTTAATTTCTGTTTGGGAGGATACCTACCAAAATATGATCAATGAATAAGATTGCTGTTAACCACCATCATCTCCACACTATGCAGCATCACCACTGTAACTATTCGCTGAGAACTTAAGTGTCAGACAATGTGCAAATTGTTTCAGATGTGCTCATATTATTTCTGCTAACAACCCCTGCAATTTAGGCATTAATGGATTATTTTTTCTATGGGGACACTGGAGCTTACTTTAGTTGTCTTGACTAAATCAAGACTGCTAATAAGTAGCTAAGCTACAATGAAAAAAAGGGGGGGCGCATATGACTCCAAAGCATGAGGAACTTATCATTACAATGCTCTGCTTTTCTCTATTTTAGAATCCCATTAAAGAAACCTATAAAAATGAACCCCTAATGCAGTCCTATAATCTGTTATAGTATTTAACTTTCTAATTCATTCTGAAGCCTCTGAATAAATTAATTTTTGCATTTTATGGGTTTCTTACACTCTTTGTATGCCAATTCTTCTGTACATTTAGGAGCTTATGTGTTGTGTTGATGGATTTTCCTGGGATAATGTTTTCTGAGAATGTGACAGTGGTGCAACTATGAGCTTTGTGAATTAACTTAATGACACACTCTTGAGCCTGCACAGATGAAGAACCAAAAAGGACATTTTTATCAGCCAACATATTAAGGGAGCAGGTGGGAACTATATAAAATAAAAAAAGAGAGAGATGTATATACAGAGATTTCCTAAATAATTCATTTCATTGCAGTCTACCTGGAAGTTTCCTGGGATAATTTAAAACTGCTACTGTCAGAGTTCTAGGGCAGTGGTCTTCAAAGTGTGGTCTCCTGACCAGAAGCATTAGCATGGGAGCCAGCATTCACACTGATGTCATTCTGGCCTACTGATCAGAAGCTCTGGGGCTGGGACTCTGCAATCTGCACTTTTAGAAGCCCTCTGGTGAATATGATGATGCTAACATCTGAGAACTCCTGTTTTATAGAATCGCCTAGTGTTCCACCACTTATTCTTCCATTCACTAATAGTGTGGTAAAAGGACATGGGCTACAGATTCTTCTGGAACCCCAGGTGTCCTCTGTTACCTTTCTCTTCCAACATCCTCTTGTTGACTAGGCTTTCAATGGAAAGGGGAGAGTAGACAGCAAAAACTTCATTTTCTTATAAAATAGGTAAAAATTTTAAAATAGAAGATCTGGAAGGCTCTTCATAATTCTTTTTAAACAATTTTTTATCTTGAAATAATTATAGATACATTGAAATTTGCCAAAAATGTTCAGGGTGGTCCCCTATACCCTTCACTCAGTTTCTACCAATAGTAACATCTTGACAAACTGTACTTATAACCATGACCAAGAAATTGACATTTATACAACCCACTGAACATATTCAGATGTCACCAGTTTTATGCACACTCGTGTGTGTAATTTACATTTAATTATGTGCTATTACATCATAGGTGTAGATGCATGGGACCTTGACTAGTCAAGATACTTCTGCAGAACAAAAGTTTTAAATATCAATGAAGTCCAGTTTATGAGTTTTTCCTTCCATGGATCATACTTTTCATGTTAAGTCTAGAAACTTCATCTAGCCATAGCTCCTGAAAATTTTCCCTTATGCTTTTTTCCTAAAGTCTTATAGATTTATGCTTTACCTTAAGTATGTGATTGATTTTGAGTTGACTTTTGTACAAGATATGATGGCTAAGTAGATGCTTTTTCTTTTGTCTGTGGATGTCCAATTGCTCCAGCAGTCTTTTTTTTTAAGGTTATCTTTTCTCTCCTGTATCACTTTTTCACATTTGCCACACTTAGGCATATTTATTTCGCTTTATTTCTGATTTATATATTCTGTTCCAATATCACACTGTCTTGGTTAACTGCAGCTATACAGTAAGCCTTAACAGCCAGTTGAATGGCTTCTGCCATTTTGTCTTTTTTAATATAGCTTTAGTGTTTATAGGTACTACTCACTGCCTTACGAATTTTAGAATAAGCTGTTGCCTGAAAAATCCTTGCTGGTATATTTCACCAAATTTCATGTGCTGATGAAATCCAGGAGCAGAGAGGTTAAGACATTTATTTCTGGCCACACAGCTAAGTTGAAAAAAAAAAACCAGAATTGAGGTCTGTGAACTTCCAGAAGTGAGCTGAGAAAAAGAAAACAGATTTAATTGCTGCTTGGAGAGGAAAGTGAACTGATAATCTAATAGCCTGTCCCCACCCCCTAATAACCACACTCCAATTCATATCATATGAACCAAGAGGAACTTTTGCTTTCTGCCAGGTCATCTACATCAGCCCAGAAGGGTTATATAGTTAGAACTCCTTTCCACTCTGCTCCGTATTTATAATATTTGCCCTCTGTTTCTTGAGCAGATATATTATTTGCAGATAGAAGAAAGAAATGGGACAGAATAGGAATTAAATGAGAGTAACATAAATTTGTCAGGGTGCTCTTTAAAGTCATCTTAATTTGATTTTTTTTTCAGGTTTGGCTCCAGGGCTAAATTGTCTCAAAGACAGAGACAAACTTGCAGTGGGCCCGGCGAGGACTTTATACCCCCCAAAGGGACTTCATTCATTTAAAAATAAATAAAAAACAAAACCGCAAATTATCTTAACCTTCAGGGTAGAAGATAGGATCCTGGCAGCAGACTCTTGGGGATTTTAGAACAAATGCATCTCCACTCAGAAAACATCATAGACAACTTTTCACTCTCACCCAAGAAGCTAGGTTGGTAATTGCATTTCTTCTCAAGCTAACCAGCTCTGGTTCTGAGATTCGATGGTGATCATTAAACTTGAGTTTGCCTGTGAATCTTGTTAAAATGGGACTTCTGGGAAGATGGTGGCATGAGCAGGGCAGCAGAAATCTCCTCCCAAAACCATATATATCTGTGAAAATACAAATACAACTTTTCCCAAAAGAGAGACCAGAAGACACAGTACAACCGCGAGGCTACAGCTACACCTGTGAGAACTCAGTGCCTCATGAAGTGGGTAAGATACAGAGTTGTGATCTGGCAGGACCTGAGCACTCCCCCACCCAGCACACTAGCAGGAGGAAAAGAATCAGAGTGGGGAGGGAGTGGAAGCACAGGCCCACCAAATAACCAGCCCTGGTGATCTGCACTGGGAGCACAGACACACATCGTGTGGTGTATAGGAGATTAGAGAAATGGAAGACTGCAAGCAGGTCCCCTCAGCTGGCTCCCTGGGACAAAAGAAAAGTGGGCACTTTTTTAAAAGTCTTAAAGAGACAAGGGCCCAACAGTGGAACAAAATTGTCCCAGTGTACTCAGCCCAGAAGGCTGGGAGTAATGGGGAATTTTGGACCCCCTTTCAAGTGGCCGGGAAAAGCAGCTATGCCAAGGCTTCCTACAGAGGTCAGCAGCCTGCCATTTGTTCCCCCATGGATGGTGCCAAAAAGGGTCTGGCGGAGATGCCACTGCTGTGGAACAGCAGAGGAGAAGCACTGCCCACAGCAACCTCACAGAATCTACTCCCGGCTGGCACAAAGCTAAGCATGAAGGATCCAAGAACCCAGAACAAGGGCTGGAAAGCATCAAGGGGACCAGAAGGCACCCAGCAAGACTGCAAACCCCCACAGTGCAATAGGCTAGGCTGAGAGCGACACCACACACAGGCAGCTCAGGGAATGATACCAGAGACTGCCTCCCAGTGTTCAAGAAACCAATTCAGGCCCTGGAGAAGGGTAAGGACAACAACAAGCAGGAAGGGACTTTGTTCTCCCAGCTGCCACACGTGGCACCTACCAGTGATCACTTCTATGGTCATGAAAAGACAGAGGAATATGGTACAGACAGGGATCACACAGACAACCCCAGAGAGAGGGCCTGATGGGATAGACTTAACACAATCTTCCTGAAAAAGAATTCGGAATAAAAGTCATAACCATGCTGATGGACCTACAGAGAAATATGCAAGAGCTAAGGGAGGAAGTAAGAAGAGATGTTACAGAAATGAAACAATCGATTGACGGACTCAAGAGCAGACTGGACAAGATGCAAGAGACTGTTAATGGAATAGAAAGCAGAGAACAGGAATACAGAGAAGCAGAGGCAGAGAAAGGTAAAAGGATTTCTAGGAATGAAAGAATATTAAGAGAACTGTGTGACCAATCCAAATGGAACAATATTCACATTATTGGAGTACCAGAAGAAGAAGAGAGAGAAAAAGGGTTAGAAAGTGTCTTTGAAGAAATAATTGCTTAAAACTTCCCCAAGCTGTGGAAGGAAATAGTTTCTCAGACCACTGAAGCCCACAGATCTCCCAACACAAGGGACCCATGGAAGACAAAACCAAGAAACATTGTAATTAAAACAGCAAAGATCAAAGACAAGGACAGAGTATTGAAGGCAGTGAGAGAGAGAAAAAGGATCACCTACAAAGGAAAATCAGGCTATCACTAGACTTCTCAACAGAAACCTTACAGGCCAGAAGAGAATGGCATGATATACTTAATGTCATGAAACAGAAGGGCCTTGAACCAAGATACTGTATCCAGCATGATTATCATTTAAATTTGAGGGAGGGATTAAGCAAAAGGTGAGGGATTTTGCCTCTCACAAACCACCTCTACAGGATATCTTAAAGGGACTTCTCTGGATGGAAGCATGCCTAAGGCTAAAAAGATGTCACCCGAGAAAATAAAATCACAGCAAAGAAAGCAGACCAACTAAATACAAACTAAAGGCAAAAAGTAAAATCAACTATCCACAGAAACAGTCAAAGGAAATGTAAAAGGGTAAAGAATAAAGCACCTAGTATATAAAGAATGGAGGAGGAAGAATAAGAATGGAGAGAAATAAAGAATCATCAGACTGTGTATATAATAGCTTAACAAGAGAGTTAAGTTAGACTGTTAGATAGTAAATAAGCTACCCTTGAACCTTTGGTAACACGAATCTAAAGCCAGCAATGGCAATAAGTACATACCTATCGATAATCATCCTAAATGTAAATGGACTGAATGCACCAATCAAAAGACACAGAGTAATAGAATGGATAAAAAAGCAAGACTGATGTGTACGCTGTTTACAAGAGACTCACCTCAAACCCAAAGATACACACAGACTAAAGGTGAATGGATGGAAAAAGATATTTCATGCAAACAAGGGGAAAAAAGCAGGTGCTGCAGTACTTGCATTGGACAAAGTATACTTAGAAATGAAGAAAGTACCAAGAGATAAAGAAGGACATTACATAATGATAAAGGGGTCAGCCCAACAAGAATATATAACCATTATAAATATATATGCGCCCAACACAGGAGTGCCGACATATGTGAAACAAATACTAACAGCATTAAAAGAGGAAATAGAAAGCAATGCAGTAATTTTAGGGGACTTCAACACACCACTCACTCCAAAGGACAGATTAACCAGACAGAAAATAAGTAGAGACACAGAGGCACTGAACAACACACTAGAACAGATGGACCTAACAGACATCTACAGAACTCTACACCAAAAACAACAGGATCCACATTCTTCTCAAGTGCACATGGAATATTTTCCAGAATAGACAACATACTAGGCCACAAAAAGAACCTCAGTAAATTAAAAAATATTGATATTCTACCAACCAAATTCTTAGATCACAAAGGTATAAAACTAGAAATGAATTGTACAAAGAAAACAAAAAGGTTCACAAATACATGGACTCTTAACAAGATGCTCCTTAATAATCAATGGATAAATGACCAAATTAAAAAAGAGATCAAACAATATATGGAGACAAATGACAACAACACAAATCTGCAACTTCTGTGGGATGCAGCGAAGGCAGTTCTAAGAGGAAAGTATATTGCAATCCAGGCCTATTTAAAGAAGGAAGAACAATCCCAAATGAATAGTCTAAAGAAACAATTATTGAAACTGGAAAACGAAGAACAAATGAGGCCCAAAGTCACCAGAAGGAGGGACATAATAAAGATCAGAAAATAAATAAATAAAATTGAGAAGAATAAAACAATAGTAAAAAATTAATGAAACCAAGAGCTGGTTCTTTGAAAAGATAAACAGAATAGATAAATCCCTAACCAGATTTACTAAGTGAAAAAGAGAATCTACACACATAAACAGAATCAGAAATGAGAAAGGAAATATCATGACGGACCCCACAGAAATACAAATAATTATAAAAGAATACTATGAAAATCTATATGCTAAGAAGCTGGAAAACCTAGAAGAAACAGACAACTTCTTAGAAAAATTCAACCTTCCAAGACTGACCAAGCAAGAAACAGAAAACGTAACCAGACCAATTAAAGGCAAGAAGATTGAATCGGTAATCAAAAAACTACACAGAACAAAACCTCGAGGCCCAATGGATTCACCTCTGAATTTTACCAGACATATAGAGAAGACGTAATACCCATTCTCCCTAAAGTTTTCCAAAAATAGAAGAGGAGGGAATACTTCCAAACTCATTCTATGAAGCCAGCATCACTCTAGTACCAAAGCCAAGCAAAGACCTCACCAAAAAAGAAAATTACAGACCAATATCCCTGATGAACATAGATGCAAAAATACTCAACAAAATATTAGCAAACCGAATTCAAAAGTACATCAAGAGGATCATACACCATGATCAAGTGGGATTCATCTCAGGGATGCAAGGATGGTACAATATTCGAAAATCCATCAACATCATCCACCACATCAGCAAAAAGAAGAACAAAAACCACATTATCATCTCCATAGATGCTGAAAAAGCATTTGACAAAATTCAACATCCATTCATAATAAAACCTCTCAACAAAATGAGTATAGAGGGCAAGTACCTCAACATAATAAGCGCCATATATGACAAACCCTCACCCAACATTACACTTAACAGCAAGAAGCTGAAAGCTTTTCATCTAAGATTGGGAACAAGACATGGATGCCCACTCTCCCCACTATTATTCAACATAGTATTGAAGGTCATAGCCACAGCAATGAGACAACACAAAGAAATAAAAGGAATCCAGATTGACAATGAAGAAGTTAAACCGTCCCTGTTCGCAGATGACATGATATTGTACATAAAAAACCCTAAAGAATCCACTCCAAGACTACTAGAACTAATATCTGAATTCAGCAAAGTTGCAGGATACAAAATTAACACACAGAAATCTGTTGCTTTCCTATACACTAATGATGAGCTAACAGAAAGAAATCAGGAAAACAATTCCATTCACAATTGCATCAAAAAGAATAATATACTTAGGAATAAACCTAATGAATGAAATGAAAGAACTATACCCTGAAAACCAGAAGACACTCCTAAGAGAAATTAAAGAAGACACTAACAAATGGAAATTCATCCCATGTTCTTGGCTAGGAAGAATAAATATTGTCAAATTGGCTATACAACGTAAAGCAATCTACAGATTCAATGCAATCCTTATCAAAATACCAACAGCATTCTTCAATGAAGTGGAACAAATAATTCTAAAATTCATATGGAATCACAAAAGACCCCGAATAGCCAAAGCAATCTTGAGAAGGAGGAATAAAACAGGGGGAATTATGATCCCAGAGTTCAAGCTCTACTACAAAGCCACAGTAATCAAGACAATTTGGTATTGGCACAAAAACAGACCCACACACCGGTAGAACAGTATAGAAAATTCAAACATTAACCCAAACATATACGGTCAATTAATATATGATAAAGGAGCCTTGGATATACAATGGGGAGATGACAGCCTCTTCAGCCGCTGGTGTTGGCAAAACTGGACTGCTACATGTAAGAGAATGAAACTGGACTACTGTCTAACTCCATACACAAAGGTAAACTCAAGGTGGATCAGAGACCTGAATGTAAGTAATGAAACCATAAAACTCAGAAAAAAACATAGGCAAAAATCTCTTGGACATAAACATGAGCGACCTCTTCATGAACATATCTCCCCAGGCAAGGGAAAAAAAAGCAAAAATGAACAAGTGAGAGTATATTAAGCTGAAAAGCTTCTGTACAGCAAAGGACACCATCAGTAGAACAAAAACACATCCTGCAGTATGGAAGAATATATTCATAAATGACACATCCAATAAGGTGTTGACACCCAAAATATATAAAGAACTCATGCACCTCAACAAACAAAAAGCAAATAATCCAATTAGAAATGGGCAGAGGATATGAATAGACAGTTCTCCAAAGAAGAAATTCATATGCCTAACAGGCACATGAAAAGATGCTCCTCATTGCTAATCATCAGAGAAGTGGAAATTAAAACCATAATGAGATATCACCTCACACCAGTAAGGATGGCCAACATCCAAAACACAAACAACAACAAATGTTGGTGAAGATGTGGAGAAAGGGAACCCTCCTACACTGCTGGTGGGAATGCAAATTAATTCAACCATTGTGGAAAGCAGTATGGAGGTTCCTCAAAAAACTCAAAATAGAAATACCATTTGACCCAGGAATCCCACTCCTAGGAATTTACCCTGAGAATGCAGCAGCCCAGTTTGAAAAAGATAGATGCACCCCTATGTTTATCGCAGCACTATTTACAATAGCCAAGAAATGGAAACAACCTAAGTGTCCATCAGTAGATGAATGGATTAAGAAGATGTGGTAAATACACACAATGGAATATTATTCAGCCATAAGAAGAAAGCAAATCCTACAATTTACAACAGGGTGGGTGGAACTAGAGGGTATTATGCTCAGTGAAATAATCCAAGCAGAAAAAGAAATATCAAATGATTTCACTCATATATGGAGCATAAGAGCAAAGAAAAAAACTGAAAGAACAAAACAGCAGCAGACTCACAGAACCCAAGAATGGACAACAGTTACCAATGGGGAAGGGACTGGGGAGGATGGGTGTAAAGGGAAGGACAAGTGGGAAAAAGGGGGCATTATGATTAGCCGACATAATGTTGGGGGGGCACGGGGAGGGCTGTACAGCTCAGAGAAGACAAGTAGTGACTCTATAGCATCTCACTACACTGATGGACAGTGACTTAATGGCGTTGGTGGGGGAGACCTGATAAGTGGGGACTCTAGAAACAATAATGTTGCACATGTAATTGTAGATTAATGATACCAAAATTTAAAAAATGCAGATCCCCGTACTCATCTATAGATAGTAAGTAGTACAAAGTCTATACCTTTGGAGAACGGCTAACTGTCAAACCTCCAAAATTCCTTGTTCAATCCTAAATTGGGTCAGATTCATAACCACAGCGAAATTCCTATAGTATTTAGAAAATGCCAACCTGATCATCTGCACTGGCATCCCAGGGACCACCCATCCCAGCCTGCCTGTGACGGAAAGCCCTGCATCCTGGGAAATGTTACAGTTTCCAAGAACAGTGGACTCTGAATTCAGAATCATCTGCAAAGGTTATTCAAATGAGTCTTTTGGTCTCATCCTAGACTTACCAGCTATAATGAGATGTGTGGGGCTAGGAATTTTATTTCCCCCCAAACAGGTGTTATTTATGTAAACAGAAGCTTGAGAAGCACTGGCACAGCGGCTCTGTCAGCCATGACCTTCACTCTGTCAGACTGCCGGCCTCCAAACTGTGTGGCTGTTTGTTTTTCAGTCAACAGCTCTTTATTAAGAACCAAAAGGATACATTACATTTTTTACTTCTCTTTGTCCCACTTGAAGGGCCGTGAGAGGGTATTGCACTACCCGGGGAGCAAAGTACCAATGAGGATAAATTACTTGAATGTTATAATAAGTGTATTAATTAATTCTTACAACACTACTCTCATGGAAAGAAAAATAAGACAATGAAAGAAAATCTCTCTTGTGAGGTTACAAATCAGAGAGGTGGGGTATGGCGACAGGTAGATGTGTATGAGTGAAAATTAGCGTAATTGGTGTCAGAAAGCAAAAATCATTATCAAAAGCCCAGCATTGGTCAGTAATGACTCTGGGAACAAAATCCACATTTCCTCACTCTCTAACCTATTTATTTCACAATTAATAGAGGTCAAATTCATCAACATTCTTAGGAGCTCCAGAATTTACATTCCACTGCGATCCACACTTTCTGTCATAGCTGATAGTCTAATTCTGAAGCCATTGTCCTATTCCTTTTGCTGATGCCAATTTTACTACAGAATCTTGTTCTATTATGTAGGGGGAGTGTAGAATGTTGAATCCCCAAACATAGGTTTGATCTGACTCTACCACCACCTGAGGTTGTGAATGCAGGCAAACTACTTCTTAGCTTTTTGGGGTCTTAGACTTATGTACTAAAAACAGAGATAACAAACTATTATGTGGATTGAATCTGATAATATACATGGAATTGTTGTGACAGTTGAATCTAATGAGATATATGTGAAAGCTGGCTTACAACTGCAGAACAATTAGCCAATGTCAGTGAGAGATCATTATTTAACAAAGATCAAACACAAGAGCAAGAATGAAAATGCAAGGCTTGTCACGTTCTTTAAGGACTGGGGAAATGTCTGGAAGGTTTTTTCCACTCCTCTGAAGAGCTTTTCCTATGCTAGTGTCTTTAAAATTAATGTCCTATGATAAAGTCAAAATTAAAATTAAAGTTAACATTAAGCTCTATAAATACCTGTGATTAGGGGTACACAAAGAGAGCAAAATTACAAAGAGAAAGATTTTGGCAAACTTCCATCTTTCCACTAGTTCCAAAGCATCCTTACCCCTTTCTCTTGCACATAAATTTCCATGATAATTCTATGTGGATTTTTGCAAGCAAAATCAATACTCCAGGTTTAATACCTTCACAGGCCAACAAAACTCATGTCTACAGCAAAACTGAATAATTAAGAAAGATTTGGACATCTTTCAAAAGTTCCCAAATGAAACACATGCACAATAAAATGCTACTGTTATAAATAGGTTTTAATGGTTTTATGGGCACTGTAAGATTTACAATTTTCTCTTGAGTTGTGGGCAAAAGAATATCACCTTATCCCCTAACTTCTTGTTGTCATAATATATTTGCATATTTTTACTGTCTATTCATATGTGGAGATACATTATTTTATATGTTTATAAATAATAAACAGTATTTATGTACACTCCCGATTGTTTCCAAAAGTTATTTTTGGTAGCATGCAACTTTAATGAGTGGAGGCAATGGGGTGGTGCACATAGAAACACAATTTTCTAAGTCATGACATATGTCAGAGAAGCAAATGTAATTTCTGTGAGTGACCAGTATGATAAGTTTTGAGTTACCTGGTCATCCAAAGAAAATTGGAAATAGTAATAAATTCCATAATTTTATATGAAGAGAAACATAGCAATTTTGAAGGAGGATCAAAGCTATTTAGGTAAAAGCATACAGAAGAAATTCATCATATAGATCTTTATACAAGAAATCCTAAATAATATTTACTAGACAGTATTTTCAAACATGACATGGAAAAGGCCCTTTTCATGTGATCCATGCTAAGGTCAGGGATAAAACAAAAATACAATTAAGGATGTCTTCATGGCCACACTCAGCTAAAACTGTCCCCAAATAGAATTTTTTATAATCCAACTAATATGAAAAAAGAGCTATGGGTCATTTTCTCCTTCTCCTTCATGGTCTTAGAAGTCAGGTGTCATTCTATGAGAAGCATTATCCCAGGAAACTCGGTTTTGGGATCAATTTTATACATCCCCTTCTATCCATAAAATTTGCAGGTTCAGTTTTGAAGAATCTCTCTTACTTATAAGCTAGGTGCTCAGGTTTTGGTTTCATAAAATATAATCACAGTATCTATAAGGTACAGAGCAATTAAATAAAAAGAAAACTATTTATCCTGGCATTTCTGTTGAGCTGCAAAGGTATCTGTAGGGTCTCATGAACCCTCCTGGAACCATCTATTCTTTGGCCATGGTAGCAAATTGAATAATTTCAATTGTCAAGTTTTAAAAAAATAATTCTTGCTGTAAATGCTCTATTACCCACACAAATTTATATTCAAGGTAGAATAATCAGAGGGTTTGGCAGAGCAATGTGAACTAAAGAAATAATACTATTCCCAAAGATTATCAACACCCCAGAATGTAAGGCATTAAATGTTCCTTTCTATGTATATATGCAAAACATGTTTTTCTTTATGAATTAGAATCATAAGATGTCCTTTCATTTCTACCACTTAACAAATACATGTATTTTCTTCAAGTAATAGTGTTCTATAAAATATGTAAATTTATACCAAGGTTTGTAACTGAGCCCTAAGATGCAACACATTAAACTTTGATAAACCCAATGCATTTAAAAATAAGTTTTTTCCCCCAAATTAGTCTCCTCTTCCAACTTTCCTATTTTGTTCCACAGACCTCATCTTTCCCCAGTTTCCCAGGCAAGAAATGACAGAGTTCTGCTTTATTTCTGCCTTCCCTTTACCTCTATTATCCATCGGTCAAAACTCCTGTGACTTACATCTGTGATACACAGTTCATTAATACTTGTTTTCTCATTCTCTGCTGCAGGGACATGAATCCTGGCCTTTCTGGCCCCACTTTGGATAACGTCCTACCATCTTTGGTTCCTGTATTCGATTCATTGATTTTTACTGCTCAAAATATTTTTGTAACTCTCTACACCTGTCAGGATTAATTTCCCTGAGTGCCACACTTTCTAATCTCTCCTTCTCCAGTGGGCACCCTCTTTTCCCATCACTCCATGACTGTAGATCCAGGGGTAGCTGCCTGAGACGGGTAGAGAAGGAAGGAGAAAAAGGCAGTATTTTTCTGTTGTAAATCCTCACGACAGTAAGCAGTATTCCATGACATAAGAAATTTGTCTTTAACCATGTCTCTTTCTGCAATTTCCTTTCTGTTATCCTCTGGGAGCCAGTGGCTAACCCAAAGCCCACCCATCAGCACTTTCCTTGGGAGAATCCAGGAAAGGGGACCCTTCTCTCTCTGTGTGCTCCATTTCCCAGGGCAAACTCTCGGTACTGCTGGTTTCAGCTCATGTGAGGAGGAAAAGTATCTGACTTAAATTCTCACTAAGGCACCACCAGAAGCCATGTAGAGTCTTGTTTTTCTACCAGGTATACTTCCAATAGCAAAAGCCGAGGTGTAAAACCTTTCAGGCAGTGGGTTTCAGTTGGGGAATATATAGAGACAGGCTGGCAATCTTTGTCTTGAAGACTGTTCTGAGCAGGGCAGCTATTTCTAAGTATGAATGTCTGTAAGATGAGGGCTTCCCTCAAGCTCCTCTCTTCAGTAACTCTGTGTGTTCCTTCAAGGGGAAGAAAACTCTTGTCTACAGAATCCTAAATTGCTTCAAACCTAAAACTGATCACAGGAGGAATTAGATGGCTAAAGTCATGGCAACAGTTTCCTCATTGACTCTGGGTTTTCTCTCGTTGTCCAAAGGCAGATGGTACTTTACAGATTTTAAGGTCACAAGAAAAGAGATTTTAGAACCTGTTAGAGAGTGATATGACAGCCAGAGCTTTGTCTGGCTGTGTGCCCAGGGAAACCTAGAAATGGCTTGAAACCACTGGCCTCCCCCTCATTGTCCTCCTGCTGGAGCTAAAGCAGGAGTGAGTGAGCTTCCCACCCAGGCAGGCCCATCCCGGTAAGGCTGTTTGCTTGTGCATCTTGCCCCATCATGAGCACCTTGGTGAGCAGACCCGCACACACCCAAAAGCTGTCAGTTTGAAACTGCTCCTGGTAAATAAGTATTTACATTTGCTGTAGAGACACAAAACCTTGCATTCTTTACTGCATCATGCCATTGCTATTTCCTTGGTATGCACCATTTCTCCACTTTGCATGATTTTTGGGCCATGGCACATAATGGTAATAGCCTTCCAGTTCTCTCACTTTATGGTGCCAATAGGAAACATTGGGTGCGTTTACGGGGCACTAATTGGCTTAGGGCTGCAGAGTGTACTGCAGATATCCTAGTAAAGATAATATAGTCTTAGGGAAGGGCTTCTCCCACCAAGTTGTCACAAACCAGCTTTGAAATTTCCTGTGTTTCTTGGGGCAGAAAGAGGTATCAAACTCTAAAGTATGGGTCTGTCATTTGAATTATTTACCAACATTTCTTTGTATTTGGCAGGAAACTCTCTTTACTTTCACAAATAGGAGATTTAAAGAAACTTTGTGGTGTAAGAGGGAATTTAACTTGGTGGAGAATATGTATACACACACATACCTCATATACATAAAATATGACACATATCTGCCCCCTATATATATTTATATATGTCTCAGTTGTGGGAGTATTTTATATCTTTCATTTGGATCTAATAAAATTTACATCAATGATCTTTAATGTAAATTATGGCTTAATATTCTTGGTTTGTATCAAACACAGTGACTGGCAGAAAGTGGGCTAATGAGGAAAGCCAGTCAAATGAACCGACATGCTATACAATGTAGGAAAACAGGTGTCCTCTGACCCATTCACATGTGAAAAGTGAAGAGAAAGAAACTTAAAAAATCTAAATGAATAGAAAGAATACCACTATAACCCTGAAGGTACAATCATATCACAATTGGGTATCTTTTTTTTTTACACAGAAATTAACCAGATAGGAGGCTAATATTGAAAATTAGAACCAAAAAACTACAACTATTAATACTTCAGAAGTTACCAAATTCATAGAATGGCCACTATCCAAAAGACAAGAAATAACAAGTGCTGGTGAGGATGTGGAGAAGAGGGAACCCTCCTACACTGCTGGTGGGAAGGTAAATTGGTGCAACCACTGTGGAAATCAGTTCATCAAAAAGGTAACTACAGAAATACCACATGGCCCAGTAATTATACGTCTAGGAATTTACCAGAAGAAAGCAAAATCCCTGACTCAAAAAGATATATGCACCCCTATGTTTACTGCCTCATTATTTATAATAGCCAAGTTATGGAAGTGGCCAAAGTGTCCATCAACTGAGGAACGGATAAAGAAGATGTGGTACATATACACAATGGAATATTATTCAGCCATAAAAAAGAAAGAAATCCTGCCATTTGCAGCAACATGGATGGAGCTAGAGGGTATTATGCTCAGTGAAATAAGCCAAGTGAGAAAGACAAATACCATGTGATTTCTCTCATTTGTGGAATATAAAAGCAAAGCAAAATAAAATGCAAAATACAGCCGTAGATGCATAGACACTGAGAAATGACTGGTGGTTACCACGGGGGAGGAGTTGGGATGGGTGGGTGGGGAGGGTTAGAAGGATAAAGGGGCATGAAAATTCTCCATCATAATATAAATTGGTCACAGGGATGGTGTTACAGCATGGAGAATATAGCCAATGATTCTGTAACATCTCTCTATGTTGACAATAGCTGCACTATTGGGGGTGAGGATTTAATAATGTGGGTAACTGCTGAACCACTGTGTTGTATGCTTGAAACAAATAGAAGAGTATAAATAAATGATACTTTAATAAAAAGTTATCAACTTCAATCCTACTTCAATGGGGCTATATACTAATAATTACATGGAATTGTTAAATGTGAATTTTACTTGAATACTATTTTTGCTTAATAAGAACAGATGTCCTAATGTCCATTTACACTGGTGTAAGTTAAGCCCATGTCATTCCACTCTATTCTTTACCCAGATTTCATCAGAAATTAGTAAATAGGAGTATTGTTTAAAATCAAGAAGCTATAGTCTAAGCAACACTAATCATAATGCAAAAATTCAAGGATGACTTCGCTGCTACACTTTTTAGAAGACCAGAGTAGAAAAACAAAACATGGGGCCTAAAAGCAAGACATAACTTTTAATATCTGAGAAAGACCAGAATAGAGATTCTTGGGAACTGCATTTCTGAATGTTGCTAACATCTTGTATATCATGTGACCACTGTACTTGCTAATTTACAAGAACTTCTTACCTCTGCTTTTTGGGATAAAACCAATGGCCTAACCTCTTCTGGTTCATTGCCACTCACTTTTCCTTTCTGTCACCTGGAGGTGGTGGTCAGGAGTGTTGTGGTGGCTTGAGCACATTCCTAAGAAGCACAGGGTGGAAACCAGGATGGTCTCAGTCCTGTGTTCTATTGACAGATCTGAGCTTGGTCACTTCCTGGGGAATGGGGTGTTACTGAATCAGGGTGCTTGTCCAGTCTAACCTTTACTCCTATGAAAAACAAGAAACAAGACTGGTATTGCCTGCTCACCTCCTCCCCCAGAGAAATTCAGAAAGGAACAGAGCAATAGTGAAATGTTTGACTTCACTCAACATGACTCTGAATGCTAGTTCTCAAAGATTTTTAATAGTTTACTTCTAGCTCCCCTCTGCAGTTTGAGACTGAACTGCCCAAAGATAGGTAGTCAGTTTTTCCTTAAAATAATCCTGAGACAGTGAAATTTTCAAGCATTATATCCCTTAGAGTATTTGACTTTAATTGCATGAATAATTGGTGTTCTTGCTTTTGTAGTAAGACTAATGCATTCATAAAGAAAAAATGCTTAAAATGCAATTTGTTGCCCTAAATGTAAGTTGGTCTTTGACTAATGAATGAATTAATCACTTTTGCATGGCTTGGAACATATTACAAGTCTCATGAGCATGAGGCAAACACTCTCACAGTAGGAATTCATGAGATGTATGTCTTTTGTCCAAACAGCTCAGTCGAAGAGAACCCCATCAGAAAAGGAAAAAGGACATAATGATACAGGACAGAAATCCCACAAGCACTAATGGCAACATTATGCACATTCCAGAATATTTATCCAGAATTCTATTTTCTGAAACATTTTTTTTAAGTTGTGCCAGGTAACTCTGAGTTGCAGCACAGATATTTGTAGGATGCATTACATTTCTCTGCTGTGATATAAGGATGGAATAAATGGAACTCAGCACTCTAGTTTTTGGGTTATTGCTCCACATTTATTAACTCCCCTAGGTGGTGTGAAGTCAAAACAACTCAATGTTTTGACAGACAGCCAAATTCCAGAAAATTGCATGTAAAGTCATTTCCTCAGTTTTCATGCCTGCTGTTCTCTGATACTTCTATCAGAAATACTTTACAATCAAATGGCACATCCCATGACAATAGGGATGAGCCCCACATGGAAAGCACTTTTATCATTGACCCAAGAGAAGACAGACTTTCAACATGTTATCCTTAACAGTTTCATATAATGAATTTGAGCTTCTTGTTTTTCAGAATAAGTGACAGACCCAAAATCAATTGTTCCAAGCTTTACCCAATAGGTTAAATTCAAATGCTAGGAAAATATAAGTCTGTTAAAGCAATACATTTGCTAATGAAATTTCTTCTTGAAACATGTATTGAAATAAAGTACACAGACTGAGATGAATAGTTTCCCCAGAAGTTTGCCAGTCAGAACACTCATACACAGCAGAATCTTCAGAATATGGCTAATAAATTGAGGGCATATTTTTATGCCAAATTTGAGTGATAGATGTTCTACGTTTAAAATAGTAATGTGCTGCCTTAAGGCGAAAAACAAATTAGCTCTCACTTGTTTCTGATCCAGAGCCTGAAATACTGATAGGAAAAGTTGACCAAGTCAGGTCCAATGTTCAGCAGGTGTTTATGGGAAAGGCTTGGAAAGTCAGATCCTCTGTGGTTAATTTCCATTTAGTGAATTTTGCAGATTTCCATCTGAACCAGGAAGGAAATGAGAGCCCTGTTTCAGTCTTCAGTGCAAGGTCCTGGTCAGGCTCACATCAAGATTTCTTTTATTTATAAAGAGAAGTAAAATTTACAGAATCTGAAAGCTAAGGAGAAAGTCATACTACAGAAGGAGAAAATCACAAACCAGGAAAGCAGGCAAGAAAGAAAAAGGTGAGTAGACTGACAGGTGGGAAATATCTAAAAGGAAACATACCAGTTATCAAATTTCTGCAAACTCACAAAATCCTTTGAGAAAGCCACCTTAATAACACTATTGGCCCTTTCCCTATCTTCAGTTTTTAGACACTGTGCTGTTCTAGAATGAACTCATCTGGAGTTAAATTCACCCTGTGTCACTCGCTAACTTCTCTGTATTAGGTGAGATACCTTAATACCCATGTTTATCTTCATCTGTTTCATGGCCTATTTTAACTGCTTCAAGCATTGGGGGAGCTAATTAATAATATGTGTGAAACACAGTGCTCAGGGCCTGCCACCCCCATGTGCTCTGTGACACATCTCCAGGGCCCCCTTCTCCATTAGTAACCACCTGGCCTTTCCCCAGGGTGTGGAGAGAAGCCTGAGACCAGGTGTCCTACCTGCCATGTGGTTGCCCCGTGAAGAACTTTTAGAATTCCTGGGCAGAACAGGGCTGCAGAAGGAGATTCCAGGTAGAAGGGACGTGACATTGAGATGGCAGGACCAATTCCCTTACTTTCTGAGCCAAAGCGATTAGGATGGGAGCATCTAGCTGTGAGGAAACTATAAAGGATTGAAGGCTACATAGTCCTTGCTTTCTCCACTTGCTAATGGAGAACCTCCCAGAGAGCTGATGGTTCTGTGCTCCCTGGAATAAGCTGCCTATTGGATGATGCCACCAGTCACAGGCTCTCATGGTGAAGCTCAATTTTTAATGCTGCTCTTCAGTTTAGGAAAGCTTATTTTCTTTCCATATTGCTTTAGGAATGTACAATATGGTATATAGTACCTAAAGCTTTGAGATACACCTGTTGGATCTTCACCATGGCTCTTAGAAATCACACTGCAATCTGGGAGTTGAACCCAGTACCCAGCACACTGTGAATATTCAATAAATATGCATAACCTAATTCCCATTTTACAGATGAGGACACTGAGGCTTACATAAGCTTGGAATACTTCAGAAAATCAGATAATTAGCAAATGTCAATGTCAGAATTAAAACCCACCCCTCTGAGACCAACATAGTACTCCTTCCATTGAACTACATGATCCTGTCTTTTAGTAAGATTAGTTCAAATACTCTTGCATGAGTGTTCACATGTCTAGAGAAGGCACTGATGGAACTCCATTTATTTGCACCATCATTATTTGAATTACAGTTGTTGTGGACTTTGATTACTTTGCTATAATACCCATTGGTTTAGGGAAATCACCACCCAGGCTGACTGTATACAGGATGGTAACATTTGTAATTTGGAGTGGGAAGCTGGACTTAAAAATCATCCTGCAGTGATGTCACTTGATTCTCAGAAAGTTCTAAGAGGGTCTAATTTCCAAAAGACTAAGGAACTCTTAAGTAATCAGTCAATTAGAAATTGAACTAGGTATTCAATCTCAGGGGATGTGATGTCACATAGGCTCAGCTCTCAGGAAGGAGGTAGGTAACCACACTGCAGTACACACTCTGGTTACTAAAGTCATACAGTGAGCCAGTCCCCACATTTATTTGCACCATTCAGCCTCTTCATTGTTACTAAGATCCTGAAATACTGAATTGACTTCAGACACATCACAAAGACAACTCTGGAAATTTTTCTGGCAGATCTTTTATCGAGTCTCTTTCATGTCGGTTACTGTTCTCCTTTCCTCTCATCCTCTTATGTGGCCTCAAAGAACTTTAGTCTGGCTAAGCACTTTGGTGAACCTTTATTGAATGATCTCATTGCCCAGTTACAGGACTGGTTAGGAGGCCCGAGCGTGTAAGGTCCTGTGCTGGTCAGTGACCAAGCTGGGCCTCGAGACCAGCTCTCCTGCCTCCCTGGCCATGGAGGCACAGTCATCTCTGTCTCATTTCTCCCTACATTTAATTTCTTTTCTTTTCTCCCACCTTGTGCTTTGGGTCCTCTTACTCAGTAAGCTGGTGCTTATTTTTCTCAGATTTTGGTTGGTTTATATCCCTGATTTTCTACCACCCTTCTCCCTTTCTTTTCCTTCCTTCCTTTAAATCCATTTAAAACCATTCTCTGCCTTTTTTCCCTTCAAGTCTTCCTTGGGGCCTCTACGAACTGCGGGCACTAGAGGGCAACATGACCACATATAGCTGACAAGGACAAGGACAGCCTCTTAGGCTGGAGAGTCACGTAGACGTGCAAAATTATGCCAACAGGGAATCAGATGGGCGCTTCACTGCGTGTGAAAGCACGTTCACCTATATCGGCCCTTTTAACCTTACAGAAGTATGGAGAGACAAGGTCAAGTGTCACTGTGTATTTTCAACAAAAGAAGGAAGCTGGGTTTCAGAGAAGGTAAGTGTCTTGGCCAAGGTCATAGAAAGAGCAAAATGTATCCGTTCATTAAATGGTACACGCTGGAAGAGTCTAGCATAAAACTTGAAAATGCATTTCTGTTTTCCCAAGGTTTAAGAATAACTGTGGTAAAGTATTATATCTTTATAACACAATCAAACAGAACCGTGACATTTTTTCCATTATTAAAATACAAATCATCAGCTACACAGTCATTGCCAGTTAGAGGGAAGCTATCTATCATTTCAGGGCAATGTATTTAGCTAAGTTTTTTCTAGATACCTTTTATTACTATCTTGTCCAGTAATTGGAAATTTGGTTACTTTTTTTCTGGAATTGTCAGGTGCTTTCTAGTTATGCTTTTTTCTTTAATATGACTTTTTTGGGCAAAGCAGATGCATGCTGTTTTGTCCCATTTTTTCCTGTCTGGTATTTGAAGTAAAGAAAAACATAACAATGCAGTTTCCCATTATAAAATATCTGCTCTTCGAGAGCATGCCATTGTTTCTCTTCTCTCTGTGATTCATTGAACACCTTGAAAGAAAGCTGTTCTCAGATTGGCAACTTTGCTTATTTGATTGGTATTGTCAGCAGAAAATAGACATAGAATCTATTTATAACAAGTCTGCAAAGCCTTGTTTTGTCTGACCACTTTCTCCAGACATTTTGAGCTTTGTATCTTCGAATTTTTGAGAGGACAGGTCCTTCCAGGTGGTAGCACCTGGTGCCTAGTGATGGTATATGAGGATCCTGGTCCCAGGGATCAGAAGATTCCAGAGCTAAAAGTGATGGTTGGAGAGAGGGGGTAGAAGAAGAGAGAAGGAAATAAGCCAGGTGGGTAGTGGAGGTGATCAAAGGTTTAAGTAGCTAATAGGTAAAAGACATAATTAAAAATGAGAAAGAAGACAAAAGCCATGAGCTGCCTGAATGGCTCTAAATAAGATGCCTTTGCCCTGATATGGGGGCGTGTGCAGGGGAGACTGCAGAGAGGAGAGGATTTATCATGGGTCAACATTTCTTTATCCTTTCTGCTTCAAGGGATTAATGTTTGAAAGATTAATTTCACAAACGAAACTTTGTAGAAAATGAAAATTTTAACTATCACATGTTGAATCTTACAAATTCCAATTGCTTTCCAGTAACTCTCACATCATTCCTACGCAGGAAAGGAAGGAGTTAAGAAACTAAGGAATTATGTTCAAAAAGCTTTGTAAGAGCTCCTGTTTCCATCTTCATTTTTATCCTTTTTTAAAGATCTATTTTTACATAGAGCTAGCATTTTGCCATAATGTGAAGTCAAGTATTATTAGCCAGATATTTCCAGAAAAATCTTATTTGGAAACACTTGTGTATAAATACGAACTGAAAAGACATACACACGTATGCCTATCTTCTTATTTGTGGGCTAAAAGAATGGGGTGTGTGTGTGTTTTCCATGTAGACACATTAGCTTAACTGTGAAAATGTGAAAAGAAAGTTTACTGAATGGGGAATAAAGGCCAATGTGTTCTGATAACAAATATTTGAATGACAGAAAGGTAAAGAATTGTAAATGTGAGAGTATGAGCCCTTTAAGTGCAATTGAAATATTAGACACTGTAGAGAGCAAAAAATAGAAATGTTTATGTTCATTTTTCCACTGTTAGACCAATTTCTTTAAAAAGTATGATTCTTTCCTAGCAATGCCAACACAATAGATTCGTGGATTCCATCTGTAGTGTACAACAAAACATACTGACAAGTTTCGGGATAAATAGTACCCAGTAGATATATGCTGTCATCACACCTTCATTTTTATTCAAAGAAAACAAACAAAAGGAGATTAAATTTTCCCTCAGAACTTACTATTTTTACTGTGCTTTACTGCCTAGAGGCCATATGACAATAAAGCTGTAATTAGCTTCAATTCTTGAATAAGAGAGGACCTCCAAGGATATCTGTTTCTATTTTCACGCTTACCCCAACATTACTAAAGGTTGTTTTATTTTATAATTTGTTAGGTTTTGGGTTTTTGCTATGATGCTGAACATGAGTTAAATACATTCAGAAGAGGCGACACGATCATGCAAAGGGAGCTTTGCCCTTATTTTTAATCCTACCCCCAGGCTAACCCTCTCTATGGGGGCAAAAGGAATTAGGTCCCATTTCTGCCCTGTGCATCAAGCCAGGAGAGCATTATTTCATCTACCATCCATTTAATGACAGAATGCATGCCAGTTGTACATTGCAGTGCTCTAGGTCTCCATGGAGCTACAGCTCACTGAGATTTGTATCTTAATTTTCTGCAGAAGCAAGAATACAATGAGCAATATGTAGATAAGAAATATCCATTAATTTATTTTTTAAAGTGGTTAAAATAATCATTGTTTTTCTTTTTTCATGCATCCATAGAGGGTAGGATAAACCCTGTAGAAGGACTGGCCACTGCGTTGCCACTAGCGGCTAGCAGTCTTTCACAGATAAATCTCAAAAAAAAATTTAATCTAAATCAGCAATAGAATCTATTAGGAACAGTGCTTTGTGGACTGTGATGCACTGCGTATTGGCTTTGGAATCCTTTCTGGTTAAAGCCCCTGGCTTCCAGCCTCCAGAGCCAACCGTGACGGGCTCCACCTGAGTGACGCGGAGTTGGGATTCCCACCCAGCCAGCTGCGGTGGCGTCACGGGCTCCTCTGCGGGGCGGGGCGGGGCTGGGAATTCCCAGGGAAACAGGGCAGCAGTCGGCCTGCCTGCCCGCTCCCCGCCCAGGTGCAGCGCGGCTGGAGGGGAGGCTATTTTTGGAAAATCGGTGCTCTCTTGGGTCTTTCCCACCTCTCATCAACATTTTTATTTCTCCCCACCTTCTTTTATTACTGGAAATGAGGATTCTGTTTTTATTGCAGGAACATTATCTGAAACATCTCAAGTCATTAACCAGTGTTAAATCCTAGGTGTGCCCCGCTTTCTAATCACCGCCACCCCCTTGTGTCCATCCTCCGCCCTGCACCGACACACACACTCTGTCAGTCACATTATGCAGGATGTCAAGGTGGCCTACGGAATACAAGGACAAGTGTTGCTAAGGTAACAGGATTGAAAACATGTCTGCAGAAGTAGATGCTTTATAACCAGGGATTTCCCTCATTTGCATTTAAAGGCTCCTGAGTAATAGCCTCAAAGCAAGCCAAGTCCTTGAAGCTAAAATAAGAGATAATTTCGTTTTATTGTCTCCTGTTTAGTCATTGAACAACTTATGCCACCGCAGGGTTGCAGAAACGCAGGAAAAATATCAGGTGCTAATAATTTTCATTGTACTGGTTGCAGAGCTGATGGATTTAAGAGCACCCCACCTACCCTCACTTTCTCATCTTTAACGCTGGGAAGAAACAGAAATTCTCTCTCCTTTTTGCTTCAAGGATTTTACTTCTAGGATTGCCTTCACAGCATTCACAAAGGTTGAACTTCTGACGACCTGGCATGTGCCCCTCCTATTTCTTGGTGATCTAAGAGCACTTCATTGCACATTCACAACAGAGGTGATCAAGAGTGGTCCATGGCAAAGCTCAGATGTGAGGTAGGAAAATCCTTTTGGTGAAGTGAAATTCAGGAATTTTGTTATGATTCAAGAGCTAAGAAATATACCAAATATGCCTGAAGACTAACCTAAATACCTTTCTAGGATCTGATCACTGCCTTCAACACCACCCAGATGAAATTCCAAGAATGACCTATAGAGACCACGCAGCAGGAACTAAACTTTGCTCACTTGTTTATTTATTTATTTATTATTATTTTTTTTTACAATTTATTTTATTTTAGTATCATTAACCTACAATTACATGAGCAATATTGTGATGATTAAACTACCCCCTTCATCAGGTCCCCCCCACCAACCCTATTACAGTCACTGTCCATCAGTGTAGTGAGATGAGAATCACTACTTGTCTTCTCTGAGCTGTACAGTCCTCCCCGTGCCCCCCACCCTATGTCTGCTAATCGTAATGCCCCTTTTACCCTCTTATCCCTCCCTTCCCGGCATCTTCCCCAGTCCCTTTCCCTTTGGTAACTATTAGTCTGTTCTTGGGTTCTGTGAGTCTGCTGCTGTTTTGTTCCTTCAGTTTTTTTTCTTTGTTCTTATACTCCACATATGACAAACCCACAGCTAACATCATACTTAATAGCGAGAAGCTGAAAGCTTTTCATCTAAGATTGGGAACAAGACAGGGGTGCCCACTCTCTCCACTGTTATTCAACATAGTACTGGAGGTCCTAGCCACGGCAATCAGACAAAGCAAAGACATACAGGGCATCCAGATTGGTAAAAAAGAAGTCAAATTGTCACTATTTGCAGATGACATGATACTGTATATAAAAAACCCTAAAGACTCCACTCCAAAACTACTAGAACTAATATCTGAATTCAGCAAAGTTGCAGGATATAAAATTAACACACAGAAATCTGTTGCTTTCCTATACACTAATGCTGAGATAACAGAAAGAGAAATCAGAAAAACAATTCCATTCACAATTGCATCTAAAAGAATAAAATACCTAGGAATAAACCTAACCAAGGAAGTGAAAGACCTGTACTCTGAAAACTACAAGACACTCCTAGGAGAAATTAAGGAAGACACTAACAAATGGAAATGCATCCCATGCTCTTGGCTAGGAAGAATAAATATTGTCAAAATGGCTATACTACCTAAAGCAATCTACAGATTCAACGCAATCCCTATCAAACTACCAATAGCTTTCTTCAATGAACTGGGACAAATAATTCTAAAATTCATATGGAACCCGAAAAGACCCCGAATAGCCAAAGCAATCCTGAGAAGGAGGGCTAAAACACGGGGAATTACACTCCCTGACTTCAAGCTCTACTACAAAGCCACAGTAGTCAAGACAATTTGGTACTGGCACAAAAACAGACCCACAGACCAGTGGAACAGAATAGAAAATCCAAACATTAACCCAAACACCTAAGTCAATTAATATTTGATAAAGGAGCCCTGGATATACAATGGGGAGATGACAGCCTCTTCAGCCGCTGGTGTTGGAAAAACTGGACAGCTACATGTAAGAGAATGAAACTGGACTACTGTCTAACCCCATACACAAAGGTAAACTCAAGGTGGATCAAAGACCTGAATGTAAGTCATGAAACCATAAAACTCTTAGAAAAAAACATAGGCAAAAATCTCTTGGACATAAACATTAGCGACTTCTTCATGAACATATCCCCCCGGGCAAGGGAAACAAAAGCAAAAATGAACAAATGGGACTATATCAAGTTGAAAAGCTTCTGTACAGCAAAGGACACCATCAGTAGAACAAAAAGACATCCTACAATATGGGAAAATATGTTCATAAATGATGTATCTGATAAGGGGTTGACATCCAAAATATACAAAGAACTCATGCACCTTAACAAACAAAAAGCAAATAATCCAATTAAGAAATGGGCATAGGACATGAATAGACACATCTCTAAAGAAGAAATTCAGATGGCCAACAGGCACATGAAAAAATGCTCCACATCGTTAATCATCAGAGAAATGCACTTGTTTATTTTTTAAAAATGATGGTGAGTTCTTTCAAAGGAAACATATTGCGGATTTGCCTGTGATTCAGCTCCATCTTAAAGGGCTCCTGAATGTGTATGACCAGAGCAGAGAAATATATGCTTATAACCTGTACAAAAAGGCAGATTCATAAAGCGTTTTAAAAATCACTGAACCACAAAAAAGGGTGATGTGATTGTGAAAAAAGAAATGTAAGAGCAAGAAAGGATAGTTTTTGGTGGCTCATCATCCCTTCTTGGTCGAACGTCTTGGTAGGGTTTGAAAAGGTCTTGTCAATAAGCATCTCCACTCTTCAAACCTGGATGCACATTTTTTTTCTTTGCCTGTCAAAGCTCAATAAAACCCAGTCATATAAAGGAGAGAATAGAGTTTTAGGGGCCAGGGATGGTCATTCACACATGGGTAAAATATTCTGACCTCCACTTGTGATGGCAGAAGGAAGAATAAGCATCATGTAACTTGCTTAGATTTAATTGCTTTAAATCATAACAAGTACAAATGGAAACACAGTTAGAAATCATGACTTCTATGGGATCAACTGAATTTTAATAGACTTTTGGAATCATATTCCTGAATCACTTAAAAGTAGAAAAAGTTGCCTCCTTATTTATCCATGCTACCAAATCTTTACAAAGAGATATTCTTATGTGACATGGCACAGGACCTGTCAGAAACATACACTCAATAAATGTCTCCTGGTGCAGAATATGTTGTTCCCAGGGGTGCTTACATGCATTTCCATTATGAGTAAGGACACTGGGCACCAAGGGAAATCCTGCCCTTCTTCCCAGAACCAATTAGGTGGGGGTGGGGGGTTAGTGACTACGGGCCGAACCAGGTTCATTCTGCATCCTTTAACCTCTACATGCTGCAACAGGCAGGCTGAAAATACTGTGCTTTTTGACACATGCAATGGAGTGGCTCACAGAAAGGATGCATTTGCATGGACCACAGCAATCATCTGATTCAATGCCTTCATTTGATAGATGAGGACATATAGGCCACAGCAAGAAAGCGCCTGCTCCTCCAGATGCCAGGGAAGGAAACCTATTCCTAAATGGCATTCTCACGTACAGCACACAGGCAAGAGAGCTGCCCCGTGCTACATGCTTTGTGACTCTTGATAGCCTCCCACCTGCGCTGTGACTTGGAGTGGTGACCAAAGGCACCTTCAACATGTGGAGTTCACCCTGAGGCAGCTTCCCAGTCAGGCTTGACCTAAAAACAAGGGTGGTGGACACATCCTTGGAGCTTCTCAGTACCAGCCTTCAACACCTCTGGGTGTCCAGTGTTCGCCCCTCCATTTAATGTCAAATCCCCCATCTCTTCTGGCTGTGTCCCTCCGGACACACTTCAGGTTCTAAACTCCTGCATGGTCCCTGCACACTTGGGTTCCCAAAAACTGAACTAGAATTAGATTTCTCAAACATCCGAATAACACCCCTCTTTTGCTCAACAACTTACATTTACTTTTTATGTTAAAGAGAACTGCCATAATTTTTCACATGTGGTTAATTAGTAGGTGGCAAGATATACAGGCAAGATTGGAGTCCTTCACCACCTACAGATTTAACTTAGCCAAGTCACTATTTCATCATCCATAAAAGGCTGTCATAGTAGAAATGCTGATTTTGGGGAGCTGAAGGGAGAGTGTTGTATGTGACTTTATCTGTTTAGGACATAGTTTAGACCTTGGCATATGCCACAGGTAAACCAGAATGTGAATTCCATGAGGGCAGGATTGATGCGTCTCATGTCCAGTGATGTATCACAGGTGTCTAGAACACTGCCTGACACAGTCTAGGAGCTCCATAAACATTTCTAGAATTGTATGTTGAATTACAAAGTGAATATATATATATTTAATAAATCTGCACAAAAGTGTTTTGAATTATTAATGATTCCTCCTCTTTCCCACCTGGTCTCCTCCTACTAGTGATTCTAAAATGGCTGTGCTTTTTAATTTTTTTTTAAATAGGAGTATTATAATGAGAGCATACTATTAAAAAAGATGATGGAAATTACAATATCAAGTGAATCTGCACAGTAGAAAAAGTGAAACAAATGACTTCTTTAAGGGGAGCTTAGAAACTCTATACCCAACTCTTGGCCTAGAAAATTTGGCCTGCATTCTGTTGGCTTTTTAACAAGTGGTGACACTCTTTTAGGTGGTAGGCAGGGTACCTAATCCTTTTGTGACTTTCATCTTTGGCTGTGCATTGGAGTCCCCAGGGAACTTTTACCTCTGCTCTTCCCCAGACCAGTCTAACCAAAATTCCTAGGGTGGTCCAGGCTTTAACAGGTGATGCAGTGTTTGAAATGAGCAAATAAAGCTAAGAATGACTGCCTTCAAGACACATGATAATGTAAACTTAATGTTGAATCACAATTTTTTTCATTAGGCTGATTCCAATGAATAGACTTTGTGTCCTAAATTGGCTCACATGGTTAGGGAAGCAGGGCAAAACCAAATCTGCCGAACCAATGGCCCAATTTGAATCCAGTGATGGAAGCGGCCAAGAACCAGGAAGAGCTGAGATGCTACAGTTCAGATGCCCACAGGCGAGACAATTATCTCTTACTCTGGGGAATGTTGGCCTTTTGTTCTATTTGGACTTTCAACTGACGCATGAGGTGCACTCAAGTTATAGAGGGTAATCTGCTTTACTCAGTCTACTGATTTAAATTTAATTTCATTCAAGAACACCCCACAGAAACATCTAGAATAATGTTATGCCAAATATCTGGGCACCCCATGACCCAGTCAAGTTGACACCTAAAATGAACCATCGCCCTGACTACCCAGAATGTTATCTTGGCTAATAAAGCTTTATTCATAGGGAAAAAAAATCCAGTTTTAATTTAATCAGATAATCATTAAACACCTGTGGGGAAGTTTGGGTTCCTATGGCCAGGATCCTCACTGAACTTAAACCATCTGATGATGTAACGGCCTGTTGCTAGGCTACTGCTTCCACACCTTTAGGCAATAAGCTATTACTGTGCTATATAGAGAGCTCGGCTGAGTGCTCTGGGCAGAGGCAGAGACGCTAGTGCCCCACCTACCACCAGGAGAACAAGCCTGGTAATAAACCCTTTCACCCCAAAGAACGTTCTGCTGTCAATTTCTTTGGTCTCATTGAATCCATAGCGAACTTGCCCGGGGCTGAAACCCATTGGCAAGACAATTGGCGAAAGTCGGCAGGGTTCATTGTTGACCAAGGAAAAAGTCAAGCTGCCCTTATGGGAGGGGTGCTTCAGCGGGCTGCCTCTGTGAATGGGGAAACAGTGGATCATCCCCTAATGTGTATGTGGTCTGAGGTGGCTTGCCTCCTAGAGGACTGGGCCCCACCCCAGGACTGGAGGCAAGTGGAGATGACACCTGAGGCAGTAGGGGTGACCCTTGGTATAGTAAGCAGATCCTTTGAGAAGCAGAGTGCCCATGAGGCAGCGGGGACTGTGGGTTGGCTGCTTCTCACAGTATTAAAAAAGTCTACAGAGGATATGGTGGCATGAGAACGTGAGCTGCAAACTTCTGTGGATTCCCTGAGGAGAGAAATGGTATTAATGTGAGAGGAGGTGGTACGAGAATGCGAGCTGCACACTTTTGTGGATTCCCTGAAGAAAGAGATGGCATTTATACAAGAGCACCGGCAGAAAGGTGCCATTGGAGATGAGACAGCAGTGCCGCCAGGTGTTCTGAAGGAAGAAAGAGGCCATCGAGGAAAAAGATGAACTCCAGAGGGAAGCACATGCGGAGGTGGTACAAGAACATCAGCTGCAAAGTATCGAGCTGAAGGTAAGAGACCTTCTGAAGACTGAGGTAGCATTGCTGCAAGGTACAGTAGAAAAGGTAAAGGTTGTAGCAGAGGAGGCACTCGGGGGAGGGGAGATAAAGGTGCCATCAGCCCCAGAAATGGAGGAGCTGGAGAATGATGAAGGGGTGATGCCAGAGGCACTGGCGCCTCCTGTATTGAAAGCTTGCCTAGTGGTTGTAAAGAAAAGACCCAGCAGCTGAAGGTTCCTCAAGGAGAGGAGCAGCCCCCTCCCCAGGTCATGGAGCATTCTATGGTCTGCCCCTATACTCAGGCTGAGCTGGTGGATTTGGGCTCCCGGTTTAGGCAGAAGCCCTCAGAGTCAATATCAGCTGGGCTCCTGCATCCGTGGGACTTAGGGGTGGTTGGAATTTTTCTCTCGGGGTCAGAGATGGGAAAGCTGACTTCCCTGACAGTGCAACCTACCTTGAGGCAGCAATTACAAAATGCACACCAGACCCCAGGAAGTCACTCCCTCCTTGATTGGCGCATGGCTGCACTTCATGCTGTGTGGCCCAATCCAGGTAATCTACCAGTCTCTCCTGTTAGATGGAAGACATATGCTGAACTCCAACAGGTGCTACAAGAGCTAGGCATGAGAAATGCCATCTATAGTCCAGAGAATTATGGCCCAGATGAAGAGATTTTTCACTACCAGGATGAGAAATATTGTACTTCAAATGGCTACTACATCCCTCTTTGGGTCTCTAGTGGCTATTCTTTCTCCTCACTTAGGGCATCCCTTAAGTGAGATAACATGTACAGTAGCAGACTTAGGAGAGGCTGAAGCAACGAGAATTCAGAAAGAGATAAGACCTGTTGCTCGCAAGAAGAATTTACATGGCCCCATGAAGGTTACGAGGACCCAGATGTGGGTTGATTTAATACGGGCAGGAGCGGATGGAAAGAAATTAGATGGGAAGACAAATAGGATCTTACTAGAACTATGGCAACAGCTGAAACCAGAGCAGCAGTTCCAGCCATTAAGACCTAAGAGGCAGAGATCAGAGACAGCCACGAGTCTGGCCTGTGTGTTTGCAAGACTTCCTGCTGGAAAGTGAGCCAACCTAACTTGAGCCCACACAGGAAGGTGATTGGGGAACATGGTTTGACTGAGGGGAAGGTCAAGGTATCTGCCATGAGGGACCGGGGGGGGACTGGAGACGACATGTTGAAATAGCTATTCATTGGTCCCCAGTGAACATACAATGTGTCCTGGCTCTGGTGAACACTGGGGCTGAATGTTCACTGATTCATGGTACCCCTGAGTGGTTCCCCAGGACCCCCACTATCATAGATGGGTACGGGGGAAGGCTATCAGAGTGAAAAAAGCCCAAATCCCTTTGGGAATAGGACGTCTATCCCCAAAAGAGTATACCGTGTATATATCTCCTATCCCTGAGTATATTCTGGTGATTGATATCCTGCAGGGTCTATGGTTGTGGACCACTGCAGGTGAGTTTTGACTGAAAGTATGTGTGGTGAAGGCAGTTCTGAGGGAAGTTGCTAGGCACCCACCCATAGCTTTGCCTGTACTTCGGCAGGTGATTAATACCAAACAGTACAAACTGCCTGGGGGGCATAAAGAGATTGGAGAAACTCTCCAG
Source organism: Phataginus tricuspis (assembly GCA_029783875.1). NCBI lineage: Eukaryota > Metazoa > Chordata > Mammalia > Pholidota > Manidae > Phataginus > Phataginus tricuspis. The sequence goes on from JAQQAC010026289.1 coordinate 46,579, forward strand.
GAGCTGGAAAAGGTGGGTATTATAAAGCCCACCCATAGTCCGTTCAGTTCCCCAGTGTGGCCAGTAAAAAAGCCAGATGGCTCCTGGAATATGACTGTGGATTACAGAGAACTGAATAAGGTCATACCCCCTATGCATGCTGCTGTCCCCTCTATTGCAGGCTTGATGGATACTCTCAGGCATGAACTAGAAACATTTCATTGTGTGGTAGGTCTTGCTAATGCCTTCTTTTCCATTAACATTGAGCAGGAAAGTCAGGAACAGTTTGCGTTCACGTGGGAAGGACGGCAATGGACTTTCACCGTCCTCCCACAGGGATACCTCCACAGCCCCACCATCTGTCATGGACTTGTAGCCCAGGACTTGGCTACATGGGAGAAACTGCCAATGGTGTGGCTGTACCATTATATTGATGATGTCATGCTCACGTCTGATTCTCTTTCAGACCTAGAAGGTGCAGCACCTAGACTGCTGCAACATTTACAGGAGAAATGATAGGCTTTGAACAACACCAACGTTCAGGGACCTGGTTTATCTGTCAAATTATTGGGGGTCGTCTGGTCGGGTAAGACCAAAGTGATACCAGAAGCAGTTATAGATAAAGTCCAGACCTTTCCTATCCCCACAACTGTAGCATTGCTACAAGGGTTTCTGGGTCTTCTAGGCTACTGGAGAGTGTTTATCCCACACTTGGCATAAATTCTGAAGCCTTTATACCAGTTGGTACAAAAGGGGGTCAGGTGGGACTGGGATGAGACATGTGCATCTGCCTTTACCAAAGCAAAACGGGCAGTCAAGGCTGTGCAGGCCTTGAGTGTGATAGACCCATCAAGGCCCTGTGAGCTGGACATTCATGTCACTGAAGACAGTTATGGCTGGGGTCTCTGGCAGTGGCTTGAACGAACTCACCTACCTGTTGGATTCTGGTCACAACTCTGGAAAGGGGCAGAGTACGATACACTTTGATAGAAAAAAAACTGGCTGCCACGTATCACGCCTTGATGGCTGCAGAACCCATCACTGGAATGGCCCCGATAAAGGTAATAACCACCTATCCCATTTTGGGGTGGGTACGAGACTGGACTCAAAAGCCAAGGAGTGGTGTGGCACAAACACCCACACTAGCCAAGTGGGGTGCTTACCTACAGCAGCATAGTGCCCTTTCTAGTTGCCCCTTGATGAAGAACTCCAATGTGTGTTGGGGCCAGTGACATATACTAGTGAAAAACAGGAAGAAATTGCTTTTGAACCATTAGTAGCAGAGAGTCCCTATCAGGAAGGAAGAGCCCCTGTGCCCAAATATGCATGGTACACAGATTGCTCCAGCCATGGGCAGCCCCCAAAATGGAGGGCCATAGCTTTCCATCCTAAGACTGAGACAATATGGATGGAAGATGGTGAGGGGAAGAGCAGCCAATAGGCAGAGTTGCAGGCCGTGTGGCTTGTGATCAGCCAGGAGCCCTCCCCTATAGTTGTCTGTTGTCTTCACTGACAGCTGGGCTGTCTATTGGGGCTTAACCCTGTGGCTACCAACCTGGTACCATGCCAACTGGCTGGTTGGTCACCAACCCCTTTGGGGGCAAGAATTGTGGCAAGACTTATGGGCCTGTGGTCAAACTAAAATAATTACAGTATACCATGTGACAGGTCATTTGCCACTGACCTCCCCAGGAAATGATGAAGCAGATAAATTGGCCGAGATAAGTTGGTTAGAAGGAAAGCCTGCCTCTGACATAGCCCAATGGCTACATCAGCATTTGTTGCATGCAGGGCACAAGACAATGTGGGCTGTGGCCCATCAGTGGGGCTTGCCTTTGACCTTTGAAGAAGTTAGTAGAGCCCAGCAGGAGTGTCTCGTGTGCACCAAAAGGGACTTACACAGAATTCAACAGCAACATGGGACAATAGCTAAGGAGCCTCTACCCCTTGTCAGGTGGCAGACAGACTATATTGGGCCTCTGCCTGTGTCAGAAGGATATCAGTATGCGATGACCTGTGTGGACACAGCTACTTGACTTATGGTTGTTTTTCCTACCCGTTGTGAAGACCAGCAGATGACCAAACGAGGCCAGGAGTGTCTCTTTGATGCCTATGGCTGACCACAGGTAATTGAGAGTGATCTGGGCACCCATTTTACTGGACATACACTGTAAGAATGGGTGTAACAGCTGGGAATCAAGTGGAAGTTTCATGTGCCATACAATCCTACCACAGCAGGCATGATAGAGAGGCATAATGGCTTGTTAAAATCCAGACTAAAGTCAGATACCAATAGTCTGTGGGGATGGTCAGTCCGCTTATGGACCGTGCTACGACATTTGAATGAGAGATCCCGAAAGGGAGCCTAAGCCCCGTAGACATGTTAACACACATGGCAGCCTCCCATATACAACTGCAAGTGCAAACCAAGTAAGAATCATTGAAGCCGAAGTTTGGCCACCAGAATAACATCTTGCTGCCAGCACCAACTGCACTGAATCCCAGAGACTCCATTGAGTGGGCATGGCCTTGGACCTTTCGACACATGGACCAACGATGGCTGGCTCTCTTGGAATCCTGGGGACAAGGCCTGGAAACTGGCCTCCTGTGTATTCCTGGAATAACAGCAGAGTGGCTGCCAAAGGTCACAGTAGTATATCTCGAGTGGCCAGAAGGTAGGAGCATCTTACCGGGGAGTTTTGTTTTATCATTATGGCCAGTGCATGCACCTCCAGTAGCACTATATATAGACCCCTCAGTAACCCCCATGGGGAGAGGAGTAAAATTATGGTATACTAGACCTAGAAGGGACCCCCTTCCTGCTACAGTCCTATCACAGGACCACTCTCTTGCATGTATCCTACCTGATGGACAAGATTTGCCTATGTTGGTGGCATTAAAACGTGTATTATTGCCCCTAAAGTCTTTGTGAATTGGGAACTTCCTCTGGCTTGAGGATTATTATAATTTTTGTTATTAGGAACCTCCTTTGGCTTGAGGATTATTATAATTTTTGTTA
>JAQQAC010026297.1:0-11306 GCA_029783875.1 Phataginus tricuspis
TTCTAATATGACCCTCTGCCCCATTTGCTTAACCTGAAACCCATTGAAACCCATGTGAGAGCCACACAACAGGCCTAGGCTTGTGTTCAATTACTTGGCGCTGGTCACCCTTGTCTCCCTTTTCCCAGGAACCAGAAGATTTGCCGAGGATCCTGACATATCCATAGGATCCTCCCTTCCCAAAGAGAACCTGGTCAGAGCAAGATCAAGGATTCCCCTCCTATGTCATCATAGTGGTTAATGTTCACTGGGCACTTCTGTGCCAGAGCTTTGCACAGCTTGTCTTACTATGTAGGATCTTCTTAAGGTGTAGAATCTATTAATATCCCATTCTGTAGATGAGGAAACTGAGGTTCAGAGATGTTCAGAAACACCGTGCCTGGGCCACAGGTGCTGTACACCCCCATTAACTGTCTGTGTTAAGAGATAACATAAGGAATCCATGTTCACTGAGTGCCCAGCATCCCAGACAATGAGCTCTAGCAGGAGCGCAGGACCTACAGAAAGCTGTACCTGTAGGAGCCCTCAGCCTTCCAGCAGAGGGCCCTGCCCATCCACAGCCCACTGGCCACTGTGCTACCACCTGAATCGTCTCCATGTCCGGACCAAGCAGGCATTTCCAGTTGGCCAAGGCAGGCACAGGTACCAAGACCTGAGGGGTGCATGCATTCCCTTCACTTTTACAGTCTTGGAAGTCAAGTTTTCAGAGTCCAGAGTTAAAACTGATTTGCAAGTTTTAAGAAGACAGAAACCGGAAAATAGGACTGTAAATCATAAACAGTGGATTTGGCTCTACAGATTCCCTCTGCTCTGACAGAAGCCGCCCAGAGCAGGGGAGATGGAAACAGCTCCGTCCCTACCCTCCAGGAAATAGGAAACTTTTTCAGACCAGCTTACCTATCAGGTCAGTCAGAGCATGGATCTTGGAGTCAGTCAACTTTGGAGTTGAATCTCAGCCTAACCACTTCCTAGCTGTAGGATCTCTAGATTCCATTTCCTTGTCTGTAACATTCCTTGCCTGTAATCGTAGATGACTCAAAGGGTTGCTCTGAGGATTACCCAGGGAGATGCATGTAACACTGAGGAAAGCGTTTGGCATAGTAAGTGCCCAATAAATGTAGTTGTTATCTTGTAATCACTACTGTCGTCATGGTCACCATCCTCCACCTCCTCCTCAGGTCGCTCTGGTCAAAATCTGAGTCATCCTTGACTCCTCATGACATTCCACATCCCACCTACTGATAAGTCCAGATGCCACCTTCACAACCTCTCTAGGCTCTTGTCACTTCTCGCCCCCCCCATTGTCACTCTCCTGGGGCAAGCCATTGTCACCTTTCACCTGGCTATCACGGTGGCCTCCAACTGGTCTCCCTGATGCCACTTTTTCTCCTATGGTCTAATTTCCCTATAACATTCAGCACAATCCAGTTAAAATGTAAGATCACATCTAACTGTGCCCCAATCCCTCCAGTACCTTTCTGCAGCATCTATTCAGCGGCCTCCAAGGCCTTGTGTCATCTGACCCGCACCCCAGCATAGGTATTCTATTTCCCAAGTCAGTCATCTAGTTTCCTATGATTAACGGAAGTTTGCATTGAAATTCCATCTCAGCGAGAAGATCATCAATAAGTTAATTTGGAGATAGTCTTTCCATTTGCTGTGCTTGTCACTGTAAACTTACTCCCACCTCTACCCATAAGCCTCACCCTTAATCCTCACCCTCACCCACTCCTCGCTGTAACTCTAACTCTAAGCCCTAACCCTATCCATAAACCTAACCCTAAACATTATACCAAACCCAAAAACTTACACTAACCCTAACCCTCAATGTTAAATCTAACCCTAACACACAACTCTAAAACTTAACGTTTACCCTCACTCCGACACTGAAACCCTAAATCCACAAACCTCCATTCTAAGCACTGAACAAGAAACCTGATCCTGAATCCTGAAGCACTAAACAAAAACCCAACATATAAGCACTGAACAAAACACAAAAGCCCAGGTACGACTCCTAAGCATGAAACTGACACCTGACCCCACCTGAAACCCATCATCCGAACCTGTTTATTCTCACCCTGATCCCTGACCTGGACTGAGAGGAATGGATGCCTGTGTTGTTGGATGGATGCTGGTTGGAATGTGCAGATGGGGTTCAGGCATTTGGACGAGCCATGACAGAGCTCTCCATACATGTGACTGAACCTCTGATGTTCACGGCCTGAGATGATGCACCTTCTCAGAGCTCTGCATTGGATGCATCCAGTGGGAAGCCAATCTGCTTTGGAGGACTTGTATGAACACAAGTTTTGCCATAGATTCATGACGTCATAGTGGCAACTGCTGGCTGTCTCCTAGAGACAGCGGCTTCCTTCAGAGAGGAACAAGTCCCCCCTTCAGGGCCTGGGGCCTCGGCTGTTGTTTAGGTCCCACAAAAGGTAGGTGTTGATTGCCCTCGCTGGTGTAGGGAAAGTGGGACACAGATCCAAAGCACCTGTTTGTACTTTGGGCCGTGGTGACCCATATGGCTCATAGAAAAAGCTATTCCGAACTTGCCTGTCCCTAGGGAACATAGGTCTTGCTCCTGGGCTATCCTGTCGCCATGTTCCTAGGAAAGGAAGGGGTGGGGAAGAGTGCCGGGAGACCCTTCTCTGAGCCCAGAGCACCCCTCTGCACAATGGTCATGAGAATACTCTACACGCAGCCACAGCCTCCCCCTCTCCCTAATCTCAACTTCATCCTACCCCTCACCCCTCACGCTCACCCTCACCCACGCCTCTTTGTTAACCTGGAGGCCCACTGAGATGTGACCGTAACCCACTGGGATCAGAGATGGGAAAAGAACCAACAGAAGTCCAGGTTCAACTCATGTGTTTTGTTTTAGGGGTTAGACTTTAGTTCAGGAGTTAAGGACTCTGGGATCTAGGGTCCAATTTAGGGGTAAGGATTCGGGTTGGTTTCGGGTTAAGTTTATGAAGACATCATTATGGTTAGAGTAGGGGTAATGTTTTAGGTTTCGGATAAGGTTTCAGTTTAGTGTTTGACCAATAGGAAGATGTAAGTCAGGGTGAGGGTGACATAGAGGGTTACAGTTAAAACTATGTCTAGTGTTAGGATCAGGTTAAGGTTTAGAATTATGGTGAAGTTATGGTTATGGCTAGAGATTGGTAAGGGATAAGGTTAATATAAGGGTTAAATTCATCTCAGTAAACAGTGAGGAATGGGTGAGGGTGAGGTTAGTGTTTAAGGAGAGAGTTAGGGTTAGGTTTAGGGTTATGTGTAGGGTGAAGTTATGGCTTTGGCTAGAATTAGCGGAAGGGGTTAGGGTACAGTCAGTGTTCTGTATTGCTCCAGGCTAACCGTGACGTGTGGCTGTGACAGGATGAGGAGTGAGGGCAGAGGTGATATTTAGGAAGCAGTCTGAGCATTCCCATCCCCACCTGACCTGGAGGAATTCTGGACTCAGAGAAGGATCACTTATTGTACCTCCCACCTTCCATGACCCTGCCTTTTGAAGGAATGTGGCTACAGGAGAGCCCAGTGCCAAGACTCCCACTCACTAGGGTTGGAAAGAACCCAATAGCTTTCTCTATGCATTATATGTGTCACTATGGATCAAAGGACAAATAGGTGCCTTGGATCTGGGTTCCATTTTCTCAGTATCTGCCAGGGTGATAAACCCCCACTTCACTAAGGTCCGCACACAGAACTGAGGCTGAAGGCCCTGGGGGTCGGGGGGAACCTGCTCTGCTCAATAGAAAGCCTCTTTGTCTAGGAAACACTCATCATCTTATCCACTGTGATGTCATGGATCTATGGTAACACTGGTGCTCATGGAAATCTTCCATAGCACAAGTGTTTCCCATTTGATGCATCCATGGCAGAGCTCTGAGAAGCTGCATCATCTCAGACAGATAACATGAAGGGTTCAGGGACATGTATGCAGAGCTCTGTCATGGAATTTCCAAATGTGTGAACACCAGAACATGTTCCAAACCTCCTGCATACTTTCAGTCACAGATGCATCCATTCCCTTCAGTCCAGCTCAGGAATCAGGGTGAGGGCAAAGGCTTAGTTGTCAGGGTTCTGGGTGCTGCGTTTTAGGCTTTGATTTATGTTCAGGGATTCAGGATGGGGCTCAGGTATCCATTTCATGCTTAGGAGTCAGACGTTTGGTTTGGTTTCTTTTGCAGTGGTTAGGTTTGTGTTTGTGTTCAGGGTTCAGGATCAGGTTTATTTTTCAGGGCTTAGGGTGGGGCTGTGAGTCCAGAGTTTGGTGTCAAGGTGCAGGTAAAAGTGAAGTGTTCTAGGTTAGGGTTACAGTTATTGTTAAGGGTTAGGGTTTGTGTTTTTCTTAGGGTTAGGGCTGAGGTGGAGGTTTAGCTGTAAGGGTAGGTCAGTGGTTAGGATAAGGATTATAGTGATGTGTGGATAGTGGTTAGGAATATGAGTTTGGGCAAGTTTTTGCCTTAGTGAGAAAGTTAGGCATAGAGTTACAGTGAGGGGAATAAGCTAATGGGGAAGACTACCTGCAAGCTAAATTATAAAGGATCGTCTCTCTGAGATGAAAGTTCAATCTGAAGTCTTTTAACCATAAGAACCAAAATGATGAAATTGGGAAACAGAATATACACATTATTGAACAAATATTCCATAATAAATCTCTATCTGAGAACTCAATTGCTGGGGTTACCACTTTTCATGGTTATGGCTTCAAAACTATATATACTGTGTCCATTTATTACTTCTGAAGCCAACAATGAATGACAATGGGCTCACATCAGCGTGTCTGCTAGGCTGGCTTCCTTCTTAATCATCCAGGCAAGAATTCAGTTCATAAACATTCCTCTTTCTAGGACCGAGCTACATGACTTGAATTGTGAAGCCCTACAGCTTCACAGCCAGCAGGAGAACATGGTAGAATATCTCCCTAACTCCAGATCTATTTTCATCTATTTTGTCCATTATTTCCCTTTGGATGAGAATTGTGAGGACATAATCATGCCTGGAAAATCATGTCAAACCATCATAAAATCAAATGATGGGCCATGTGATATCTGTATTCTAAAATGAACCCCACATTGAAGTTTCAGCTGAGTTCGCAGTGTATTTTCTCACCTTCTGGAACTGAATTTTTGGGCAGGATAGTTTTCCTGTTGCTTGTTGCCCTGCACATTGCAGATGGTGAGCAGCATGCATTCTGACATTGCCAAATATCTCCAAATGCAATATCATTCACGTTTGAATTTCACTACCCAAGATAAGAACAGAGGGCATCCTTGCATAACTGCAAGCAATGCCTCATCCCTTACCCAGATGTTAACTCTTGATGGAAAATTCCAACTTTCAGATACATTTTTGGCATGCAAAATGGTGTTCTTTATAGCAGCCAGTCATACAATGCACTTTTCTTAAAGTTCAATCTGATAATCCAGATCAGACATGAAGATCTGTTGCTTGTGTGTAGCACATTTTAAAGAGTTCCCTTGTCAGGAACAAAACACTTGCTGAGGAGGGACTAAAGGACAGAGCCCAACCGACATCCCACTGAAGTGGCTGTTTTTGCAAAAGGGTCATGAAGCCCAAGAAGTTTCATGCCCCCACTTTCAGTACAAAGCAAGAAAGTTTCACCTTTGTTAATAACAGAGAAAGTAGATTTCTGGAACAACTGGTGGTTGTGTGTCTGCCCCAAATCAGTTTTTGAAGATTGCAAAAAGCCTAATAAACAGAGGTTTCTCACTCTGAGAAATGATTCACACAGGAATCAGTTCAGGTGCTGATAATTGAGACCTATGCAAGGAAGTAAAATCAATAGAAATTAATAAACACAAAATCAAAAGCCCAAATTAATGTTCAGCTGGTTTAGAGCCCAGTATACTAGGAACAGAGATTCAGCAGGAAATATTTCCTTCTGTTTTTACCAGGATCCTGCAAGGAAATTGTGTGCATAAACATGGAATTACAAAGAGTCATGCTACTAAAGGTCAGACCCAAGGAACTAAAACATTGTTATGCTGGAGTTCTTCAGTATATGCAACTGGTATGTGAAGAAGACATGTTTGTTTTTTCAATTTCTAAAGCTCCAGGTGAGGGGTCAATGTGAAAGCTCATGGTTAAACTTTAGGGGTAAGGGTTAAATTTCCAGTAAGTGTCTATAATTCCAGTTGAGGTGGAGGGTTTCATGTTCAGTGTGACAGGTTAGGGTTTGAATTCAAGTGTAATGCTTTATGTTTGAGTTCAGGTATTTTGGAGTTGCAGCTCTCATTCAACTCGGGGATATTGTTTCAGAGGTTAGAGTGCAAGTTTAGACGTTTGGGGTTCCAGATTTTGAAGTCCAGGTTACGGGTAAAGGTTAGGGTTCAATTCTTATAAGGTTTATGGTAAAGGTATCACTATGATAAGAGATAGGTTTACAGTTTTTAATTTAAGATTTCAGGATAAGTTTGTATTAAATTTCAAGCTCAGGGCTTAGGGTTCAGTCTTGTGGGTTCAGGGTGTCTGGGTTAGGGTTTCGGTGACAGTGTGCTGGCAAGGGCTAAGGTTTAGGGTTAAAGTTAATATTCAAGGTAGTTTTGATTGTTAGGGTTAGTGTTATTGTTAGGCTTAAAGTTAGGGTTGATGTTTAGTGTTAGGGTTAGTTATTTTTTTTGTGTGTTAGGATTAGGGTGAAAGTGACATGTGGGTGAGCTTTGGTGTATGGGTTACAGTAAGATTTATGATTAGGGATAGAGTTACGCACAGTTTTAGAATGAGGGGAATCAGTTAATGGGGAAGACCCTCTCCAATTTAACTTACACATGATATTGTCAGTGAAATGAAATTACAATTTGGAATTCCCTTAACCATAAGAAACTAAGCAAGTCACTTCTGGGTCGTTGTGAGGGTGATATTGTGTGCTGGATTTTGGTAACATCTTGAATTAGTGTTTGATAAGGGTTAGATTTAATGTGGAGCTTTATTTTGGTGAGAGTTAGGAGAGTGGTGTAGGTTAAGGATGGGTTAAGTCTTTCTGTCAGTTAACAGGGAAGATCAAATGAGGGTGGGGTTAGGGTTCAGGGCAAGGCTTTGTGTCAGGTTAGGGTTGGGTGTAGCATGAAATTACGGCTTTCTTAGAGTTAGTTTAAGGGGTTAAGGTTAGTTTCAGGGTTCAGTTTAGCTCCAGGTTATCAGTGAGGTGTGGGTGAAGGCTAGGGTGAGGGGTGAACAGTGATGTATAGGGTGAGGGTGAGGAGTGGTCTTCAGATCAAACATTCCCATACCCATATTCCCAAGGGTATTGCTGGGCTCAGACAGCTGCCATTTGGCATTCTTCCTGAGCCCCCGTTTTTCTAGGAATGTGGCTACTATACAGCACAGGAGCAGGGCCCTCACTGAAAAGGACCAGGAAGGACCTGAATGGCTTTATCAGCCATGTTGGTTACCATATCCCAAAAAAGAAACACACATCTTGGATCTGGGATCCATTTTCCCTAATGCTGCCAAGGTAGTCAGCTCCCACCTCACTGAATTCACACCCAGGCCTGAGGCACCAGGCCCTGATGGGGGAACTCGCTCTCCTCACCAAGGAGATTCTGTCTCTAGGAAACAGTCGCCACTGTGACATCATGGATTTTCAGTCAACACTGCTACTGATGCAAGTCCTCCATACCTTAAGTGATTCCCATTAGAGGCATGCACTGCACAGCCCTGGAAAGCTGCGTCATCACAGACAGCAAACATTAGGGGTTCAGTCATAACTATGGCTAGCGCTGCCATGGCACATCCGAATGTGTGAACCCCTAGTACATGTTCCACACCTCTTCCATCCATGTAGCCACACAGATATCCATTCCTTTCAGCCCATATATGGGATAAGGGTGAGAGGCAAGGGTAAACTGTCAGGGTTCTGGGGGGTGAAATGTTAGGCACTGAATTCAGATTTAGGTGTCAGTTTTGGGCTTAGGTGTAACACCTGGGCTTTGGGTTCAGAGCAGTGGTTAACTTTTTGGTTTGTGCTCAAGGCTTCAAGGGTCAGGGCCATGTTTTTTTCAGGGCTTAGTGTTCAAATTTGAGGGTTCAGGGGTATTGGTTCCAGGCTGCCCATAAGAGTTGATTTATAGTTGATTTCAAAGGTTAGAGTTAATTCTGAGATTTAGGCTTAAGATTAGTGTTAGGTTTAGGATGGGGGATGAGTTTTATGATTATGTGTAGGGATAGAAAGATCCATTTTGGTCTCGTTGGTCCCTTCTCTACATTTGGCTGGATTCACCTCCAGAACCCCAGAGTTTTAAAACAGGAGGTGTCTTGGCATAACTGCCAGCAATCACCCATCACTTACCCAGATGAGAACACGTGATTGACAAGTTCACCTTTTTGGCATGGAGAATGGGTTTCTTCAGAGGAGCCACTCACAGAATATAGTTTGTTCAAAGTTCAATCCTATAATCCAGAAGAGACAGGAGTGTCTTTTGCTAGTGTGTAACACCTTTTAAAGTCACCCTTTGTCAGGAAAAAAAAATTGATGAGAAGGAATGAAAGCACATCTCCCAACTGATATGCCACTGAAATAGCTCTTTTGGCAAAGGGATCCTGAAGCCGGAGTGCCGAGCCCCCGCTTTCAGTACAAGACAACAAAGTTCTCCCCTATGTTGACAACAGGGACTCACCCGTGGCATTCTGTCCCACCCAAGTCAGTGTTTGAAGGGAACAAAAGGCCTAATCAACAGTCAGAAAATACCCACTGAGGTAGCAGAACAGTTACTGGCAATCGGGGCCTATACAAGGCTGGTGAAACAAGAGAAAAGAAGAAACACAAAAACTATACCCAAAAATACTTCTTACTGCCAGATTCAAGCCCAGTATACTAGAAAAAGTGACCCAGCAGGGAACATTTCCTTTCTTCTTCCAGTATCTCGCATGGGAGTCATATGTGCATTATGGTGGGACTACCAAGTAATCCATGCACCCAAAGGGCAGATCCAAGGGAATAAATGATGTTTCTGCTGCAGTCCTTCATATTCAGCCTCCATGTGAAAACGAAATGGTTGTTTTTCTGGATTCCTAAGGTTCCAGGTAAGGGGTGAGGGTGAGAGTTGATCGGTAGGCTTGTTATAAGGGTTTGAGTTCAGATAAGGGTCCAAGTTATCTGAACTGGTAGCAGGTTCAGTGTGAGGGGTCAGGGTTCAGAACAGAGTTTGTATTAAGGGGTTAGGCGTTGTGTTTGTGTCCAGCTGTTAGAGTTAAAATTTGGGTTCAAACCTGGGGTTCTGATTCAAGAGTTACAGTTCATTTCCAGGGTTTAGAGATTTTGGATCCGCATTCAAGGTTATGAGTAAGGTTTAGGTATGTTTTTAGGGATAGTTTTCTGTTGAACACTTCACTGTGGTTAGAGTTAGGCTAAGAGGATAGGGTTATGACAAGGGTTCAGTTTAGCTTTCACCCCAAAATAAGTTGTGAGTAGGGTGATGGTGAAGATGGATGTTACTTTTAAGGCTACATCTGGATTGACGTCAAGGGTTAACTTTAGGGTAAATAAATGGTTATGGGTAGCATTAGAGAAGAGGGTTACAATAGGAGAAGGATTAAGTTTGTCTTTCTGTGAACAGTATAGTGTGGGTGAGGTTGAAGTAGGGTTTGGGGGTAGGTCTAGTGTTGTGTTTACGGTTAGGTGTAGGGTGACATTTTGGCATCAATTAGAGTTAGCATCAGGGGTTAGGGTCATGGTCAGGTTCGATTTTGCACTAGGCTAACAGTGAGGGATGGGAGAGGATGAGGGTGAAGGTAAGAGTGATGTTCAGGCTGCAGGTTGAACATTCTCATCCATATTTTGCTGAAGGAAATTCTGGGCTCTGAGATGGGTCATCTGTCATTCCTCCCACACCCCTGCTTTTTCCTTGGAACTTGGCTTCGGGACAGCCAAGGAGCAGGAACCACACTCACTAGGGTTGAGAAGGAAATGAATGTGTTTCTCTATGAGCCATATGGGTCATCACTTCCCCGTGCAACAGCAGGTGCCTTGGATATGGGTTCAATGTTCTCTACAGCTGCCTGGGAAATCAGCCACCCCCTTGCCAAGAACCACATCTGCAGCTGAGGTCCCAGGCCCTGCAGTGGAACTTGTTCTCTTAACCAGGCAGCTTCTGTGTCTAGGAATCAGTCATAGTTGTCAGTGCCATGTTATGGACCTATCACTACACTGGTGTTCATGCAAATCCTCCATACAAAAAGTGCTTCCAATTGGGCACATCGACCTCAGAGCTCTGAGAATATGCATCATCTCAGAAAGTGAAAATCAGGAGTTAATTCACATGTATGGAGAGCTCTGCCACAGCATGTCCAAATGCATGACCCCCGGCACACATTCCACTTGCCCTGAATCCATTCAGGCAGGGATCCATTCCCTTTCATTCGGCTCAGAGATCACGTTGAATAGTCAAGGGTTAGGTTCCAGAATTCCATATTGTGCACAATTAGGGTTCAGTTTTGATTCAGGGGTATAAGGTGGAGTTCAGATGACCGTTTTATGCACAGGAGTCAAACCTGGGCTTTGGGTTCACTTGCAGCAATTATGTATTTGCTTTGTTTTCACACCTTTGGGGTTACTGTGAGTGTTAGGCTAAGGGTTAGGGCTCAGGTTTAGGGTTAGGTCTAGGGGTGAGATTTAAGTTTACAGTGAAGTGTCGGTGAAGGTTAGGTGTATGGGTTAAGGTAAGTGTAAGGCTTATGGATAGATTTAGGCATTTTGTTAGAGCAAGGGCTATCAGCTTACAGAAAAGACCCCTCAAACCAGGGGGTTTGATTTCTATATCCCTAATTCCAAGTACAGAAAAGTACTGAATAAATGTTGGCTGAATAAGTGCAGTGCCCTTACCACATTGTATTGGAATTATTTGTCCTCTTTATATCACTTCCACTGGATTACAAACTCCTTGAAAGCATGAGATCTGTCTTTTTAATTCCGTATCCTTAGTCTAGGGCATAGGTATACACAAGCTACTCAATAAATGCTTGTTGAGGCAAAGGTTGACTTTATGGTTCTTGTACAGATCTGACAAGCATAAATGAGGCAAGGCTCCAAATGCAGTCATAGGGATAAGGTAATTCTTTATACGGGTAGAATTCAAAAGATTCTGAGCGTTCTGACTTTTTCTAATTTTTCATAGGCAGAGGGTGGTCTTCAGTAAATCAGACATCTTCTGGAATACAACTGACACTGGGTGGGGAAAGGCGGCCTGGCCCCTCTTCTCTGCCTGGCCTCATGGATCTTGCACTTTTGTGCATGAGCTACCCCAAGTCAATGCCAACGTTATCCTGAATGTAAGAAAAAA
>JAQQAC010026319.1:0-22857 GCA_029783875.1 Phataginus tricuspis
TTCTGATCAAGTCTCGTTTATTGAGAGAGTGAACAATACCTATATACTAGAGGTGTGGGCGTAGGGAAAAGTGGCAATCTCTGATTGGTTGCCTTTTATGATAATGAGGCGACCTGCAAAATTCAATCTTGCACCGAGTGGTGCATATGCGTAGTGGTCACTGGCGGGAAGCTGTGGCCAAGAAGAAGTAAACAACAAGATGGAGTCCTTTTGTTCTTGTGCCACATGGTTCTTAACATATATTGCTAAATGAGTTAACTTCCTTGCTCTTGTGGTTTCTGTACGTCGGGTGTTTTTCCATTGGTAAAGGTCAGGTACCTTTTCACTGCCTGATTTCTCTGTTCTCACGCTCTAGCAGAAAGGAGGGGGGAGGAGAAGAAAGGAAAGGTGAGTACAGGTTTGTGGTTAGTATAGAAGAAGGAGGAGCTCTCACAAAATGATGTCACAGATGACAACGGTCGCTGACACATGTAGATCCCAGATACTGCGTATTCACATTATTTGGTCTCTCTATGGTTAAACATTTAAAGTTTTGTAATTGAAAGGCTATATTTGTGGTAGAACCCCATATTTCAACAAACATGAAAACTATGCTAAATTGGAGAAACCACCTCCTTTGCAATATGTGAATATAGGCCTTTGAATTTTTTATACAAATAATAATGTAATTTCTTCACTGAACATAACCAAAATGAGTTTACATGCTCAGGGACATTTTTTGTTTCCTGGAGAAATTTTACAGAATATAGAAATGGAATATTAAGCTATTTCCATATTCTTTTAATGGTTTCTCAGATAAGATTTTGTATGATAGATATACTTCTCATATTTTTATGTCTTAGATAAAATACGTGAAAATTGTTTGATATGTTTCTCTTCAGGTGTTTAAAACATTTCTTTAATTTTTTCCAGGACTCTTCTGGGAGGTACAAGAAGCTTATTCAAGACTTTGAAATTATTAATACAAGTCATTTATTACTTTCTGGGCTAAAATATGCTAAAATTCTTCTTTTCTCTTTTGATTGTTTCTTTTCCTTCTTTTTTGATAATTCCCCTGTTGGACAATTTTTCCTGCTGACAAGAAATATAAAGCTATTTTTATCACAGAAGAATGTGCATAATGATACAAAACATATTTCAATTTATTTAGCCTTTTCTGGGATGAAGTCCAATTACAGCTTTTAAAGTATGCCCCAGTTGATACTATGCCTGCATTGAACTTTCAAGATATATTTTATGATAAAGAGCCATTTAAGGAGTGTGTCTTTATATGTGCTGATTTTAAAGTACTGTTTTAGTTACTATTTTCTTTTGCCAATTAGTCTTCACTGTATAATCTTTGTGTACATATAAACAGCATACATTTAAAAATCACATTAGGCAAATGAGCACTTTGCAAATACAGTTTTTTCCACCAGTGCTTGTATTCATTGTAATTGCTCACTATATTTAGATGACAAATAATTTAAACTGACTTTTGAATTAAACTTTATTTTTCTAAATTGCATATATATAATTAATCATTTGTTCAATTTATTAAAAAAACATTTTTTCACTGTATTTCTGGATGCCTAAATTCAATACAATTTAAATGTAAGAAATTTGCAAACTTTAATAATATAACTTGGATATTTTATGTTAAATCACATAAATTCCATACCAATATTCATAAGTACAGGTCCTCAAAACAAGTAAATACTAGTTCAGAAATTTATAAGGATTCTCTTTTAGTTTTAAATGTTTCTCTTAGAGAATGTATTAGGTAGAATGTGGGTTTTACCCTTATTTTAAGGCAACCTTATTCTGTCATTTATCTCCTCTTAACCATATTTTTCTACAGTAAAGCAGATGTCTTTCTTTTTATTTGCAAATCTATCCATTATTAGTGGGTGATTCTAGGTAACACATAATTGATTTTATATTCATAGGACCTTAAGAATGTGATTCAGAGTAGAGAAGATCTCATTGAGTAAAGCAGAAGAATGACAAGAATTTATTTATTTCTGCATTGGAAAAATAAAAGGCATTTTTATTTGTGCCTAAATAATTCAGTCTCTAGTGTTCCTTCTGAATTCAGGAAAAAAGTAATATGTATATCTCTGTGTTCTTTATTTAATTAGTATAATAATATGACTATTGGTGACTAGAAGAAACCTTTAATTGATTATTTTGAAAACACACTCCTACCTGGTTAACAGCCTGGGGTGAGGAGAGAGGGGAGAGAATTGGGAGGGTACAGTTTGGGTGGCAATCTATTATATTTCTAACTTAAGAATAGTAAAGAGAATAGGTTAATGGATCCCTTCATTTAAAGTCCTTATAAATAATGTAGTTTCAGTCTTATCAGTTTTAAAAACTTTCATGCTGCCTCCGCCAAATTATTGTCCTACAAAAGGAGGGCTCTTATGATTCTGCTCTGATTTCGTTGCTTAGATAAAAGATCTAATGAATGATTTCTTTAGATGCTGATGTACATTGCCTCTAGCAGGAACTTGCCCAGACATTCTCGCCAAAACCTGCCAAATACAACCTACATCCTTTGAATTCAAAGTTGCTCGTAAAGAGTATGACTGCTTTGACAAAAGATTCACTTGAAAAAATGCTGAAATACGATTAAATCACCCTTATAATAGTATTTGACATCATACAAAGAAAAAAATAAACGAGAACGTTTGATTCTAGGCTACGACTTCTGCAGTACCTCCATTTCCCTCCTGACCTCCTGTTATGTTAGCCCAGAGTTGTGTTTCATAAATTACTTGGCACCAGCACAATCGGTATCTTATTTGATGCTCAAAGCCATCTAAAGAGGTAGACCTGTGATAGCCCAGATTTCCAGATAAGGCTGCCAATACTAACAATTTAAATCTATGTGAATTTAGTTCTTATGATTATTACTTATTATAGATACTTCCTATTATGGGCTTTTAAAAAAAACTTAGTCAAGCAAACTAAAGTGTGCTGAAGGATATAATAATAGCCTTATGAGTTAGTATAAAAACAAAAGTGTCAGAAAACCTGAATTTTAAGTCTTGGTTTATTTTTTTTGTTATTGTTCATGATTTTTTTGGTACTTTCTTAACCATTCTTCAAAATTACTTCCTACTAGCTTGGCCATTCATATTGGAAATCATTGATATTAAATAAACAAAATAAAATCAATCTTCTTAAAATTTTATAGACCATTAATCTGTCATCATTAAGAAATTTAAATAAAGAACCTAAAAGCCCAGTCAACTGTTTTCCAAGGAGAGAGATCATAAATATTCTGCGCAGATTAATAATTTTTTCTCTAAAAGATTAAATATATAAATTTCAGTCACTGATCCCATTAATTCTTGGCTTCAAGTACTTTTGCTAATTAATTCACTCAGCCTATATTTATAGGGTGCTTGTTTTATCACAAATATTTTATCAGTATTTCCAGGTAGTTGATAAACAATATCAAAACCTCCAGAAAATAAAACAAGAGAAGCCAAACACTAAGATGCATTCCACCATAAAACAAACCAGAGGTAACTGTCCTAATGAAACTTACAATTTAGAGTCTTTGTTACTCAAAGTGTTGCTCATAGACCAGATTTTCAGCATCACATGGGAACTGGTTAGAAATGTGGAATCTTTAACTCCACCTTAGTTGATTAGTACACATAATAAAGATAATAAAGCTTACAAAGCATAGACAGACACATAATTTTATATAATCATATTTAAGAACTTTGTATATTTCTGAATTGTTACTGAGTATAGTACACACACACACACACACACACACACACACACACACACACACATATATATAACAAAATAGTTACCCTTTCTTTCTTCTAATTAAATGTCCATCTACAAGTATGACCAGGTTACCAAATGAAATGAGGAATGTATACTACAAAGCATGCTATTTCTCTCAAGCCTCCAAAGGTGGGGTGTGAACAGAACAATCAGTATTAGACAAAATTGTAATATAGGAATCCTAAGTAAATTGATGTATCTCATAAAGAAAAAAGAGAAAAGGAAGTTTCTGTAAGGAAGAATTTTAAGCAATCAGTACTCATAATCAATACCAAAGAAAAATTGCCAAAAGAGCAGAAAGATCTTCTTGCCACTCAGGCCCTAGTATGATTCAGTCCTTTGGATCAGCTGCTGATTTTTAACATCAGGATTACTTAATCTGCTAGAGTCATAATTATCTAATTAGTTTAGTGGGGGTAAAAAGAATATTGTTTGGAATTATTGGATTACAAATCTTGTGTATAAATCATGTGGTCCATAAAAGAGGCTCAATTACAGAAAAATCAAACACTGTATGATATACGTTGATTAAAGAATATAGAATCTCATGGCATATTTTATACATTTCTCAAATGTATTTCCAAAACTCAGAAACCATTATTCTTCATAGATGGAAAAATGTATTTTAATTAAGTCCTTTTTATCTCATCTCCTTCTATAATTGTTATTGCAATGTACTGACACATCTAACCAGTCATAGAATGAGAAATGAATGAGCATTAACAGTCAATTTCAAAAGTTAACTCCATTACAGTATAAACTCTGTAGGGACCAAGGGCAGGCCACTCCAAGATGTGCCACTGTGAATGCAGATTATTTTGAGCTGAAAACCATCAAGGCCCAAAAGTCACAGAAAGAAACTTTGACTTCCTCTCACTCCCCAATTGCATAAAAGAATTTAGATAGAGGAACTACTCTAGGAGGAGAGCTATCACCAGATAGCTGTACTATAATGTAAATTAGGTATGGTAGACAGGAAGGGATGTGATTAAGAATTAAAATTTCTTTCTGCCTCATTGTTTCTGTGTGGCCCATTATGTATTTCTTTACCCAACATTTACTCTTTTCATATTCCTTCCCTTTTCCTTTGAAGTGAATTACTTCCCTTTTCCTTTGAAAGTTCAGACCCTACACCCTTCTCCTTATTTCAGGACCTCATTCTCCCTGATTATCTTTGGAACCCATGTCCACGGCTTCCCCTTACAGCTATCATTAAACTTTTGGGTTTTTTCTCCAGTTAATCTGTCTCATGTCAATTTGATTCTTAGACCAGCTAGAACCTTAAGGGGTAGAGGAAATTTCTTCCTCCCCAAGAAATTGAAATTGTCAAATGTATCATTTGGACAGAATGGGTAATCCAGAAAGTCCAAAGTTTTTTTTTGCTGTATGACCTAATTCTTATCTTATCTCTTACACACAATTGAAAATAAAAGATTATTAATACTACAATATGACCAGTAAAATTGACTGGAATGGAATAAAATTAAACTACATGTAAAACTTGGGAGTAGAACAAACCATTAAAACAAAAAATGAGAATAAGAAGAATGCATTTTTTTAATTATAATTTTTAAATTATTTAAAAAATATTTGTGATATTCTTATTTATAAGAAATACATATTTGATCCATCAAATGACCAAAATATATTTCCTATATATATTTAGTCTTTGACTACAGTTTCTGGCTTACAGCAACCAAAACCCTTGGAATTTCCTGTACTGAGAAAAATAAAGGTGTCTTTTATTATGTGAATGAGGTGACCTTTGGAAAGGCTGGTTGCCACTGGAGCCAACCATGTGATTTGAGGGTGGGATCTTTCAGTCCCACCCTCTGACCTCAAGGGAGGAGAGAGGGCCTGGAGATTGAGTCAATCACCAATGGTCAATACTTAATCACTCATGACTATGTAATAAAGCCTCATAAATACCCAGAAGGACAAGGTTTGAGACCAACATTCCCTTTCCACATCCTTTTACTTTTGCATCTCTAACATCTGGCTGTTGCTAAGTTATATCCTTTCATAATAAACCAGCAATCTATTAAGTAAAATGTTTTTTGAGCCACTCTAACAAATTAATTGAACCTGAGGAAGTTGTGAGAACCTCTGGTTTATAATCAGTTAGTCAGAAGTATAGGTAACAATCTGGACTTTTGACTGGTGTCTGAAGTGGGATTGGGGGGGCTGTCTTGTAGGACTGAACCATTAAGCTGTGGTATATGATGCTGTCTCCAGGTAGACAGTGTCATGACTGAGTTGAATTGTAGAATATCAGCTAGTGTGAAAATTTCTTGTTGGTGTGGGGAAGCCTACACATTAAGAATCAGTCCAGGAACCTAATTTACTTTTTATGTAAATGTAAAGATAATTGCTTGACAAATATATTAGAAAATGAATTTCAGAAATAAAACTACAAACAAAATGATCATTAAAAATTCTAAGATAGTGCTTCCAAAAGTTCCATCTCTGGACAAACAGCATCAGCATCATGTGGAAATTTGTTAAAAATATAGGTTTTCAGGAGATACCCCAGACCTATGAATCAGCAACTCTGGGGGTCATGTCCTGAAGTCTGAGGTTAAACACATGTGGGTGATTCAATGCATACTAAGTTTGGAAACCACTGATCTGTAATATATAAAGGCCTTTCACAAACTGACAACAAATGACAAGCCACGTGTATTAGGCAGTGTTCAACCCTAGAAACAGAGCCACCAGGACATACACATTTATAGTAGTAGGTGGATTTGACCTTATGCAATGGTGGGGGCTGATCAAGTGGGGGCCGATCAAGCAGTGTGTGTCAAATTTTTCTTCATGTTTGATGCTGGATCATCACATCCAAAGGGCATGTAGTTGGGAAAGGAAGATGGGTGTAAAATAAGGAAGACCAAAGCAGGATGAAATATACAAGCATCAGATGAATTCTTTCCAGGATGAACTGAAACCTGTGTCAGATCTTACTGCCTTTCACATTGGTAGTAAGAGTATCCTGCACAATCAAGATCTTTCATTACAGAGCTAACCACACAGACCTGGCTCAACTGTCTGTCTCTCTCCATACATACACACATACACACACACACACACCTACACACATATACATATATGTATATAGTTCTAATATCAGTGTTCTTCTCTATGTATCATTATGTAGAGTTTTCTGGGAAGGAGACAGGTAAATCAATATAGAAAGAGAGAAACCTCATGAGAGAAAAAGGACCAATACTTTGACCCTGTCTCTGAGGTTCAAAGACAATAAAATACATTTCATTTACTGAGAAGACCCTGTCTAATGCCCCATGATGAATAAGTCAACCAGACTCCTAAGATTAACTTTTTCCAGGGATGTCAGAAGAATAGGGACCCTTAGATTTATAATTATTCTACAAGCAGAGGTTGTAGAAAACTTTCCCCTGTAAGGGAAGTGTACACTATGAGGAAGGTTTCTCCATATGCCCATGAGAGGGTTTCAAGAGCATCCAGAATGAAAGCACGCAAGGTCTGTGTCCTGGACTCTGAACTTGCACTTGTGCAATATGTCCTTGACCGATCAAGCCCAGATTCACTGGGTATGGAAAAACTTCCACCTTTTGATGAAAGGAAATGAAAGTTACTTTGACTGTTTTTTCAATGTATCATATGATGGGGGTTAATTCAGAATTTAGAGATATCAGTTCAGTTTGTCAGTGTTAATGCCAAGCTTGTGAAATATGATGTTACATTTGATTAATGGTAACAGTTTCTCACCTTTGAAATGATCTGTTAACCCATTTTTCTAGAGAAAGCTAGTTGAAACAGTCATTTACTAAATTGACCTGTGTATTTCAAAATTACCAACTGAGAAATGGATTTTATGACAAAAAAAAAACTTGTTCCAAATTCTATCATAGGCAAAAAAAAAAAAATTGCTACTTATATCAAATTCTCATTTCAGTTGGACTTGAAGTTCCACCTAATATGGTTTATAATTATGCAGAAATAGTACCTGTGACTGGGTGCCACACATTCATTGCTCTCTAGGTAAAAATAATTGTTAGGAGAGCAAAAAGAGTTGGCACTCAAATGACTTTTCCTCTAATGCATTGAATATGTAATTGCCTCATTATCTCCTCTTTGCTGGGCTCTGGATATTATACTGCTGTATCAGAAAGAGGAAAATAGGTCACAAGAGTTCTATTGGCTACATGCTCATGGTGACAGGGTGTTCCTTGAGAGAGGCTTTTCCTAACTGATCTCACATCAGGGTCTTTAATTCAGCCACAGGCTACAGGACACAGTTATAAAGTCTCCAGAATCTCTTCAGTTTTATGGAAGATATCTTTTTACTGTAGCCCTTTCCATGAACTCTTCTGCATCCCTCCTTCCCATCATCTTTATTGGTATTCTCTGCGACTACTTTGACTACCTCTATAGATGGCAATCCACATAGATTATGCTTTTCTTTTTCCTGAGGATAATCCATTTAATTCTACATTTTCCCACCATTTCCCTCAAGGAATAAACTATATTATATAAAGGATTATTAAAATATAAAATATTTGAAGAGACCCAAATATTCAACAAGTGGATAGTAATTACATAATATGTTTCACTTATATGTATGGCAATTAAGTATATTTATTTAAAATAGGCATAGTTTAAGGCTACATTATAAAAATGATAGTGTAAGTCTAAAATTTGTATATAAAATATCAAAAGACATTTTAAGGAAAAAGCTGTGGTTCAGGTTCTTCTTGTTTTCCGAAAGCCTCAGTTCCCTTAATGCAACATAAAAATAATTAGTGCTCTTTAGAGTTATCAAGAATTTGAGGGAAAACACAAACAAAAACAAAATATTTGTCATCCCAAGACCTGTCAGCTGATTAAAACTTTGTCTGATTTCTAGAAATATATGTATGGTAAATATAGAAATATATATATATTTTTAATCACCATTTGATTTGAAAACAAAAAAGGGAAAGAAGAAAACCATAGATGAGAAATGCAGCATTCTCCCTTAAAACATGTATACACAATAGAATCAAGCAACAAGACCTGAGACCTGGTATGGATGTAGGCTGCTGAAATGTGACATTAACACCAGACAGAGAAAGGACCACAACACCATGGTGGAAGGCCACAACCAAGTCTGTTAAACAAGCTAGAAGTGAGACTGCATATCTCAACCATAAACTCCAGAGTTTAAGGTTAGAAACCAGTCATTTGCCAACATCTGGCAGCAAAAAGAGAGTCACTCGAGGACCTGATTTCCAATATCACTTAAGAATAATTGACCAGAATCATTAAAATTGAAGATCTCAGAGTTGAAGTTCGCTCTTTTCTTTCTCTCACACACATACAACTTCCAAATCATGAGTGAATCCCATATGCTCTACCTTCAGAATATACTTAGAATTCAACTAATTCCCACTATGCCAAATTACCATCCTAGACGACGCCATGAAAATCTCTTACCTAGAATATTGCAGTAGACTCCTAAATGATCTCCCCACATGTATTTTGTTTCAAACAGAGTATTCTACACATTATCGAGTCATCATTTTAAAACTAGTCAACTCACTAAAACCTATAGCGTAAACCAGCTTTGTGTTCTACAAAGGGGAATTTCTTTCAATTACCTTAAAAAAACCTAAATGACCTCCTTCTCCTACCCAACTACCTCTCCAAATACAATCTCTTCCCATTCTCACATCACTCACTGTACTCTAGCTAGACTGTGCTTGCTATTTCATGAAGTATGTTTCTCACTTCAAGGTGAGAACATGAAAATTTGTATATAATGAGCTTTTAAGTGAACATTGGCAAATGATTTCCAGGGTCTTAGGATTTAACTATGTCTTTTGGGTCTAGGATAAAAGGTCTTTCATAAACCCTTAAAGGAAATCCTCTAAATATTTTAACCACTGTTAACATCAAAATCACTATGATGACTCAGTGGGTCAGCTTCCTTAGGCTTTATGCCCCATTTATTAAATCAAGCAGTAATCTAGGTGTTGCTGTGAAGAGGTTTTGCAAGTATAATTAAAGCCCTTAATGAGTTGAAATTAAGTAAGAGATTATCCAAAATAATCTGGGTAGGGCTGACTTCATCAGTTGGGAGGCTAAATAGTACAGCTGAGGCTCCCCTGAGGGACAAGAAACTCGTCCTGCTCCCAACAGTTTCAGATCATGTCTGTGGAGTTCGAACCTGCCTGTAGCCTTCTCTTTCTGGCTGCCTTAAGATTTGGGACTTCCTTAGCCAGCCTCCAGAGTTGGACAACCTTGTAATAAATAAAATGTGTATATTATATATGCATGTATATAAAATATTCAAATACATGAAATATATATAATAAACATATAGCTTATCTTTCTTTGGTCAAACCTTGATTAATAGAATCACAAGCCAACCTGACTTTTTTTTTTTTTGGTGATTATGGTCTTCCTTCCACAGCCCATTTTAAGATCCATGCGCTGAGAAACCATATCTGTCTCTTCCCATATCAAATATGTATGTCACTTTTCTCTTAATGCATTAATCAATATGCTATAGCATCAAATTGTGAAATCTCAAAATACCTATTTTACATTCATGAAAGTCTTCTGAAGATTAGAAAGATTTTTGCACAATGTTCTCCCAATTAGTTACTCAGAAATCTAGTCTGTTTAGATTTATGACCCTGTAATATCAACGGTTGCTTTTAGATCTCTTGGAATGTAAAGAAAGGATTATCAGATTATAGGCTCTTCAGTAGTTTCACTGAGAAGTGATACATGCCAATCTACAAAGATGCTGGGAAACAGGAAAACATGGGTATTTCTTGAGCACCAGATATAACTGCAACATTTAGTAAATGACTGAAGCATATCATGAACTATATAATTGCTCACATAACAGAAGAATGAGTCAATGAAAACCCTTTTCCACAAAAATGTGATTTCCTGATAATTTGGCTAATAGTGCATGGTGTTTAATTTGAGAATTTTTTAAAACATGACTTTTTTTATATGTTAGTTGCAATTTAACATGCTAAATTTCAAAAAGCAGTTTTTTTAAAGCAGGTTAATTTAACATGCTAATTTCAAAAATGTGGTTTACAACATGTAGGGTTCTTATTTACACACTATATTTAGCATCTATTCCACATGTAGTATTTAGAAGTTTACACTATGACCCTAAGTTGTACCCTAACTTTGTATTAAAGTCCTTGGGTATTTCAGGTTATTTCTCTGGTAAACACAGTGAAAGGCACTTTCATCATGCTCACAGAGATTAGGCCTTCTAAATACCCAGTTTCTTTCCTGGTGCACACATAAGCAGATCCTGAGGTCTATAAACACTTGTCACAGTTGACCTAACATGGAAATATGATTGAAAAAAAATAAAATAAAAAGATAATTGGGTGTTTTCCTATAGTATACACAAGAACAAATTATAGTCAATATTAGTTTTGATATTTTATCTATGTGGGTATATAGAAAGACAAATGACATCATTAGTGCCTAATACTTAGATTAAAAAAAAGTATATCAAAGTCCTAGTACATATATTTACATATTAATTATAAAAGGTACAAGTTATAAATTCATGTCAGTAAAAAGTAAATACATAAATTGTAGTTACACAGCTTTCAAAGTTGGTGATTGAAAATGAAGACTGTAATTACATTCTAGCTCTGCTAACTCCTGATTGTGAACTACTAGTTAGTTTATCTATAAGCATATTACAACACTTTGAGTGACTATATTGAAATATTTTATCAGTGTTTGGCACAAATATTTTCAAAAGTTAAGTATTAGTATATAAAAATAGAAGACACTGAGCTTCATAATAAATGTGATTGGAATTGTTCATCTTGGATTTAGTTGCACATTGTAAAATTTTGATCAGGTATGAATTACTGCTTCAATTTTTAAGGAGAATCATTATAAACCAACCATTAATAATTAGAATCAATTTACTTTTAAATTTTTAGTTATTTTAGAACTGATTCCACTATTCAGTCACTTGGCTTTATAAAGCCATCATCCTATTAAAATGAGGCTACATAATCCAATTAATCTTCCTCTATTAAACAGGTAAATCTCACATTTCCACTAGTACATCAAAATTATCTGTGCAAACATACATACATGTGTGTGACATTGTGTGTATGAGTGGAAGATATATATAGTAAATGTGAAAGCTCTATTTCAAAAACACTGCAGTTTAGAGAAAAAATGATTTTTGTCATATCCTAATGACTTCACCTATGAAAATATAAATGAGTTAATGTATTGTAATTTGACAATTACATCTATTAACTAAATTTTCACTAATTTAATTAGACATATTCAAGAGAAAATAAAACATTTCACAGAAAATAGGAGTAGTAGTAAAATGTAACCATTTATATGTCAAGCTTTCAAAGTGTTTATAAACAATTTATTTTCTCTCAAATCATTTTGCTAAACATTCTACACACCAATATTAACTTTACATTTCTTTCAATGCCTATTTTGTATTATTATGCCAGTCGGTATTATTTCGATCTTGTTTTTAATTTGTAACACCAAAATGCTGAACTTATGAATTCACTTCTAAATGTACATAATTCCTCTTAAAATTACTTGATTTTTGTCATATCCTATTGTTTCATGTTTCATGTTGACTATTTGCTTATTCATAATGTTTGATCATACGTGAAAAACTTAGTTGAACAAAGCATTCAGAGAAAAATTCAGTAAAGCTATATTGAATAAATATCCATTTCTAATGCAAACTACTGCTTTTGTTATAAAATTGCATATTGGAATTTGACCAATATTCTCTTCATGATGTAATGTGGGGTATTTTAATGTGTTTAAAATTTACATTAACCTCTGAGTTTGAATCACTCATATTGGAAGACAAGAAGAAACTACGGGCTGAATCTAATGTGTATTTCAAATAAGGATATTTCCACTGCATTTAGAGAAACATAGCTTTTATGATAATGCTTCAATATTTATTAAAATTGGTCCCCTTCCCAAAATGATTCCAATTCCATACATCCTACTCATTACCATGAAATATATGAAGGACATGTGTCTCTTAGGAAACCACTAATACTTCTTTCTGTCCCTAGAGAAAATGTCTTTTGACTACCAAGATTTGATGGACTGGATTGGCTAAAAATGGGGTGTAGTTAATTATTCAGAAATAACTCCTTCTAAAAGTTTGAAGTAGAATTTTTACAATTTACTGAGGTCATCTTCACCTCTTACATATTAATTGAAATTATGTTTTTAAACTTGTTTTTGAGCATATAGAAGAACATTTGAAGGCTCTTGTTAAGCACACTCCAGTAATTAAATGTAATATAGTTTCACAGTGTTTTGAAGAATGTGCTAGTGAAATACAGTTAAAAAAATGTTATATCATAGAAGTTATAAAGATTTAAATCAAACAAAAATTATCATATTCTACTCAATGCTTCCTTAATGGTAGTAGATCATTGAGACCTGCTTATTCTAAAGTTAAAAATACCATTTCCTTAAGAAACAAGTCTGTTATGGGTTCAGAGAAAGGTTAGATAAGCAATGCACTCTGTACTTTGCTTCCATAAATCAGTGAGACCATTAAAATCAAGTGTATTAAAATATGTTGTCAAATTTGGGCTATCAAATAGCAGTTATCAAGCTTGCAATTGCTTAAGTTACTACGTGTTATATATACAAAAATTCTCATGATTTTTTTATATCAACCTCCTTTACTTCCTTTTACTATCTGAAGATTTAATATGTAGACAAAAGTCAGTCCCCTGCCAATATGAGACAAAAAAGAAAATAACCATATTAGATGGGGCAACAAAAAAGGCCCCAAATGTTTTTTTGCTAGTATACAACTTTTTTTTCTAAATCCTATAATGAAAAATTAATGTATTCTCTGCCATGTGACATTTATTTTTCTGATGTTCTAGACCATCCAAACCCAAAAGGGTCATAGATTGGGTCCATGAGAAGCTAAGGTGTTCAGTGTTTACACTACCATGAAAACTGAAAACAGTTCTATGGTCAGATATTTTAAAATCAATTTGGAAATGCAGTATTAATATAAATGAGAATATTTTCTTCTATAGTTTACCAATTTGAATTTGCTTATATGATGTTTATGAATATAATTATACTGTCATTTTTCCATATAACCTTGTCTTGATGACACAAAAATAATACTAATGAAAATGCATTACATAGGAAATATGCTTTGTTTCTTATCTATCCCCCTTAATTAACAATAAAAACCTTTCATTTTAAGACTAATTAGGAGTTGAAAAATGTATTACAATTTAAGATAATTTTAAACTTTATAATAAGAAACCTTCTGAGATATAATAACAAAATTATATATATAATTAATGTAATTATGAGAAGATGCAGCATTTCTATTTATAACCTCTTGGCTTTAAAACCAGATCTCTCTACTTCAGATATCTGAAATAGCCATTTCTCTTTGACTTGACTATATAAAAACTGTTTGAGTATTATTAAAAAATATGGAAGGAACTTAGAAAAAAAGTTTTCAATTTCATTGCCATATATCCTACTGGGTATTATTGATAGGATAACACCTACCCAGACACTAACACCAATCTCTATTTTTCAGTATTATGTATTTGTATATATATTAACAGTTTACACTGATAAACTCACCCTTTTACTTTTGTTAATTTACTCACTGTGAATCATTTCTGTGAACAGCCAAAATTTAGAACTGAAGTAATATGCCCTAGTAACTTAGTGGCATGGCAAGGAGCTCAGGAGTTTCTTTTGTGCACTTTTACACTACTTTGTCTTCAAAAATACTTCATGAAGAGAGGATGAAGCTTCCATAAAATTATGTTATGGTAATATCTGTAAATACTAATTAAGATAAACTGTTAAATTTTTACTGTGTGATTCCCCAAAGATAGAAGTGCATTGACATTTTCTATTTCTTGAGCACTTTTTCTGTATGAACCATTTGAGCACCAACACACTACATTCAGAAAATAACCATATTTGTGATCCACACTTTGATAGGCAGTGAGGAAGAGAAAAAAAGGAGCTTTTTTGTGGAATCAGAAATAACTAAGTCTTATTTCTGGCTCAACTATATATCAAAGTGTGATCCTGTGCAATTTGCATAACATTTTAGAATATCACTTTATGTAATTAAAAAATAAGAATAATGAACTTTCAAGTTGATTGTGACTAAACAAAAAAATTACATATATAAAAGATGCTTACCAAATGTTACTTTGCCATTCTTCTAATTTAGAAAGAATGAACAACTCAGTTGGAAATAGTAAGAACTATAGTGATATTAACCAGAGTACAAATTACTGAGTTGAGCTCTACGACATTAAAAACTTTACTACGACTCTGAATCTTCATATCTTCATCATGAATACAACCATAAAACATTGTGCCTTAAGATATAGATGAAATATCATTTACAAATTGCCTAATGTATGATAGTTATAAATATTATAATTATTCCTGTGAACGACCTGACTAAAAATGCCATTCTCTTATTAGAACTAAAGATCAGAAGACTTCCTACCTTCATTGAGACATCATTTTAAGACCAATTTCTAATTTCTCAAGAATTAGTTATATAAGAGATATCACATGGAAAATTTATAACCCTAAAGACTCACTTGGACACGACCCTAGTTATCAATACCTGTTGATCTATCATTATATCTGATGGCATCTCCTAATGTGCTATTCTTTTCAGTAACAGGAAAAGGAAACTATATGGAGAGATGGCATGAGAGATGCTATGCCAGAATTGTATTCTATTTGGGAACATTTTTATTTTCTCCTGAGACTAAAGCACATAATTACATTTGAGTAAATGTTCAAACTAACAATACTGACACCATGGATTCTTTTTCATAAGAACAAAATGTCATTTGGTAATATTCTAAATAATAAAAAAGGAAAAGAAATGCACACACATATTATGCCTTCATTTATTTATAAGATTTAGAGGTTTTCCTCAAATGGTGTCTAAAAATATTTTAGGATATTACAGTTAATTGTTGGTTGATAGCTACAGAAAGAAATATTCCATTGTCTTTCTTTAAAAGTTCATTTTGTGAAGTAAAGTTTATAAATTTCTGGGTATAAAATGAAAAACAATTTGAATAGGCTAACAGTCTAAACCGATGATTACTGAAGAAGTCATCAAGACACTTATGCAAATAAGATATGCACAGGTAATTATTGAGAAAGTAAGAGATGCCATTCAAGATAACAGGTGCCATATCCTGGGGTGCTTTTTCTACACAGAGCAATGAATAGATGCTGTGAGTCTACCACTAATGACGGATAAAAAAGCATTTTAATAAGTCATATAATGGCACTCAACCGAAGAATCTAAATACAATGAAATCAAGTAACTCATAAGAAATTTTATATTATGCTACAAAGAAAATCTGAAGATGAATTAAAGTTTACAAGTTTCCATCAAAGACTATCTATTGGTCATGCTTACAAATGCCTCCTAATGTTGACAGTATATTTCTCAGATTGTAAAATCACATTGCCATTCTTTCTATAATATTTTTATACAGGGTTAGCAACATGGCACTAGCCTATCCTGGAAAATAATTTGACAGATACATCACTTCAACACCACTGCAGAAATACAAAGCTACATAAAGGATGGGGACCTGAAAACAAACAAACAAACAAAAACAGTAGAGGCTCTTCTATTTACTATGTATAAATTGTTTTTGGTATTGGTAAATGATTTAAATGCAAGAAGTTAACATGTAGAAAGTTTTATGAAGCAGAAATGTTTGATTAGCAAACAAAGCAGAAAATACATATTCCAGCGCTTCCCATTTAGAGAAAAAAAATACAGCAATATTTTATATATTTCAGTTTGTTTTATAAAGTGTTCCAAGGTCTTCAGACTATTTTCAAGAACAGTATATACCTTGGGTAATGAAGCATTTCTATTTTCACTGGCTTTTTTAATTTGATAAGTAATTTATTCTTTCAACTGTCTTCTGGTTTCCATTTTTATGGAAACCATTAATATTTTATAACTAACCACCCAAGGACATTATAGGTTAATGTCTGAGAACTGACATATCAGAAAAATGTCTAGTTTTAGCTAAAATTGTGAGTGCTTTTGGCTTACATACCTTGAGGTAGTGGATTCTAGCTTTAAAGATCTATAGTAAAATTTTAAAGTTATGGTTGCTATCAAAGTCAAAAATAAGTTGTTTTGCCTTATATGCCCTCATCCACATGAAGGTTTGACAAAACTAATATTAATATAGAAGCACAATGATCAACCATTGTCTTTTTTTGGTAATAAGAGAATATAATTCCAAATTATTTTATGAAACTCGCATATCTGAAGATTGTGCGCTTATCATATATTCATGTATTTCATAACTAATGATTCACTTTCATTATTTTATAATTAATTTCTGGGTCATCTTAAACATTTTGCAAATTTATTTCCCATTAGAAATAGAAGGATAATGATGATATGTTTCACAATAAAGACTCCCCCAAATTTCTTCTAATTTTGTTGATCTGACACATTTGGAAATTACTACATTTTGGTCTGGTCATCTTTTTTCATAACAATTATCATTGAGCTGTTACATTAAAAATGATTTTTTAGCGCCTTTTTTTGTTCCATGAAAACATCCACACACTTCAGACACAGTGGTGGGCAAATAATCAAAAAGCTTTCCTACTTAGCTGCCGTTCTCATGAAGTACATTGTTGAATCACACGACAGGGCCCAAACAGAATAAGGTATTATGCTAAGTCCCTCACCACCAAACCAAAACTTTACAGGAGTGGCTCCCCCAGAAACAGAATCTTAAACCAGACTATCAGGACTCTCCTGATCAGCATTAGCTAGGTAATCTGCTGATAAACCCCTGCCGTCTGCCATAAGCAAAGTAACTTTGCAATAACCAACCGATATTTTGCCTCGTATAACTTCCTTGTTCCTTTTCCCTTCTGCCTATAAAATGTCCTGCCTGTAAGCTCTTTGGAGCTCCTTTCTATCTGCTAGGTTTGATGTTGCCGGATTTATGAATCACAGAACAAAGTAAATGAAGTCTTTGAATTTTACTCAGTTGAATTTTGTTCTTTGATAACTAATTAAAAATTAACATTTTAGATAATGATGTATGTTATGGAGGAAGTTAAACAGAATAAAGGAAAGTACTAGAATAAGGGGCTACTATTTTAAATATCATGATCAGGGAAGACTTCAAAGATAAGATAACATTTGATAAGATACCTCAGGGAGATGAGAAATTGAACTATGTGAATATGAGTTGGGGGAGAATGTTCCAAGCTCAGGAATATGGCCTGGATTCTCAACTGGCTCTGGTCGGCTTACTACACATATGTGGGCAATACATTACTATTGACTCTATATAAAGAGGCTCTGCCCAGTGCTATGGGCGACATGGTGGCATGGCTACAAGGTTGCAGGAGAGCAGAGGTGAGACTGGAGTGGTGGCAGCACCGAGGACAGAGACTGAGATGGCTGCAGGGGGCAGAGAGACCCAGAGAGGGAAACCAGCTTGCTGTGTGCAGACTCTCTCTGAGTGGACGGTATTCTAGTGATTGACCTGCCACAGTGGGAATAAAATTGGGTATATACCCTTTCACCCCAAGAAGTTTCCATTGTCATTTTTTGGTCACACTGAATCTATAGTGAACTTGCCTGGGGCTGAAACCCACGGGCAAGACAGTTAGAAAAGTAGATTTTCAGATCTAGTTAAGTTCTAAAGACTCTGGAGTCAGGATGTTTGTGGGAGAAAAATGGAATGGTCGTAGTGTGGGATGTGGGATGCTTGAAACTGACACAAGGGTATAGATATAATTCTTGGTAATGACAAGGTCACTGGTTAGGCAGTATAGGGGGAAAGCTCCCTGCAAAGTTCAAGGACTAAGAAATTCTGATCTTGGGGTTCACCAACATAAGTACTGAAATTACCAATATTATGACAGGAATATTTTAATAAATATGTTCAGTAACCTTGACATCTGTAGTTGATTATAAAAAGTAGGAGAAATGCAAGGATATAATTTGTTTGCAAAAAGTAAAAACTAGGTGTTGAGAGGGAAAAATACATGAGAATAGATCAAGAGAAAAGGTGCTGATATTCGGAATGGAAAGCAATGTGGAAATGCAGGTCCATCATAAGAAACCTAGCAGTACACCATTACAAAGAACAATTACTTTGGCTGCCTTGATTTCCTTAGTTCCCTCAAGAGGTTAGGATTCATGTGAACCTCATGAGACAACTGTATAAATCATTAATGAATTTGCACTGAGAAATACTGCTTTCAAATGTACCATATATTTTAATAAGCTGGGATAATGCCTTTTCTTAATATTACATTTAAATTCTACATTCTCAAAGATGAGAACAATATTTTCAGACACAATTACTTATTTGTATGAAGATATTTTTAACTATGAATATTATCTGTTGAGACCTCTGAGAATAAAATGTTTTAATCTTGTTCTTATTTTGTTCGCTGGTTAGCTATATCTAAATAAATATGTTCTATATCCCTGAGGATGCATACAGTTGTACATATGAAAACTAAATTTCTCCAACCAAGGATAAAATGTATTTTGTAACTTGAAATATTTTCATTCCTTAAAATAAAATCAAGTAATATATTCATATAATCTAACCTCTTGTGTAAGTATACTTCATCCAATATAAAACCAACATGGACACATTGAAGTACTTACTGTACATAATCATTTCAGTTGAATCAGTTGACCTGAGAATAGCATTGAAAGTTAATAGTAGCAATATATTATTGCATCAGACACTGTGAAAAGGGGTTTTGCACTAAGTTCTATAAGAGTATTTAATACTCAGCAAGCAAGCAAACAAACCTATGAAACAGATTCCATTTTGATTCCCAGTTTATAAAGTAGGGAACTAAGACTTTGAAAGTTTAAGTTACATGCTGAATGTCAATGATTAAGTAATAGAACTGAGACAGAAACCTGAAAATTTGCCTTCAGATATCATGCTGTCAATCACTACATTCATTTGTATTATAGGTCATCCAGTGCCCAAATAGCTCATTTTAAAAGTGATTACATAGGAAGAATTCTTCATTATGAAAAGTAATCTTTTTAATGTTAATTATTTTGTGATTACATTAGTGAAATATTTTTCTCCCGAAACACAGATTATTGGGAGAAGAAAAGAACAGAATTTATTGTTATGTTCCTGCTAGAGCATTCCTGGGCATTTTGTTTCAGACAGTATATATGGAGATGAATATCAGTTATTTTATTTTTGAGCATAAATAAAATTTGAAAGTAAAAATAACAAAACTAACTTTAAAATCTATTTTTACCATTGTCTGGTAAAATGGAAAGTGTGTGAAATTTAATGTTCTAAACATCAGACTTCAAATTCCAGTTCTTGCACTAACTAGCTGTGTAATAATTGCTGGGCAAGTGAGTTAAACTTTCTGAGCTTCTACTTCCTCCTCTGCACAATGAGAGTAATTACACTTCTTTAATGTACGGTAGGGTACTAAATGAAATACGGTATTTGGAACACATAACCCAGAATCAGGCCCATTGTCAGCATTCAGTAAATGTCAGTGAGATTATATTCCAATCTGACCTTTAAGCAAAAGGTTTTCCTGGGGGTGGGGTGAAACTTTGAATTTATTGATTAAGAGATAAGCAGAAAATTTAATTGTTTAAGATCTGCATAAAATATTTAACAGAGCTATCATAATGAAATATATATATTATTTGATATATATTTTCAGAATACAATGTCAATCTAAGCAATATGATCAATAAGGTAAACACAGTACAGATGGAAACCTGAAAAAAAATATTCTAAGCCCAGTTGTTAGTAATAAAGTTTTATCATTTGGTTCTTAGATTATATATAGAAAATCTTACCAAAACTAAAATTCTAAGAACATCTACTATACTTCACTATTAGTTAAATAAATCTTCAATTGATGCCATTAAAATTTTTTCGGAAGAAACTATACAACATGAAGCAATATGGCTCAGAGTTCCCTCTCTCATTGCAAAATGAAAATACAAGGGGCTTAAGGAGTTTTATTTTATTTAATGTAGAGCTATTTGAGGATATATTTTTCATAGAAAATACAAAATTATATTTTCATGGTCCATATCCAAACACAGGGTAGAAAATTATCATTAGTTTTCAAGCAAAGTGATGAAAGGAGCAAAAGAGTAGAAAGAAAACAAATCTTTAACTTCTGCTCTCATAAAAAATCCTTTATAACCTAAAAACAGTAGGGTCTGCTTAGTATCAAGTTTTAGGTTGAGTAAAAAAATAATTCAAGCAGATTATTCGTTAAGTGTTCAATAAGTTGAGATGCTACCATTCTATTCTAGACATTTGGAAATCAATACTAGAAATGAATCAGGCTGCAAGGGATTCATCTACTATAAGCTTCCTCTGATAAGAAGGGTTATGTTATATACCACTGGAAAAGTGTCATGTCACATTGATTCACTATGTTAGTGACAGCACTGAAAAAAACAAATCAAACTACCCAAGAAACAGCAAAAAGTACAGTTTACAAATGTCATTTGGATAATATTATTAGCCTGGGGAAAACTGTAAGGAACAAAAGCACATTGAAAGAGGTCAAGACATCACACCATTCATTTGAACTCTTATGTTTTAAAACTATGAGAATTTTAGTTTTGCTTTAATATGATTATCATATATATGTCAGTATGGAATGTAATTCTTTTTTTATTTTTATTTGTTAAAATATGCTCGAATCTATAAATATGACACAAACTAGAAGAGGATGTGTAATTTTTAAATCACATAGCTCACGAATTTGAGCAACCAATTCTTAAACAGTCCTTTGAGAAGTCAAAAGCACATTCTCTTATTCTTCTAAGTAATAGGCAAAATATTAAATACAGGTTTTCTATTTAGTTAACAGAGAACAAATACTGATTTTTTTATGTTAAAGGGAAAGATATTCTGCTACTGATCAACAGCAGCAACACAGACTTTTCACTAAAGCCAATTTAGCAGACATGTCATTATTCTTTTTCTCATTTTGCCTTATATCAATTTTAGATTAATATTCCATTGTGATTTAGTGATATTCCTCTCCAAATAGCCATAGTAACTTTAATTGTATTCTATGATGGTGTTATGGTCTCATATAATGAAGTTCTTCAGTTATTCATAAATTCAATACATGGTACAATTAAAATTTAATTGGACAGTAGCCTAAAGTAAGTAAAGGATTGGTACATACAATTCAAGTAACATGATACTTTTTTCCCCATGAGTAAATTTATGGTGCAAATGAAAATCAAATGGGATTTAACTAAATTGCTTCACATTCAAAGGATATTTTCTATTGCTGTCATTTAAGATTTGATATTTAAAGTCCAAGAAATTAACATTCTCCTAAAATATTTTTTAATTCAAAATCAGAAAGCTTAGGCTCCCTTCCATATTTATATTTATCTCCTCCATGCATAAAATATTTATGACTCTGTGAGTCTCACACATAGATGAGAGGATGACACCTCAGAGTCAGGATTGTACACTTTTGTTGGAAGGGTCACAACTCCCTAAGAATTATTACCTGGATTAAGAATAGTTTGTTTCATGTAACATCAATTTCTAAGCTTTTCAAAGAGCAATTTCACAATTCTGCATGAGAAAACATGCCTATTGGCCCCCTTACAGAGACTAAGGCCATGTGAGCAGGTATGGTGCCCAGTGGAAACTGTGATTTATCATGTTACTGTCAATAAACTGCAGAAGAGTTTGGGCCAAACAAATAGGAAGCCATGGTGGAGGGCCATGGTGCAAGGAAGCCAAGTATCAGGGGAGCCAAAAGTGTGCTAGGCTAATTTAATTTTTTAAAGCTGTAACTCAGCCCATGCCTTAGGGACACAATTTCTTTCTGGCAACATTTTCTGTGAAGCTAAAACAGCTGCTTCACCTATCTCAAATCAGACACTATGCTGTTTCATGCAAATGTTTACCAAAAATAACAATTGTCAGGCATGCTTTTCCAGAA
>JAQQAC010026321.1:0-26675 GCA_029783875.1 Phataginus tricuspis
TTTCCTCCTTCACTTCTGTTAGTATTTGTTTCATATACGCTGATGCTCCTGTGTTGGGTGCATATATATTTATAATGGTTATATCTTCTTGTTGGACTGACCCCTTTATCATTATGTAATGTCCGTCTTTATCTCTTGCTACTTTCTTCGTTTTGAAGTCTATTTTATCTGATACTACTGCAACACCTGCTTTTTTCTCTTTGTTGTTTGCTTGAAATATTTTTTTCCATCCCTTCACTTTTAGTCTGTGTATATCTTTGGGTTTGAGGTGAGTCTCTTGTAAGCAGCATATAGATGGGTCTTGCTTTTTTATCCTCTCTGTTACTCTGTGTCTTTTGATTGGTGCATTCAGTCCGTTTACATTTAGGGTGATTATTGATAGATATGTACTTATTGCCATTGCAGGCTTTAGATTCATGGTTACCAAAGGTTCAAGGGTTGCTTCTTTACTCTCTGAAAATCTAACATAACTTTCTTGTTAAGTTATTGTGAATGCCGTCTGATGTTTCTTTATCTTTCCGTTCCTATTCTTCCTCCTCCTTTCTTTATATATTAGGTGTTTTATTCTTTGCCTTTAGTTGGTATTTGGATGGTCTGCTTTCTTTGCCATGCTTTTATTTTCTCTGGTGACATCTTTTTAGCCTTAGGGGTGTTTCCCTCTAGAGCAGTCCGTTTAAGATATCCTGTAGTGGTGGTTTATGGGAGGCAAACTCTCTCAACTTTCTTTTGTCTTGAAATTGTTTAATCCCTCCATCATATTTAAATGATAATCGTGCTGGATACAATTTTCTTGGTTTGAGGCCCTTCTGTTTCATTACGTTAAATATATCATGCCATTCTCTTCTGGCCTGTAAGGTTTCTGTTGAGAAGTCTGATGACAGTCTTATGGGTTTTCCTTTGTAGGTGATCTTTTTTCTCTCTCTAGCTGCCTTTAATACTCTGTCCTTGTCTTTGATCTTTGCCATCTTGATTATTATGTGTCTTGGTGTTATCTTCTTTGGGTCCCTTGTGTTGGGAGATCTGTGGGCTTTCGTGGACTGCGAGACTATTTCCTTCCCCAGCATGGGGAAGTTTTCAACAATTATTTCTTCAAAGACACTTTCTATCCCTTTTTCTCTCTCTTCTTCCTCTGGTACTCCTATAATGCGAATATTGCTCCGTTTGGATTGGTCACACCGTTCTCTGAATATTCTTTCATTCTTAGAGATCCTTTTATCTCTCTCTGCCTCAGCTTCTTTGTATTCCTGGTCCCTGTCTTGTAATTCCTTGATCGTGTCTTGAACCTGGTTCAATCTGCTGTTGAGCCCGTCGATGGCTTGTCTCATTTCTGCATTGTCTTTCCTCACTTCCCTCACTTCCTCCCTCAGCTGTTGCACATTTTTCTGTAGATCCGTCAGCATGGCTATGACTTTTATTCTGAATTCTTTTTCTGGAAGACTGTGCTTGTCCATTTCTTCAGTTTCTTTTTCTGTGGTGGTATTTGCCTGAAGCTTTGTCTGTATCATATTCTTCTGTCTTCTCATGACTATAGAATTGGTTGTTGGTAGCAAGGAGATATAGGAAAGGAGAGAAAGGGAAAAAAAAGAAATTTCTACTAATAATAAAAAAGTAAAAGGTGAGAGAGAGAAAGGAAAAGAAAAGAAAGAAAAAGAAAAAGCAGCAACACGTAAAAGAAAACAGCAACAACAACAACAAAAAACAGAAACAAAAAAAACACCAAAACGCCCACCAGGGGTGGTTTCTGTGTGAATGCTGTAGGTGGCGCTATTGCTCCACTATTCCAGAGCCATGGCCACATCGCTCCACACGGCCCTTTAAAACTGTGGCCAGGGTGAGAATGAATGGGAGGCTGTTGAAAGAGAGGGAAAGAAAAAAAGGAAAAGAAAGGGGAGAAAAAAACAATAACAGAAAAAAAAAAACCAGCCACTGAGAGTGGGTTCCACGCGAGTGCTGTAGGTGGCGCTGTTGCTCCACTATTCCAGCGCCACTCTATAGTTCTGGCTGGGTTGGGAACAGTGGGAAGCTGTTGATCTCCATGGGGGTCTCACTGGCAGGCACCCTTTCCCAGTCGCCAGCCAAGGGGTCCAAAGCTCCCCAGGACTCCCAAAGTGCTGGGCTCAGTTTGCGGCGCTATCCGGCCCCTCTACTGAGCTCCTGTCTCTTTAAGACCGCTGAGGTAGAGCGTGTGCTTTTCTTCCCTTTTTTCTCCTTTCTTTTTCCTTTCCGGAGCCTGCCGCGGGCAACTTGCACGTTCCGGGCTGGGACCCTGTGCCCTCTGTGTCTCCTATCTCCGCTACACCGCTGGCTGTGTGTCGGCACTCCCGGCGCAGACCTCCACTCCCTTCCGGCTCTGAATCCTCTCCTCCCGCTGGAGCGCTGGGGGAGAGGAGTGCTCGGTCCGCTCACGACTCCGTACCTTACCCGCCTTTCCGGTGTCCTGGGGTGGAGGGGCGCTCTGGTCTCGCTGGATCACGTTTCCGTCCCGCCTCGCCGGGTGCCGAGTCCTCTGTCCATAGTGTCTGGCCGCCGGAGCTCTGGGGGGGAGAGCGCTCGGTCACACTGGGTCACCGCTCCGTATCCCGTCCGCCTCACCGGCTGCCAAGTTCTCACAGGTGTAGCTGTACGCTGTGCACTTTCCTGTGTATTCTGGTCTCTCTTTTAGGGATAGTTGTATTTGCTGTATTTTCGTGAATAAATATAATGTTGGAAGGAATTTTTCTGCTGGTCCGTTCACGTTGCCATATTCCTGGAAGTCCTCCAGATTTTTATTTAGAGATAAAGCAAAAGGACAGAGCTCCTGGCTCACACCAGGAGGGGACAAGAGAGTCCTGACATTCTGGCATTTTTTAAGCTGTTTTTGTTGTTTGCTACTCTTCTTAACTATTTTGAATAATGTGCTAGTTTTTCAGTTGTGATAGATGATGTTATGTGACCATAATTTACTTTAACCTTGCTGACTATTTTCTGAGGTGGTCAAGATTTTGTATCTTGTTAGTTGTTAAGCTTTATTTTGTTAGCTTGGCTTGATACCCCAATCACCCTTTCTGCTCATCTGGATGGGTGAAACTTGGAAGAATAGGAAACAAATAATAAATGTGCTATCAGGTGGAAATTGTGTCAAGACTGCTACGTATTGAAGCACAGGACACTTCAGAATTTCAGTATTTGGAGAAAATCTGAGTCTACTGTCATCTATGTGTATTTATTTAAGTTTGTAGGTGAACCGTCACCTAAGCATGTTTTAAATGCTGGGTTGGTTGACCTGGTCGCATACACTAATATTAAAGCAGTATATTTCTAGAATAGATGCTAATGTTTGTATTGAAGAAGAAAAATAATTAGAAGGAAAGTGTAGCTTATGATATAACAGTACCTTAAACATGATAGACATTTGTTTCTAGACTGTGTTACATAAAAGCGTGGCACTGAGTGAGTAGTCCAGAAGTAAGTGCTCAGCCTGCCGCTGTTCCTAGAGCCTGGCCCTCCTCCTCAGGGCTGCAGATGGCGATGTGTGGTCCGGCAGCTGGAAGACTCCTGGAAGTTGTCTTCATCATTGTAGTCAAACCTCTTGGCTGGTGCTCAGTCATGTGCCTACAAAGTCATGTGGCTACAAAGAAACTGGAAACTGGTCTTTAGTAAGGCCATGTGTCCTACTAAAGCTGCAGGGGTTCTTTCACTGTGAAAGAAAGAAAGAAAAAGTATATTGAGGAACAGCTCATAGTTTCTTTCCCAGAATATAAATGTTATACATTATTACATATTAAAGCTATAAATAATTGCTTTGATATGATTATTAGGATTTTGAGACCCATATGAGCTACCTCCATTGACACAGATAGTTGAAGAAACTGGGATTATGTTTGGGTTTCATGTTGCTGATATTTTATGCTTTTAGAAACATCACTAATGCTCTTCTTTTAAGGGCATTCTTCCTTTTAAGGACGCTTCTTTCTTTAAAAGTTTTAACAAAATTATCTGTAATCCCTTGAAAGTTAAATTTGGTAATTCTCTGGGATAGGCATTGCCTGAATTTTTTATGTTTGAAATGTTTAAGAAATTAAAACTACTGAAGTCATTACACTACTTTATTTATTTATTAACTGAAAAAATAGCTGTAGATTTTACTTAAATTCATTCTTATTTAATTTGTAAATTAGTTTTTGATAGGGAACGTTGGTGATGATAATTAGTAGGTCTAGTAATTGTGTATTTAAAAAATTTATATTAGACTTCCAAGTTCTAACCAAG
Source organism: Phataginus tricuspis (assembly GCA_029783875.1). Lineage (NCBI taxonomy): Eukaryota > Metazoa > Chordata > Mammalia > Pholidota > Manidae > Phataginus > Phataginus tricuspis. The sequence continues at coordinate 4,249 of JAQQAC010026321.1, forward strand.
GTAATTTTACTGGTTATCCTTTGTGGGGAAAGCTAGACTGTTCACTGAATAGTATGTATTTAATGCCACTTCTATACTTTGTGAGGCATGGCAGCTGTTCTGTAGTGGAGTAAAACAAGCACATCTTCATTATAATACTGTGGGAAAGGCTGTGTGGACAAGAGAGTGGGCCTACCTAGTCCAGGCTTGGGAGGGTTCTGGGCAGAGGGAATGTAGGACCTGTTAACACAGGAGGAGGAGGTAGCCATAAAGGCAGAGGGGGGAGAGTTGGGTGGAGAGATAGATTCCAGTGAGAGAGATATGTGTGCAAACTCATTGAGGTCAGAGAGATCCTGATTCACTTGGGGAACTACCAGTGGTTCCAGACAGGTTTTTTAGGAACCTAAAAATAAATTTGGAGACATGAGTAGCAGCCAGATCATGAAAAACTGTCTTTGCTCTGCCGAGAAATTTGAGCTCTTTCCTGAAGACTATGGAAAATTACAGCGGGATAGTAAAAATAATAACTGTCACTTTAGAAAGACCATTATAGACACAGTGGGAGCTAATGGATTGGGAGGGGTAAGGCTAGAGGAAAAAATGTCAGTAGGAGATTCAATTCAGGCCACGGATTATGAGGATGTCCATTTAGTAAGGCAGGATCAGTTGTTGAAGAGGATATGTCTGTAAAACCTGGAGACAACTTGGATATGGGGGAAAAATAAGAGAGGGAGGCCAGTGACTCTCAAGGTTTATAATTGATACTCTTAGTCACCAAACAGACTCAGACACACAAACTAGAAACCTCCTCAAATTTGTATAATCTGCTTTATTTTTTAAAAACCTCTGAGACTCATTTCAGGTGATTATAAATTCATATTGGAGGAACAACTGGGCCACATGTTTTAGTTTATTTTAGTTTTTGCATATCTTGTGGGGGAATGATTATCTAAAAAAATAATCGTGTGGGCTCGGAGATCTTTTAAGCTTAATTCAAAAGGTTATTTAATTCCCTTTCCACTACAAATCATTAAAACATTGAACTTGCTTTCTAAAATATTGTTTCTTCACTGTGGGTTTAGTTGAGCATTCTTGTGTTATAAGCAGACTCTTATTTAAAATAACTTTAAATTTTGTTTGAGCATTCTGCTAGTAATGAACTGGTTTTGGTTGTGGAGTAGTTGATAGTTTAACTGCTGACATCTTTGTCTTTCCTGCTATTCCAATACATTCTCCTGTAGGAGAAAAATGCATCCTTTTTCATGTTTTAACTTCTTCAACCACTGATTATTCAGCAGTTACTGAGCTTGTAGAATATGCATCCTTTTTCACGTTTTAACTTCTTCAGCCACTGATCATTCAGCAGTTACTGAGCTTGTAGAATACATCAAATACTGGAAGGCGATAAAGCAGACACCCTCACTGCTCTTATGCACTGTAGAATCTTCTATTCTAAATACAGTTCAAGAAAAAGGAGACTGTAATAAACCTTAGATGTGGACTTTGCTTACATACTGTCTTTATAACTAATATAAAATAAAATTTCTTCTTAAAGTCCTTGTAACACAGAGATTTCTCCCATGCTGCCTGTTGTGTACCTGCGTTCGCATGTAATTGGGTCATTTAGGGGATATACTCAGCATTGTACAGGCTGCTTTTGGTTGTGACTCCTGCTGGTCAGGAAGCAGCATTTAAAAGGAAAGGAGGGACTTTTGACTTCTGGTTCTGCTTATTAAGAGCTCGAATGGCTCCTCTCCATCCTAACAATAAGTAAAAGAGATGAACAGGCTGAAAAACAACAACTCTTGTTGAATCCACAAGAGAATGGTGGATACAGGGCAAACTGATACCACCAAGACTGGAAAGACAGATGGGGTTGGGGCTTACTGGACAGACACCCACAAACAGAAAACAGTGAGGGAACCACTATCCAGGTAGGAAAACCTGAACTGTGGTGAACTTCAGGATGCTCAGTGTGGACAATCTGAGAGTTAAAAACTCCAGGGGGACTCAATCATAAGGTTTATCTCCAGAAGCCAGACCAGGTTCCCACAGTAAATAGCTGAAAAAAGCCCTCTCAGACTTCTAGCAGCAGGAGCAGAAAAGGAACCATTCTGAAATATGCCAGAGTACCCTGTTCTTCTTAACAAGGCCTGCCCTTAGAGGACACTAGTTAACTGGAGCCTTTCCTGCTGGGATAGTATCAGGATCTAATGACCAACCATAGTTGGCTCTAGCCACCCTGTCCCACCCAACTTGAGAAAAAATCTCTTAGAAACATTTGTGAAGTTCATAGTTGAGAGGCAGTGGCTCACAAAAAGATCAAGACCTAATTATAGAACTATAGAATGCTTCCCCTCCCTCTACCTTACTACCATATCACTAAAGGCCTTGTATAGCAGTTCTTTTACTCGGTACATCATGTTCCACAACCAAGAAAATACTGTGAGGCATCCAAAAGGCAAAAAACAATCTGAAGAGACAGAGCAAGCATCAGAGCAAGCCATGGCAGTGATGTTGGAATTGTCAGACTAGGAATTTTAAACAATTGTTAATATGCTAAGGACTCTTTAAAGTAGATAGCATTCAAGAGCAGATGGGCAGTGTAACTAGAGAAGTTGAAATCCTAAGAAAGAACCCAAAAGAAATGCGATATGAATGAATAGGGATAAAAAAGCACTGTAACAAATGAAGAATGCCTCTGATGGGCTTATTAGTAGACAGGATATGGTTGAGGAAAGAATCTCTCAGCTAGAAGTTCTATCAATAGAAACCTTCAAAACTGAAAAGCAGAGAACAAAGACTGAAAAAAACAGACTATCCAAGAACTGTGGGACAACTATAAAAGGTATAAAATACTTGTAATGGGAACACCAGAAGGAGAGAAAAAAAAAAGGAACGGAAGAAATACTTGAAAAAATAATGACTGAGAACTTCCCCAAATTAATGTCAGACACGAAATCACAGATCCAGAGACCTCAGAGAACACCAAGCAGGATAAATGCCAAAAACCTACACCACAGACATACAATTTACAAATTACAAATTATAGAAAATCAAAGTTAAAAATCCTGAAAGAAGCCAGAGGAAAAAGACACCATACCTATAGAGGTACTTAATGCTAAGAAATGGGAATGCTTTCTTACTAAGATCAGGTACAAAGCAAGGATGTCCCCTCTCACCACTCCTTTTCAGCATCACACTGGAAGTCCTTGCTAATGTAATAAGGCAAGAAAAAATAAAAGGTATATAGGTTGGAAAGGAAAACATAAAGTTGTCTTTGTTTGCAGCTGACATGATCACCTATGGAGAAAATCCTAAACAACTGACAACAACAACAAAACAACCCTCCTGGAACTAATAAGCAATTACATTACAGCAGTTGCAGGATACAGTGTTAATACACAAAAGTCAATCATTTTCCTAAATACCAGCAGTGAACAGGTGGAATTTGAAATTAAAAACACAATACCATTTATATTAACATAAAAAAATGAAATACTTAGGTATACATCTAACAAGATACATATAAGATCTATATGGGGAAAACTACCAAGCTTTGTAAATGTAATCAAAGAACTAAATAAATGGAGAGATTCTATGTTCATGAATAGGAATACTCAATATTGTCAGGATGTCAGTTCTCAACTTCTGTAAATTCATTGCAATCCCAATCAAAATCCTAGCAAGTTATCTTGTGGGTATTGATAAGCTTTTTTTAAAGTTTGTATGAAGAGGCAAAGGACCCAGAATAGCCAGCACAGTATTGAAATAGAAGAACAAAGTTAGAGGACTGACACTGTTGGACTTCAAGACTCATTAAAAAGCTAATGTAATCAAGACAGTGCATTATTGGCGAAAGAATAGACAAGTAGATCAGTGAAACAAGAGAGCCTAAATATAGACACCCATAAATATAGTCATCAGATTTGATAAAGGAACCAAAGGCAATAGAGTGGAGCAAAGGCAGTCTTTTCAACAAATGTCACTGGAACTACTGGACATCCACATGCAAAAAAATGAGTCAGACCCTACACATTACAAAAATTAACTCAAAACGTATCATAGACCTAAATGCAAAAAAGAAAACTGTAAAACTCCTTGAAGATAATATAAAAATCTAGATGTCCTTAGGAGTGGTGATGCCTTTTTAGATACAACACCAAAGGCATGATACATGGGAAAAGTAATTGAGATGTTGGACTTACTAAAATTAAAAACTGTTCTATGAAAGACAACATACAGAAAATTAGAAGACAAGCCATAGACTGGGAAAAAATATTGCAAAAGACACATTTGATAAAGGACTGTTCTCTGAAGTACACAAAGAACTCTTAAAATGGAACAATAAGAAAACAACCTGAATAAAAAAATGGACCAAAGACCTTAATAGACATCTCACCAAAGAAGATACACTGATGGTAAATAGGTATATGAAAAGATGTCCCACATCATATGACATCAGAGAGATGCAAATTAAAACAATGAGATACCACTATACACCTATTAGATGAGCCAAAATCTGGAACACTGACAATACCAAATGCTGTTGAGGATGTGGAACAGCAGGAACTCTGATTCATTGCTGGTGGGAATGCAAAATGGTACAGATACTTTGGAAATTTGTTACAAAACATATTCTTACCATATGTGCACCTTGCTATTTACCCAAAGGTGTTGAAAACCTACATCCTCACAAAAACCTGCACATGCATGTTTATAGCAGCCTTATTCATAATTGCCAAAACTTGGAAGCAATCTAGATGCCTTTCAGTAGGTGAATGGATAAACTGTGGTGTATCTAGGCAATAGAATATTATTCAGTGCTAGAAAGAAATGAACTATCAAGCTATGAAAGGGTATGGGGGGAACCGTAAATGCATATGACAGTCAAAGAAGCCAATCTGAAAAGGCTGTATACTGTGATTCCAATGATTTGGCATCTGAAAAAGGCAAAACTATGGACGTGAAAAGATCGATTGTTGTCAGGGAGGGGGAGAGGATTGAATAGATAGAGCACAGAGGATTTTTAGGGCAGTGGAAATACTATGTGTGATATTATGAAAATAGGTATCATTATGCATTTGTTCCAAGTCCATAGCATGGACAGCACCAAGAATGAACCCAAGTAAACTGTGGACTTTGGGTGATAATTATGTGTCAGTGTAGGTTCATCCTTGGTCCCATTCTGATGTGGGATGTTGATAATGGGCAAGGCTATGCATATGGGGGCTGGAAATGTAGGGGAAATCTCTGTAGCTTCCTCTCAATTTAGTTATGAATTTAAAATTGCTTTAAAAAATAAAATCTTGAGAAGAGAAATAAAAGGAAAAGGAGCATTTGCTGCCAACTCAGACACTTTGAGTGGCATTGCATATCATAACCATTATGTTAGATAAATGATAATGTGCTTAAGACACTGCTGCTAATGACAAAGTTGGTAGTAATAGGTAAAGAGGGACTACTCGTGAGGAGAAGCTGGAGATAAACCCTGGATTTGGCTATTTTTAAGAGATTTGATTGTTAGAATTCCTGTAGGAAAAATAACTTTGTTATTACAGATTTTGCCTAGATTGCTTTTATAATAGACTCGAATGCAATTGCTTTTGTAGTGTACATTTTTGTTTCTTAGGAGCAGAACTCATGTAAGTAGATTGTACTTTTAGAGTTGCTTACCTCTTTGTTGTTGTTCTTAATTCTGGGGATCAACCCTTTAGGGATACTGCTAATCTGTTCATCTTTATATTTAAGAAGCTATTAGAAAATGAAATGGCTAGTGATAATGAAAATGTATGTCAGAAAATCAATTGAGGACACACATTGTGATATTCTTAGGCTCTTCATTCTTACATCTATACAATAACGTCAGCCAGTGGGCGGTAGAACAGCGTACTGTGAGGTATACTGTATAGTGATTAAGCCTCTGAGTTTTAAAATCAGACAGGGTACAGGTACCCTTCCCTAATTAAGTTATCCCAGCATTACAGCATTTCCTTTTTATCGCTAAACTCCAGTTCCTCATCTATGAAATGGTGCTTCTCTGTAGCTTTTATGGACATTATTGTGAAAAGTAAATAAGAAAATGTACGTCAAGTGGTTGGTACAGTGCTTGGTAAATAGCAGTCACAAGGAAATGGCACATGTTGAAGTGCTGATCACTCCTTTTCCTCGGCTGAGATAGTAAAGTATTGGGGGAACATTTGACCCTGTATACTTACTTTTGGAATTTAAATGTGTTTCTGTAAGTTAGATGCAGATGAGAGACAGCACTGTGATTTTTACATGGTTCAGTTGTTACATAGGAAAACCAGTTCATAAGAACAAAATTAGCTTTGTATATAATATTCAAAGTCATGATAAAAGCGAGAGGAGTAACTCAATATATAACTAACCTATAATGAGTTCACACTAAAGAAAACAGGGCTATACAAAATATTTAAATTTTATTTTTCTATTTACTAAATAAAAATCTGTACTAAAAACAAGTATAAAGCCCATGTTTTCAAAAATGAACCATATATTCAAAGAAGAATATTTCATTTATGATTTATGTTGTACTTGCTTATTTTCCAAAACAGGATGGGCAGTGTTAAGAGAAGAATAATTATGACTCAGTTGTAGTTTTAAAAATTATCATTATAAACTCATAGAAGGATATGGGATATGGAATTCTGCCCATTATAATCATAATTATGAAAATTTACACACTGAAAGAAGACTAGAGAAAATGTGAAAATGATAATGACAGTAGATTTTTTAACAGAGGTTTTTGGCAGCCAAGGCAAAAAGGAAAATAAGGGAGACTGTAGCTTTTAGGGATTAATATGCTTTGTCAGGAGACAAATTCATTTTTTTCATGGCAATATATTATACATGTGTTTAAATGATATAGGAGAAGGCAGCATGTTGAATGATATCATAGGCAGTGTCTTACTCTGTAGTTTTAAAGAAAGTAAGATTGACAATTTGAACAACCCCAAGTATAGTGAAGGTCTGACCCTTGTAATTCCGCATAGGCCTTCCTGCTGTTCTCAGGGTCAACCAGGCCAGGCAAGTGCTTCCTGGGGCCCCAGCTTCTAACAGCATAGACCCTAGATAGCCAGCATCATCTTCAGACCGCCTTTTCCAAACTTTAGTTTTCTCAGGAACTAGAAAACTGTTTTCCAGGATTATGATATGATAGATGCTTAAGTGTAGGTCTTTTATAGCCATTGACAAGAGAATGAAATAGTATTTCTTACATGTAAATGCTCAGCATACTGTATGATGTCTTTTATGAGCTATTTTTTGCTTGGATTTTTGAAAAGAGTCTTCAAACTGCTTTTTTCAGTTTCAGAGATGTTGGAATCCCAAGTGATTTAAGTTGTGAAGGAAGCTAAGGAGGAGAAAATGTTACACATCTTACATTTTTGCTTCTTAGATAGTAGAAGCAAAGATTTAATGTCAAACTACTATATATTACTGGTACAAATCAGGCACTTTTAAGTGAATTATAAGTTGAATTTTTATTGTATCGATCTTCATGTATAGAAAGACTGACTCAATACTTAGATTAATTCATTTAAAGTAACTTTTCTCAAAGTCCTTTGTTTTAGATAAAGTCCCTCGAAGTGAAATCCATAATAGTTTCTCCTTTTGCCTTAATCTTAACCTAAAGAAATGATTCATACCTTCTTATTATTTTCTAATCTATAAAAATAGGGGCAGGGTCTGCTTCCTGCCCTTTTTGGGCTCGTATTGGAGTCCAGGCAGTCTTGAAGTAGAAGGAGAACAGGATCTGAGCCTTGTTCAGGCCATTCTGCTCACATACAATAACAGCTCTGAGCAAGTTATTATTTTCTGAGGCTGCCCTCCCCCGTAAAGGGAGACATGATAACACCCACCTCACAGGAATGCTGTAATGATAAGAGGATAATGTATGGGCATACCTGCACCCAGGTTTCTGTGATAGCTTGTAATAAAAGTGCAGAATGTAGCAGCCACTCTGCATCAGCAGCTCCAGGCACTTGGTACCAGACTCTGGTATGGATGGGGTCATAGAGAATTCAGAGACAGGCTTGGTGAGTCTCAGGACTGTTTCAGTTGACTACATGTTTCCATCTGACATCAGAGGAACAGACTAACACTTTACAAGCCAAGTTCAAAGGAGTAGATTTTCCCCAGAATTTTGTCCAGGTTACTCCCTTGTATCTTTTTCAGTTGAGCCTCAGTTCAGCTCCTCTGATGCTTTAACAACCGACGTGCTGTAGCAAACAGTCATTTCAGGAAAGCTGGAGGAGGAGGTTTGGTTCTTTTATCCATGGCTCCCATCAAGACTCTTCTCCTGTTAGACTTCTGGCATTTTGTGACCTACAAATTAGGCTCACAAACTTCCATCTGGGACTCTTGATATACAAGTTCTCCAGTGAACTCTATTTCTATGTGTGTTCTTGTCCTCTCTCTAAATTCTAAACTACATAAATCCTAATTAGCAGACAGAAGAAGGTGGCCCTGGTTTTCCTATATACCAGGCACCAAGGTTGTAAAGAAATGAATGCCTTGTGTGTGAGAAGAATGAGACTATAGTCAGGCATGTTATCTGTACTCAAGACGTTTGAGCAAGAAAACAAAGGAGCAGAGGGCCAGCGGGGAGGACGCAGGAGTAGGGCATGTTTTCTCTGTCTCTGCCACCACAATTCATCTTTGCTCTGTTTTAACTTTCTCCTGCTTTGACCCTACTTCAGCAATGTGAAGAGTCAGGTATCGTCCCCATCTCCACACTCTGTTGTCCCCTAAATGTTGTTAAATCTTGTATGGGAAGTGAACCACCCTTCACGTCTTGGACAGGAATGGAGCTGACGGGAGCCTCTGTGTGTGACCAGATCCAGCAGGACCCTTTCTGGTCTCTTAGCAGTTGATATCACTGAACACTGGGAGGCCTTGCCACATTCCCTTGACAGTTGTTACAGAAACTTACATTTAGAACATGGTCCTTGACACTGGTCCTTTAATTCAAAGAACACAGCTTATAATACTTGAAGGGTGGCATGGCATCTCTGAGTACACTTTTTAAAATGTTTTCAAGAAATCACTCTTGGAGGGGAGAAAAAATAATGTTCCCTCTATCCTTCTGAACTCTTAGCTGAGACCTTCTACAGAAGACTGATTAACAAGAGAAAAAGGTTATTAATATCATAGCTTATATACACATGGGAGATACCCAGGAAAAAGTGGGTAGCCTTACTCAAAGGAGTAGTTTTAGAATTTAGGCTTAAATTCCATCTTAAATTACATGGGGGCTGCAGGGGGCTCTAGGCCTTTTAGGGGCCAGTCAGTGGTTTTTAGGAAGGATGGCTGGGCGCTTAGAAGAGCAGGTGGGAGGTGGATGGTTTGTGATAATGTGTGTCTGGGTTTGGTGTCCGCATCTAGCCTCCTCTCCTGTGATGACAGTCTTCCCTGAATGATGACACTGCAGAGATCCATGACAATTGAATTCTTTTTGGAGGATCTGCTTTAGGCAGATAAGGGGAGTTCAAAGAAAGCCTGTCTCTGCATTTGCCGTTTTTCAAGTGCCTACAGCTCAAAATAATAGGCCAAAGTGGCATATTTGGGAGCAGCATATTCTACTATCCTTTACACATAATAAACAGTGTAACACTGAAAACTGAAATATTTGAGGTCCCTCTTGAAGCTATCTAATTTCAGGCTTAGTTCCTTAGTTCTGTGTAGGAAAAATTATATGTGTATAAGATCTGGGAATTTTGTAATAAATACTGTACCCCACCCTTACGCTGCAAAGGGCAAAGCAAACCTGTGCAGCACAGCCCCTCCGTGGCCCTTGGTGCCGCCGTCCGCCCTCCCGCCACTGCCAGAGCTGCATAGCCATGCAGTGTGGGAGCTGGGATGTCCTCCCAGGGCGCTATTGTGAAACTCATGCTTTTTCCTTTTTATAGGAGGGATCCTTTAAATAGTCTTCAAAATATCTCCTTTTCTTGCCCTTATTAGGTAATTCAAAAACAGAAGTTTGGTCTAGTCCTTCACAGGAAAATAAGAAAAAGGTAGTTTTCTGTCCTGGAATTAGCAGTGATACGTGTATGTAACTCAGAGCTAAGTATTTGCATATCCTGGGTGCCTGTTCAGTTTATTTTCTGAAGGAGAATGTGGCCTAAAAAGTTGAGAGACCACAGTTGCCCCATCTATAAAATGAGAATTCCACTCAGCTCTCGTGATTCTTGCGTGGATGCAGTCCGACCACCTTTGTGAGGATTTAGACTAAGCCAGTGCTGAGTTAGTGCTGGAGAACAAGCAGCTTCCATAAGTGTTGTGATTCTTGATGTAATTTTCAGTGACTTCTTTTCACATGCTCTTGGGTTCATCCCCAGGTATACCTACCTGTATTCTCCAACATCAGGAAATGGATTTTTCATGAATCAGTCACTTACTTGGAATCATCCTGAAGTTGATTTTTGAACTTCTTAGATGCAGAAGTGGCAGCTGCAGTAAATAAGACGTTTACCTGAACAAGAAAGTAGATTGCCTTGTAACTGCACACAGAATTACTCGTCTGTACGTGCAGTGACTTCATGACCTGTTTGTGTACGTATGGTTAATAGAAAGCTTAAAATTCACATAGTACAGGTACCTGTGAAGGTTGGAAAAGATTCATTTTCTGGGGCTATTTTATTTTTAGCTATTAAAGTACATGTAGATGATAGGGTGTATTCTACTTTGATTTTGAAAGAGATTCTTTGTCACTTAAATTCCAATTTACCTTATTGTATTCTCGTCTTTTTAGGGAATATCTTGGTAAACAGCTCCAGTCTGAGCAACCTCAGACTGCTGCTGCCCGAAGCTGAGCGGTGCTCTCCGAACTCCGACTCTCCTGCCTTCCCATTCTACCTGCAACACGGATACCTGGAGTGTGAATCTTGGTGTGGTTAAGGTCGAGAACAAATAATTTTTCATTTTACTTGTAATTTCTTTTGTTGTGTAGCCTTTCCTAATGCTTCTTTCCAATAAAAGTTTGCCTGTTAAGAAGTAGATGCTTTCTGTATCTAAGGAAAAATGATACTGTTACCTATATTGCTTGTAGTTGCTATATTTATTGTTCACTGGAAATGAATATCATTATTAAAGGACTCTCACTCCTACATTTTTCTCTTTACTTATTCCTTACTTAGACTTTAACAAAAATGACCTGTTTTCCCAACACATTGGGAGAATTATTGTTGCAACATAGTGAATAGTGAATAAGTGTTTTGAAATTATATGTATCTATGTCTGCCCACTCATCCACAGACCCAAGTGTCCATCTATCCACACATACACATTGCAGCAATCCTCTGCTAGTATTTAGAGAGCTTTAAAATTTTTAATTTTTTTAACACACTGCTTTGATCAAAAAATTTGCTGTTGGAACTCAGTGAAGAATTTTAGCTTTAGATTATTTTATTTCATTAATTTCCTATGCTTTTATTCTTGGATATTAGTACCTTGAGTCTGTTTTTCTTTTAAAACGTTTTGGTTTCAATATTGGCAATAGATATTTTATTTTGATCCCCGCTCCCTCTTTCTTCTGAAGCCACAAGCCCTCAGCAGGGTCCATGGCAAGTAGGGTCCCCACCTTCCTCCAAATCTGAACCTTTTGTTTTTTAACCTCATCAGCTGATCTGAATCTCATTTTCATTTTTCAGCCCTAACAGTTCTGTGAATGTTGAGTTGTTGAATAAGTGTAGTTAGGCTAATCAATTTATTTTGGTAAAGATTTTTTTCTCCTATAGGAAGACACTCATAGGATCCATCTCCTGTTTAAGATTCAAAGATTGTTTCGTTTTCAATGTAGAGATTCTGTGGGAAAAGTTAAAATGGTGGATGTTTTTCTTGGTAAGTGAGTTCATGTAACTCAATGACTTTTTGTCAAGAAAATAGGTAGTCTGATCAAATTAGTTTTTTATTGATGGGAAGTTTTATATTTTTAAAATTGCTTATACCTACATATTTTTACTCTCCAAAACATGGGAAAATACTAGACGGCACTTTTCTCAGTGGTAATGATAAATAAAGGATCAGTTTTCATGTTAATATATTAATGGTCTATAACTATTAGATTTTTAAGATTCTCAGAGTTCTGGTCCAGAGACACTGCAATCTTGAATTTCATTAAGAACACATCAGTTCTTTGATGTCATCCAGTCTGGTTTTAGTTGCATTTTGCATAGCCTTGTAGTTCTAATGTAGATAGCAGAGACAGTCGTCCCGGTGGGAATTGTTAGTGCTTGAATTCCCAAGAAGTGCTTTTGTACATGGGAAGCAATACTCCCCTGTCCTGATGTTTTAATTATTATCCCATATATTAAAAGTAACTTAGGCACCCTTTTTCCCTTTACATCTTTACACTCAGCTTACAGAACTTACTTAATAACAATTACAAAACAATCCTCTTCATATTTTTCTTTGATTGATGTTCTTGATTAATATTCAATGATTAAATCCTCCTGAAAATTTAATACCACTTACATGTTCAACTGAACTGCAAACACCTAACAGTAGACTTATAAATCTGACAAGCAAAATCTAAGTAGTTCATGCTTACAAATCTCATCAGGCATACATTTAGTGGAAGCAATTCTGTTAAGCATTTTTCAGTATCTTAAAAAGCAGCCAAAACAGAGCACAATGATTACAGAATATGAAATGACACCTATAAACACAATTTACACAAAATCATCAATCATGTAGGATAGAATAATATATTTTCTCTGTACTTATATTTATATATTTTTCTTTTAAAATCCTTTTGTCTCATTTACCATCAGTCTGTTTTCAATTTGTCAGAAATAATTTCACTAAAGATAGAAATATGTTAGAAAAAAACTTGGTGTAAACTTTAGGTAGCGTTTTATTGGATTTTCTGTTGAGAGCACAGTAAGTTCTGCAAGATTTGACAGGAAACCCACCAATTACTCAAATATCCACTAATAATTTATGTCAAAACTAGCCCTGTGCAGGTATGCACAGGAATTTTACAAAAAAAAACAACTTCAAGATTTTAAGATCTCAAGAGATTTTCATTAAAGGTAAAATGAAGTCAGATCTTGCTTTTTGGGAAACCTTTTTTATGTCTTGTTGACCCACATATTTTAGAAGATGTGAAAGGGCAAGTGAAGCTTGTTCCCACACATGGTACATGGCTGGTCACAAAAATGAGATTTATAGAATATATCCAATTAAAACTCATCTTCCCTTCTTATTTAGCCACATGAGAGTAGTTGAAGTTAATTTTCATATCATTAAAATTTAATTTTGTAACCTCTGGCTGTCAGATCTTGGAAAACAGAGCCAAATTTTAATGCTTTTGATTTATTTGATAATTGCTTAAAAGATTCTCTTCTCATTCTTTGCCTTTGAAAATAGAGAATATGTGAGACTAAATTTTGAAACCACTCAAGGGTAGTGGGTGTTAAAGTTACTTTCCAAATCTGAACCTTGTGATGAAATCATTTCTTTAGTTTGAAATTTCTCTCCTGTTTTGTTGTACAAAATGTTCTGGTTAGAAGATGTGGCTCCTTTAACTTTCCTGAACAAGTTTCAAATAGAAAAGTCAGTTGGAGAGAAGAGTGAGTTACAAATAATGTTATGTTACTTCAACACTTACACACATCTGACAACAAGTTTACGTTCTTTCAGTTTGAAAAGAGAAAGAGTGTTGATTATTCTTCCAAAAACAGAACAGAAATGGAAGAAACACTTCTCTGACTGAAGGAACACTGGCTTTAAACGCTTTACCTCCTAGTAGTTATCTATGCCTTTGCTTTTTCCCCTCTTCAAGGAAGAAAAAAGAAACCAGGGAACTTGGTTGAAGTAACCAGTGTATGAAGATTACTGAATAACTGTAACAGGTAGAAATGAAATATTTGGAACAATAGCACAAAAGTTGCAGGGGGAAGAACGGAATCATACTCTTGTAAGGTTTTTACATAAAGTGGTATAACATTAATATAAAGTAGACTGTGATGAATTAAGGGTGCAAATTTAATTCCCTAGAGCAACCACTAAAACAAAGGTATAAAGAGCCAGTAGTGAAGATAAAATGGAATACTAAAAATACTTGGTTAACCTCAAAGAGGGCAAGAGAAGTGGAACAAAGGAACGAGGGGACACAGAGAAGAAAGTAGGGAGAAAACAGACTTACCTAACAACAGCCACATTTCAGTGGGAGGCAGGGACACCCACCAGTTGTAACTACCATTCAGTGCTACCACCACCAGGAAACCATTGCTTCTAGTTCCCAAGATTTGGGAGCATGGGGTGTTCCGGAGTGTTGGTTTGTTTCTATCACTTTCCCCCATCTACCCCTGTGCAGGCTTTTAATCAAGTAGAAAAGCAGAAACCTCACTCAGTTACCATTGCCCTTTGGCTCTCCAGCTTCTAAAATGTTCTTGATAGCATTTGCTGTCATCATTTGTTCCTTTGTGGGTTAACCCTTTTGTTTTCTGTTTATTTCTTTTTTTATCCTCTGTAGGCTTGGGGAGGAAGCAGAATTAAATGTGTGTGTTTATTTCACTGTTTAACCTCAAGTCCCAAAGGTGGTGTTTTTAGTCAAAGCTGATGTTTAAGATCCATACTAGAATAAGCCTAGATTAAATTTGGGGGAAGCGGGCACATATGCCAGAGTGTATGGGCTCAGTTGGGAGGATTTTGGAGTTTGTCTATTCTAGCAATGATTAATATCTGAAGTTTTGAGAACTAAAATTAGTATGTGTAAAGGATTGAAAACGGATTGTAATCATTACATGTGACTTTTACATAGAATGATAGATATCTTGCTTTTTTATTTATACCAGTGACAGGCAACCTGTTATATTGCAAACAGCTTTAGTTAGAATGTTTTCTCACTTAGTGCCAGTATCAGTTTCTAGTAATTTTCAAATTTTGGGCAAAGTTCTATCTTTGGAATAACACCAAACAAGTCTTATCCTTAAGATTATACTTTCTTTTAAAAACCTTTATTCTAAAATAAATAATTATTTTTGTCATTTAAAATGTTTCTGTTTGGTGAACATTTTAGATAGCATTTAGAAAGGTGAAGCAAACATCGTGGTGTGTAAGCCAGCTGAAACCCTCCAATGCAAAAAAGGGCTCATGAAACCACTTTATTATGATTTTCTATTGAGTATAGTTGACATCTAATATTGGTTTCAGTACAACATACTGATTCAGCAATTACATACATTACAAGATGCTCACAGTGATAAGTATAGTTCCTGTCCCATACTAAGTTATTACAACATCACTGACTGTATCCCCTAGGCTGTACTTTTCATCTCTATGATTATTTATTTTATAATTGGAAGTTTGCACCTCTTTATCCTCTTCACCTATTTCCCCCATCCTCCTCTATGGCCACCACCAGTTCTCAGTATTTAACAAAACCACTTTAAAGCAAGGCATTTGCATGTTAGATGTGGCCCTCTGAAGCCTCTAAAGAGAGCAGCCGTTCCCTTAATCGCTACAAAAGGAGTGATCCTGACAAGGCTGTGTGCTTGTGCAGGGATGTGGCCTTGGTGGCGCTCTGCGACCCTCTGCACCAGCACAGCTGACCCACAAGCAGCAAATCAGGAGATGGTGGACCACCTGCATAAGGTGGCCAGGCCAGGAGGGAGCTCAGGAGGATGGACCCAGACCTCTCTTCTAAGATGTTGGCATGTAAGGCTTACATGAAAATAACGGAGTGAGATGACACAAACAGAAGAGATACCCAGAGAGAGAGAGAGAGAGAGAGAGGGGCAGTGAACACCTTCAGCAAAAATACGTGCAGTAGGGAGGTGAGGGGTGGAGAGGGGAGCTGGTGACAGCCGGTGGGGAACAGCAGGGAGATGGAGAGGTGCCAGTTTGTCGGGCTAGCAGGAGAACCTCCCTGGGGATGGGCTGCCTGGTGACCTGGCCCCTCCAGAGCGTGGGCTGGACTTCTAGGGGCAGCTTCTGCCTTCCCTGCTCTCAGTCCACCCACCTGTACCCATGTGCATCCCTTCGGAAGGAGCTGGAAACACGCTGGAAGAGGCACTCAGCGTCTTTGTGGAATTGGTCCACATTAGGTGGGCGAGAAGGTGCTGTAGCCAGCTTTGTGTGATGGAAGATGGGACAGCTTGTTGGGGGAGAACTAGGTTTTTGTCACTTGCAAATGCATGGGGCAGGTTGGTTTTGGAGAACATACTTTACAGGGTTCCAGTAGAAAAAATTCAAAACCCTTCTTTGCCACCAAGGGAGGTTTATTCCCTTGTCAATCCATCTTTCTGTCTACATTGTCTGCCCCTCGATCTGCTCACTCACCCCTCCATCTGAATCATCTTACTGAGATTTTGGTTTTTGCTACTGAGATCGAAGTTCAGTGATTGTCAAGCTGAGCTTATACCCTCCAGTCTCAGGCTTATGAGCACGTGGGATTTCCCACAGAATTTCCCACTCCTGCATACACCTGGCCCCATGGGATGTCCCGCTGCAAGGACTTCCACTCGCTCTCCCCAGAAGCATGCCCCACCCTAGCCCCAGAAGGAAGAAGTCTGGCCTCCTAGGGGGTCCTCTGCATTCCTGTCCCCTGCCCAGAGGTGACCTGACTCCTAGATTAACCCTCTCAGGGATCTTGGAACTGGGATTCAACAGAGTTCCAGTTAGTCTCTGCAGTGTAACAGACTCCAGTGCTGACTTATTTTGATATGTTATTCTCTATTTTGATGTAATTTCACACATACAGAAAAGTAGCAAGAATCATACAAAGAGCTCCCCTATGCTTCCACTCAAGTTCATGCTGGCTTGACTTAATTCTTAAATTATACTGTAATGTCTGGTATTGGTAGGTGAGTCTCTGATGTCTTCTTCCCCCAAACACTTCTTTTTTTTCTAGTTGATGTTTTTAGATGAGATTTGAATCATCAGGTTTCAAAATATTCCATTGAGATTTTGATATGATTTTTTTAGCCTATACATTAATTTGGGAAGTCTTCAACACTAGTACTAATTTTTCCCATCCAAGAAAACCAGAATCTATTTGGGCAGTGTCTAAAGTTATTGTAGCTTCTACATATAGATCCCACAAAGTTTATTAAAGTTACTTCTACCTGTTATTTTATATTTGTTATGGAAAGGATTTTCTTCCGTTATATTTTCTAACCTCTGTTGCTACTAATAGGAACATTATTTATAAATATATATAAATAATTATCTTGTGTCCAATTTACCATATTGTTACTAACTTTAACAGTCTTTCAGTCTCATATTTTTTCTGGGTATATAATCACATAACCTAGAAGGAATGACAGTTTTATCTCCTTTCCAAGAGCTGTACTATTGCAGGCCCCTTCCATTCCATGTCAGTGACAGAGAGATCTGGGCTAGACAGAGGCTCTGCCTCAGACCATCAATTAGACCTTACCAGATTTCTTCAAGTTTTACCTTTTTATCTATGAAATAGAAACATGACAGCACCTGCTTCACAGAGATGTAAGGGTTAAGGAGAGGCTGCTTGGGTCTTATATAAAAACACTGACAATACTCCTTACTTATGGTATCTGTCTGAACTCAGCATGACGCTACTTAATAGTGTATCTTTGGTGGGTCCTAAGAGTCAATTTGACACCCGAGTGTTTCTATCTTATGCAGGATTATGTTGGCCTGGACAATTTCCATGTTAAGGAACAAGTAAGCTGTTCTGCGCCCTTCAGGTTTCCCCGGTCAGTGGTAGATGCTGAGTTTTGTCAGTGCCCTGGTGGCATCTGTTGGAATGATCCCAGTGAAGTGCGTATTTGACCTATGCATGGGATCTCCTGAGTCACCCTCAAACTAACCTGTGGATTTTCTAAGCCTGAGGTTTCTTTATAGTTCTGGAATAAATAAATCCCATCTGGGCATGGCAAATTACTCTTTTAATACTTTATACAAGTAAATTTACCTTATACATGTAAATTCTTCTGTTTATATTTTAAAATCCTTAATCTGTTGTTTAGTTTTGTAGTGGTTCCTCCCAGCTTTGGCCACCTGTATGTTTGGTGACTATAACTTTATGTCCTTATCCAAGTGGTTGGTGATAGTGGTGACTAGATCTTGACCAGCTTTCCAACCTGGAGATGGACTGGAGGAACCCAAATTCCAGTCAGAAGCTCAGCTTCACAACCGATTACTCCATATTGCACCTTCAGTAACTGGAAAGCCACAGTGAACAGAAGAGGAACTTTTGGTCTGTTTCAACAGTTTCAGCCTGCAAAGCACTTAGTGTTGAGTCCTGATGTCTGATCTTACACAGCCCTTTAAAATGCTTTTGGCTGCAAACAATAGAAAACTTGACTCCAACTAGAGTAAAATCAACGACTGCATGTAAAATCAAAATTCTCCTGTAAGAGAAGCCAGGGCGATCCTGTCCTCAGGCTCTCAGCTCTGTTCTCTGCTGGGCAACTGCTTGCCCAACTCTCTTTGTGTCACACTGACTCTCTCTCCAATCTCTCTCTTTTGGTAGGAGTCCCTACATCCTCATAGTTCTCACTGCCAGCAGGGCTGAATGCATGAATAGCAGCAGGGCCTCGGGGTTAAATGGGATGACCTGGTTGCCTTATGACCATCTGCCCAAAGCATGAGCAGGAGAGGAGGGAGGCTGAATAAAATGGGTTTTCCAGCACAGGAAAAGTGAGCAAATGGAGTAGACCGGGCTGGCACCCGTGTCCACCATGTAGTGGTTGGATAGAGCAGGACTGCTGACCGTGGGTGCCAGAGAGTGACCTACACAGAGCACCTGCAGATAGGGGGGAAGCCAGGGCCCTTGTCTGGTTCTGCTTATAGGCCTGGAATTTTATTTTACGCCTATTGCAGTACAAGGGCAGAGTCACCAAAACAACCACTGTGCAGAGTGGGCCCTCCCTGTCCTTCCTCAGCAAGGCTCTGTCAGCAATTCAGACAAATCAGTATTCTCTGTTAGTATTTATCCAGCAGTACTGCACTCCTCTTGGGTGAGTGGGCCCATGGGATTTCCAGTGAGCAATCTGGTGATCTGGGTTCAGATCCCATCAGCCTGAAGCTCTGGGCTTTCCAACAGCTACTCTCCGTCAGAGTTCTCTGTTGGAACTGTTGTCAGGGAACCGGTGGTTCCTGACTAAATAGAGTGCTGAGTTTGCAGAAAGAAGAGACTCTGCGAAGGGTGATCTGGCCAGACCTACCGCGTCTCCCACAAATGCTGCAAGCCATCCACATTGGGTAGAGGTAGGAGCAGATGGCGAACGGTGGTCTGTGCAGAGGCTGGGGCTTTGCGTTTATAAATGCTAGTTTGAACTCAGTCTTTTACACAGTTCATTTATACTGACAAAACCTATTCGCTGGTTTTCTGGGAAGAAACTCAAGGACATTGCAAGCTAGGAGAATATAATCCACAAATATTAGGACATTTCACTGTATTTGACTCTCAACCTCTTTAGATGCAAAAAGGACACACAATGTCCTCAGTAGGTATTACACTGCTCTGGATATGGCTCTCAGATGACCCTCTTGTGCCACTGTGTGCACAGATGTGGGGGCAGATGCCCCCAGGGCCACGTCAGGGTGCCCAGGGACCAGAGAGGTACTGGGCAGTTGGTCTCTTTCCATGGGGGCTGTAGGCTTTTGAATAAAATGCAGCCCTTTCAAAATAAAAGCGCCATCCTTCAAAAGTCATTTTCTTAGAATACAAATGTTGGAGCCATATTTTATATAAAAATGCCATTTTAATAAAATCTGTTCTGAAAGGAAGATGTCTGAGTAACTTACATATTCAAATTAAGCACTTGCTATGCAGTTCTTATTGGTGCATTTAAATTTTGAAAGGAAAAAGTAAATTTCCTAAGTGCCTGCTTATCTTATTTTTTTCCTACCAAGTTGCTGCTTAATATGAATGATTATCAAGGAATGAAATCTATCACATGCTAAACACCATGCTGAGCCTGGATGGAAAATAATGAAGAAAGCCGAAACTTCCTTTTTGATACCCACAAACCTAAAATTTAACCTTTGGAGCCTAATAATTTAGCAGGTTCATGCATAGCTTTTTTCCTTAAAAATGACTTCCTTCCCCAATGATAAGATGTAGGAGGAAGGCCATAAAGATTAATGTCTTGAGGATTGGCTGGTGCCTAGATGGGCCTCCTGCCAGAAGAGCCTTGCTTAGAGCTCAGGAGGTGTTCAGACTGGCTCCCGGAGCCCAGCTGGAAGCTCTGAGCCCACGTGGCCTGGGGAGCTGAGGGCTGCCCTGCTCTGTGTCAGCAACTTGTGAATAAAGGGCTGTGGGTTTAGCAATAGCTGACTCTAGCCAGCCCTTTCTCTGTCCTATATTTGGACATTAAATACTATTGGCACCAGTCTCAAGGTTAGTTTTGTTTTGTGTCAATACTCTGGTGGGCGGATGGTGGACCTCTTGAACTTCATGCTCCATTGCTGAACTTTCTGCTGCTCCGACCACACATGCACGGCTGGTGTCCGCTGATTCCGCCTTGAAGCCCTCCTGGGCCCCCAGGGCCTGCCCCTCCTCGAGTACTGCAGCATCAAAGTACTTGCCTGCCAAATTGTACGCTTCTGAGGCTTTCCTTTGTATGGGCCCCATTAGTCCCCCAGGGGCCATTGCTCCTCCTTGCTCACGCCTTGGCTCCATGGACCCGGAACACTCCTTGTTGGTGCTGCCGGGACGGTGGCCCGCACACTCGTGGCAGTTGTTTTGGAGAGGCTTGGGAAAAGGAACAAGGAGAACAAAGGGCAAGAGAAATGAAATTTCACACCAAGATGATTTGGCTCAAAGACTTTTAAAAGACTTCTGCCTTGCACAGAAGCCATGAAGGAGTCGGTCCTGAGCACGAGCTGAACTCAGGTGGATTTAGTGCAGGAGACGGGTGACCTGCAAGGATGGGCTGCACAGCTGGTGGAAATGCCTCTTTGCGTATTTGCTGCATGTGCTCAGGAAATAGTAGGAGTTCAAATATTCATGGATTGGCAGAAATCTACATTGCCATCTATGAAATATGTGTACATATGTTACATAATTTAAATTTTTTCCCTACCTCCCTTTCTTGAAAACTATCTTACCAGCCAAGTTTTTCCAGCCACAGATTTTCTCAGGAGCTTGATGTTGGCTGGGATTTCAATGTTATAAGTGTGTGTGGGTGGGTGTCCTGACTGCATCCAAACTCTGTCAGGCAGGACTCAGCCCACTCCTAGGTGACCAGCCCACGGGAGTGTCTGCCCTCTTTTGCTGACTGAGTCAATCTGTAATTCTGATGAGTGGCTAGGAAACATTTTGCTAACACACTATTGGGTGAGGACTCAGAGTAGGGAAACAGGAATTGATGCCAGTGTGAAGCAGGAGGTGGGTTAGCAGGATGGGAAAGCGGTATCAGACACAGCTACAAGCAGGGAGGAGCCTGGTGGGTCACCTGTGGAGACGGTGAGTCGGGGTGGGGGTGCTGCTGCTGCTGCGGGGCGCAGCTGCAGGGGCAGCTGGTGAGACCCCATGTCCTGTCGGGAGCCTGTTATCAAGCCTTTAAATGCCCCGGTAAAACGTGGGCCATCTTGTGGACAAGAGGCACAGCTTGTGATTGGTGAATGATCTAAAGAGTTTTAGAGAGATTGATGTGATGTTGGAAGGATGGAGTGGGTGCAAGCTTGTGCCTCTGCATGAAGTGGGGGAACCATGGCCTCGCATGCTATCAGCCCTATGTTCCCACCCCTCTTACGTCTGGCCTCGGCTCCAGGTGCAGCCTGTGAGTTTCTTCCACTTCACTGGAGGGTTTTTACACAGCGTCCCTGATGGGGAGTTGCTCTTCCCTCCTCCTCCTCCTCACCTGGCCTCAGGCTGCTCTCCTACCTGTTTCAGTTGTCACCCATCCCTTGCACTCAGTGTTCTCCTAAATGCAAGACCTTTCTCTGTCCCTCTCTTCTGACCATCCCCACCTCCGTCGTTCTCCAAGTTTTTCCTTTGAAGCATTGCCTCCAAATGTGGAAAACAGACATAGAAGTATCCAGAGCTGGCTTCTCTGGGCTCCGATGACATCTGAGTGGAAGCACCTGCTGGGATGTGGGGTAAAAAGTTGCAACTTCCTCCATGGGATCATCTCTTTAGGGAAGAGCCAGGGGCATCTTTGCAGTTTCAGTTCCTTCTTTAGGGAAAAGAACTTGGAAGAGTGACAGAGGGTGAGTGTCTTGCCAATGGGTTTCAGGCCTGGGCAAGTTCGCTATGGAGTCAATGGGACCAAAGAAATTGACAGCAGAATGTTCTTGGGGTGAAAGGGTTATACCCAACTTTATTTCCAGGTGGCAGGTCAGTCACTAAAATCCCGTTCACTCAGAGCAAGTCCATGTGCAGCAAGCCAGTCTCTGCCTCTGGGCTCCTCTGTCTGCACAGTAGTCCCACACAGCCATCCTCTGGGCCCCACTGCACAGTTGTCCCACACAGCCATCCTCTGGGCCCC
>JAQQAC010026321.1:26685-43454 GCA_029783875.1 Phataginus tricuspis
CTCTGGGCCCCTCTGCACAGTCATCCCACACAGCCATCCTCTGGGCCTCTGTCCTTGGCGCTGCCATCACTGCAGCCTTGCTGCTGTGCCACCGTGTCACGCCCAGAGCACTGGGCAGAGCTCTTTATATAGAGTCAACAGCCATGTATTGCCCACAGGTGTGCAGTGAGCTAGTCAACCAGGACCAGGTGAGAAACTTGGCCACAGGAATTCTCATTTTATCTACACTCCACCCCTCCAGGATTCTCTCCTCTCAATCTATGTGCCCTCAGTCCTCTGCAATGGTCCCTGTGCAAGGAAGCTCGAACATTGTTCTCCAGCCTCTCCAGCAAAAAGTCTGGCAGACACACAGGCTGGACTCGTGGCTCTGTCTCTGACCTCTGCCTATTTAGTCTTAATGGCTTGAACTGCTGCACTGGTTTCAGTTGTTGCTGTAGCTCCAATAAGAGCCTATTTGGCTTCCCGTCTAATTTCCTTCCATCTACTCTTGCCCATATCAAATCAACCCACATCTGGGTCCTCATAACTCTCCCGTGCCCCTCAAATTCCTCCTGTGAGTAACAGGTCTTATTTCTTTCTGGGTTCTCGTTGCTTCAGCTACTGTATGTGTCACCTTGCGTTTTGTAATCGCTGCCTCAAAGCTGTCTGCACTGTCAGGGAAGAAAGCTTTCCCATCTCTGATCTGGAAAGAACAATTCCATCCACCCCTAAGTCCCACAGCCACCGGCTCAGCCTGAGTATAGGGGCGGACCATAGCGTGCTCCACGACCTGGGGAGGGCGCTGCTCCTCTCCTTGGGGAACTTTCAGCTGCTGGGTCTTTATTTTCTTTACAACCACTGGGCATACTTTCAATACAGGAGGGGCCAGTGCCTTCAGCACCACCCCCTCATCCCTCCCGGCTCCTCCATTTCTGGGGCTGATGGCACCTTTCTCTCCCCTCCCCCGAGTGCCTCCTCTGCTGCAGTGCCTCGCAACAGTGCCAGCTCAGTCTTCAGAAGGTCTCTTACCTTCAGCTCAATGCTTTGCAGCTGACGTTCTCGTGCTGCCTCTGCCTGTGCTTCCCTCAGGAGCTCGTCTTTTTCCCTGATGGCCTCTTCCTCCTTCACAGCACCTTTTCAGGGCTGCCCTCTCGTCTCCAATGGCTCCTTGCTGCCGGCGCTCCTGTGCTGCCTCCTCTTACATCAGAGCCATCTCCCTCCTCAGGGAATCCACAGACGTTTGCAGCTCGCGTTCTCGTGCCGCCATTTGTTGGGTCTCTTCTGTAGACTTTTTTAATACTCTGAGAAGCAGCCAACCCACAGTCCCCGCTGCCTCACGGGCACTCTGATTCTCAAAGGATCTGCTTACCATAGGAAGGGCCACCCCTACAGCCTCAGGTGTCACCTCCACTTGCCTCCAGTCCTCGGGTGGGGCCCAGTCCTCTAGGAGGCAAGCCACCTCAGACCACATGCCCATTGGGGGACAATCCGCTGTCTCCCCATTCACAAGGGCAGCCCGCTGAAGCACCCCTCCCATAAGGGCAGCTTGTCTTTATCCTTGGTCAACAATGAACTCTGCCGACTTTCGCCAATTGTCTTGCCAGTGGGTTTCAGCCCCGGGCAAGTTTGCTATGGATTCAATGTGACCAAAGAAATTGACAGCAAAACATTCTTGGGGTGAAAGGGTTATACCCAACTTTATTTCCAGGTGGCAGGTCAGTCACTAAAATCCCGTTCACTCAGAGCAAGTTTTGAGCAGCCATGCCAATATACACTTGTTTATAAATTATTACATATACTACTACTTGGTTTCAACCCAATGGGTTTCAGCCCCAGGCAAGTTCGCTATTTCGCTGTGGATTCAATTCGACCAAAGAAATTGACAGCAGAACATTCTTTGGGGTGAAAGGGTTTATTATCTGGCTTGTTCTCCCTGTGGTAGGTCGAGCACTAGTGTCTCTGCCTCCACCCAGAGCACTGGGCCGAGCTCTCTATATAGCACAGTAATAGCTTATTGCCTAAAGGTGTGGAAGTAGTAGCCTAGCAACAGGCCAGTTACATCATCAGGTGGTTTAAGTTCAGTGAGGATCCTGGCCATAGGAACCCCAGCTTCCCCACAGCGAGTCTGTATGCAGCAAGCCGGTCTCTGCTTCTGGGCTCCTCTGTCTGCACAGCTGTCCCACACAGCCATCCTCTGGGCCTCTGTCCTTGGTGCTGCCACCACTCCAGCCTCTGCTCTGCTCTCCTGCAGCCTTGCAGCTGGGCCACCGTGTCACGCATAGAGCCCTGGGCGGAGCTGAGTCAACAGCCATGTATTGCCCACAGGTGTGCAGTGAGCTAATCAACCAGGGCCAGGTGAGAATCCTGGCCACAGGAACTCTCATTTTATCCACAGGGAGGGAAGAGGCAGAGCACCCTCTGTAAGGGTGGTGTAGCATGCTAAGTCCACCCAGGAAGGCCCTGCAGGCCAGACTCCTTGGGCTCTTCCCACGGGATGATGGTAGTGGAGGGTGTTGCTCTTGACTAGGGCTGCAGGTGCTGCTAGGGACACACCAGGTTGTGTAGAATCCAGATCAGGAGCCATGGGAAAGTCTGTGGTGTCATAGTGGGTGGGGGAGGGGGCACAGGGAACACACAGCACATTTCCTCGCAGCATCACAGCAGGTACTGGTCTAGAAGTGTGGTACCTCATGTAGCACTTGTGGCTAAAGAGCTGATAAGCACAGACTGGAGGGGAGGTGCTTGAGGAGTCCAGGTGTGATTGTCGCTGATGGACAGGTGAGGAAACATGGAAGGTTGTCCAGGTGGGGTGTGCAGATGTGGGCCAGAGTCCAGGGCATCACCCGACTCCATTCCAAAGCTCTTAGGAGCTCTGGCAGTAATGAGAATGTGCATGCACCTCAGATCCATGATTTTCCAGAAGAACCAGTAGTGTGATTAAAGAAGTTATGGACCAGCATTTAAAACACCTGCTCATTCCTTTATGTGACCCTTACAGAGTTACCTGGGTGCTTTGGGCTCTCCTTCCCAGATGCTACACCCCTACTGGCAGTTACTGGAAATGCCTCATCACCTTAAACTTTGAAGAAGTGCCCCCGCCTTTACACTTTCTTTGTTCCACCCAATTCTCTGGACCTTCCATTCTTGACTCTTTCTGTGTCTCTGTTGATTGTTGTGAACCTTTGCATTCCGACATGCAAAAGAAAATAAGCAAGCTGTCCCTCTGAAAATGAATGGGTTCTGTGAAACTATGTGTCTTGCCAATGGGTTTCAGCCCGGGGCAAGTTTGCTATGGATTCAATGTGACCAAAGAAATTGACAGCAAGATGTTCTTTGGGGTGAAAGGGTTTATTACCCAGCTTGTTCTCTGTCTCCACCCAGAGCACTGGGCCGAGCTCTCTATATAGCACAATAATGGCTTATTGCCTGAAGGTGTGGAAGCGGCAGCCTAGCAACAGGCCAGTTACATCATCAGGTGGTTTAAGTTCAGTGAGGATCCTGGCCATAGGAACCGCAACTTCCCCACACTATGTAAATGTCTATTTCTGGAATCTCAGCAAGAGGTCTAGAAATATACTCTAAGATGTCAGAAATCAATGATCAGAATTTGGGAATAATTTCTGTCAATGCACCTAAATTACATAGGCTGACTGATTCAGGGCCTTTAACATGAAAATCACACCTTCCTTTTCTTTTAGAGGTTGACACTATTCTCACATGTAGACACCATTCTCACATTCTGGGCACAAGGAAAACTACTCCTTGGTTTGAAGAGAGTGCATGAAATGGGTGGAGGGGAACTGATGGACATCATTTCCCTGGGCTGAGGCTGTGAAAAGCCCATGGTGGATTGTCTAGCCTTTCTTCCCTCGGCAATCAAGAAAGCCACATTCCAGCCTTCAGAACTGAAAAATAAAAATGGGGATCTGGAAGAGGACACAGGAGGCAGGTGACCTTTAGGAGACTGCAGCATTTATGAAAAGAGCTGCCCCATAGGGCAGGTGTGAGGGCAAGAGGATCCCTTACCTGGTTCCCTTCCCTAAAGCCGAGCTAGATGAGGCTCCAGTCTGTGGTGCTGGAGGAAGGGGACTGTGGATAAAATGAAGGTTCCTGTGGCCGGGGTTCTCACCTGGCCCTGGTTGGCTAGCTCACTACACATGCGTGGGCAATACATTGTTGTGGACTCTCTATAAAGAGCTCTGCTCAGTGCTCTGGGCGATATGGTGGCCTAGCTGCAGGAGAGCAGAGCAGAGGCTGGAGTGGTGGCAGCACCGAGGACAGAGGCCCAGAGGATGGCTGTGTGGACAGAGGGGCACAAAGGACAGCTGTGCGGGCAGAGAAGCCCAGAGTCAGAGACCAGCTTGCTGCATGCAGACTCGCTCCGAGTGAATGAGGTTTTAGTGACTGACCTGCCACTGTGGAAATAAAGTTGGGTATAACCCTTTTACCCCAAGAACGTTTTACTGTCATTTTCTTTGGTCACCCTGAGTCCATAGCGATCTTGCTGGGGGCTGAAACCCGTTGGCAAGACAGGAACACTTCCATTTCCTAGCCGGATGTCCTCTGCTTGCGGTGCTAACTCATCTGTCCTTTTGCTACTAGACCTGGGAAAGGGCTTGTTGAGAGGTCAGGGGATAGGTGGGCCAAGTAGGAAGAAGAGTGAGGCTCTCCCTCAGGGTGAGGAAGTCGGGACAGGTGAGGTGGAGGCTGCAGGTGTGCTGGAGATCACCCCTGTGGTGGGAACAGGCACACACTACAGTAGGCAGAGGGTTTTTGCTTCATACCACCAGGCAGGGATGGCTGAAAGACAAACCATCTTTTTTTTCTTGGATCATTAATTTACACTTACATGTGCAACATTATGGTTACTAAACTCCCCACTTCATCAGAACCCCCAACTTACCCCATTACACTCACTGTCCATCAGCGTAGTGAGATGCCATAGAATCACTACTTGTCTTCTCTGTGTTGTACAGCCCTCCCCGTGCCCCCCCAACATTACATCTACTAATCGTAATGCCCCTTTTTCCCCCTTGTCCCTCCCTTCCTACCCTTCTTCCCCAGTCCCTTTCCCTTTGGTAACTGTTAGTTCGTTCTTGGGTTCTGTGACTCTGCTGCAGTTCCCCCCCCCAGGTTTTTTCTTGGCTCTTATGCTCCACATATGAGTGAAATCATTTGGTACTTGTCTTTCTCGGCCTGGCTTATCTCACTGAGCATAATACCCTCCAGCTCCATCCATGTTGTTGCAAATGGTAGGATTTGTTTTCTTCTTATGGCTGAATAATATTCCATTGTGTATATGTACCACATCTTCTTTATCTATTCATCCATCTACTGATGGGCACTTAGGTTACTTCCATTTCTTGGCTATTGTAAATAGTGCTGCGATAAACATAAGGGTGCATATGTTTTTTCAAACTGGGCTGCTGCGTTCTTAGGGTAAATTCCTAGGAGTGGGATTCCTGGGTCAAATGGTATTTCTATTTTGAGTTTTTTGAAGAACCTGCATACCACTTTCCACAATGGTTGAACTAATTTGCATTCCCACCAGCAGTGTAGGAGGGTTCCCCTTTCTCCACATCCTCGCCAACATTTCTTGTTTGTATTTTGGATGTTGGCCATCCTTACTGGTGTGAGGTGATATCTCATTGTGGTTTTAATTTGCATTTCTCTGATAATTAGTGATGTGGAGCATCTTTTCATGTGCCTGTTGGCCACCTGAATTTCTTCTTTGGCGAACTGTCTATTCAGATCTTCTGCCCATTTTTTAATTGGCTTATTTGTTTTTTGTTGTTGATGCATGTGAGTTCCTTATATATTTTGATGTCAACCGTTTATCAGATATGTCATTTATGAATTCTCCCATACTATAGGATGTCTTTTTGTTCTACTGATGGTGTCCTTTGCTGTACAGAAGATTTTTAGATTGATATACTGCACTTGTTCATTTTTCCCTTTTGTTTCCCTTGCCCGGGGGGATATGTTCATAAAGAAGTTGCTCATGTTCATCCCCAAGAGATTTTTGCCTATGTTTTTTTCTAAGAGTTTTATGGTTTCATGACTTACATTCAGGTCTTTGATCCATTTTGAGTTGAATTTTGTGTATGGGGTTAGACAGTAGTCCAGTTTCATTCTCTTACATGTAGCTGTCCAATTTTGCCAACACCAGCTGTTGAAGAGGCTGTCATTTCCCCATTGTATATCCATGGCTCCTTTATCATATATTAAGTGACCATATATGTTTGGATTAATGTCTGGACCCTCTATTCTGTTCCACTGGTCTGTGGGTCTGTTCTTGTCCCAGTACCAAGTTGTCTTGATTACTGTGGCTTTTTAGTAGAGCTTGAAGTCTGGGAGCATAATTCCTGCTGTTTTATTATTCCTTCTCAAGATTGCCTTGGCTAGTCGGGGTATTTTGTGGTTCCATATGAATTTTAGAATTATTTGTTCCAGTTCATTGAAGAATGCTGCTGGTATTTTGATAAGGATTGCATTGAATCTGTAGATTGCTTTAGGTAGTATAGCCATTTTGACAATATTTATTCTTCCCAGCCAAGAGCATGGGATGCATTTCCATTTGTTAGTGTCCTCTTTAATTTCTCTTAGGAGTGTCTTGTACTTTTCAGGGTACAGGTCTTCCACTTCCTTGGTTAGGTTTATTCCTAGGTATTTTATTCTTTTTGATGCAATTGTGAATGGAATTGTTTTCCTGATTTCTCTTTCTGTTAGCTCATCGTTAGTGTATAGGAAAGTAACAGATTTCTGTGTGTTAATTTTGTATCCTGCAACATTGCTGAATTCAGATATTAGTTTTACTAGTTTTGGAGTGGAGTCGTTAGGGTTTTTTATGAACAATATCATGTCATCTTCAAATAGTGACAGTTTGACTTCTTCTCACCAATCTGGATGCCTTGAATTTCTTTTGTCTGATTGCTGTGGCTAGGACCTCCAGTACTATGGTGAATAAAAGTGGGGAGAGTGGACATCCCTGTCTTGTTCCCGATCTTAGATGAAAAGCTTTCAGCTTCTCACTGTTAAGTATGATGTTGGCTGTGAGTTTGTCACATATGGCCTTTATTATGTTGAGGTACTTGACATCTATACCCATTTTATTAAGAGTTTTTATCATGAATAGATGTTGAATTTGGTCAAATGCTTTTTCAGCATGTATGGAGATGATCACATGGTTTTTGTTTTTCTTTTTGTTGATGTGGTGGATGATGTTGATGGATTTTCGAATATTGTAACTCTTGCATCCCTGAGATGAATCCCACTTGATCATGGTGTGTGATCCTCTTGATGTATTTTTGAATTCAGTTTGCTAATATTTTGTTGAGTATTTTTGCACCTATGTTCATCAGGGATATTGGTCTGTAATTTTCTTTTTTGGTGGGGTCTTTGCCTGGTTTTGGTATTAGAGTGATGCTGGCTTCATAGAATGAGTTTGGAAGTATTCCCTTCTCTTCTAATTTTTGGGAAACTTTAAGGAGAATGGGTATTATGTCTTCTCTATAT
Organism: Phataginus tricuspis; assembly: GCA_029783875.1. Taxonomy (NCBI): domain Eukaryota; kingdom Metazoa; phylum Chordata; class Mammalia; order Pholidota; family Manidae; genus Phataginus; species Phataginus tricuspis. Next base: position 34,180 of record JAQQAC010026321.1, read on the forward strand.
GTCTGATAAAATTCAGAGGTGAATCCATGTGGCCCAGGGGTTTTGTTCTTGGGCAGTTTTCTGATTACCAATTCAATTTCATTGCTGGTAATTGGTCTGTTTAGGTTTTCTGTTTCTTGCTTGGTCAGAAAGTTGTATTTGCTCTTGGAAGGTTGTATTTTTCTAAGAAGTTGTCCATTTCTTCTAGGTTTTCCAGCTTGTTAGCATATAGATTTTCAGGGTATTCTCTCATAATTCTTCATATTTCTGTTGGGTCCATTGTGACTTTTCCTTTTTCATTTCTGATTCTGTTTATGTGTAGATTCTCTTTTTCTCTTAATACGTCTGGCTAGGGGTTTATCTATTTTGTTTTGTTTTTTTCAAAGAATCAGATCTTGGTTTCATTGATTTTTTTCTATTGTTTTATTCTTCTCAATTTTATTTATTTCTTCTCTTATCTTTATTATTTCCCTCCTTCTGGTGAATTTGGGCCTCATTTGTTCTTCTTTTTCCAATTTCAATAATTGTGACTTTAGACTATTCGTTTGGGATTGTTCTTCCTTCTTTAAATAGGCCTGGATTGCAATATACTTTCCTCTTAGAACTGCCTTTGCTGTGTCCCACAGAAGTTGTGGCTTTGTGGTATTGTTGTCATTAGTCTCTATATATTGCTTGATCTCTGTTTTAATTTGGTCGTTGATCCATTGATTATTTAGGAGCATATTGTTAAGCCTCCATGTATTTGTGAGCCTTTTTGTTTTCTTTGTACAATTTATTTCTAGTTTTATACCTTTGTGATGTGAGAAGTTGGTTGGTAGAATTTCAATATTTTTTAATTTACTGAGGTTCTTTTTGTGGCCTGGTCTATTCAGGAAAATGTTCCATGTGCACTTGAGAAGAATGTGTATCCTGTTGCTTTTGGGTGTAGAGTTCTGTAGATGTCTGTTAGGTCCATCTGTTCTAGTGTGTTGTTCAGTGCCTCTGTGTCTTTACTTATTCTCTGTCTGGTTGACCTGGCCTTTGGAGTGAGTGGTGTGTTGAAGTCTCCTAAAATGAATGCGTTGCTGTCTATTTCCTCCTTCAATTCTGTTAGTATTTGTTATATGCTGGCGCTCCTGTGTTGGGTGCATATATATTTATAATGGTTATATCTTCTTGTTGGACTGACCCCTTTATCATTATGTAATGTCCTTCTTTATCTCTTCCTACTTTCTTTGTTTAGAAGTCTACTTTGTTTGATACAAGTACTGCAACACCTGCTTTTTTCTCCCTGTTGTTCGCATGAAATATCTGTTTCCATCCCTTCACTTTTAGTCTGTGTATATCTTTGGGTTTGTTGTGAGTCTCCTGTAGGCAGCATTTAGATGGCTCTTGCTTTTTTATCCATTCTCTTATTCCGTGTCTTTTGATTAGTGCATTCAGTCCATTTATATTTAGGGTGACTATCCATAGATATGTAGTTATTGCCATTGCCGGCTTTTAGATTCATGGTTACCAAAAGTTCAAGGGTAGCTTCTTTACTATCTCACAGTCTGACCTAACTCTCTTATTAAGCTATTATAAACACAGTCTGATGATTCTTTATTTCTCTCCCCTCTTATTCTTCCTCCTCCATTGTTTATATATTAGGGGTTTTATTCTGTACCCTTTTGCATTCCTTTGACTGTTTTTGTGGATAGTTGATTTTCTTTTTGCCTTTAGTTAGTATTTGGATGGTCTGCTTTCTTTTCTATGAATTTATTTTCTCTGGTGACATCTTTTTCGCCTTAGGAGTGCTTCCATCTAGAGCATTCCCTTTATGACATCCTGTAGAGGTGATTTGTGGGAGGCAAATTCCCTCAACTTTAGCTTGTCTGGGAGTTGTTTAATCCCTCCCTCAAATTTAAATGATAATTTTGCTAGATACAGTATTCTTGGTTCAAGGCCCTCCTGTTCCAATACATTAAATATAACATGGCATTCTCTTCTGGCCTGTGTAAGGTTTCTGCTGAGAAGTCTGATGTTAGCCTGATGGATTTTCCTTTGTAGGTGATCTTTTTCTCTCTCTGGCTGCCTTTAATACTCTGTCCTTGTATTTTATCTTTGCCATTTTAATTATTATATGTCTTGGTGTTGTCCTCCTTGGGTTCCTTGTGTTGGGAGATCTGTGGACTTCCATGGTCTGAGAAACTATTCCCTTTCCCAGCTTGGGGAAGTTCTCCTCAATTATGTCTTCAAAGACACTTTCTATCCCCTTTTCTCTCTCTTCTTCTTCTGATATTCCTATAATACGAATATTGTTCCGTTTGGATTGGTCACACAGTTCTCTTAACATTCTTTCATTCCTAGAGATCGTTTTATCTCTCTCTACCTCAGCTTCTCTGTACTCCTGTTCTCTCATTTCTATTCTATTAACAGTCTCTTGCACCTCGTCCAGTCTGCTCTTAAGCCCGTCAATTGATTGTTTCATTTCTTTAATATCTCTCCTGACTTCCTCCCTTAGCTCTTGCATATTTCTCTGTATGTCCATAAGCATGGTTATGACTTTTATTCTGAATTCCTTTTCAGGAAGATTGATTAAATCTATCCCACCAGGCCCTCTCTCTGGGGTTGTCTGGGTGAATCTTGACTAGACCATTTTCTTCTGTATTTTCATGGCAATAGAAGTGGTCCCAGGCAGGTGGCACGTGTGTCAGCTGGGAGAACAAAGTTCCTTCCTGCTTGTTGTTCTCCTTGCCCTTCTCTGCAGCCTGTGCCAGTTACCCACACAGTGGGAGGCAGTCTCTGGGATAATCCCCTAAACTACCATGGATGGGGCTGCCCTTAAGCTAGCCTAGAGCACTTCGGGAGTTTGCAGCCATGCTGGGTGCATTCTGCACCTCTTGGTGCCTTTTGGCCCTTGCTCTGGCTTCTGCGGCCCTTCCCGGTTAGCTGCATGCCACTGGGAGAAGATTCTGTGCGGCCCTTCCAGGTTAGCTGCGTGCCCACCAGGAGGAGAGTCTGTATGGTTGTTGTGGGTGGAGACGCTCTCCCGCAGTTCCGCAGCTGTGGCTGATCCACAGCAGCGGTGGCCGGGGGGAACGAATGGCAGGGTGCTTATCCCTGTGAGGGGCTTTGGGGCCGCTTTACCCAGCACCCAGCTAGGGGGCCCGAAGTTCCTCAAGATTCCCAGCCTGCTGGGTTGAGTGCACTGGGATGATTTTGTTCCACTGTTGGGCCCTTGTCTCTTTAAGACTTTTAAGAAAGTGCTCACTTTTCTTTTGTCCCAGGGGATCTGGCTCTGGGGACCCGCTTGCAGTCTCTGTCTCGGATCCTGCCCTTCCATTTCTGTAATCTCCAGTACACCATGCGATGTGTGTCTGCTCCTGGTTCAGATCACCAGGGCTGGATATTTCACAGGCCTGTGCTTCCACTCCCTCCCCACTCTGATTCTTTTCCTCCCGCCAGTGTGCTGGGGTGTGGGAGTGCTCGGGGCCTGCCAGGTTGCGGCTTTGTATCTTACCCGCTTCATGAGGCACTGAGTTCTCGAAGATGTAGTTGTAGCCTGGCTGTTGTTCTATATCTTATGGTCTCTCTTTTAGGAGTAGTTGTTTTTGTTGTATTTTCACAAATATATATGGTTTGGGGAGAAGATTTCCACCACCCTGCTCATGCTGCCATCTTCCTCCGACCTCCCCAATCAGCCTCTTTTTTAAAAGTCATCAAGAGGTGGGGAATGAATTGCTTCCTTCCTTCCACACACAGGAGGGTCTGGGAGGTATGAGATGGCTAGCGGGGTGCCTCCCATAGAGGATGGAAATGTGCATTGTGGTTCCTGGAGGAAACACTTTGGGAAACAGCAGTTTTCCATCAATATGATGGTGTTAATAATGCCTCATTGATAACATTGTTACAAAGATTAAGTGAGATCATGAATTTGAGTTAAGGGCTTATTCCAGTATAGTTGGTGCTCAATTACTGACTTCAAAAACCAGGAACAAGTTTGTGGGATTGTCTCCTTATAAGAGAGAGGCCTGCCAAGATTGGATGGCTCTCCACAGCTATCAGGAACGATTCAGTATAGAATGAGATTTGGGAGCCATTATCTTGAAGCACTCACTGGTCTGTAATTGTCTATCCAATATTTCCTCATGACGTAAACCACTCAAGCTGAGTGACTGTTTTCCTAGTTACCTGCCAATACCCGCTTTTACAATACCACTCGGCAATTACCATTGCTGTTGCTATCCTAATTTAGGTGAATAAAATGCAGGTGGATTCTTTTTGAAATTTCTATTAATGCAAATGGGTTTCTGACGTTGAATATCGTGGCCTTGGTTTTGGTCCTTGATTTTGTGGGTGGACATCGTGAAATGTCAATTCCAATAGCAGCTTTGCTGTTTTTAGAACCTTGACCCACCAGCAAAGTCTCTATGCTTCCTTTCAGGCAAGGGGACAATGAAAATGACCCTCTGTACTCTTGCTTGCTTGTATGTACACATCTGGACAAATTGAAAGCAGAGTGGAAAGTAGCACTTTCTTACACTTTTCAAAGATGCATTGAATATAAACATCATCTGAACTGTCAAGCTATTTATCACAACAGAGGAAGAAAAACTGTGAGCAACATGGCAGGAAAACAGACAGGAGAGCATGTGTGGCTGCTGTGTCCCTGCTCGCTTCAATTTCCACATGAAAGACATGAGGTCAGACAGAAGTGGAGGGAAAGACTGCAAGCTCCTGGTTGAATCCTTTGGTTCTGGCTTGAGATTCACACCTAACACTCTTACAGTTCTCGTTTGTCTGCTTCACAAATAAGCAAAGTGCTCAGAAAGAAAAACTTTATGCTGGTCAATAATAAATTAAGGCCAATCAGCAATCACCATTATAGTTCAGTCATAATTTCTAGTATGAACATAAAATAGAGCCTATACCCATGCTTGGCCCTGGAGTATTTCTGGAGTGTCCCTAGCAGCCTCATATGCATCGTGTCTGCTGCCTTAAGTGTGGAGCTGGGTGGGGTGGGGGATTGGAGGTGTGGATGGTTGTGTCCCACCCAGTCCTGAAGGTGATTCTATAGTTAACAGATTAGGTGAAGCAGGTGTGTGGAGGAGAGTGAGGCAAGAGGGAGACAGATCACAAAAGCCAGGGAATGGAATCTAAATGGATCTTTAAAATAAAGGACCAGAGAAACATATATAGGAAATTCATCTTTGGAAGCCAAGAGACTGAGGATCAGGATAGAGCTGGACACCTGGGAATGGCATTGCCCATGGGCTTCCTATGATTCCCAGCAGGGAAGTGGGTGAAGGAGATGGCTATGCTCAGAAAGCCAGGATGGTGGCCAGGGTTCCTTCTGAGGTCACAGTAGCTAGATGGCAAAAAGTCCTGCATGCTTATGATCAGGGTCATTTTGTCCAGCTGAATATGCTCTCTTGCTTTGTGCAAGGGTTTCCTCACTGGTACCCACCCAAGGCTTACCCGGGAATGTTCAAGGGCATCCATGAGGCAGCCTCGTGGTCTTTCAGGGGCTAGCATCTGCATTCATCCCGACTCCATTCTATAAACCCAGTGAGGCTGGGAGAGAACCGATTCCCCACCTTCACCCTTGCGGAACATCATCACAGTTTTTCCTTTGCCTGGGCTGTGAGCCAGACTGCCTGGACATGTCCTGGCTCTGCTTCTCCCTAGCTCTGCACCCTGGGCAAGCAACTTAACCTCTCTGTGCTCTTTCTGCTTCTGTAAATGGTGATAATAAGATTACCCAACCCATAGGGCTGTTATCAGGAATGCAGGCAAGAATTTATATGACCTTAGTAGAGCTGGAGAAGTGTTAAATACATCCCTGTGTTTAGATTCTGGGAAGTATAACCAAACACACAACATTGTCAATAACAGCTGATACTCCAGCACACATGACATGTGAGTGCCTGGCTGAAAACGAGTTTAACCAGGAGCTAAGGCTGTGTTCTTTTTCAGAGAGTCCCAGAATCCAGGGCTGAATTTCCATCGGCCATTTTATTCCATCCCCTGCTTTCAAACCTGTCAGCCTCTAGCCCATTGCAATGGGTAAGGTCTCCATGATTTCAGCGTTATGATCCTCTGCGTCCTCGCAGGATCATTTATTCCAATTGCATTGGCTTGTCTGGATTCTCTCCTGCTAAGCAACATTCACTGAACACTTTGTCATGTCCTTTTTGTTCTTCCTACCCAGTTCAGTACAAGGAGCTCCTTTTGAATGAGGCCTGGCACATTTCACAAAAGCAAATAACACACGAGAATGAGAGGGTGGCGAGGGAGTGAAATGGTCTCAGCCCCAGTTTTTAAAGCCCTGAGCTGCTGAGGATCCAGGTAGCCACCAGCGGAGTGAGGATCAGGAAGGCCATCCCTTCTGTAGACAGGAGGAGGCACGGGATGCTCAGATGTTCAAACCAGCCGAGGATGAACCACCGCTACCTTGGCAATGCTGAGGACTGTCTTAGCCTCTCACCCCACTTCTCTGCACACCTCTTCCCCTGTCCCTGGCCTTAGTGAGAGAAAGCAGTTATTAAATGTACTTTGAATTTTTTTGGTAAAATTCAGCAGTGAAGCTATCTGGTCCTGGATTTTGTTGGTTGGGAGTAACACATTCTTTGAGCTCCACATATTTGTGAATTTTCCAGTTTTCTTCTTGTAATTGATTTCTAGTTTTACACCATTGTGGTTGGTCATGCTTGATATGATTTCAGTCCTTGTAAATTTACTGAGACTTGTTTTTTGACCTAACATGTGATCTATCCTGGTGGATGTTCCATGTGCACTTGAGAAGAATATGTGTTTTCATGCACTGGTTGTTTGGAAATATTAGTTCACTGAGTTAGGCATATCTCCCAAGTGTTTTATTAACTATACCGAAAAAGTTATATTAATTTATATGACACCTAATCTCATCAGAAAAGTCTTTAAATATCAGCTGTGGAGCTCATGGTATCAGATGCAAATCTCTTGCAGTTCTAACTTTTGCTTGAAGCTCAAATGTCATAATTTGTAACAAATACTGCCAGTTATTATTTTTAAGTGACAGGCTCACTGGCTGAATTTTGAAAAGATGCCAGCATTTTTCAAATAAAATCAGTGTACTTTGAAAAAACATGGCTTGTTCAGTTCACAGCTCACACAGTTGCACAGACTGTTCCACAATAAAACCATTGCATGCAGCACATGTGGTTTATGCTGCTCATTTAATCACACAGACTATTAAAAAGACATATACTCAAGGGCTGAGATGTAGTAAAATTAATACTTTTTACCACTCCATCAATGAGGTGAGATGCTCATGTGAAATGAGCTTTTTATTTTTCAGCTGTGAGCACTTACTTGGTGGTGGTGAAAGCAGTGACTCCTAGCATGATCTGGTGCCACTGCCTAGATCTGTGACACCTGCAGTTTACCCCTTCCTGTCTTTTACATTGTCAGTGCAAATGTCAACACAGTGGAAAAGGAAAATCATGTCTTTATATTATTATGAAAAGAGCTTTGACCTGAAGACCTCTTGAAAGTGTCTCTAGAGACCCTGGGGTCTGACAGAGTGCATTTGGAAAGCTACAGTTCCAGGGCACAAACTTAGAATTGGAACTGCTGGGCTGTACAGTATGTTTATGTGCCAAATTGTTTTCCAGAATAGATGTGACAATTTATACTTTCACCAGCCATGTATGAATTCTGGTTTGTTTTAATTCCTCCCTAAACTCAATAGTCATATTTCTCTTCTTAAATTTGTGCCACTCTAGTGAGTATACTGAGGAATAAATTCTTATTGATTTATTCTTTTTTTCAGTTGAAGTATTGTTGATATACAGTCTTATTGGTTTCAAATATAGAACACAGTGGTTCAACAGTAACCCTTATTATTAAATCTTCACGCCCCTCTGGTGTGGTTACTCTCTGTTTTGATAAAATTTTGAAACTTGATTGAAATACCTTGAAGAAGACTTCAAATAATGGAGATAACATGTTAATGGCCTAATTGTGTTCTTATTTACAAATGAGCTTACTGAAGTACCAGAACTTTATACATATTTTTAATTTAATCTTTGTACCTCAGTTTTATGAAGTGGTTACTTTCTTTGCTTTCATTCCACACCTAAGAACTTAAGCTTAGGAAAGTTAAGGAACTTGCTTAAGATCTCATGGTGTGAAGGAATAAGAAATATATATATTGGTGTCTGCGCCTGATTTCTGCTAATATTTAGTCTTTGGCTACAGTTCCTGACAGAGCTCCTAAAATTCTTGTAATCTCCTGAGTGATGGAAGGGATACAAGCATCTTATAGAGAGTCCTAAATCACTTGGAATTTCCTGGATGATAGGAGTATCTTTCGTCCTAACGAGGCAACTTTTGGTGGGCTGCTGGGTCAGGGCTGGCCACCAAAAAGACCAATCTATGATTAGAAGCTTAGAACTTTCAGCCCTACCCCATTCTCTGGGGGGTAGAGGAGCTAGAAACTGAGTTAGCAATCAATCACGCATACCTGCTGAGGCCTTTATAAAAATCCTTAAAATGCAGGGTTCAGAGAACGTCCAGGTTGGTGAACCCATACACACATTGGGAGAGTGGTGCGCCCTAACTCTGTAAGGACAGAAGCTCCTGTGCTCAGAGCCCTTCTGGACAGAGCTGTGTCTCTGCATCTGGTTGTTTACCTGCGTCCTTCATCAGATCCTTTATTATATAATGTTCTGGTAAATGTGAGTAATCCTTTTCCTGAGTTCTAGGAAATTACTGAACCTGAAAACCCTTGGTTTGTGGCCAAGTTGGACAGAAATGTGGGTAGTCTGGGGACCCACCTCTTGTGACTGGCATGTGAAGTGGGGACAGTCCTGTGGGACCTTACCTGTGGTTTCGGATGCTAACTCCAGGTAGACCATGTCAGATGAAGAAATTTGTAGTTTGTCTGAATTGAATTACAGGATGCCTGGGTAGTGGTAGAGAGTTGGTTTGTTCTGGGGAAATGAGCCAATACTGCATACGACCCCCATGCATTCAGTCACTATGCTACCGAATAGATCCTGCCAGGTGGGGGTTTAGGAAAAGGATGAGATAAGATTAAAAGGTGGTACAAAATTTGTTTTTTATATAAGGCTGTCACAAATTTCTACTTGCATGTTGGCTAGAATTTATTTGTATGGGCTTCCAAATTGTTATAAATGTTTCTGACTTATTTAATGCCCACAGTATTTTGTCAGTTGTACTTCATGAAAAAGTAGTGTCATACATCCTTTTCCTGCATTGGCTGGGTAAACACTGCTTGGGTACTGTGGGGAAATCATTCAATTATACGACCAGGCAGGCTGGTCACAGAA
>JAQQAC010026322.1:0-11180 GCA_029783875.1 Phataginus tricuspis
TTCTGTTAGTATTTGTTTCACATATGCTGATGCTCCTGTGTTGGGTGCATATATATTTATAATGGTTATATCTTCTTGTTGGACTGACCCCTTTATCATTATGTAATGTCCGTCTTTATCTCTTGCTACTTTCTTCGTTTTGAAGTCTATTTTATCTGATACAAGTACTGCAACACCTGCTTTTTTCTCTTTGTTGTTTGCTTGAAATATTTTTTTCCATCCCTTCACTTTTAGTCTGTGTATATCTTTGGGTTTGAGGTGAGTCTCTTGTAAGCAGCATATAGATGGGTCTTGCTTTTATATCCACTCTGTTACTCTGTGTCTTTTGATTGGTGCATTCAGTCCATTTACATTTAGGGTGATTATTGATAGATATGTACTTATTGCCATTGCAGGCTTTAGATTCGTGGTTACCAAAGGTTCAAGGGTTTGCTACTATTTTGTTCCTTCACTTTTGCTTCGTTGTTATACTCCACAAATGAGGGAAATCATTTGGCACTTCTCTTTCTCTGCCTGACTTATTTCACTAAGCATAATACCCTCTAGCTCCATCCATGTTGTTGCAAATGGCAGGATTTGTTTCCTTCTTACGGCTGAGCAGTATTCCATTGTGTATATGTACCACATCTTCTTTATCCATTTATCTACTGATGGACACTTAGGTTGTTTCCATATCTTAGCTATTGTAAAAAGTGCTGCAATAAACAAAGGGGTGCATATGTCTTTTTGAATCTGAGAAGCTGTATTCTTTGGGTAAATTCCAAGGAGTGAGATTCCAGGTCAAATGGTATTTGTATTTTTAGTTTTTTGAAGAATCTCTATATTGGTTTCCACAGTGGTTGAACTAGCTTACATTCCCACCAGCAGTGTAGGAGGGTTCCCCTTTCTCCACATCCTCGCCAGCATTTGTTGTTCTTAGTCTTTTGGATGGTGGCCAACCTTACTGGTGTGAGGTGATATCTCATTGTGGTTTTAATTGCATTTCCCTGATGATTAGTAATGTGGAGCATCTTACCATGTGTCCGTTGGCCATCTGAATTTCTTCTTTGGAGAACTGTCTCTTCATATCCTCCACCCATTTTTTAATCAGGTTATTTGCTTTTTGGGTGTAGAGGCGTGTAAGTTCTTTATGTATTTTGGCTGTTAACCCTTGTCAGATACGTCATTTACAAATATATTCTCCCATACTGTAGGATGCCTTTTTGTTCAGTTGATGGTGTCCTTTGCTGTACAGAAGCTTTTTAGTTTGATGTAGACCCATGAGTTCATTTTTCCTTTTGTTTCCCTTGCTCAAGGAGATGCGTTCAGGAAGAAGTCGCTCATATATTCAGGAGATTATTGCCTATGTTGTCTTCTAAGAGTTTTATGGTTTCATGACTTACATTCAGGTCCTTGATCCATTTCAAGTTTACTTTTGGTTATGGGGTTAAACAATAATCCAGTTTCATTCCTTGCATGTAACTGTCCAGTTTTGCCAACACCAGCTGTTGAAGAGGCTGTCATTTCCCCATTGTATGTCCATGGCTCCATTATCATATATTAATTGACCATATATGGTTGGGTTTATATCAGGGCTCTCTAGTCTGTTCCATTGGTCTATGGGTCTGTTCTTGTGCCAGTACCAAATTGTCTTGAGTACTATGGCTTTGTAGTAAAGCTTGAAGTTGAGGAGTATAATTCCCCCAGCTTTATTCTTCCTTCTCAGGATTGCTTTGGCTATTCGGGGTCTTTTATTGTTCCATATGAATTTTAGAATGATTCTCTCTACTTCGTCGAAAAATACTGTTAGTATTTTGATAGGGATTACATTGAATCTGTAGATTGCTTTAGACAGGATGACCATTTTGAAAATATTAATTCTTCCTATTCATGGCATGGGATGTGTTTCCATTTATTGGTATCTTCTTTAATTTCTCTCATGAGTGTCTTGTAGTTTTCAGAGTATAGGTCTTTCACTTCCTTGGTTAGGTTTATTCCTAACAATTTTATTCTTTTTGATGCAACTTTTAATGGAATTGTTTTCCTGATTTCTCTCCCTACTAGGTCATTGTTAGTGTATAGAAATGCCACAGATTTCTGTGTACTAATTTTGTATCGTGCAACTTTGCGGATTTCAGATATTGGATCTAGTAGTTTTGGAGTGGATTCTTCAGGGTTTTTTATGTACAATATCATGTCATCTGCAAACAGGGACAGGTAAACTTCTTCCCTGCCAATCTGGATACCTTTTATTTCTTTGTGTTGTCCGATTGCCGTGACTAGGACCTCCAGTACTATGTTGAATACAACTGGGGAGAGTGGGCATCCTTGTCTTCTTTCTGATCTTAAAGGAAAAGCTTTCAGCTTCTCACTGTTAAGTATAATGTTGGCTGTGGGTTTGTCATATATGGCCTTTATTATGTTGAGGTACTTGCCCTTTATACCCAGTTTGTTGAGAGTTTTTATCATGAATGGATGTTGAATTTTGTCAAATGCTTTTTCAGCATCTATGGAGATGATCATGTGGTTTTTGTCTTTCTTTTTGTTGATGTGGTGGATGATGTTGATGGATTTTCTAATGTTGAAAAATCCTTGCATCCCTGAAATAAATCCTACCTGACCATGATGGCTGAGCCTTTTGATGTATTTTTGAATTCTGTTTGCTAATATTCTGTTGAGTATTTTTGCGTCTTTGTTCATCAGGGTTGTTGGTCTGTAGTTTTCTTTTTTTGTGGTGTCTTTGCCCGGTTTTGGTATTAGAGTGATGCTGGCCTCATAGAATGAGTTTGGAAGTATTCCCTCTTCTCCTACTCCTTGGAAAATTTTAAGGAGGATGAGTATTAGGTCTTCACTACATGTTTAATAAAATTCAGTGGTGAGGCTATCTGCTCCAGGTGTTTTGTTCTTAGGTAGGTTTTTGATTACCAGTTCAATTTCGTTGATGGTTATTGGTCTGTTCAGATTTTCTGTTTCTTTCTGGGTCAGCGTTGGAAGGTTGTATTTTTCTAGAAAGTTGTCCATTTCTTCTAAGTTATCCAGTTTGTATCATATAATTTTTCATAGTATTTTCTAAAAGTTTTTTGTATTTCTGTGCTGTCTGTAGTGATTTTTCCTTTCTCAATTCTCATTCTGCTTATGCGAGTAGACTCTCTTTTTTCTTCTCTTTATTCTTATTATTTATTTATTTATTTACAATTTCTTTTGGTATCATTAACCTACAATTACATGTGCAATATTATGGTGATTAAACTACCCCCTTCATCAGGTCCCCCCCACCAACCCCAATACAGTCACTGTCCATCAGTGTAGTGAGATGCTATAGAATCACTACTTGTCTTCTCTGAGTTGTACAGCCCTCCCCGTGCCACCCCTACTTTACGTCTGCTAATCATAATACCCGTTTTACCCTCTTATCCCTCCCTTCCCACCCATCTTCCCCAGTTCCTTTCCCTTTGGTAACTATTAGTCCGTTCTTGGGTTCTGTGAGTCTGCTGCTGTTTTGTTCCTTCAGTTTTTTTCTTTCTTCTTATACTCCACATATGAGTGAAATCATTTGACACTTGTCTTTTTCGGCCTGGCTTATTTCACTGAGCATAATACCCTCCAGCTCCGTCCATGTTGTTGCAAATGGTAGGATTTGTTTTCTTCTTATGGCTGAATAATATTCCATTGTGTATATGTACCACCTCTTCTTAATCCATTCATCTACTGATGGACACTTAGGTTGCTTCCATTAATTGGCTATTGTAAATAGTGCTGCAATAAACATAGGGGTGCATCTGTCTTTTTGAAACTGGGCTGCTGCATTCTTAGGGTAAATTCCTAGGAGTGGGATTCCTGGGTCAAATGGTATTTCTATTTTGAGTTTTTTGAGGAACCTCCATACTGATTTCCACAACGGTTAAACTAATTTGCATTCCCACCAGCAGTGTAGGAGGGTTCCCTTTTCTCCACATCCTCGCCAACATTTGTTGTTGTTTGTGTTTTGGCCATCCTCACTGGTGTGAGGTGATATCTCATTGTGGTTTTAATCTGCATTTCTCTGATGACCAGCGATGTGGAGCATCTTTTCATGTGCCTGTTGGCCATCTGAATTTCTTCTTTAGAGAAGTGTCTATTCATGTCCTGTGCCCATTTCTTAATTGGATTATTTGCTTTTTGTTTGTTAAGGTGCGTGAGTTCTTTATATATTTTGGATGTCAACCCCTTCTCAGATGTATCATTTGTGAATATATTTTCCCATACTGTAGGATTTCTTTTTGTTCTACTGATGGTGTCCTTTGCTGTACAGAAGCTTTTCAGCTTGATATAGTCCCACTTGTTCATTTTTGCTTTTGTTTCCCTTGTCCGGGGGGATATGTTCATGAAGAAGTCTCTCATGTTTATGTCCAAGAGATTTTTTTTTTTAAGAACAATGAACTGGCTTTATTGATTGGAGTTCACATTGACTTTTTTTTTTAACAATTTATTTTATTTTAGTATCATTAACCTACAATTACATGGGCAATATTGTGATGATTAAACTACCCGCTTCATCAGGTCCCCCCCACCGACCCTATTACAGTCACTGTCCATCAGTGTAGTGAGATGAGAATCACTACTTGTCTTCTCTGAGCTGTACAATCCCCCCCGTACCCCCCCACCCTATGTCTGCCAATCGTAATGCCCCTTTTACCCTCTTATCCCTCCCTTCCCGCCCATCTCCCCAGTCCCTTTCCCTTTGGTAACTGTTAGTCCATTCGTGGGTTCTGTGAGTCTGCTGCTGTTTTGTTCCTTCATTTTCTTTTTTTTTTCTTCTTTGTTCTTATACTCCACATATGAGTGAGATCATTTGGTACTTGTCTTTTTCGGCCTGGCTTATTTCACTGAGCATAATAACCTCCAACTCCATCCATGTTGTTGCAAATGGTAGGATTTGTTTTTTTCTTATTGCTGCGTAATATTCCATTGTGTATATGTACCACCTCTTCTTAATCCATTCATCTACTGATGGACACTTAGGTTGCTTCCATTTCTTGGCTATTGTAAATAGTGCTGCAATAAACATAGGGGTGCATCTGTCTTTCTCAAACTGGGCTGCTGCATTCTTGGGGTAAATTCCTAGGAGTGGGATTCCTGGGTCAAATGGTATTTCTATTTTGAGTTTTTTGAGGAACCTCCATACTGCTTTCCACAATGGTTGGACTAATTTGCATTCCCACCAGCAATGTAGGAGGGTTCCCCTTTCTCCACATCCTCGCCAACATTTGGTGTTGTTTGTGTTTTGGATGTTGGCCATCCTCACTGGTGTGAGGTGATATCTCATTGTGGTTTTAATTTGCATTTCTCTGATGATTAGCAATGTGGAGCATTTTTTCATGTGCCTGTTGGCCATCTGAATTTCTTCTTTAGAGAAGTGTCTATTCATGTCCTGTGCCCATTTCTTAATTGGGTTATTTCCTTTTTGTTTGTTAAGGTGCGTGAGTTCTTTGTATATTCTGGATGTCAACCCCTTATCCGATACATCATTTATGAATATATTTTCCCATATTGTAGGATGTCTTTTTGTTCTACTAATGGTGTCCTTTGCTGTACAGAAGCTTTTCAACTTGATATAGTCCCATTTGTTCATTTTTGCTTTTGTTTCCCTTGCCCGGGGGGATATGTTCATGAAGAAGTCACTCATGTTTATGTCCAAGAGATTTTTGCCTATGTTTTATTCTAAGAGTTTTATGGTTTCATGACTTACATTCAGGTCTTTGATCCACCTTGAGTTTACCTTTGTGTATGGGGTTAGACAGTAGTCCAGTTTCATTCTCTTACATGTAGCTGTCCAGTTTTTCCAACACCAGCTGCTGAAGAGGCTGTCATCTCCCCATTGTATATCCAAGGCTCCTTTATCAAATATTAATTGACTGTAAATGTTTGGGTTAATGTTTGGATTTTCTATTCTTTTCCACTGGCCTGTGGGCCTGTTTTTGTGCCAATACCAAATTGTCTTGATTACTGTGGCTTTGTAGTAGAGCTTGAAGTCAGGGAGCGTAATTCCCTGTTTTATTCCTTCTTCTCAGGATTGCTTTGGCTATTCGGGGTCTTTTGTGGTTCCATATGAATTTTAGAATTATTTGTTCCAGTTCATTGAAGAAAGCTGTTGGTAGTTTGATAGGGATTGCATTAAATCTGTAGGTTGCTTTAGGTAGTAAAGTCATTTTGACATATTTATTCTTCCTAGCCAAGAGCATGGGATGAATTTCCATTTGTTAGTGTCCTCTTTCATTTCTGTTAGGAGCGTCTTATAGTTTTCAGAGTACAGGTCTTTCACTTCCTTCATTATATTTATTCCTAGGTATTTTATTCTTTTTGATGCAATTGTGAATGATTGTTTTTCTGATTTCTCTTTCTGTTAGTTCATCGTTAGTGTATAGGAAAGCAATAGATTTCTGTGTGTGAATTTTGTATCCTGCAACTTTGCTGAATTCAGATATTAGTTCTAGTAGTTTTGGAGTGGAGTCTTTAGGGTTTTTTATGTACAATATCATGTCATCTGCAAATAGTGACAATTTGACTTCTTCTTTACCAATCTGGATGCCTTGTATGTCTTTGTTTTGTCTAATTGCTGTGGCTAGGACCTCCAGTACTATGTTGAATAACAGTGGAGAGAGTGGGCATCCCTGTCTTGTGCCCGATCTTAGATGAAAAGCTTTCAGCTTCTCGCTGTTAAGTATGATGTTTGCTGTGGGTTTCCCATATATGGCCTTTATGATGTTGAGGTACTTGCCCTCTATACCCATTTTCTTGAGAGTTTTCATCATGAATGGATGTTGAGTTTTGTCAAATGCTTTTTCAGCATCTATGGAAATGATCGTGTGGTTTTTGTTCTTCTTTTTATTGAGGTGGTGGATGATGTTGATGGATTTTTGAATGTTATACCATCCTTGCATCCCTGGGATGAATCCCACTTGATCATGGTGTATGATCATCTTGATGTATTTTTGAATTCGGTTTGCTAATATTTTGTTGAGTATTTTTGCATCTATGTTCATCAGGGATATTGGTCTGTAATTTTCTTTTTCGTGAGGTCTTTGCCCGGTTTTGGTATTAGAGTGATGCTGGCTTCATAGAATAAGTTTGGAAATATTCCTTCTTCTATTTTTTGAAAAACTTTACAGAGAATGGGTGTTATTTCTTCTCTATATGCCTGGTAGAATTCAGAGGTGTATCCATCTGGTCCGGGGGTTTTGTTCTTGGGTAGTTTTTTGATTACTGATTCAATTTCGTTGCTGGTGATTGGTCTATTTAGTTTTTCTGTTTCTTGCTTGGTCAGTCTTGGAAGGTTGTATTTTTTTAAGAAATTGTCCATTTCTTCTAGGTTTTGCAGCTTGTTAGCATACAGATGCTCATAATATTCTCTTATAATTCTTTGTATATCTGTGGGGTCCATCGTTATTTTTCCTTTCTCATTTCTGATTCTGTTTATATGTGTAGATTCTCTTTTTCTCTTAATGATTCTGGCTAGAGGTTTATCTATTTTGTTTAATTTTTCAAAGAACCTGCACTTGGTTTCATTGATTATTTTTGTATTGTTTTATTCTTCTCAAAATGCAAAACTCTTTCATCCAAAACATCATAAATGAAGTTACATGGCAAATGATGAAATGAAAAATCATAACACATATGAGAGATTTTTATATTCATACATGGTTTTCTTACAGATCAGTTATAATGTTACAGAAAATACTTAAAAATCCTGGACTGGATCACTGACAGAAGAACCAAGCAGCACTCGGAGGTGTTGGACTGTTGGGGCTTTATTTCACACCGGAGGGCTCAGAGGGGAGTAATCTCCCAAGGTCTGAGTCCTGGACAAAGACAAAGGGGGCGATATGTATCTTTCTGCTTCTGTATCTGTAACATTCCTATGTGCACAATAAGCGAGCAGGCCCGGGGGAGTGAGTTTAGGGAGGGAACCTTGGGAATGGGTGCTCGGCAGAGCGGGAAATCAAGGGAGTGTTTTTGTTGTTTGTGTTGAGGAAGGGGAGACAGAGGGGAGCCACCTGGGCTAGACTGCTGTCCTTGTAAATTTTTCCCTATCAATAACACTGGCAAACTTCTGGAAAACAATAAAGAACACATAGCACTTTGACAAAGAGGTACAAATGGTTGTAAATTCATGAAAAAATAGCAAGTGTTGACTGTAATAAGACAGATAGCACTTTAACATGCCTTATGATAAAAACTAATGGTTCTTAAAAAGTACTCTTAGGAAAGAATCATTTACTCCAAAACTGACCTAGCAGAAACATGACGACAATACTTAATTTTCATAAAGTTTTTAATTTGAAATATTTAATAAAATTCAGTGTTTAAACTTAAGGCTTCAGAAAATGTCAGAATATTCCAAAACCAGTCCAATGAACCCAGGCTGATGTGCAAAAGTGCCACTGCCATTAACCCTGTCAAAGTAATATTTAAGGACATGTAGTTCACCTCAGAAAAATGGAACAAGTGAGTACAAAATATGGTTCAATTACAGTTTTGAAAAAATACATAGAACGCGACTAGGGAAAGACAGGAAAAGAATAGCTCCAGCTGATGGTGGCTGTCTGTTTACCGTGTCAGCATGTCATTTATCCCCTTTTCTCTATCTTCTGAAGCTTCTGCAGTGTAGTACTTTCTGTTGCAAGAAGAAAACATATTTTGAGCCCAAATCACGTGCTTGACAAGAACTACGTGAGTGAGGCTGTGAGTGTGGATCCGGACGTCTGGCGCCCCAGCTCACCTCCATCTCCAGGTGAAGAGATGGGCTGTGGGGATCAGGGGACCCCGGGCCAGCAGGTCTAGGCACTGAGCCTGCCCCTCTGCCTGGCAGTCTGTGCTCCGCTCTGCACCCTCCCGTCCCGACCCTCGGGTGCCCGCAGGCATCGGCTGTGCGGCCGAGCGGAGAAAGGGCGTGCGGAGGCCCCCGCAGGCCTGCCCTGCCCCGGCTGACCCACCGTGCTCATCAGGCCCTGTCTGGCCAGGACTCCGAGGCCCGTCCTCCTGGAAGGGCGGCGGCAGTCCTTTTCAACACCATTCACTACTTGGCAAAGGACAGCTGGGGCGCTCTGGCTCGGCCCTGAAATGACCCACAGAAACAGAGTTCAACCACGCATGGGATTTTGGGCTTTCTAGAGGCCACATTAGAAAAGTGAAAAATAAAAATTATTGCTACGGCACCTTGCATTCCTCGGTCTTTGGCACTCAGTGTGTGCGCCGGCTCGCCGCACCCCTCGGTGGGCCACTGGACACCAGTTCTCCTAGCCTCGGGCCGGGCCACGGGGCCACCGCGCGTGGCGGCCGGTCAGAGGAGCTCTCCTGGAGGCCGGCAGGGGAGGCTCCGGGGCGGCTGGCTCCGGGCTCCGGACGCCGTGCCCAGCAGGCCTGCGCGGAGCCCCGACTCCAAGACGGCAGGCTTGTTGGGCCGCGGCGGTGGAAGAGCCCCGCAGCTCCGGGGCTGCTTTGCCCTCCGCCTGCCGCCAGCCCCTGATAGCCTTTGGCTCCAGGTGCAGACTCGGGGATTTTTATCCCCCCAGTTATTCATGTTTTTATTAAATTATGCCTTAAATATTAGGGTGAGAGAACTTCCGGGAAGATGGCGACATAAGCGGACTGGCAGAAAAATTCCTCCCAACATTATACTTATTCACGAAAATACAGCAAATACAACTATCCCTAAAAGAGAGACCAGAATACACAGGAAAGTGCAAAGCATACGGAGCTCCGGCGGTCAGCCACTCCGGAGAGAGGACTCGGCACCCAGCGAGCACAGTCCATGGAAGCCCACAGATCTCCCAACACAAGGGACCCAAGGAAGACAACATCAAGACACATAATAATCAAGATGGAAAAGATCAAAGATAAGGACAGAGTATTAAAGGCAGCTAGAGAGAGAAAAAAGATCACCTATAAAGGAAAACCCATCAGACTGTCATCAGACTTCTCAACAGAAACCTTACAGGCCAGAAGAGAATGGCATGATATATTTAACGTAATGAAACAGAAGGGCCTCGAACCAAGAATATTGTATCCAGCACGATTATCATTTAAATATGACGGAGGGATTAAACAATTTCAAGGCAAAAGAAAGTTGAGAGAGTTTGCCTCTCATAAACCACCACTACGGGATATCTTAAACGGACTGCTCTAGAGGGAAATACCCCTAAGACTAAAAAGATGTCACCAGAGAAAATAAAATCATAGCAAAGAAAGCAGACCATCCAAATACCAACTAAAGGCAAAGAATAAAACACCTAATATATAAAGAAAGGAGGAGGAAGAATGGGAAGGGAGAGATAAAGAAACATCAGACGGCGTTCACAATAACTTAACAAGAAAGTTAAGTTAGATTTTCAGATAGTAAAGAAGCAACCCTTGAACCTTTGGTAACCACGAATCTAAAGCCAGCAATGGCAATAAGTACATATCTATCAATGACCACCCTAAATGTAAATGGACTGAATACACCAATCAAAAGACACAGAGTAACAGAGTGGATAAAAAAGCAAGACCCATCTATATGCTGCTTACAAGAGACTCACCTCAAACCCAAAGATATACACAGACTAAAAGTGAAGGGATGGAAAAAAATATTTCAAGCAAACAACAAAGAGAAAAAAGCAGGTGTTGCAGTACTTGTATCAGATAAAATAGACTTCAAAACGAAGAAAGTAGCAAGAGATAAAGATGGACATTACATAATGATAAAGGGTTCAGTCCAACAAGAAGATATAACCATTATAAATATATATGCACCCAACACAGGAGCATCAGCATATGTGAAACAAATACTAACAGAAGTGAAGGAGGAAATAGACAGCAATGCAATTATTCTAGGAGACTTTAACACGCCACTCACTCCAAAGGATAGATCAACCAGGCAGAGGATAAGTAAAGACACAGAGGCACTGAACAACACACTAGAACAGATGGACCTAACAGATATCTACAGAACTCTGCACCCAAAAGCAGCAGGATACACATTCTTCTCAAGTGCACATGGAACATTTTCCAGAATAGACCACATTCTAGGCCACAAAAAGAACCTCAGTAAATTCAAAAATATTGAAATCTTACCAACCAACTTCTCAGATCACAAAGGTATAAAACTAGAAATAAATTTCAGAAAGAAATCAAAAAGGCTCACAAATACATGGAGACTTAACAACATTCTCCTAATGAATCAA
>JAQQAC010026348.1:0-13967 GCA_029783875.1 Phataginus tricuspis
TTGCAGTGCACACTGGCCATCTTGGAGGCCATCCTCTAGCCATTGTCTAGTCATTAGGATGACTGAGCCCTTGCTGACCACTGCAGTCTGGTGAGAAGCCCTGATCCGCAACCATTCAGCTAAACCCTTACCAGATTCCTGACCCATAGGAATGGTGTGAGATAAATAGTTACTGTTTGTAAAGTTGATAAGTTTGTGATAATATGGTACTTGACAGTACATAACTAATACAAGGGATGAGGCTGGTATCCATGAGGCATGAGGTTTGTTGGTATTTACTTGTACACCATCATCCAGAGCAGTGGATCTTATGGAATAGAGAAATGGTCTTCTAAAGACTCAGAGTTGGCAACATTTGAGGTTAACCTGTGAGATTAGTGTGCTGTTTCACAGGATACAATATGAGTTTCATACCAGTAGACAACACATGCTGAACTTTCTCCCAACTGGTAATTGATGGGGCAAGGAAACAAGAGGCAAAAGTGAGCACCTCCTTTTGTGATACTTAATGATCTACTTGTACAATTTTGCTTCTTATCGCAGCAGTACTGAGCTCTGAAGAGACTTACTGCTGGCCAATTTGGACTCCATTTGCTACTGAATAAACTGACCCAAAAGGAGATTCTAATATTGTTAATGACTTTGGCTGTCTATACAAAATCATTTTTCTGGTTCATAATGATAGCAGAGAGGATTATGGCTGGATCGATCTCTTTGGGAGGATTCTGAAATTGCCAGTTCCAGTGATGGCAGTTAATAAAGACTAGGGAAGATCATAAGGAGTTCAGATCTCATGGACATGGAAGTTTGGTGAAATATATCAGATTTAAAAACCTTGAACTGCTGAGATGCTGGCTAAAGACGAAGGGAACATGAATATGACTTTGGATAAATAAAAAAATTATTTCTATTAACTATGAGGTCATATCTACCTGTGGAAGTGAAGACTACATCTTCCAGTCATATTTTCATCCTTGCTTTTTCCATTTTTTGTCATTAAAAAATAATTAAGGTATAATCAATATACAATCTTATGGAGGTTTCATATGAGCAAGATTGTGGTTTCAACATTCAAACATATTATTAAGCCTTCACCTCCACCCGACCATTGCATTTGCTGTCTATCAGTGTAGTAAGATGCTACAGAGTCATTATTTGTCTTCCAATGCTATACAGCCCTCCCATGACCTACGTATATCGTGAGTGCTAATTATAATGCTTTTTATTCCCCTTCTCCCTCCCTCCCTCCCGGCACCTTCCCATACTGTTTCTCTTTGGTATCCGCTAGTTGCTTCTTGGAGTCTGTGAGTCAGGTGCTGTGTTGTTCCTTTAATTTTGCTCTGTTGTCATACTCCAAAAATGAGGGAAATCATTTGCTAATTGTCTTTCTACACACAGCTTAGTTCACTGAGCGTAGTTCCCTCTAGCTCCATCCATGTTGTTGCAAATGGTAGGATTCATTTTCTTTTTATGACTGAATAATATCCCATTGTGGATATGTACCACATCTTCTTTATCCATTCATCTACTGACGGACACTTAGGTTGCTTCCATATCTTTTCAATAGTAAATGGCGCTATGATCAACATAGAGGTGCTTTTTGAATCAGGGATCTTGTTTTCTTCAGGTAAATTCCTAAGAGTGGAATTCCTGGGTCAAATGGTATTTCTATTTTTAGTTTTTTGGAGAACCTCCGTATTTCTTTACACAATGGTTGAACTAGCTTACATTCCCATCAGAAGTGTAGGAGGGTTCCCCTTTCTCTGCATCGTCATCAGCATTTGTTGTTTCTGTCTTTTGGATGGTGGCCATCTAACTGGTGTGAGGTGATATCTCGTTGTGGTCGTAATTTGCATTTCCCTGATGATTAGTGATCTGGAGCAACTTTTCATGTGCCTGTTGGCCCCTTCTTTTTTCTGTGTATATTTATGATATTTATGTGTTTTTGCCAGCTATCTTTCTACTTCTTTTCCCTCCCTTTGCTCCTCTGTTTTATATCACATCAGATATGTAGTTACTGGTTAGCTTTCAACTTTGATTCAGAAGTTACAGAATGTCATGGTGGAATTGTGATTGGAATAAGGAAGTTCCCGGTTGTGGACCAGGATGCAGTAACTGATGGGCTTGAGAAGTTCCCCTGTTGTGAGGATAGTTGCATTATGTCAGGCCAGAGAATTTCTCCTTGTCTGAAGGGTAAATTCCACTGTATATATGTAAGAGGGATATGTGTCAATGCCGTGCAACGGAGGGTGGATTCTAGTGGGCATCTGTCATGCCTTCCCAGCTTCTATGGATAATCTTCCAAAGCTTCGGTACTCTGCCTCATAACTCTGATTGGGGAAAAAGCCTACATCATCCTGTATTACAGGAAACCCTGAATAACTTATTTCTCAGCCGTTCTTGCAGCTAAGATGTCAGCATGTGGCTACCCATCAGATATTTTGACTTGGCCTTTGACACAAGGAAGAGGAGACTAGGAGGAACTTTTTCCAGCAGTGGCATCCATTGCAGTAAGATGGAATCCCAGGGCAGTAATGCTGCTGATGGCATCCCGTGTTCACTGATAGCTGTGTTAGAGCCACGAACTTTAACATTTATGCCTGGAGGCAGCAGGAACATTGGTGTACTAATCACACCAGTTCTGTGGCATGATTTGGACATGATAGCTGGCATGTGACCTTCTGAGCCTTGTTCTCCAGCTGCTCCGTACTTTTGAAAGGCATCCATTTTCATTTTCAAGAAATCGTTTTCTGCTTGCCTCAGCAAGACTTGGCTTGTGTTGTTTGCACCTAAGAAGTGTGAGTGAGGCCACCGTGTAGCCACTCATCAGAAAAGCACTTGAACCCTGAACCGGACAGTCACCAGTATTCTCTCCAGCTCATCTTCTGCTTCTTTGTGTTTGTGTTTTTTGCCTTTCTCTATGGACTTTTGCTTTTCCACCTATGAGGCAATCAAGAGAGAATTGCAAGCTTTTGGATTTATGTGTCCAGAACAAATCAAGCTGATCATGACGTAAAGGCTGTCAGCCTCCGTTCCAGGTTCCCTAATCCAGTCATGAATCCTCACTGGACAGGAGCTGATGGAGTGTAAACTGGGCTGCTGGAGCCTGCACCACTGTGATGCGGTGGATTAGGGGAGCATTTTCAGAAAAGGGTGATCCCCTGTGAGCTGGGAGGACACCCCAAAAGAAGTCTGTTGTGGAGCTTCTCAATCCCGGCATGCTATGCTCTCCCCAATCATCTCTCCCCTCAATTACAAACAGGTTATCCTTACTCCAAATGCTTTGAGGGATTGAGCACAACTGTAATGCCACCCCCACAGCATCCCTTTCTGCAGACGCATCACTGACTCTACACAGTAAATGGCCAGATATGGGATATAAATAGGGGGTTCACTCATATAGCGCTACAATGACCTGTTACTGAGCTAAGAAAATGTGAAGAAGAATCTTTTAATGACTGAATTTTCAAGCCCATAAACGTAAGCCCAGATTAGAAAGGTGATGCAACTGATTGAGGTCTTAGGGATTTTTTTCTGGGGCTTGTCTCTATTCAGATTGCTTTATATCCAAGCTCTGACCCATGAGTGAGATAATATGTTTTGTCATCATTACGTGGTCCACAGGGACCAGGAAATAGGTGGGAACATTACTTTCTGCTTGCCTCTAATGAGACTCTCAGGGAACCTGGTCCCAGTGGCCGTGGAAGCTACTGTAAATACCTGTCTCTGATTCCCCCAAACATCCTTGCTACACAGAGGGCTAAGGCTGTGAACTTCTGCTCCTCACTTGCTCAGGACTTACCTATACTTCCAAGACTTCCCAAACCTTATAATAAAAAGGAGCATTGACTATTTCCTCAAAGGTGAGGAACACCTGATAGCAACAAGACCAGTTTCTCCCAGGTGAGATTATTACAGTGGAGATGTCAGTATTTCTTGACTGGTTGTAGAGATCTTTGAAGAAACTCCTTTATTAAGTCCTCCAGGTCCAGGGGATAATAGTAAGAGTCGTGAATCCATCAGCTGGAGCTTGAGGTAAACCCAGTAATGGTCAGCTGTTTCTCTTGTCTCTATGAGCTACTGAGAAGTAGGAGAACCTTGGGAATGTTGAAAGAGAAATACGTAACAGCAGAGAAGTCTGTGTACGTACACGTGCTTTGTTTTAGTGTTATACTTGATAATATTTTAAAACTGAGTCCAGCGGGACCGGCTTCATCTAGAACTAGTTACTGGTAGTTGAGTGTGTAAGGACTAGAGGCAGATCCTGACAGGGCAACGTTAATACAGGTTTTGTTAACATGGCCGCTGGCTGGAGCTTGAATTGTGGCATCCAAACCCTTAGCTCCCAGGTTTCTGACATCTGCCTCTCTCTGATTCCAGCCCCATGAGAGGGGCGAACCAGTCGAGCATCACCGAGTTCCTCCTCCTGGGGCTCCCCAGGCAGCCCCAGCAGCAGCAGCTGCTCTTCGTGCTCTTCCTGACCATGTACCTGGCCACGGTCCTGGGAAACCTGCTCATCCTGCTGGCCATCGGCATGGACTCCCGCCTGCACACCCCCATGTACTTCTTCCTCAGCAACCTGTCCTTCGTGGACGTCTGCTTCTCCTCCACCACCGTCCCCAAGATGCTGGCCAACCACATACTCGGGAGTCAGAGCATCTCCTTCTCCGCGTGTCTCACACAGATGTATTTTGTTTTCATGTTCGTGGATATGGACAATTTCCTCCTGGCTGTGATGGCTTATGACCGCTTTGTGGCCATATGCCGCCCCTTACACTACGCAACCAAGATGACTCCCCAGTTCTGTGCCCTGCTGGTTGCTGTGTCATGGGCCTTTGCCAACCTGGATGTCCTGTTGCATACCCTGCTGATGGCTCGACTCTCGTTCTGTGCAGACAATGTCATCCCCCACTTCTTCTGTGATGTGACTCCGCTCCTGAAACTCTCCTGCTCTGACACACACCTCAATGAGGTGATGATTCTTATCGAAGCAGGGCCCATAATGATTGCTCCGTTTGTTTGCATCTTAGTGTCATATATCTTTATCACTTGTGCTATCCTGAGAGTCCCATCCACAAAGGGAAGATGGAAAGCCTTCTCCACCTGTGGCTCCCACATGGCTGTAGTTTTCCTCTTCTATGGAACTATTATATCTCTTTATTTCAGCCCTTCATCCTCCCTCTCAGCTAAGACAGATGTAGCAGCTGCCGTGATGTTCACAGTGGTGACCCCCATGCTGAACCCCTTCATCTACAGCTTGAGAAACAAGGACATAAAAGGAGCTCTTAGAAAAATGATTGCTAGGAAATGGGCAAAGAATATCATGGAGGGAAGACATTTCTAAGAAAATCATATTTGTTATTGTCTCTTGTGCAAAATCATGTTTATCTTTGGTAAAAGAATCATCTAGTGTTTATCTGAGGAGAGCAAAACTTGGCACAGCCTCTTCAGGTTAAAGATGGAAAGAGGTCTTTTTATCAAATAACTTGACTGTTCCAAAGCTTGATGCCCTCCAGCAAGAACCTACTAGGAATACACCACTTGGTGAATAAGTTGTGTTTATTGATCATAACAAAGGAGAGCACACACTATGCGGGGATAGTAGGTTTTGTAGGAAAGTGGTGAAAGGACTTATTCAAATACTTGGCTTTGTGTAAGGTTATTTTGGTAAAGACTTAGGAATTGTGTCTTTGCTCTTGATTAGATGCTTTCAGCAAGTGGAAATGGTTTTGATTGGGTATGTTAATATATCTTATCTATGAGAAAACTAGACCGAGACCAAAACTGTGATTAGGAAAGAAGCAGCAGTGGGTATCAGCCAGCATAGGGGGCGTTTAGTCATTTCTGTGGCTTGGACAATAGAGTTCTTGTGTTTGCTCCATTACAGTCACAGAATGACCTCGTGCGACACCAATATTCTGGGAGATTCGCTATGTTCATCAGGAGGGCGCCAAGACCTTGCTGTGTGCCAGCCAGCTCCTGACTATCAGGGCTGGTTTCTCTTTCTCACAGCAAGGACACAGAGATATGAAAACATCTTATGGAAGGGTCATACTGGTGTTAAGGCAGGAAGACAAAGTGTTCCTTTAAGGCTCCAAGAAGCCCTAATTCTGCCATGCCTTCCAATTAATTTTTTATCTTTTTATCTGATACATAATATCACACATTACAATAGAAATATGGGTAAATTAAGCAAGAAAGAAATATCTTCCAAAATCTCTGTGTCCAGTCACGTCAGTAAACTGAAGTTTTTTTCCCACCCTCTGTTTCATTTATGTCAGTGAACTGAGATCTTTTACATAGATGCTAAATTATTTGTATCCTGATTTTCCACTTTCATTTCATAATAAAGCTTTTCTACCATCATTTTATTTTACTGAACTTATATATTTCCATAAATTTACTTCAGCAAAATGTATTCAATAATAATTGTTTCTGAATTAAAACATAAAGGATATTTACTATTTAAATATATGATTTTAAATTTATTTTGAAAATGATTACAGAAAATAAAAAAATTGTCAAATATATGAAACTGGTTTAAGACATCACTGAGAAGGATGCTGGATTTTGATGAAGAAAGAGGAAAATAAGGCAGTTTTCTTTAATTTCATGGAGTTAGGTAAGATGACAGCTTGTATGAAAACTGACAGAATTCAAAATCAGAGGATGTTTCTGAGTTTATCATATGACTTTCTTTTTTGTATTTGTGTATTGATGTTTGCCTAAAGGAATAAATGGTAGCATTTTCAATTTTTAGTCTATATAACCAATAATTCTTCATAATAAGATGGAAAGTACTTGTTCCTTGAAAGTCTGAAAGAAATCTACAGCCTTTGTTTTATGTAATTTGGGGCTGTGTTATTAAATGCATTTGTGTTTATTCAGTGTTATATACTCCTGTTTTATCCTTCTATCATTATAAAATGTCCCTCTTTCTTTTTGTTTTAGTCTATTTTTTTTTGATACTAGTATAGTAGCCACTCCAGCTTTCCTGTTTTCTGTTTGCATGATATATCTCTTCCATTCTCTTATTTTGTATTTTGTATTTTTTATGTCTTTGAATCTAAAATGTGGACCCTGTAGGCAACATACTTACATCATGTTTTACTAATCAGGTATGACAATCTCTGCCTTTTGGTTGGATTGTTAATCTATTGACCCTTAATATTATTATTGATATAGTTAGATGTATATCTGCCATTTTACTTTTTGTTTTCTGTATGGCTTGTGCATTTTGTAGTTATTGCGTCCTTTTACATTAAGTGAATATTTTCTGCTGTAGCATTTTTAACACCAGTAATGATTTTTTGGATATTTTTCATCGTTGCTCTAGGATTCACCACATACATTTTAACTTATCAAAATCAGCTTCAGATTTATTCTAGCCTAATTCCTGTGATATGTAGAAATACTTCTATGTAGCTCTATTTCCTTTCCCCTTTTGTGTATTATTTATTTATTATTGCTTCAAATATAATATCTACCAGTGTTACAAACCTAACAATACGCTGTTACAATTATTTAACATTGGTGCTCATTTCCTTAGCCCGTTACAACTTTACTCCCATCCACCTCCTTTGTGCTGGTATAGGTGTATATATATGCACACACACAATTTCTATACGCTATAGGCTCAACAGCACTTTACATTTGCTTTGTAATCATTTAATAAAGGAAAGGAAAAATTCACTTATAGTATCTTTCATATAATTATTTAATTATCTTTATCAGCACTGTGTGTGTGTGTGTGTGTGTGTGTGTGTGTGTGTGTGTGTGTATTTCTGTATATTTGAATTACCATTTGGAGTCATTTGAGTTAAGCCTGAAGGAATTCCTTTAGTATTTCTTGTATAGCAGGTCTGCTGGTGATATATTCTCTTAGTTTTTGTTTATCCAGTAAAGTCTTGTCACCTTTGTTTTTGAAATATTTCTTTGCTGGCTGTAGGATTCTTGATTTACATTTTCTTTCCTGAGCATTTTTCTCTTAAATTGTTTTTATTATGTGTGAGAGTTCTTTAAATGTTGACTCAATAATAAATTGTTAAACAATTTAGTAAATAAATTTTTGAGCATGTCATATACCCTTTCACAAATGCTGCAACTAGTTTTCCGCAGCTTATACTTTACCTTTTGGTTTCAATAATGGCTTTTGGACACATTATATGTTTAAATTTTATGTAATTAAGAAGCATTTATTTATATGATTCATAACATACAAAGAATGGAGGAGGAAGAAAAAGGAGAAAAAGAAAAGAACCTTTAGGTTGTGTTTGTAATAGCATACGAAGTGAGTTAAATTAGACTGTTAGATAGTTAGGGAATTACCCTTGAAACATTGGTAACCACAAATCTAAAGCCTACAGTGGCAATAAGTACCTACCTATTGATATCACCCTCAATGTAAATGGTCTGAATGCACCAATCAAAAGACATAGAGTTACTGAATACATAAAAAAAACAAGACCCATCTATATGCTGCCTACAAGAGACTTACTTTAAACCCAAAGACATACACAGACTGAAAGTAAAGGGATGGAAAAAGATATTTCATGCAACTAATAGAAAAAAGCAGGAGTTGCAGTACTTGTATCAGACAAAATAGACTTCAAAACAAAGAAAGTCACAGGAGACAAGGAGGAACATTACATAATGATAAAAGGCTCAGTCCAACAAGAGGATATAACTATTATAAATATCTATGCAACCAAGACATGATCACCTACATATGTGAAACAAATACTAACAGAATTAAAGGGAGAAATAGAATGCAATGCTTTCATTTTAGGAGACTTCAACACACCACTCACTCCAAAGGACAGATCAACCGGACAGAAAATAAATAAAGAGACAGAGGCACTGAACAACATATTAGAGCAGATGGACCTAATGGAAATTTATAGAACACTCCATCCAAAACCAACAGGATACACATTCTTCTCAAGTGCACATGTAACATTTTCAAGAATAGGTCATATACTAGGCCAGAAAAAGAACCGCAGTAAATTAAAAAAGATTGAAATTGTACTAGCCAACTTCTCAGACCACAAAGGTATGAAACTACAAATAAAATACACAAAGAAAATGAAAAATCCCACAAACACATGGAGGCTTAATAACATGCTCCTAAATAATCAATGAATCAATGACCAAATAAAAACGGAGATCAAGCAATATGTGGAGATAAATGACAACAGTAATTCAACACCGCAAAATCTGTGGGACACAGCCAAGGCCGTGCTAAGAGAGAAATATATTGCAATACAGGCCGACCTCAGGAAAGAAGAAAAATCCCAAATGAACAGTCTAAACTCACAATTAATGGAACTAGAAAAGGAAGACAAATGAGGCCCAAAGTCAGTAGAGGGAGGGACATAATAAAGATTAAAGCAGAAATAAATAAAATTTAGAAGAATAAAACAATAGAAAGAATCAATGAAAGCAGAAGCTTCTTCTTCGATAAAATAAACAAAATAGATAAACCCTTAGCCAGACTTATCAAGAAAAAAAGAGAATCTACACACATAAACAGAATCAGAAATGAGAAAGGAAAAATCACTACGGACACCAAAGAAATACAAAGAACTATGAGAGAATACTATGAAAAATTATATGGTAACAAACTGGATAACCTACAAGAAATGGACAACTTTCTAGAAAAATACAGCCTTCCAAGGCAGACCCAGGAAGAAACAGAAAATCTGAATAGACCAATTACCAGCAAAGAAATTGAATTGGTAATCAAAAAACTACCTAAGAACATAACTCCTGGACCAGATGGTTTCACTGCTGAATTTTATCAAACATTTAATGAAGACCTAATACCCATCCTCATTAAAATTTTCCAAAAAGTAGAAAAGGAAGGAATACTTTCAAACTCATTCTATGAGACCAACATAACTCTAATACCAAAACCAGGCAAAGACACCACAAAACAAGAAAATTGCAGACCAATATCCCTGATGAACATAGATGCAAAAATATTCAACAAAATATTAGCAAACCGAATTCAAAAATACATCAAAAAGATCATCCATCATGATCAAGTGGGATTCATCCCAGGGACGCAAGGATGGTAGAACATACGAAAATCCATCAACATCATCCACCACATAAACAAAAAGAAGGACAAAAACCACATGATCATCTCCATAGATGCTGAAAAAGCATTCAAAAAAATTCAACATCCATTCATGATAAAAACTCTCAACAAAATGGGTATAGAGGGCAAGTACCTCAACATAATAAAGGCCATATATGACAAACCCACAGCCAACATTATACTTAACAGTGAGAAGCTGAAAGCTTTTCCTTTAAGATTGGGAACAAGACAAGGATGCCCACTCTTCCCTCTTTTATTCAACATAGTTCTGAAGGTCCTAGCCACAGCAATCAGACAACACAAAGAAATAAAAGGCATCCAGATTGGCAAGAAAGAACTCAAACTGTCCCTGTTTGCAGATGACACGATATTCTACAGAAAAAACCCTAAGGAATCCACTCTAAAACTACTAGATCTAATATCTCTATTCACCAAAGTTGCGGGATACAGTAGTAATACATAGAAATTTGTTGCATTCCTGTACACTAATGGTGAACTAGCAGAAAGAAAAATCAGGAAAACAATTCCATTCACAATCGCAACAAAAAGAATAAAATACCTAAGACTAAACCTAACCAAGGACCTATACCATGAAAACAACAAGACACTCTTAAGAGAAATTAAAGAGGACACTAATAAATGAAAATTCATCCCGTGCTCTTGGCTAGGAAGAATTAATATTGTCAAAATGGCCATCATGCCTAAAGCAATCTACAGATTCAATGCAATCCCTATCCAAATACCTACAGCATTCTTCAATGAACTAGAGCAAATAGTTCTAAAATTGACATGGAGTGACAAAAGACCGCGAATAGCCAAATCAATCCTGAGAAGGAAGAATAAAGCAGGGGGAATAACACTCCCTGACTTCATGCTCTACTACAAAGCCACAGTAATCAAGACAATTTGGTACTGGCACAAGAACAGACCCATAGACTATATCAAGTTGAAAAGCTTCTGTACAGCAAAGGACACCATCAGTAGAACAAAAAGACATCCTACAAAATGGGAAAATATATTCATAAATGATGTATCTGATAAGGGGTTGACATCCAAAATATACAAAGAACTCACGCACCTTAACAAACAAAAAGCAAATAACCCAATTAAGAAATGGGCACAGGACATGAATAGACACTTCTCTAAAGAAGAAATTCAGATGGCCAACAGGCACATGAAAAAATGCGCCACATCGCTAATCATCACAGAAATGCAGATTAAAACCACAATGAGATATCACCTCACACCAGTGAGGATGGCCAACATCCAAAACACAAACAACAACAAATGTTGGCGAGGATGTGGAGAGAGGGGAACCCTCCTACATTGCTGGTGGGAATGCAAATTAGGTCAACCATTGTGGAAAGCAGTATGGAGGTTCCTCCAAAACTCAAAATAGAAATACCATATGACCCAGGAATCCCACTCCTAGGAATTTGCCCCAAGAATGCAGCAGCCCAGTTTCAAAAAGACAGATGCACCCCTATGTTTATTGCAGCACTATTTACAATAGCCAAGAAATGGAAGCAACCTAAGTGCCCATCAGTAGATGAATGGATTAAGAAGAAGTGGTACATATACACAATAGAATATTACGCAGCCATAAGAAAAAAACAAATCCTACCATTTGCAACAACATGGATGGAGCTGGAGGGTATTATGCTCAATGAAATAAGCCAGGCCGAAAAAGACAAGTACCAAATGATCTCACTCATATGTGGAGTATAAGAACAAAGAAAAAAAAACTGAAGGAACAAAACAGCAGCAGACTCACAGAATCCAAAACGGACTAATAGTTACCAAAGGGAAAGGGACTGGGGAAGAAGGGCGGGAAGGGAGGGATAAGAGGGTAAAAGGGGCATTACGATTGGCAGACATAGGGTGGGGGGTAGGGGGGGACTGTATAGCTCAGAGAAGACAAGTAGTGATTCTCATCTCACTACGCTGATGGACAGTGACTGTAATAGGGTTGGTGGGGGGGACCTGATGAAGGGGGTAGTTTAATCATCACAATATTGCTCATGTAATTGTAGGTTAATGATACTAAAATAAAATAAATTGTAAAAAAAAAGACAAGAAACAGCAAATTCTAATAATTACGTGGAGAAAGGGGAACCCTCCTACACTTTTGGTGGGAATGTAAATTAGTTCAAACATTGTGTAAAGAAGTATGGAGGTTCCTCAAAAAACTAAAAGTAGAAATACCATTTGACCCAGGAATTCCACTCTTAGGAATTTACCTGAAGAAAACAAGATCCCTGATTCAAAAAGCACCTCTATATGTATCATAGCACCATTTATTATTGCAAAGACATGGAAGCAACCTAACTGTCCATCAGCAGATGAATGGATAAAGAAGATGTGGTACACATACACAATGGAATATTATTCAGCCATAAAAAGAAAATGAATCCTACCATTTGCAACAAAATGGATGGAGCTAGAGGGTACTACGCTCAGTGAACTAAGCTGTGTGTAGAAAGACAAGTAGCAAATGATTTCCCTTATTTTTGGAGTATGACAAAAAAGCAAAATGGAAGGAACAACACAGCACCTGACTCACAGACTCCAAGAAGGGACTCGCGGATACCAAAGAGAAACAGTATGGAAGGTAGGGGGAGGGAGGGAGGGAGAAGGGGACTAAAAAGCATTATAACTAGCACTCACAATATAGGTAGGTCACGGGAAGGCTGTATATCATGGGAAGACAAATAATGACTCTATGGCATCTTACTACACTGAAAGATGGCGAGTGCAATGGTTGGGTGGGGGTGAAGGCTTGATAATATGTTTGAATGTTGAAACCACAATCTTGCTCATGTGAAACCTCCATAAGATTGTATATCGATTATACCTTAATTTTTCTAATGACAAAAAAAGGGATAAAGGAAGGAAGACAATATGACTGGAAGATGTAGTCTTCACTTCCACAGGTAGATATGACCTCATAGTTAATAGAAATAATTTTTTTACTTATCCAAAGTCATATTCATGTTCCCTTCGTCTTTAGCCATCATCTCAGCAGTTCAAGGTTTTTAAATCTGATATATTTCACCAAACGTCCATGTCCATGAGATCTGAACTCCTTATGATCTTCCCTAGTCTTTATTAACTGCCATCACTGGAACTGGCAATTTCAGAATCCTCTCAAAGAGATCTATCCAGCCATAATCCTCTCTGCTATCATTATGAACCAGAAAAACGATTTTGTACAGACAGCCAAAGTCATTAACAATATTAGAATCTCCTTTTGGGTCAGTTTATTCAGTAGCAAATGGAGTCCAAATTGGCCAGCAGTAAGTCTCCTCAGAGCTCAGTATTGCTGGGATAAGAAGCAAAATTGTACAAGTAGATCATTAAGTATCACAAAAGGAGGTGCTCACTTTGGCCTCCTGTTTCCTTGCCCCATCAATTACCGGTTGGCAGAAAGTTCAGCATGTGTTGTCTACTGGTATGAAACTCATATTGCATCCTGTGAAACAGCACACTAATCTCACAGGTTAACCTCAAATGTTGCCAACCCTGAGTCTTTAGAAGACCATTTCTCTATTCCATAAGATCCACTGCTCTGGATGATGGTGTACAAGTAAATACCAACAAACCTCATGCCTCATGGATACCAGCCTCATCCCTTGTATTAGTTATGTACTGTCAAGTACCATATTATCACAAACTTAACAACTTTACAAACAGTAACTATTTATCTCACACCATTCCTATGGGTCAGGAATCTGGTAAGGGTTTAGCTGAATGGTTGCGGATCAGGGCTTCTCACCAGACTGCAGTGGTCAGCAAGGGCTCAGTCATTTTAATGACTGGACAATGGCTAGAGGATGGCCTCCAAGATGGCCAGTGTGCACTGCAA
>JAQQAC010026351.1:8369-21824 GCA_029783875.1 Phataginus tricuspis
TGCATTTCTCTGATGATTAGCGATGTGGAGCATTTTTTCATGTGCCTGTTGGCCATCTGAATTTCTTCTTTAGAGAAGTGTCTATTCATGTCCTGTGCCCATTTCTTAATTGGGTTATTTGCTTTTTGTTTGTTAAGGTGCGTGAGTTCTTTGTATATTTTGGATGTCAACCCCTTATCAGATACATCATTTATGAATATATTTTCCCATATTGTATGATGTCTTTTTGTTCTACTAATGGTGTCCTTTGCTGTACAGAAGCTTTTCAACTTGATATAGTTGTTGAGAGTTTTAAGCATGAATGGATGCCGGATTTTGTCAAATGCTTTTTCAGCATCTATGGAGATGATCACGTGGTTTTTGTTCTTCTTTTTGTTGATGTGGTGGATGATGTTGATGGATTTTCGAATGTTGTGCCATCCTTGCATCCCTGGGATGAATCCCACTTAACCATGGTGTATGATCCTCTTGATGTATTTTTGAATTCGGTTTGCTAATATTTTGTTGAGTATTTTTGCATCTACGTTCATCAGGGATATTGGTCTGTAAGTTTCTTTCTTGGTGAGATCTTTGCCTAGTTTTGGTATTAGAGTGATGCTGGCTTCATAGAAAGAGTTTGGAAGTATTCCCTCCTCTTCTATTTTTTGGAAAACTTTAAGGAGAATGGGTGTTATTTCTTCTCTATTTGTCTGGTAGAATTCAGAGGTGAATCCATCAGGTCCGGGGGTTTTGTTGTTGGGTAGTGTTTTGATTACCGATTCAATTTCGTTGCTGGTGATTGGTCTGTTTAGTTTTTCTATTTCTTGCTTGGTCAGTCTTGGAAGATTGTATTTTTCTAAGAAGTTGTCCATTTCTTCTAGGTTTTGCGGCTTGTTACCATACAGATGCTCATAATATTTTCTTATAATTCTTTGTATTTCTGTGGGGTCCGTTGTTATTTTTCCTTTCTCATTTGTGATTCTGTTTATGTGTGTAGATTCTCTTTTTCTCTTAATGAGTCTGGCTAGGGGTTTATCTATTTTGTTTATTTTTTCAAAGAACCAGCTCTTGGTTTCATTGATTTTTTTCTATTCGTTTATTCTTCTCAATTTTATTTATTTCTTCTCTGATCTTTATTATGTCCCTCCTTCTGGTGACTTTGGGCCTCCTTTGTTCTTCTTTTTCCAATTTCAATAATTGTGTCTTTAGACTGTTCATTTGGGAATGCTCTTCCTTCTTTAAATAGGCCTGGATTGCAATATACTTTCCTCTTAGAACTGCCTTTGCTGCATCCCACAGAAGTTGTGGCTTTGTGTTGTTGTTGTCATTAGTCTCCGTATATTCTTTGATTTCTGTTTTGATTTGGTTGTTAACTCATTGATTCATTAGGAGAATGTTGTTAAGTCTCCATGTATTTGTGAGCCTTTTTGATTTCTTTATAAAATTTATTTCTAGTTTTATACCTTTGTGATCTGAGAAGTTGGTTGGTAGGATTTCAATATTTTTGAATTTACTGAGGTTCTTTTTGTGGCCTAGTATGTGGTCTATTCTGGAAAATGTCCCATGTGCACTTCAGAAGAATGTGTATCCTGTTGCTTTTGGGTGCAGAGTTCTGTATATATCTGTTAGGTCCATCTGTTCTAGTGTGTTGTTCAGTGCCTCTGTGTCTTTACTTATTCTCTCTCTGGTTGATCTATCCTTTGGAGTGAGTGGTGTGTTGAAGTCTCCTAAAATGAATGCATTGTTGTCTATTTCCTCCTTCAATTCTGTTAGTATTTGTTTCACATATGTTGGCGCTCCTGTGTTGGGTGCATATATGTTTATAATGGTTATATCTTCTTGTTGGAGTGACCCCTTTATCATTATGTAATGTCCTTCTTTATCTCTTGCTACTTTCTTCGTTTTGAAGTTTATTTTGTCTGATACAAGTACTGCAACACCTGCTTTTTTCTCTTTGTTGTTTGCATGAAATATCTTTTTCCATCCCTTCACTTTTAGTCTGTGTATATCTTTGGGTTTGAGGTGAGTCTCTTGTAAGCAGCATATAGATGGGTCTTGCTTTTTTATCCACTGTGTTACTCTGTGTCTTTTGATTGGTGCATTCAGTCCATTTATATTTAGGGTGATTATTGATAGATATGTACTTATTGCCATTGCTGGCTTTAGATTTATGGTTACCAAAGGTTTAAGGGTTGCTTCTTTACAATCTAAGAATCTAACTTAACTTTCTTGTTAAGTTATTGTGAACGCCGTCTGATGTTTCTTTATTTCTCCCTTCCTATTCTTCCTCCTCCATTCTTTATATATTGGGTGTTTTATTCTTTGCCTTTAGTTAGTATTTGGATAGTCTGCTTTCTTTGCTATGATTTTATTTTCTCTGGTGACATCTTTTTAGCCTTAGGGGTGCTTCCTTCTATAGCAGTCTGTTTAAGATATCCTGCAGTGGTGGTTTATGAGAGGCAAACTCCTTCAACTTTCCTTTGTCTGGAAATTGTTTAATCCCTCCGTCATATTTAAATGGTAATTGTGCTGGATACAATATTCTTGGTTCGAGGTCCTTCTGTTTCATTACGTTAAATATATCATGCCATTCTATTCTGGCCTGTAAGGTTTCTGTTGAGAAGTCTTTTGATAGTCTGATGGGTTTTCCTTTGTAGGTGATCTTTTTTCTCTCTCTAGCTGCCTTTAATACTCTGTCTTTATCTTTGACCTTTGCCATCTTAATTATTATGCGTCTTGGTGTTGTCTTCCTTGGGTCCCTTGTGTTGGGAGTTCTGTGGGCTTCTGTGGACTGCGAGACTATTTTCTTCCCCAGTGTGGGAAAGTTTTCAGCAATTATTTCTTCAAAGACACTTTCTATCCCTTTTTCTCTCTCTTCTTCCTCTGGTACTCCTATAATGCGAATATTGTTCCGTTTGGATTGATCACACAGTTCTCTCAATATTCTTTCATTCTTAGAGATCCTTTTTTCTCTCAGCACCTCAGCTTCTTTGTATTCCTCTCCTCTAGTTTTTATTTCATTTTTCGTCTCCTCCACCGTATCCAATCTGCTTTTAACACCGTCCATTGTGTTCCTCAAGGATTGGATCTCTGACTGTAATTCATTCCTGAGTTCTTGAATATCTTTCCGTACCTCCATGAGCATGTGAATGATTTTTATTTTGAACTCCCTTTCAGGGAGAGTCATAAGGTCCATATCATTAAAATCTTTCTCAGGAGTTGTATTCATAATTTTACTCTGGACCAGGTTCCTTTGGCGTTTCATATTTGTGTATGGAGCCCTCTATTGCCCAGAAGCTCTACTCTCTGGAGCTGCTCAGCCCCTGAAGCAATGTCAGGGATTGTAGGGGAGTGGTATTGGTGCCTCAGGGGAGGAAAGGGCTGTTTCCTGGTTCCTGGCTGCTATGCCTGTGTCCACTGTCTGAACCAGTGGGCTGAGCACACAGGTATAAGCCTCTGTGCTTTGCCTTTTTAGTTGCTGTAGACAGATCCTCCCTCCGTTTGGCCCAACACCAGGGAAGGGCTTCCAGGTTTGCAAGCCCGGTGGGGCTGGCCAGGCGAAAGGTGCACTAGTCTGCCTGTCACAGAAGGGGTTCCTGGAGCCATGCAGGCAGCCAGGGAGCTGGTGCACTTGAAGATCAGAAAACTGCCAATCTGCTGGGCAGAGTACACCCAGACAATCCTGTCCACCTGTCCTTTCTCCCGAGCAGCATGCTCCGTGCAGTCCTTGCCCCCTCAGCAGGCCTCCTTCCAAGGTCCTCCCTGCCAGGAAGTCTCTCAGACTGCCCGCCCCTCCCCCGTCCCAGAGCAGCTGGGTATGGATCCCTGATCTCACAAGCAGCCGGAATCTTAGTCTCTCCAGGAACTCCGCCTGTCTTAGCTTTCGAAGCTCCTAATTACAAGAGTATCATGCAAGCACCATGAAATGTAGGTTTGTGCTCCCAGAGTAGATCTCCAGAGTTAGGTATTCAGCAGTCCCAGTTCTCCACTCCCTCTCAGCTCCGTTCCTGTTCCTCCTGCTGGTGAGCTGGGGTGGGGGGAGGGCTTGGATCCCGCAGGACCACAGCTTTAGTACATTACCGTTTTCTGTGAGGGCTGCTCTTGTCTCCAGGTGTATGCAGTTTATTGTAGTTCTCTTTCCCGTTGCTCTTTCAATAGTAGTTGTAGTAGCTTTATTTTCATATTATATGCGGTTTTAGGAGGAAGCCTCTGTGTCACCTCTCACACCGCCATCTTTAATCTTCACACACTCACACATAGATATTTATAATGGTTATATCCTCTTGTTGGACTGACCCCTTTATCATTATGTAATGTCCTTCTTTATCTCTTGCTACTTTCTTCGTTTTGAAGTCTATTTTGTCTAATACAAGTACTGCAACACCGGCCTTTTTCTCCCTGTTGTTTGCATAAAATATCTTTTTCCATCCCTTCACTTTTAGTCTGTGTATATCTTTGGGTTAGAGATGAGTCTCTTGTAAGCAGCATATAGATGGGTCTTGCCTTTTTATCCATTCTAGTACTCTGTGTCTTTTGATTGGTGCATTCAGTCCATTTACATTTAGGGTGATTATCGATAGATATGTAGTTATTTGCCATTGCTGGCTTTTCGAGTCGTGGTTACCAAAGGTTCAAGAGTAGCTTCTTTACTATCTAACTGTCTAACTTAACTCTATTGTTAAGCTATTATATACAAAGTTTGATGATTCTTTATTTCTCTCCTTTCTTATTCTTCCTCCTCCATTCTTTATATATTAGGTGTTTTATTCTGTACTCTTTTGTGTCCCTTTGACTGTTTTTGTGGAAAGTTGATTTTATTTTTTGCCTTTAGTTAGTATTTGGATGGTCTACTTTCTTTGCTATGAATGTATTTTCTCTGGTGACATCTTTTTAGCCTTAGGAGTGCTTCCATCTAGAGCAGTCCCTTTAAAATATCCTGTAGAGGTGGTTTGTGGGAGGCAAATTCCCTCAACTTTCGCTTGTCTGGGAATTTTTTAATCCCTCCCTCAAATTTAAATGATAATCATGCTGGATACAGTATTCTTGGTTCAAGGCCCTTGTGTTTCATTGCATTAAATATATCATGCCATTCTCTTCTTGCCTGTAAGGTTTCTGTTGAGAAGTCTGATGTTAGCCTGATGGTTTTTCCTTTGTAGGTGATCTTTTTTCTCTCTCTGGCTGCCTTTAATACTCTGTCCTTGTCTTTGAGCTTTGCCATTTTTATTATTAAATGTCTTGGTGTTGTCCTCCTTGTGTCCCTTGTGTTGGGAGATGTGTGGGCTTTCATGGTCTGAGAAACTATTTTCTTTCCAAGCTTGGGGAAGTTCCCCTCAATTATGTCTTCAAAGACACTTTCTATCCCTTTTCCTTTCTCTTCCTCTTCTTGTACTCCTATAATGTGACTATTGTTCCGTTTGGATTGGTCACACAGTTCTCTTAATATTCTTTCATTCCTAGAAATCTTTTTATCTCTGTCTGCCTCAGCTTCTCTGTACTCCTGTTCTCTGTTTGTATTCCATTAACAGTCTCTTGCACCTCGTCCATTCTGCTCTTCAGCCTGTCAATCGATTGTTTCATTTCTGTAATATCTTTCCTGACTTCCTCCCTTAGCTCTTACATATTTCTCTGTAGGTCCATCAGCATGGTTATGACTTTTATTCTGAATTGTTTTTCAGGAAGATTGTTTAAATCTATCCCACCAGGCCCTCTCTCTGGGGTTGTCTGGGTGAGTCTTGACTGGACCATATTCTTCTGTCTTTTCATGGCGATAAAGTGGCCGCAGGCAGGTGCCACGTGTGTCAGCTGGGAGAACAAAGTCCCTTCCTGCTTGTTGTTCTCCTTGCCCTTCTCCACAGCCTGTGCTGGTTATCCACACACTGGGAGGAAGTCTCTGGGATACTCCCCTAAACCACCATGGACGGGGCCGCCCTCAGGCTAGCCTAGAGCACTGCTGGGGTTTGCAGCCACGCCGGGTGCGTTCTGCACCCTTTGGTGCCTTTCGGCCCTTGCTCTGGCTTCTGCGGCCCTTCCCAGTTAGCTGTGCACCCGCTGGGTGGAGATTCTGTGTGGCCTTCCTGGTTAGCTGCACGCCCGCTGGGAGCAGATTCTGTGTAGTTGTGGTGGGTGGGGCCGCTCCCCCTCTGTTCCGCAGCTGTGGCGGATCCACCGCGCCAGCCGGGGAGAATGAATGGCAGGTTGCTTATCCCCGTGAGGAGCTTTAGGGGCTGCTTTACCCAGCAGCCAGTTAGGGGGCCCAAAGTTCCTCAAGATTCCCAGCCTGCTGGGTTGAGTGCACTGGGACAATTTTGTTCATCTGTTGGGCCCTTGTCTCTTTAAGACTTTTACGAAAGCACCTGCTTTTCTTTTGTCCCAGGGGAGCTAGTTGTCGGGTCCCGCTTGCAGTCTCCATCTCGGATCCTGCCCTTCCATTTCTCTAAGCTCCAGTACACCATGCGATGTGTGTCTGTGCTCCTGGTGCAGATCACCAGGACTTGTTATTTGGCAGTCCCATGCTTCCACTCCCTCCCCACTCTGATTCTTTTCCTCCCACTGGTGCACTGGGGTGGGGGAGTCGGGTCCCGCCAGGTGACGGCTTTGTATCTTACCCGCTTCGTGAGGCGCTGAGTTCTCGCAGATGTAGCTGTTGCCTGGCTGTTGTACTGTATCTTCTGGTCTCCCTTTTAGGAATAGTTGTATCTGTTGTATTTTCACAAATATATATGGTTTTGGGAGGAGATTTCCGCCACCCTGCTCACGCCGCCATCTTCCCAGAACTTCTCCTAAACCCTTGATTTTTTATGTTCCCTAATCTAAAGCTAAATTATGAGCTATAGTCAAAGATTTCTCAAAAGTCACTGAGAATCTTCATAGAGTTGCTGAGGAATTTAACATAGGTATTAAAACTTACCAACCTGGTTTCCCATACATATATCAGTAAGTTCATATGCTTGTCAGTGATGGTCAGGCCCAACATTGGATGAAACTTGCCCAATGGAAGATCCTGAAAGGGATTTAGACAAACAGACCTCTCACTTTTGGCAGGAGGCCTGAACACTCACTAGAAAACTTCACAGAGCAATTGCAAAAGATTTCCTAAGCCCGTTGATGGGAACAAAATTCAGGCTTGCCTGCAAAAACCTGATGAACCTGTTCATGGTTATTACAGTCAACTTCAGATTGTTTTTAAGGAAATTTCTGGTCTTCCTTGGGATGTTGAATCCACTTAGGTAGCCTTTAACTCTATTTTATTAATGGGATGAACAGGGATCTGTCTCTTCTGGTTAAGAGAACCAGGATAGAATGGGAAACTATGTCCATGCCAGATTTAGTTAATTTAGCAAACCAGCTTGCCCATACCCTGGATGATTTAACTTAAAGAAAATATTAAAATACTTCATTTTCAGCTCCAACAAATGGAGGCCCCTAAACAAAATCCAAACCCTCCAGGTCTTTGCCATTATTGCAAAAGACCAGGACATTGGAAAAAAGACTGTTATAAGCTTAAGCATTCCAGACACCTTTAGTCCTCCAACCAGTCTATCCAATGTCCTCCTAATCCCCAGTGACAGGGCTCTGAGCAATCACAGAGCTCATCCTAATCCTCCCTCCTAATTGGCTCAAAGAAACAACTCTCCTGATTGGGAATGATTCTCTCTCCTTATTGATACTGGAACTATGCTCTCAGTACTCAATCTCACGTAAGTAAAGCAGCCCCGGCCTCGAAATACTAAAATGACTCAAATAATGAGGGTCTCTAAGAAACCACAACAAGTAATTATCTCTAAACCAATCCCCTTTTTCTTAGGCCCTCTAATAGATACCCATCCTTTTCTCCTCAGCTCCTCTACCCCAATTTACTTACTGGGTCAACATTTCTTAGAAAAATATGCTGGAATTTATTTCTCCAGAAAGGGGTAATAATTCTAGAATTTGCAGCAACCAAAATAACTAATGAGGTGAATCAAATTACCCTTCAACATCTTTTAAACCCTGTTCTATC
Source organism: Phataginus tricuspis (assembly GCA_029783875.1). NCBI lineage: Eukaryota > Metazoa > Chordata > Mammalia > Pholidota > Manidae > Phataginus > Phataginus tricuspis. The sequence goes on from JAQQAC010026351.1 coordinate 16,348, forward strand.
TCAGATAGCATTAGAGCTGATTTCAAAGACGCTAATTATTTGTCCCTATTGGATCAACTATTACCCTTCTAGTGGACAAAATGCTAACTGATATTGGCAGAATCCACAATGCACCTCCTATTCAGATTTAAATAGATCCCTCAGCACCTCTCCCCAGAATTAATCAATACTTTCTCCATACAGAAGCCCTTCAAGGCATCAAGCCCATAAAAGAAGATTGTAAGGCTCAGGACCTCACTATTCCCTGAACTAGTGCCTGTATTGACTCTTTTACCTGTGAGAAAACCCAATGGCCCAGAATGGAGGTATGTCCAAGACCTCCAAGCCATAAACAATATTGTTATCCCTCACGACCCTGCTGTTTCTAATCCCCATACTTTTGGCCTCCATCCCCACTGAAAGAAAAATTTTCACTATGATTAATTTATGTGGCTTCTTTAGCATTCCTGCGGGTGAGACCAGCCAGTATCTTTTGCCTTCACTCGGGAAGGAAAACAATGACCCAAGGTTTTACTGAGAGTCCTTCATATTCTTATAAACCGTAAAAGTTGACTTAGATGATCAAAAACTTTCTGGAGGCTCTATCCTGTTATAATATGTATATATTATATCCTGTATAATATGTTGCTTCTCTGCTGGTTTTCCCAAGACTCTTCACAGGAGGACAGCATCCACCTGTTAAAACTTTTAGCTGTAAGGAGACAAAAAGTCTCCTGGGAAAAATTTCAGTTTGCTCAAACTCAGGTTCAATATTTACAGCACTTGATCTTGCAACAAGGGCTACATTTATATCCAGATAAGTTTCATGGTATCCTGAATATCCCCAAACCTAAACTAAGCACCAGTGACAAGGTTTCCTTGGGCTAGCTGGCTACTGTCAAATTGGATTCCAAACTTCTTTCTTTTGGCCTAACCCCTCTATGTTTTACTAAAAATCAACAAACCTTACCCCCTTAGGTAAGATCCTGAAAGATCAGGATGGCACACACTTTGGGGTCTTAAAGAAAAGCGTAATAGAGCCTCCTGCCCTTAGGCATCCTAATTATCAGCTCCCCTTTTGCCTTTTTTCATGCAAGAATGAAGGGAATGAAGCTGGAATACTCACCCAAAAATATGGGGGCTGTCACCAACCCATAGGATGTTACAGCGAGCCTTGAACAACATGGCTTTGATCAGTGTGGGTCCACTTATACATGGGTTTCTTCAATAAGTATATTGGAAAATTGTTTGGAGATCTGCAACAGTTTGAAGAAAATATTTTTTTCCCTAGCTTACTTTATTGTAAGAATACAGTATATAATACATACCACATACAAAATGTGATAATTGACTGTTTATGCCATTAGTAAGGCTTCCAGTCAACAGTAGGCCATTAAGTTTTTGGGAGACAAAAGTTAACAGATTTTCCACTGTGGATGGAACTGGTGCCCCTAACCCCCACATTGCTCAAAGGTCAACTGTATAGCCAACTGAACCCCGTGTACAAGGATACCCCCCCATCCCTTGCCTCAGAGTCATTCCTGCCACTGCCTTTTGAGCTAAGGTCACCAAGGAAATAATCATGGGATCTCTTCTAACCATCTTTGTGCTGCATGCAGTAAAGGTCGTCCTGAATTTTCACCACCCTTAACACCTCCGGCCAGTCATCCTACCTCCTATGAGGTCTCTTGCTAACTCCTCCTCATATAACTCATTCTCATAATAACCTCAACCCTACAATCTGCTCCCCTCCTTCACTGATGAAACCCTTTATGAGTGCTTGACACTGAAAGATCACCTTTTGATTCCCCATGATCATTTAGAGAAAACTGCTCTAATCAATGTAGGTTTTTTTTTATTAAGGTATTATTGATATACACTCTTACGAAGGTTTCACATGACAAAACAATGTGGTTACTACATTTACCCATATTATCAAGTCCCCACCCATACCCCAATGCAGTCACTGTCCATCAGTGTAGTAAGATGCCATAGATTCACTGTTTGCCTTCTCTGTGCTACACTGTTTTCCTCGTGATCCCCCACACCATGTGTACTAAACATAATACCCCTCAATCCCCTTCTTCCTCCCTCCCCACCAGCCCTCCCACCCTCCCACACCCCTTCCCTTTGGTAACCACTAGTTCCTTCTTGGAGTCTCTGAGTCTGCTTCTATTTTGTTCCTTCAGTTTTGCTTCATTGTTATACTCCACAAATGAGGGAAATCATTTGGCACTTGTCTTTCTCCGCCTGGCTTATTTCACGAGCATAATATTCTCCAGCTCCATCCATGTTGTTGCAAATGGCAGGATTTGTTTCCTTCTTATGGCTGAATAGTATTCCATTGTGTAAATGTACCACCTCTTCTTTATCCATTCATCTACTGATGGACACTTAGGTTGCTTCCATATCTTGGCTATTGTAAAAAGTGCTGCAATGAACATACGGGTGCATATGTCTTTTTGAATCTGAGAAGTTGTATTCTTTGGGTAGATACCAAGGAGTGGGATTCCCGGGTCAAATGGTACTTCTATTTTTAGTTTTTTGAGGAACCTCCATATTGCTTTCCACAATGGTTGAACTAGCTTACATTCCCACCAGCAGTGTAGGAGGGTTCCCCTTTCTCTGCATCCTTGCCAGCATTTGTTGTTCTTAGTCTTTTGGATGGTGGCAATCCTAACTGGTGTGAGGTGATATCTCACTGTGGTTTTAATTTGCATTTCCCTGATGATTTGTGATGTGGAGCATCTTTTCATGTGCCTGTTGGCTGTCTGAATTTCTTCTTTGGAGAAGTGTCTCTTCATATCCTCTGCCCATTTTTTAATTGGGTTATTTGCTTTTTGGGTGTTGAGTCGTGTATGTTTTGTATATATTTTGGATGTTAACCCCTTGTCGGATATGTCATTTACAAATATATTCTTCCATACTGTAGGATGCCTTTTATTTTGTTGATGGTGTCCTTTGCCGTACAGAAATTTTTTAGTTTGATGTAGTTCCATGAGTTCATTTTTGCTATTGTTTCCCTTGCTCGAGGAGATGCGTTCAGGAAGAAGTCGCTCATGCTTATATTCAGGAGATTTTTGCCTATGTTGTCTTCTAAGAATTTTACAGTTTCATGACTTACATTCAGGCCCTTTATCCATTTCGAGTTTACTTTTGTGTATGGGTTAAACAATAATCCACTTTCATTCTCTTACATGTAGGTGTCCAGTTTTGCCAAACCAGCTGTTGAAGAGGCTGTCATTTCCCCATTGTATATCCATGGCTCCTTTATCATATATTAATTGACCATATATGGTTGGGTGTGTATCAGGGCTCTCTAGTCTGTTCCATTGGTCTATGGGTCTGTTCTTGTGCCAGTACCAAATTGTCTTGAGTACTGTGGCTTTGTAGTAGAGCTTGAAGTTGGGGAGCATAATCCCCCAGCTTTATTTTTCCTTCTCAGGATTGCTTTGGCTTTTCAGGGTCTTTTGTGGTTCCATATGAATGTTAGAATGATTTTCTCTAGTTCCAATGTAGGCTTTTCATGGTTTACTGATGGGTCGTAAACAAACAATGAAAATGGTAAACACTAGGTATTGCAATTCCTTTTGAAATCATCAGGGTAGCACCTTTACCTGTGGCTTCTTTAGCCCAACAGGCTGAGTTATATGCTCTTACTCGGGCTTGTACTGTTGCCATGGACAACAGCCAGAACATTTACACGTAATAACAATCAGTATGCCTTTGGAATAGCTCATGATTTGGGGATGTTAAGAATATAGTCAGGTTTTTTTCCTTACTTTTGATCGGAATAAAAATAAAAGTAACTCCAATGTCCAAACTATATTCGATGCCATGCTTTTTTCAGCTTCTCTGGCTATTATAAAAGTCCCTGGGCATTCCAGACTTAGCTCCCTTGAGAATAACGAAAACCACTGTGCAAATGTTTCCACTAAAAATGCTGCTCTTAAAGGAACCAATACCAAACATCTGTCATGGTTCAGAGGGATTTTCCTGCAAAAGGTCATCTAGAAAAAAATGACTCCTATAAATAAGTGGCAAAAACCAAATAACCCTATTTTTTAAAATTGAAAATATAGTTGATATAAAATCTTTTATTGGTTTCAGGTGTACAACACAGTGGTACAACACTTAACCATATTATTAAATCCTCACCCCTACTAGTGCAGTACCATCTGTCAACATAAAAGGGTATTACAGAATTATCGGCTATATTCTCCATGCTGTACTACCATCTCTATAACCAACTTATATTATGATTGAGAATTTTTGTGCCCCTTTATCCCCTTTATCACACTCACCTTCCCCATCCACCCATTCCAGCCCATCCCCATGGTAACCACTAGTCAATTTTCAGTGTCTATGAGTCTACTGCTGTTCTGTTCCTTCTGTTTTCCTTTGTTTTTGTTTTTTTTTTTACAATTTATTTTATTTTAGTATCATTAACCTACAATTACATGAGCAATATTGTGATGATTAAACTACCCCCTTCATCAGGTCCCCCCCACCAACCCTATTACAGTCACTGTCCATCAGCGTAGTGAGATGAGAATCACTACTTGTCTTCTCTGAGCTGTACAGTCCCCCCTGTGTGCCCCCCACCCTATGTATGCCAATCGTAATGCCCCTTTTACCCTCTTATCCCTCCCTTCCCGCCCTTCTTCCCCAGTCCCTTTCCCTTTGGTAACTATTAGTCCGTTCTTGGGTTCTGTGAGTCTGCTGCTGTTTTGTTCCTTCAGTTTTGTTTTTTGTTTTTTTCTTTGTTCTTATACTCCACATATGAGTGAGATCATTTGGTACTTGTCTTTTTCAGCCTGGCTTATTTCACTGAGCATAATACCCTCCAGCTCCATCCATGTTGTTGCAAATGGTAGGATTTGTTTTTTCTTATGGTTGCGTAATATTCCATTGTGTATATGTACCACATCTTCTTAATCCATTCATCTACTGATGGGCACTTAGGTTGCTTCCATTTCTTGGCTATTGTAAATAGTGCTGCAATAAACATAGGGGTGCATCTGTCTTTTTGAAACTGGGCTGCTGCATTCTTGGGGTAAATTCCTAGGAGTGGGATTCCTGGGTCATATGGTATTTCTATTTTGAGTTTTTTGAGGAACCTCCATACTGCTTTCCACAATGGTTGAACTAATTTGCATTCCCACCAGCAATGTAGGAGGGTTCCCCTCTCTCCACATCCTCGCCAACATTTGTTGTTGTTTGTGTTTTGGATGTTGGCCATCCTCACTGGTGTGAGGTGATATCTCATTGTGGTTTTAATCTGCATTTCTCTGATGATTAGCGATGTGGAGCATTTTTTCATGTGCCTGTTGGCCATCTGAATTTCTTCTTTAGAGAAGTGTCTATTCATGTCCTGTGCCCATTTCTTAATTGGGTTATTTGCTTTTTGTTTGTTAAGGTGCGTGAGTTCTTTGTATATTTTGGATGTCAACCCCTTATCAGATACATCATTTATGAATATATTTTCCCATATTGTA
>JAQQAC010026351.1:26824-44623 GCA_029783875.1 Phataginus tricuspis
TTGGGTAGTTTTTTGATTACCGATTCAATTTCGTTGCTGGTGATTGGTCTGTTTAGTTTTTCTGTTTCCTGCTTGGTGAGTCTTGGAAGGCTGTATTTTTCCAAGAATTTGTCCATTTCTTCTAGGTTTTCCAGTTGTTTTCCTTTGTTTTTATATTCCACAAATAAGTGAAATCATATGGTATTTGTCTTTTTCTGCCTGGCTGATTTCACTGAGCATAATACCCTCTATGTCTACCCATGTTGTCACAAATGGCAGGATTTCTTTCTTTTTTATGGCTGAATGATATTCTATTATCTATGTACTACATCTTCTTTACCCATTCATCTATTGATGGACATTTTGGTCACTTTCATATCTTAGCTATTGTAAATAATGTGGCGATAAACATAGGGTTGCATATATCTTTTCAAATCAGGGATTTTGTTTTCTTTCAGTAAATTCCAAAAGTGGAATTACTGGATCATGTTGTATTTCTATTTTTAGTTTTTTGAGGAACCTCCATACAGCCTTCCACAGTGGCTGCACCAATTGACATTCCTGCCAACAGTGCAGGAGGGCTTTCTTTCCTCCACATCCTCGCCAACACTGGTTATTTCTTGTCTTTTGGATGGGGGCCATTCTCCAAAAGACGTGTCCAAAGCAGCCCCTCCCAACTTCCCCATTTTTTTCTACAATGTTCTTTGTTTTCTAAACTTGCTATGGTTTGCCATAGCTTGCATGTCCTGAATTACAATTCCTCTACTATTCCTGAATAGATCCATTTTGCTTGTAAAATAAGTGGCTGTTTCATATTCAATGTTGACAAAGTCCATCAACTTGGGCTTTGAATCCTGCCTCCAACGGGTCCTATCTGTATGACCCTGGGCAAGTCATTTAACTCTTGGAGCCTCATCTGTGAAATGAAGTGATCCCTACCTCACAGAGTTGTGATAAGTATTTCATGAGGATGATGTAGTAGTGCCTTTGGCACAATGCCTGTCAATGCTCTCTGATCAATAGCTGTTATCATTACAACAACTTATTATGCACCTGTCTTCTCACCTAGAGCGTGGGACAATAATCCCTGTCACCCTGGCTTCAAGGACGTGGTGTCAGCTGTGTGAGCTATGAGGTCAGTGCAGATGGCACTTCTGCCAGTCAAAGGTCAGCCCAGCCCTGCAGGTGCAGAGAGATACATCCAGTTCCCAGGACCAGAGGAAGCTGGGTAACAGCATCAATCCATCATTGATAAACTCAGTCCAGCCAAACTTTATGGACCCAGGGGGTACTTAAGTGTGTGTGGGGTGAAGGCTAGCCCAGTTCTCCTTCCTCAATACAGGCTGCTGCTCAGAGCAGGTAGGCAGGTGTGGGGTGGGGTGAGAGTGTCCTGGGCCTTGGGAGACCAGCTTTCAGCTTCAAGAGCAAGACCCCAAGGGACCGTGGTGGGCCTAGGCTAGAGTTGGACCTCCTGTCCTTAGCAGTTCAGGACCTGGTTACTCCAAACACTGCAAATGGAAGAGAAGCTTGGGGAAGCCTCATGCAAAAGAGGTTATAGATCTCAGCTCCCCCTTGCCCTACCCCATCCTGGCTTGACTATGTCCCACTGAGTGCTGGAGGGGATGGGGTGTGCTTTGTCTGCTCTGCTGCTTCTTCCACCCTTGTCTATTGACACAGTTTGAAGGTGGGGGTGTATGTGAGCAGAGTTGAAGGGAGGTTGCCTGGGGAACTAAGCTTGGTGCTAAGAAAGCAATCTAAGGAGAAGGGCTTCTGGGGAAGAGGGATGCTCTGGGGGCAGCTCTTGTCACCTCCTGCCCAGGCCCCCAACACCATGACGGTTTCATACACACTCAAAGTGGCGGAGGCCCGTTTTGGAGGTTTCTCTGGCTTGCTTCTCCGTTGGAGGGGAAGCATCTACAAGCTCCTCTACAAGGAATTCCTCCTCTTCATTGCCCTGTATGCTGTGCTCAGCATCACCTACAGGTGCAAGGGTGAGGGTGGGGTCTCAGGGCTGGCTGGTGGGGAACTAGCTGCTCAGCTCCCTCTAACCCAGGCCTACACCTGACCTTCCCCAGGCTGCTGCTGACCCAGGAACAGAGGCATGTGTATGCTCAAGTGGCCCGATACTGCAACCGCTCTGCTGACCTTATCCCCTTGTCATTTGTACTGGGTAAGGCTCTCTCTAGTTCTTCCTGGTATCCTTCTTAAAATTGTCCCTGACCTTTGGGTTGGGTTGATAGCTCTCAAGGTCAGAATACCCCAACATCACAGCCTAGAAGTCAACCAGAGCAGGCTCAGCAGACATGGGAGCTGCATGCCAGGTCCTGGATTTCCAGAGGGCTAGGCGCTATCACTTGCTGGACTCTCCAAAGAAGGGACAAAACGCCTGCTGCCCCACAATCCCACCCTGGGTACTGGAGGGGAGCCAGAGAGAGGTGACACCCTGCCTCCCTACCCTCATGAGCCACCACTTTTCTGCCTGAGGTCTGCACTCCTTCCTCCCCGCCTGGCCTAGCTCAGCAGGGCAGGACCAGAGGAAGAGGTCGTCCGCCCCCTAGACAGTGAGTCGGGGCGTTGGAGTCAAATGTGTCCTTCCAGTGGCCTTAGTTCAACCTGGCCTGGACCAGGTGCTCTGGCTGGGAGCAGGGCATGCTGACTCCCAGGCCCTCTATTTTTTTCCTTCCCATTACCACTACCCACGGCGGCCGAACAGGTTTCTACGTAACTCTGGTGGTGAACCGCTGGTGGGCCCAATACACAAGCATCCCGCTGCCGGACCAGCTGATGTGCGTCATCTCGGCCAGCGTGCATGGCGTGGACCAGCGCGGCCGCCTGCTGCGCCGCACGCTCATCCGCTACGCCAACCTGGCCTCGCTGCTGGTGCTGCGATCAGTCAGCACCCGAGTGCGAAAGCGCTTCCCCACCATGGAGCATGTGGTGGACGCAGGTGCCGAGCTCGGGGAGCCTAGGGCAGGCAGGAGCCTAGACCTGCCCCCCCACCGCCTCCTGGGAAGGGAGGTCCGGCCCCCAGGGACTCCAGGGCCCCAGGGAGGTGAGTACTGAGGGCAGAGGACGAGGTTGAGCCCCACCCATATTATCCCGGCAGGTTTCATGTCCCAGGAAGAGAGGAAAAAGTTTGAGAGCCTGAAATCTGACTTTAACAAGTACTGGGTCCCCTGCGTCTGGTTTACCAACCTAGCGGCCCAGGCCCGGAGAGATGGGCGAATCCGAGACGACATTGCTCTCTGCCTGCTCCTGGAAGTGAGTCAGCCTAGGACCAGGCCCATCTGCCTTTCTGCCCCTGGCTTTGCAAACTGGAATATAATTTTAGTACTTACACGGTGCCAACTATGTAACACACACTGTTGTAAGTATGGTACCCATATCAACAGTTAACCCTCACAAAAGCCCTGGAGAATTCGTACTATTATTAACACCACCACCAGCCACCTTGCACAGGTGAGGAAACTGAGGCACATAATGGAAAAGAAACTTGCCCAATCACGCAGCTAGTGAGTGAAGCTGGAACTCATATTCAGACATCCTGGCTGCAGGCTCTGTACTTGCAACTACTTTGCTAAACCCATCGTAGGCACCCCAGCCTGCTAACACCTCTGAGAGCAGAATGGGCCTCCAGACCTAGTTTGTGTTGGGCTCTCCTGTTCTTTCCCCATTCTTCCTTCCTCACCTCCACTGACTTCCTCTTCCTGCTGTTCCACCAGGAGCTGAACAAGTACCGGGCCAAGTGCAGCATGCTGTTCCACTACGACTGGATCAGCATCCCCCTTGTCTACACCCAGGTAACTGCTTCTCACCTCCCCAGTCCCAGTACCTCCTGTATGTGCTGAGTTATGTGATACTGAAAACTAGAGACGGTACCTGCTGTGGGGCAGTTTTGTCCAGTGAGACACTGAACAGACAAGGGCTCATCCTCAGAGCCTCCCTGGACCCCTACTAAGATGACCGCATCTCCTCTGGTGCTGTCATACCCTGCTACATGTTTGAATTACTTGGCAGACTCCTCCACTGGACCTCAGGGGCAGGGGCATTTCTTCCTGTTCCACTCAGCGGGGCTTCTCCTTCTCCAGGTGGTGACCATAGCAGTATACTCCTTCTTTGCCCTCTCCCTGGTTGGTCGCCAGTTTGTGGAGCCAGGGGCAGGGGCTGTCAAACCTCGGGAGTCTCTGGAGGGAGCCCAGGAGCTAGTGCCAGCCGTGGGGGACCTGGACATGTATGTGCCTCTCACCACCCTGCTGCAGTTCTTCTTCTATGCTGGCTGGCTCAAGGTGGGCACTTCAGGTGGTTCTGCCAGTCTGCTCTGCGGAGACGTGGGCCCAGGGCCCACCCCAACTTCAGGGACGGAGAACGGGGCTCTAAGCCTAGAAAAACACTGTCCTACAACCTGCAGGTGGCCGAACAGATTATCAACCCATTTGGTGAGGATGACGACGACTTTGAGACCAACCAGCTCATAGACAGGAACTTGCAGGTGAGGCAGGGGTCTGGGGGCAATCCCTGCCAGCTCTCAGCTCTGGGGTGGGGAGGAGAGGGGAGCACAGGAGGATATCCTTGTGACTTGCTGCCCACCTCAGGTGTCCTTGCTATCCGTGGATGACATGTATCAGAACCTCCCTCCCGCCGAGAAGGACCCGTACTGGGACGAAGACTCGGCGCTGCCGCCCTACACGGTGGCCACGGCCGCCGAGTCTCTGCGGCCTTCCTTTCTGGGTTCCACCTTCAACCTCCGGTGAGCGGCCGGCGGGGGCGCGGTCAGGGCTTGAACTTGTACGAGGGCCCCAGGTACCCGCCTACCCTCTGAGGCGCCAAGGACTCGGTCCCTCCTGCTCCCGCCCCCCGCTGGGCGCTCACTCAGCCCGTCCTCCCGCCCGCAGCGTGAGCGACGACCCAGAGCAGAACCTGCAGGTGGAGGCGTCCCCTGGGCTGGCTCGGTCGGTACCTGCAGCGCAGACCCCGCTGCTCGGCCGCTTCCTGGGCGCAGGAGCGCCCTCCCCAGCCATTAGCCTGCGGACCTTCGGCCGCGCACGAGGACCCCCCCGGACCCCCCATCTACTGCGCGTCCGAGCCGAAGAGGGCGGCGACCCTGAGGTTGCGGACCGCATCGAGGAGGCGGCGGCCGGGTCAGCGGACGAGGCCCAGGAGCCCTGAGCGGAGGCGGCCGGGGCCGGGCCGTCCTGCCTCCCCGCCCCCGCGGCCGATCTGGGCCTGCCCTCCGGCGCTGTTGGAGCAGCACGTCCGGTGGACCCTGAGCCAGAGCATTTACGGGCGGACCCTGGAAGAGGGAGATGGCCGGTCCGAGTCAGGGCTGGGAATGTGTACGCTCTGGCGGGAGAAGACAGGGTGAATTGCTTGGGGAGGTAAAGCTACGGTACGTGGCGCAAGGAATAGAGACTAAAGCCCAGGTGCACCGTTAATCTCCCTGGCAATGGGAGGTTCAGGCCCGTTCTCAAGGAATCACCGAAGGACTCGTTGAAAACATCCGGGAACCACTCCTGGGGTTTGACTCGATACGGAATGTGGCTCTAGAATTTGCATTTCTAGGAAGTTCAGGTGATCCCTGCCTGTTGGTCAGGGGTTACAATTTGAGTACACATAAAAAGATGTTCTAGAAGGTTGTACCCTGTCCTGATAACCTTACTCTGAAGAGGGTTCAAAATGTGTACTGGAGTGGAGGGTTTTCATCTGTAATGTCGATTTTTTTTATTACAATGAGCAAATTATTACTTGTGCAATTACAATTGTTTACAATTGATTTGGCATGCTGTGTGGTGGGGTAAAGATGTGAAGGCAGTCTACACCACCCAGCCTAGACCCTCAGCATTTGGACTTTAGAATACCAAGCCCTTCACTACCACGAGCCAAACTGGGGAGAAAACAATTTAAGGGGTGAAAGCTGTGAGTTCATCTTCTGCACTGCTACAGGGGACCCCGAGTACTATGTTGGAGATGTTGCTGAACAGAGCCTCCTCCAAGACTGCCTTCAAAGCTCAGTCTCCAGAGGAAACTGGTGAATGGCAAGACTGAATGTTAAGGTCAAAGGATGACAAATACTGGAACTCAGAAGGGAGGCACAAGCCTGTATTGAGATTGAGTGCAGCTCTGGCATTGTTAACTGACTGGATTCTAATGCTGCCTTTGGGATACTGAACATTTCTAAGCCTCAGTCTCCCACCGCATAGTGTGTGGACAGTACCATCCCACTGGTAGCCATTCACTCAGGTTATTTGAGGTTTTCAGCTGGGTTAGCAAGGTAAGTAGCCCTGCTCCAGGGTGCGAATGGTCATTTGTAAAGGCAGCGGACATACATAGATGGATCCAAGATAACCCATTCGTCCTATTGACAGTTTAGAGGTAAAAGGAGGTGTAAAAATCAATGCCTTTTAGAGCTCAAACTAGAAAATAAAGACAAAGTGTTGAGTGTTGCTTTGCTGTGTGCAACACAACTCTCAGGAAACATTAAGGTGGTTTGTGAAAACCAAGTGGGAAGGTGGGGGCCAGATATCCCCAAAGCCAATCCTCAGGTTTCAAAGGGTTGGGTTTTTTATTCTAAAGGAATTTTTAATACTCAAAGTGTTCATCTCCTAGTCCATGTTTCCCAATTGCTTGTTCACACAAGCCTGCAATTTAGCCAAATTGAGGAACCAACTAGTTTATGTATTTTTTGGCTGTTAAGATAATGTACTATGAACTTTTAATTGGATAACATCTTATTTTTTTTAACTCATTAATTTTGGCACATATTTTAATGCCATGGTATATTGGCATACTGGTACACTGAAGAAACAAACCACCTCATTCCCCTGGAGTTCTATGCCAGTCAAGACGAGGACAACAAAGACAAACAAAATGAGCAAAATTTACACCAGACTAAGGGATACAGAGAAAAAAAGGGAGAAAGGATACAGCATAGATTACAATTTTAAATTGTGATCAGGGAATACCTTACTAGAGTGACAAAGCCCTGGATTAGAGTAAGCCAACTGGGTATTTCAAGGACAGTGTTCCCAACAAGGGAATACCTATGTTCACTGAGGCCAGGATGGAAGTCACTATAGGAAAAGGGATGAGGTCACCTTGAGCTCTGTAGCCTTTGGTAAGAACGGAGATGGGAAACTCTTGTTAAAAGGCTGATCTTTGATCACTGATTGCTGGGATTTCATTGTGATTAACAGAGGCAGCACCGAGCAAATAGGATGTAAAAAAGTAACTAGAATGGTAGAGGTGGTGTTAAAGGTTGAACCAGCAAGATTTAGTGGCATTAGATGTTGGGAGTAAGAATAGGGTCAGGATGGCCCAAGATTTTTATTTAAGTATGAAGACAACTATTTGCTATTAATTAGTTGAGAAACTGAAAAGACAATGCTGAGGAATATCATCAGTTTTAATATACTGACCTTTTATTAGAGTCCAATTATGATATCCAAGTGTCAAGTAGGTCTGGGCTAAAGTTAGATGGAGCATAAACCACATTTAAATGCTGAGGATAGACAACAATGTAGCCAAGTTGAAGGCAAAGACCCTTTGAGATTGCTATCTAAATGGGATTGTAATTTAGTGAGATTGAATCTGCAATGCAGAAATCACTGGTAATATTACATGCTTTTGAGTACTGTAGGGAAGGGATTAGGATTCAAGAGAAAATTAAACTTCAGGGATACATCCAAAAGCTGACAGGTTAAAATATGTTCAACCTTCTCTCAACAATGCTGGAACACAATTTTAAGATTTCTAGACCACCCATGAACCCAGGTTGAAAACTTTAAACTAAACCCTTAAAGCCAAGGTCCACACAGTAATGTGGTACATGATCTCAAGAGCCAACTCTGCAGAGGAACCATGGCTTCAGGTTCCAATCGTGGTTCAGCCAACACCCCAATCTTGGGGGCCCCAGGGCTGGGACACCTCCCTCATAGTCTCTGGGCTTGGCATGCCATACCCCTGCTCCCACCAAAAACCAGCATGTACCATGTTCCCCCTACTATAGATGGCACAGCCCACAGTAGGCCTTGGCTTTTAGGGGAGGGAGGAGCTGGGGACACAAGGGCACCCTACAGTGTGCCCAGCAATCGAATATTTAAGACGTGAACACAGGACATAGAACAATAAACCCTTTATTACATGAGCTAGGAAACTTATTTGCCTTTTCGGGCCTTGATTTTCCTCAGATAGAACTCCAGCTCCTTGCCCTCAAGCACGTAGCCATCTGCTCGGCCACACTGGCCTGGTCGTGAAGCAATGCATGCTGCAAGAGAGTGTGGCACTTAGCAATACAACAATATGGCCTTACCCAAACCTGTATTATCTCTCAAAAAATCCATGCTGGTTCAGGTATCTGGGGCCAGGTATGAAGCCCACGGTCTCTTCAGATATTATCGTCTCATCACTCAGTAGCAGAACTGGACAAAGTTTTCATCACTGAGACAGCCCCCTAAACCTGGGCATGGACTTAACAGACCCCTCAAATGCAGAGGCTGAGCTCAGGCTGTTATGTACTACTTCCCACTATTTCTCATTTCAGCTTCTTACTAGGGAGATGACTAAATGTTCTCATTTGTGCTTGCACAGTGTTACCATTAAGCTCTCCTGGTGAACCCTCTCGACCACACAGCTGGCAGTCAAAAGAACTGAAGCAAGGGAAAAATACAGGGCACACATCCCATCTTGTGACTCTCCCCCACTGCAATGCAACAACTCTCACCAAGCAGCTTGCCCTGCTGGAATTGCTCCTCCAGAAGACTGCTGATTTTGGCATTTTTTTTCCTTTCATCATATTTCTTCTGAATTTTCTTTGATCTCTTCTTGTTTAAAATCTCTTCCTCCTCAGGAGTCTGAATAAAGGAGACATAAACAGATTAGCTGGGGCTTCCGAAACCCTTCCCCTTTCCAACTCAGGGAAGGATGCCACCACAGCCTCGAAACCCGCACATGCCAATCCTGCTGCCTTCCTCAGCACTCAAGGTTTGCATCTCTTTCCCTTCAGTAGCAGAACTGGACAGTTTTCATCATTAGAAGGCTGGAATCAGGTTGGCCTCCCCCAACACCTCCAGGGAGGTTGGCCCTCAAACACGTACCAGTTTGGCCCCCTTCTTGCGGCCCAGGGGCAGTGCATAGTGGGACTCGTACCACTGTCGGTATGGTGTACTGTCAACGAGAACAATGCAGTTTTTCACCAAGGTCTTGGTGCGGACCAGTTCATTGTTGGATGCGTTGTAGACAACATCAATGATCCTTGTTTTGCGTGTACAACCTGCTTACAGAGAAAATTCAGAATCAAGCCCTGTAAACGAAGCTAACCAGCCCTGCCCCCCCCCAACCCCCAGCCCTGGGCAGGGGAGCCTAAGGAGAAGCAAGGAACCCTAAGCTTTTACCCAGTCATGGGGCATCAGCTCCTCTTCCACAAACCCATCTTTCCAGAGATGGCTGGCAACCAATCTCTAGATTTAGCCTGATCAGTCCCTGAGGCTACAAGAGTTAAGAAACACGACAGGATGGACAACTCTCCAGCTGCCATAACCTCAGGATCTTTCACACAAGGAGAAACTTCAGTATGTTGGTCAAGGCCATGGACTTCCTGCTAAAAGCACTTACTTAAGCTTAGAAAGCTTTAGGTGCCGAGTTCCCACCCCCTCGCGGAGGGCCTCACTCACACTCAGAGCCCCAGGAGAAGTTTCCCACATCCAGCCTCAAGGCTCGGTACTTCTTGTTGCCTCCCCGCACACGGACTGTGTGTATGCGGCGGGGGCCAATCTGGAAAACACAGACAGGAAGTAGGTTATGGAGGAGCAAAGCAGAGTGGGAAGGAACCTGGGCTGGATGGAGGCAACAGTCAGTGTAACTATGACAAGTCCTCGCATTGGCAAGCGGCATACAGGTGACCGAAACGGTCACAACCACGCCTAAGGATTCTTTTTCATCACTCTAGTTACCTCCAAGAGGAAAAAGCTGATTCCAAACACATGAAAATTAAGTCTTCATGCAATAAATATGCCAGGGCTCCGACTATGTATTATGTGAGGAGCCCACTCCCTCCAGACGCTCTTCTGGGCCTCGTATACAGCATTTGCCTCCATGCAACCCCTTACTATTTACCCAACACTAAAGGTACAGAGGCCGCCCAGTCCCTGAAACAAATCAGAGCTCTACAAAGATTCAACCATCACGCGCAGAGGCGCAACAAGGCCGGGGAGCCGGGGAAAGCCCTCCGGGGCGGTGGGGCCCCGCACGCACCTTAGTGTTGGCAGCAGGGCGTCCCAGTTCATACTTCCGCTTCTTGTGGTAGGGCTTTCTCTTGCCCCCAGTCTTGCGGCGCTTGTGCCAGTTGTCCCGTGAGATGCCTGTGAGAACGGGTGGTGGGGGGGGGGTGAAAAGTTGAGCCACTACGATTCGGGGCAGACGCCTGGCCTGCCCCAGATCCCACGCCGGGCGGGCCGCACGCTCAGCTCTCCAAGGTTGAAGCCCCCACTGCGCACTCGGGAGTTTACAGCATTAACAAAGTGTCATCATACACGTGCGGCCCAGCTTGGACCCTTTTCCGCGGCAGCCATGTTGGTGCCGCTGGCAGCCCATAGCCCTTTCCGCCGCCGGCGCGGGCCTCGGCGGCCAAAACCTGAGCACCACTCTCCTCAAGGTTTCTCATAGCTGGGGGTCGGGGCGCCCACTCTCCTAACTTGGCAGGTTAGCAGGATGGCACCGGATGGCGCTGATGCAGACAACACTCACCCATCGCCCGGCGCTGGCTGGAAAGAGAAAACGCAGAGACTCACGGTCCAGTTTGTAAAACGCTGCCCCGCCCTCTTACGTGTCTTCCTGGCGCCGCGGCAAGGAGCCTCGAATCGAACGCGGCGTTCCTTACGTTCCTGCTCCCGCGCCGTGGCGGACGGTGGCCTGTGAGCTCGGAAGCCCAGGCTGGAGGAGGAGCCGCACGGGGTTCGTGACTGGGCGAGCTTTCCGTAGAGGTTTAAGGTTTTAGGGCCGGGGTGACCTGGCTTTATTTACATTTTGAAAAGACCCGTTTTAGAAGTTGTTGCAGTAGTCCAGGACGAGGCATGTGCGTGCGGGTGCGTTGGAAAAGGGTGGATTACAGTAGAGATGGAAACGAACAGTGGATTTGGGTTTTCTTTTGAAGGGTTTGGGGAGCGATAGTGAGACAGGGACCGTGGGCTTAGACAGAGTAGGGTGAGGGCCTCTGAAAAAAACAACGAGATAACCATTGTGAGGTTTGCACAGGAGCCCAACTTATTTTTCTAACTTTACCCAAGTGCTGCCTTCCTTCCTCCAGCCCTAAACAAATGATTTGTTGCAACTTGGGCAATGTAGCAAACAAGCCCAAAACAACATAAGGCAGGAAGAATTTCATCTTGAAATCCAATTAGTTAAAAGAAGTAAAACAATGACTCAGCCCACCTTTGGAGCAAAGCAAGCAGCCTTGAGTGATATGCTCCCAGACCAGGAAGCTGCTATCCTGGGAGGAAATCAGATCAGTAAAGTTCTTGTAAATAACCAGGAAGACTAAGAAGAAACTTAGTCTTTCTTCAAAAGTATTTGGAAACACTTAACAGGTGTACATCCCTAGCCCTTTGTCTCTCAACTGCCTATAAAAACCCCTAGACAAGTACCACCTCGGGACTCTTGTCCCCTCCTGGCGTGAGCCGGGAGCTCTGTCCTTTCACTCTATCTCTGAATAAAAGCCTGTACCTTGCTCTCCTACCTTGCCTGTTTGCTAAGCTCATTCTTCGGCTTCGTGAACAAGAACCCTGGCATCAATAGGACCTGGGGGGTTGAGGGATAGGGAGGTATGTCAAGGATTCCTAACTCCTCAATTGATCAATTGGGTGAATATTGGTGCCGTTTACTGAGATGGGGTAGGTTAAGGTAGCTGTTTTGGACATATTCTTTTGAGATCTTGGTGATGTGTAAGTGGTCTGGTCATCCGTGTAGAAGAGATGTGGACAGAAGATGTTACTTTGGGACTTGTTGGTATACGAATCATAAAGTCACCAGAATGAACGTTAGGGAGAGAGCATACAGCAACCTTTTCTTGTAAAGGGTAATAAGTATTCCAGGTTCTGTGGGCTATGGAGTCTGTGTACTCGACTTTGCTGTTGTAGTGTGAAAGCAGCCATAGACAATAGCGAATGAATGGGTGTGGCTGTATTCCAGTAAAACTGTGGGTACTGGGATTCGCCTGTCATGAAATACTACTTTTGATTTTCTTCCCCAAACATTTAAAAACAAAAAACCTTCTTAGATGATGGGCCCAGTCCCCATACAGTGGTGTGCCAAACCCAGGCATAAAGAAATGCAAGAAGATGGTCTCGTTCCAAAATTTGAGGAACACCAACATGTGAGGTCAGGTAGAGAAAAGAAGCTGGGAAAGGAGACAGAATGAGCAATTGGAGTGACACGGGGAAAGCTGGCATAGAATGGGATGATGTCTAATACTTCCCTGAAGGCTAAAGTGAGGAATAACAAGTAATTATCAGATTTAGTAACCTGAAAATCTTTGGTGACATGGGCAAGGCCAGTTTCTATGTAGGGGAGTGTGCAAAAACTTAGTCTTTTCAAAAACTTGAAACAAAATAGGAAGTAACAAAAAAAACCCAACTATATGTAGACCGTCCTTTTGAAACGTATGACTTAAAGGGGAGGAGAGAGCTAGGCTGGTGGCTGGAGGGGAAGCAGAGCAGAAGGGCAGTATTTAAAGGAGCAAACCACCTAATGGATAAGCCCTTTTACACTCAGCTCCAGATCCTATCCCATTCTTGGAGGAAATTCTCTCAATATTAGCCATTCTTCATCCGTATCTTCAAGCTTCAACTGGCTTCTCAGCACATACAGAATAAAATCTAAATTCCTTACCATGGCCTGGGAGACCCAGGAATATCTGGTCTCTGCTTATCTCTGACTTTATCAGTTTGATCAAATATCTCTAACCTGTCCTCACTCAACTCCAGGCGCTCTGACCTTGCCATTCCTACCTCAGGCCTCATGCTCTGACAAAAAATGCTCTTCTAGGTCTCAGCATGGCCCCCCCCCCCCCCTTCAAGTCTCTGCTCAAAATATCACCTACACACACACACTAGAAGGCCTTTTCTGAGCCTGCTCTTTATAGTAGCACACTTATCTTTCTCTATCCACTTAATATTAACATTGTTTTTATGTGCTCATTATGTCTTCCCCACTAAATTATAATAAGCATGAGAGTAGAAACTTTGTGTTCATTACTTTGTGTTGGCTTAGTAAGCACTTAATATTTAAATATTTGTATTGAATACTGAAATATTTGAGCCAGTTATTGTTCTACTTACCACATAGTATGCAATAGCTTTTCCCAAGTAGACTGGGAGATCTTAAGAGTACAGTGTAGTACCTTACTCATCACTCTATCCCTAGTGCTCTGGTACAAAAAAAAGGAAAAGGCAGTTGCATTGGACATAAAAAGGAGAAAATGGATTCAAGGAGCACTTGTTAGTTGATGGAATTTTGTGATACTGTATTATGGGGATGAGAGAAGAGTGACATGAGGTTCTTCCCTGAGAAACCATGTTAAATGATGGGTTGACATCAAAAGTTCAATTTTAGGTTGAGTTTGAATTGCCTCTAGAACTATAGGTGGCTCTTTGTATTGTAAGTCGTTAGAAAGGTGAGTCTGAAGTTTGAAAGAGAATGGGACTGATACTTCCCACCCCCACCCACCATGGTCTCTATCCACTTAAGCCAGTCTGTATCACATGAACATGTTTATTTACTTATTTTTATTTTTTATTAAGGCATCATTGATATACAATCTTATGCTCAGGTTTCACATGAGCAACATTGTGGTTACTATGTTTCCTCCTATTATCAAGTCCCCACCACATACCCCATTACAGTCACTGTCCATCAGCATAGTAAGATGGTATAGAGTCACTACTTGTACTCTCTGTACTGTACTGCCTTCCCTGTGCCTCCCACTACGTTATGTGTGCTAATCGTAATGCCTCTTATTCCCCTTCTTCCTCCCCAGTCCCTTTCCCTTTGGTAACTGTTAGTCCATTCCTGGTTTCTGTGAATCTGCTGTTTTGTTCCTTCAGTTTTTGCTTGGTTCTTATGCTCCACAGATGAGTGAAATCATTTGGTACTTGTCTTTCTCCGCCTGGCTTATTTCACTGAGTATAATACCCTCTAGCTCCATCCATGTTGTTTAAGTGGTAGGATTTGTTTTCTTCTTTTGGCTGAATAACATTCCATTGTATATGTATGTTTTTAAATGTGCTTGAATAGTAGACTTATAAATACATCTGAATCTCTTGGGGCAATATTGAAGAGGGACCCCCGGAGCCCTTGAAATCAGTTAGGACAGTGTGCCATATACCACACCATGCCCTCCAAGTCTGTTCTCTTGCTTGAACAGAAGTCAAATAGGAGTTCTTTAATTCTGTATCATCCTGGAGAAATCGTGTCTCCTGCTTCCCTCCAATACCATATAGGCTGGCCACTACTCCATTTGCTTTGAGACCATTAACATTAATTGTATATGCATTTACCCCATTTTCATTAGTTACCTTAAATAATCTCCCAAATTATAGCTATCACCCACATTCTAATCCTGACATAGGTTATTAGAATCGTTTTTAACCTATCTCCCTCCATTCTGTTTCCTAAAATTTCCTTACGTCCTGTCATTTTTCACGAGAAAAACCTATCTTCGTCTCGCCTGAAGGTTTCAGCCCCTGCCAAGTTCACTCTGAATTTGGTGAGGCTGAAAAATGACAATGGATACTGATGATACTTAAAAAAGACAACAGAACATTAGGTGTAGAGGGTTTATACCCAGCTTTATTTTCCTGGTGGCAGGGCACTAGAAACCCACCCATCCGCCTCAGGGCAAGTCTGCATGTAGCAAGCTGGTCTCTGCCTTGGGGCCTCTCTGCAGCCTGGCAGCCCCACAGCACTGGGCGGAACTCTTTCTACAGTCAGTAATAGCATGTTGCCCACACGTTGTAAGCCCACATTGTTAGATGCCTGCGAGCATTGCACATGCGCAGTGGGCAAGCATATCAGGGTAAAGTGAGGATCCTGGTGGTGAAACCTCCACTTTCCCTACAACCTTCAAACTCTTCTTTGAATGTTTACTTTGCCTTCTAACAGACATCTGGTTCTCAGGACTTTTCTTGTCAGCCTTCAAGTGGAGGATTCCAGTTCTCTAGATGGGAGACAGGTGAGTTCCATGGTCTTTATTGCCAGTTGCAGACCGTATGCACTCTATCCTCCCTAAAAAACCACAAAATTTGAACCTTATGCTGAGACTGTAACACTACTTCTCTATACTGCACTTATCTGTAAATTCTCATTCTCACCAACTTGTGCTAGATTTTATGTCCTGACTCACTTGTCACTTTCTCTAATACTATTCCTGTCATAGTATTTGGCTTCCTACACATGATGAACATCCTTACTTCCCACAACCTTAAGCTTTCACCAGCTCGTCACCCTGTAAGTTCTGAAACCTGGGTTCAATCCAACCTCTTGGGCCTGACACCTGGGTTACAGAGCACCTGCATAAGTCACACAGCTGCCCAGACTAGTGCCACTAGTAATGAAGAACAGACAATTGGTATTAGGCCTGGAGAATCTTTACGATGAAAGACTTATTTGAAGCATAAACTCTACTGGGGTACTGGAGCATTGAACAAGACAGGGTTGGAATCTTCATGTCAATGAAACTGCAGGCGTGGATTTGGCCTCTTAGGTGGAGTACGGAATAAGCACTCCCCACAGCTCCAGAAGTGTCCTTAGTCACAGAGGCTCAGACCCTGCCCATACACCACCCAAGAGGCTGATTTTTTTTCCTCTTTCTTTATTGTTAGACACAATGTATAACCATATAAAACAGAAAGCAGGGATCCTCTTGGGCCTTAAAAAACAGCAAGGAAGGAAGAGGTCCCAGAAACTTTTTTTAAAGTACAAAACATATTAGTGCCCAGACCAAAGGTGTGGAAGGCAGTCCAGAGCCAGCAGTGAGCTGGACTGAAGGCTCCTTCCCTCTCCCCAGAGCCACGACAGCCCCCGGGAGCCCTCTACCAGCAGCCAGTCTGCACAGGCACATGCCGCCCAGGGGAGAGTTGTGCCCCAGAGCCTTCCCCTCTTGAACAGAAGGGTGTCTGCCCAGCGTTAACTAAAAGCTCCCTCCTCTCATCCTTGCTCCCTTGAGAGCTACAGCTGAGGAAAAGGAAAGCAGTGTCCTGTGTCATTCTGACCCCTTCCCCAGCTGTCCTGAGTCCAGATGCCCCCACACTTGGCATTTACCAAAGCCTGTCCCAGGTCAGACCCTGTAGACCCACCAGGTGGCCAAAGTTCACTGGGGGGTGGTGGTGGGGAGGGGAAGAGGCTGGGCATGAAACCAAACATCTTTATTTGCAGTCATCACTGGGGCCGCTTCTTGCTGCTTATTTGCTTGCTGGCCTGCTCTTCCAGCTGCATGGCCAGACGCAGAGCCTGGATGTCATCTAGAAGGAAGGGGTGGCGGTGCACTCGGGTTAGTGGGTGTCTCAGAGGCCCCATTCCCTCAGGGCAGAGCTGCCGTCACCTGCAGAGGCCCCATCCCCCAGCCACACCCACCTTGCAGGGCTGAGAAGTGCTTGGCTTGCCGGGCCAGGGCGGACTCTGCCTTGTTCACAAAGGTCTCCAAGTCATAGTCTGGCTGCTCCATCATCTCAGAGAGCTCAAGCCAGCATGACCCTTGCTGCAATGACACAGGGAAGATGTGTCATTTCAATAATGACCAAACCAATTCAGCAAATCTTTCCTACCATCTGCGCAGGTGCCTGTGCGAGATGCCCCTTCTTCCAGCATGGCCCATATGCTACCTCTTGATCTTTTCCCAGATCCCCTTAAGCTTGAATCCATCCTCTTACCTACCCCAAACTTATCCTTCAAATGAATGTCATCATCTGTCTTGATGCCTAAGCCAGAATGTGAGCAGCAACTTTATTCACCCTGCAAATCCCCAAATCCTGCCAACTTAAATTCTACGTGAGTAGAATTGATGTCCTCATGTCCTCACTCCAATCCCATGGGCATGGCTACACTTAGGCTCGGCACCAGCATCTCTCTTGGTTTTTACAACAATCTCCTAGCTGCTCTTAACTCCTAAGTACTTCTATTCATGCTCTCCCAAACCCCAAACCAGGCTCTACACTCTGGCCACAAGGATGTACCTAAAGCTCTGCTATGACCATGTCATATGTGATAAGACCATGTCATCTAATATGACCGCACCCTGCTTTCCTCCCTTCAGAGGCATCCGCTGCCCCCATAACAAAAGCTTTCATGTGAGCCATAAGGCCCTTCAGTATCAGGTCCCTGCTGACTTGCCAACAGCCTTAATCTCCCTCCATCATCTGCTCAAACCTTTTGCTCTGGCCAGAGTGAACCTCCCTTTCTTCCTGAAAATACCATGTCCTTTCAAACATCTGTACACTTGAGCGCTCTGGGGAAGGAGGACATGCCTAAGCACAGACCTCCAGGTTCCCCTCTAAGTTCAGAGTGCCACAGGCTCTTCCCCTCTGTTGAGCACTCTGAGTGCCCCATCTTAGGACGCACTTTCGGGCCTCTGCCCCGCTGCCCTTCCCAGCAGGGATCACAGCAACGCTACCACCTACCACTTACTGTACCCTGACCACATGCTGGGCAATGCTGAGTGCTTTAGAAGCATATCACTTAATCCTCAGATGCAACCATCCTGTTTTGCCCATCTTAAGAGATAAAAAAACAGAGGCCCAGAGAGGCTAAATGACTTTCACAAGGAAATCAGCTTAAAAA
>JAQQAC010026352.1:8370-21825 GCA_029783875.1 Phataginus tricuspis
TGCATTTCTCTGATGATTAGCGATGTGGAGCATTTTTTCATGTGCCTGTTGGCCATCTGAATTTCTTCTTTAGAGAAGTGTCTATTCATGTCCTGTGCCCATTTCTTAATTGGGTTATTTGCTTTTTGTTTGTTAAGGTGCGTGAGTTCTTTGTATATTTTGGATGTCAACCCCTTATCAGATACATCATTTATGAATATATTTTCCCATATTGTATGATGTCTTTTTGTTCTACTAATGGTGTCCTTTGCTGTACAGAAGCTTTTCAACTTGATATAGTTGTTGAGAGTTTTAAGCATGAATGGATGCCGGATTTTGTCAAATGCTTTTTCAGCATCTATGGAGATGATCACGTGGTTTTTGTTCTTCTTTTTGTTGATGTGGTGGATGATGTTGATGGATTTTCGAATGTTGTGCCATCCTTGCATCCCTGGGATGAATCCCACTTAACCATGGTGTATGATCCTCTTGATGTATTTTTGAATTCGGTTTGCTAATATTTTGTTGAGTATTTTTGCATCTACGTTCATCAGGGATATTGGTCTGTAAGTTTCTTTCTTGGTGAGATCTTTGCCTAGTTTTGGTATTAGAGTGATGCTGGCTTCATAGAAAGAGTTTGGAAGTATTCCCTCCTCTTCTATTTTTTGGAAAACTTTAAGGAGAATGGGTGTTATTTCTTCTCTATTTGTCTGGTAGAATTCAGAGGTGAATCCATCAGGTCCGGGGGTTTTGTTGTTGGGTAGTGTTTTGATTACCGATTCAATTTCGTTGCTGGTGATTGGTCTGTTTAGTTTTTCTATTTCTTGCTTGGTCAGTCTTGGAAGATTGTATTTTTCTAAGAAGTTGTCCATTTCTTCTAGGTTTTGCGGCTTGTTACCATACAGATGCTCATAATATTTTCTTATAATTCTTTGTATTTCTGTGGGGTCCGTTGTTATTTTTCCTTTCTCATTTGTGATTCTGTTTATGTGTGTAGATTCTCTTTTTCTCTTAATGAGTCTGGCTAGGGGTTTATCTATTTTGTTTATTTTCTCAAAGAACCAGCTCTTGGTTTCATTGATTTTTTTCTATTCGTTTATTCTTCTCAATTTTATTTATTTCTTCTCTGATCTTTATTATGTCCCTCCTTCTGGTGACTTTGGGCCTCCTTTGTTCTTCTTTTTCCAATTTCAATAATTGTGTCTTTAGACTGTTCATTTGGGAATGCTCTTCCTTCTTTAAATAGGCCTGGATTGCAATATACTTTCCTCTTAGAACTGCCTTTGCTGCATCCCACAGAAGTTGTGGCTTTGTGTTGTTGTTGTCATTAGTCTCCGTATATTCTTTGATTTCTGTTTTGATTTGGTTGTTAACTCATTGATTCATTAGGAGAATGTTGTTAAGTCTCCATGTATTTGTGAGCCTTTTTGATTTCTTTATAAAATTTATTTCTAGTTTTATACCTTTGTGATCTGAGAAGTTGGTTGGTAGGATTTCAATATTTTTGAATTTACTGAGGTTCTTTTTGTGGCCTAGTATGTGGTCTATTCTGGAAAATGTCCCATGTGCACTTCAGAAGAATGTGTATCCTGTTGCTTTTGGGTGCAGAGTTCTGTATATATCTGTTAGGTCCATCTGTTCTAGTGTGTTGTTCAGTGCCTCTGTGTCTTTACTTATTCTCTCTCTGGTTGATCTATCCTTTGGAGTGAGTGGTGTGTTGAAGTCTCCTAAAATGAATGCATTGTTGTCTATTTCCTCCTTCAATTCTGTTAGTATTTGTTTCACATATGTTGGCGCTCCTGTGTTGGGTGCATATATGTTTATAATGGTTATATCTTCTTGTTGGAGTGACCCCTTTATCATTATGTAATGTCCTTCTTTATCTCTTGCTACTTTCTTCGTTTTGAAGTTTATTTTGTCTGATACAAGTACTGCAACACCTGCTTTTTTCTCTTTGTTGTTTGCATGAAATATCTTTTTCCATCCCTTCACTTTTAGTCTGTGTATATCTTTGGGTTTGAGGTGAGTCTCTTGTAAGCAGCATATAGATGGGTCTTGCTTTTTTATCCACTGTGTTACTCTGTGTCTTTTGATTGGTGCATTCAGTCCATTTATATTTAGGGTGATTATTGATAGATATGTACTTATTGCCATTGCTGGCTTTAGATTTATGGTTACCAAAGGTTTAAGGGTTGCTTCTTTACAATCTAAGAATCTAACTTAACTTTCTTGTTAAGTTATTGTGAACGCCGTCTGATGTTTCTTTATTTCTCCCTTCCTATTCTTCCTCCTCCATTCTTTATATATTGGGTGTTTTATTCTTTGCCTTTAGTTAGTATTTGGATAGTCTGCTTTCTTTGCTATGATTTTATTTTCTCTGGTGACATCTTTTTAGCCTTAGGGGTGCTTCCTTCTATAGCAGTCTGTTTAAGATATCCTGCAGTGGTGGTTTATGAGAGGCAAACTCCTTCAACTTTCCTTTGTCTGGAAATTGTTTAATCCCTCCGTCATATTTAAATGATAATTGTGCTGGATACAATATTCTTGGTTCGAGGTCCTTCTGTTTCATTACGTTAAATATATCATGCCATTCTATTCTGGCCTGTAAGGTTTCTGTTGAGAAGTCTTTTGATAGTCTGATGGGTTTTCCTTTGTAGGTGATCTTTTTTCTCTCTCTAGCTGCCTTTAATACTCTGTCTTTATCTTTGACCTTTGCCATCTTAATTATTATGCGTCTTGGTGTTGTCTTCCTTGGGTCCCTTGTGTTGGGAGTTCTGTGGGCTTCTGTGGACTGCGAGACTATTTTCTTCCCCAGTGTGGGAAAGTTTTCAGCAATTATTTCTTCAAAGACACTTTCTATCCCTTTTTCTCTCTCTTCTTCCTCTGGTACTCCTATAATGCGAATATTGTTCCGTTTGGATTGATCACACAGTTCTCTCAATATTCTTTCATTCTTAGAGATCCTTTTTTCTCTCAGCACCTCAGCTTCTTTGTATTCCTCTCCTCTAGTTTTTATTTCATTTTTCGTCTCCTCCACCGTATCCAATCTGCTTTTAACACCGTCCATTGTGTTCCTCAAGGATTGGATCTCTGACTGTAATTCATTCCTGAGTTCTTGAATATCTTTCCGTACCTCCATGAGCATGTGAATGATTTTTATTTTGAACTCCCTTTCAGGGAGAGTCATAAGGTCCATATCATTAAAATCTTTCTCAGGAGTTGTATTCATAATTTTACTCTGGACCAGGTTCCTTTGGCGTTTCATATTTGTGTATGGAGCCCTCTATTGCCCAGAAGCTCTACTCTCTGGAGCTGCTCAGCCCCTGAAGCAATGTCAGGGATTGTAGGGGAGTGGTATTGGTGCCTCAGGGGAGGAAAGGGCTGTTTCCTGGTTCCTGGCTGCTATGCCTGTGTCCACTGTCTGAACCAGTGGGCTGAGCACACAGGTATAAGCCTCTGTGCTTTGCCTTTTTAGTTGCTGTAGACAGATCCTCCCTCCGTTTGGCCCAACACCAGGGAAGGGCTTCCAGGTTTGCAAGCCCGGTGGGGCTGGCCAGGCGAAAGGTGCACTAGTCTGCCTGTCACAGAAGGGGTTCCTGGAGCCATGCAGGCAGCCAGGGAGCTGGTGCACTTGAAGATCAGAAAACTGCCAATCTGCTGGGCAGAGTACACCCAGACAATCCTGTCCACCTGTCCTTTCTCCCGAGCAGCATGCTCCGTGCAGTCCTTGCCCCCTCAGCAGGCCTCCTTCCAAGGTCCTCCCTGCCAGGAAGTCTCTCAGACTGCCCGCCCCTCCCCCGTCCCAGAGCAGCTGGGTATGGATCCCTGATCTCACAAGCAGCCGGAATCTTAGTCTCTCCAGGAACTCCGCCTGTCTTAGCTTTCGAAGCTCCTAATTACAAGAGTATCATGCAAGCACCATGAAATGTAGGTTTGTGCTCCCAGAGTAGATCTCCAGAGTTAGGTATTCAGCAGTCCCAGTTCTCCACTCCCTCTCAGCTCCGTTCCTGTTCCTCCTGCTGGTGAGCTGGGGTGGGGGGAGGGCTTGGATCCCGCAGGACCACAGCTTTAGTACATTACCGTTTTCTGTGAGGGCTGCTCTTGTCTCCAGGTGTATGCAGTTTATTGTAGTTCTCTTTCCCGTTGCTCTTTCAATAGTAGTTGTAGTAGCTTTATTTTCATATTATATGCGGTTTTAGGAGGAAGCCTCTGTGTCACCTCTCACACCGCCATCTTTAATCTTCACACACTCACACATAGATATTTATAATGGTTATATCCTCTTGTTGGACTGACCCCTTTATCATTATGTAATGTCCTTCTTTATCTCTTGCTACTTTCTTCGTTTTGAAGTCTATTTTGTCTAATACAAGTACTGCAACACCGGCCTTTTTCTCCCTGTTGTTTGCATAAAATATCTTTTTCCATCCCTTCACTTTTAGTCTGTGTATATCTTTGGGTTAGAGATGAGTCTCTTGTAAGCAGCATATAGATGGGTCTTGCCTTTTTATCCATTCTAGTACTCTGTGTCTTTTGATTGGTGCATTCAGTCCATTTACATTTAGGGTGATTATCGATAGATATGTAGTTATTTGCCATTGCTGGCTTTTCGAGTCGTGGTTACCAAAGGTTCAAGAGTAGCTTCTTTACTATCTAACTGTCTAACTTAACTCTATTGTTAAGCTATTATATACAAAGTTTGATGATTCTTTATTTCTCTCCTTTCTTATTCTTCCTCCTCCATTCTTTATATATTAGGTGTTTTATTCTGTACTCTTTTGTGTCCCTTTGACTGTTTTTGTGGAAAGTTGATTTTATTTTTTGCCTTTAGTTAGTATTTGGATGGTCTACTTTCTTTGCTATGAATGTATTTTCTCTGGTGACATCTTTTTAGCCTTAGGAGTGCTTCCATCTAGAGCAGTCCCTTTAAAATATCCTGTAGAGGTGGTTTGTGGGAGGCAAATTCCCTCAACTTTCGCTTGTCTGGGAATTTTTTAATCCCTCCCTCAAATTTAAATGATAATCATGCTGGATACAGTATTCTTGGTTCAAGGCCCTTGTGTTTCATTGCATTAAATATATCATGCCATTCTCTTCTTGCCTGTAAGGTTTCTGTTGAGAAGTCTGATGTTAGCCTGATGGTTTTTCCTTTGTAGGTGATCTTTTTTCTCTCTCTGGCTGCCTTTAATACTCTGTCCTTGTCTTTGAGCTTTGCCATTTTTATTATTAAATGTCTTGGTGTTGTCCTCCTTGTGTCCCTTGTGTTGGGAGATGTGTGGGCTTTCATGGTCTGAGAAACTATTTTCTTTCCAAGCTTGGGGAAGTTCCCCTCAATTATGTCTTCAAAGACACTTTCTATCCCTTTTCCTTTCTCTTCCTCTTCTTGTACTCCTATAATGTGACTATTGTTCCGTTTGGATTGGTCACACAGTTCTCTTAATATTCTTTCATTCCTAGAAATCTTTTTATCTCTGTCTGCCTCAGCTTCTCTGTACTCCTGTTCTCTGTTTGTATTCCATTAACAGTCTCTTGCACCTCGTCCATTCTGCTCTTCAGCCTGTCAATCGATTGTTTCATTTCTGTAATATCTTTCCTGACTTCCTCCCTTAGCTCTTACATATTTCTCTGTAGGTCCATCAGCATGGTTATGACTTTTATTCTGAATTGTTTTTCAGGAAGATTGTTTAAATCTATCCCACCAGGCCCTCTCTCTGGGGTTGTCTGGGTGAGTCTTGACTGGACCATATTCTTCTGTCTTTTCATGGCGATAAAGTGGCCGCAGGCAGGTGCCACGTGTGTCAGCTGGGAGAACAAAGTCCCTTCCTGCTTGTTGTTCTCCTTGCCCTTCTCCACAGCCTGTGCTGGTTATCCACACACTGGGAGGAAGTCTCTGGGATACTCCCCTAAACCACCATGGACGGGGCCGCCCTCAGGCTAGCCTAGAGCACTGCTGGGGTTTGCAGCCACGCCGGGTGCGTTCTGCACCCTTTGGTGCCTTTCGGCCCTTGCTCTGGCTTCTGCGGCCCTTCCCAGTTAGCTGTGCACCCGCTGGGTGGAGATTCTGTGTGGCCTTCCTGGTTAGCTGCACGCCCGCTGGGAGCAGATTCTGTGTAGTTGTGGTGGGTGGGGCCGCTCCCCCTCTGTTCCGCAGCTGTGGCGGATCCACCGCGCCAGCCGGGGAGAATGAATGGCAGGTTGCTTATCCCCGTGAGGAGCTTTAGGGGCTGCTTTACCCAGCAGCCAGTTAGGGGGCCCAAAGTTCCTCAAGATTCCCAGCCTGCTGGGTTGAGTGCACTGGGACAATTTTGTTCATCTGTTGGGCCCTTGTCTCTTTAAGACTTTTACGAAAGCACCTGCTTTTCTTTTGTCCCAGGGGAGCTAGTTGTCGGGTCCCGCTTGCAGTCTCCATCTCGGATCCTGCCCTTCCATTTCTCTAAGCTCCAGTACACCATGCGATGTGTGTCTGTGCTCCTGGTGCAGATCACCAGGACTTGTTATTTGGCAGTCCCATGCTTCCACTCCCTCCCCACTCTGATTCTTTTCCTCCCACTGGTGCACTGGGGTGGGGGAGTCGGGTCCCGCCAGGTGACGGCTTTGTATCTTACCCGCTTCGTGAGGCGCTGAGTTCTCGCAGATGTAGCTGTTGCCTGGCTGTTGTACTGTATCTTCTGGTCTCCCTTTTAGGAATAGTTGTATCTGTTGTATTTTCACAAATATATATGGTTTTGGGAGGAGATTTCCGCCACCCTGCTCACGCCGCCATCTTCCCAGAACTTCTCCTAAACCCTTGATTTTTTATGTTCCCTAATCTAAAGCTAAATTATGAGCTATAGTCAAAGATTTCTCAAAAGTCACTGAGAATCTTCATAGAGTTGCTGAGGAATTTAACATAGGTATTAAAACTTACCAACCTGGTTTCCCATACATATATCAGTAAGTTCATATGCTTGTCAGTGATGGTCAGGCCCAACATTGGATGAAACTTGCCCAATGGAAGATCCTGAAAGGGATTTAGACAAACAGACCTCTCACTTTTGGCAGGAGGCCTGAACACTCACTAGAAAACTTCACAGAGCAATTGCAAAAGATTTCCTAAGCCCGTTGATGGGAACAAAATTCAGGCTTGCCTGCAAAAACCTGATGAACCTGTTCATGGTTATTACAGTCAACTTCAGATTGTTTTTAAGGAAATTTCTGGTCTTCCTTGGGATGTTGAATCCACTTAGGTAGCCTTTAACTCTATTTTATTAATGGGATGAACAGGGATCTGTCTCTTCTGGTTAAGAGAACCAGGATAGAATGGGAAACTATGTCCATGCCAGATTTAGTTAATTTAGCAAACCAGCTTGCCCATACCCTGGATGATTTAACTTAAAGAAAATATTAAAATACTTCATTTTCAGCTCCAACAAATGGAGGCCCCTAAACAAAATCCAAACCCTCCAGGTCTTTGCCATTATTGCAAAAGACCAGGACATTGGAAAAAAGACTGTTATAAGCTTAAGCATTCCAGACACCTTTAGTCCTCCAACCAGTCTATCCAATGTCCTCCTAATCCCCAGTGACAGGGCTCTGAGCAATCACAGAGCTCATCCTAATCCTCCCTCCTAATTGGCTCAAAGAAACAACTCTCCTGATTGGGAATGATTCTCTCTCCTTATTGATACTGGAACTATGCTCTCAGTACTCAATCTCACGTAAGTAAAGCAGCCCCGGCCTCGAAATACTAAAATGACTCAAATAATGAGGGTCTCTAAGAAACCACAACAAGTAATTATCTCTAAACCAATCCCCTTTTTCTTAGGCCCTCTAATAGATACCCATCCTTTTCTCCTCAGCTCCTCTACCCCAATTTACTTACTGGGTCAACATTTCTTAGAAAAATATGCTGGAATTTATTTCTCCAGAAAGGGGTAATAATTCTAGAATTTGCAGCAACCAAAATAACTAATGAGGTGAATCAAATTACCCTTCAACATCTTTTAAACCCTGTTCTATCTCAGATAGCATTAGAGCTGATTTCAAAGACGCTAATTATTTGTCCCTATTGGATCAACTATTACCCTTCTAGTGGACAAAATGCTAACTGATATTGGCAGAATCCACAATGCACCTCCTATTCAGATTTAAATAGATCCCTCAGCACCTCTCCCCAGAATTAATCAATACTTTCTCCATACAGAAGCCCTTCAAGGCATCAAGCCCATAAAAGAAGATTGTAAGGCTCAGGACCTCACTATTCCCTGAACTAGTGCCTGTATTGACTCTTTTACCTGTGAGAAAACCCAATGGCCCAGAATGGAGGTATGTCCAAGACCTCCAAGCCATAAACAATATTGTTATCCCTCACGACCCTGCTGTTTCTAATCCCCATACTTTTGGCCTCCATCCCCACTGAAAGAAAAATTTTCACTATGATTAATTTATGTGGCTTCTTTAGCATTCCTGCGGGTGAGACCAGCCAGTATCTTTTGCCTTCACTCGGGAAGGAAAACAATGACCCAAGGTTTTACTGAGAGTCCTTCATATTCTTATAAACCGTAAAAGTTGACTTAGATGATCAAAAACTTTCTGGAGGCTCTATCCTGTTATAATATGTATATATTATATCCTGTATAATATGTTGCTTCTCTGCTGGTTTTCCCAAGACTCTTCACAGGAGGACAGCATCCACCTGTTAAAACTTTTAGCTGTAAGGAGACAAAAAGTCTCCTGGGAAAAATTTCAGTTTGCTCAAACTCAGGTTCAATATTTACAGCACTTGATCTTGCAACAAGGGCTACATTTATATCCAGATAAGTTTCATGGTATCCTGAATATCCCCAAACCTAAACTAAGCACCAGTGACAAGGTTTCCTTGGGCTAGCTGGCTACTGTCAAATTGGATTCCAAACTTCTTTCTTTTGGCCTAACCCCTCTATGTTTTACTAAAAATCAACAAACCTTACCCCCTTAGGTAAGATCCTGAAAGATCAGGATGGCACACACTTTGGGGTCTTAAAGAAAAGCGTAATAGAGCCTCCTGCCCTTAGGCATCCTAATTATCAGCTCCCCTTTTGCCTTTTTTCATGCAAGAATGAAGGGAATGAAGCTGGAATACTCACCCAAAAATATGGGGGCTGTCACCAACCCATAGGATGTTACAGCGAGCCTTGAACAACATGGCTTTGATCAGTGTGGGTCCACTTATACATGGGTTTCTTCAATAAGTATATTGGAAAATTGTTTGGAGATCTGCAACAGTTTGAAGAAAATATTTTTTTCCCTAGCTTACTTTATTGTAAGAATACAGTATATAATACATACCACATACAAAATGTGATAATTGACTGTTTATGCCATTAGTAAGGCTTCCAGTCAACAGTAGGCCATTAAGTTTTTGGGAGACAAAAGTTAACAGATTTTCCACTGTGGATGGAACTGGTGCCCCTAACCCCCACATTGCTCAAAGGTCAACTGTATAGCCAACTGAACCCCGTGTACAAGGATACCCCCCCCATCCCTTGCCTCAGAGTCATTCCTGCCACTGCCTTTTGAGCTAAGGTCACCAAGGAAATAATCATGGGATCTCTTCTAACCATCTTTGTGCTGCATGCAGTAAAGGTCGTCCTGAATTTTCACCACCCTTAACACCTCCGGCCAGTCATCCTACCTCCTATGAGGTCTCTTGCTAACTCCTCCTCATATAACTCATTCTCATAATAACCTCAACCCTACAATCTGCTCCCCTCCTTCACTGATGAAACCCTTTATGAGTGCTTGACACTGAAAGATCACCTTTTGATTCCCCATGATCATTTAGAGAAAACTGCTCTAATCAATGTAGGTTTTTTTTTATTAAGGTATTATTGATATACACTCTTACGAAGGTTTCACATGACAAAACAATGTGGTTACTACATTTACCCATATTATCAAGTCCCCACCCATACCCCAATGCAGTCACTGTCCATCAGTGTAGTAAGATGCCATAGATTCACTGTTTGCCTTCTCTGTGCTACACTGTTTTCCTCGTGATCCCCCACACCATGTGTACTAAACATAATACCCCTCAATCCCCTTCTTCCTCCCTCCCCACCAGCCCTCCCACCCTCCCACACCCCTTCCCTTTGGTAACCACTAGTTCCTTCTTGGAGTCTCTGAGTCTGCTTCTATTTTGTTCCTTCAGTTTTGCTTCATTGTTATACTCCACAAATGAGGGAAATCATTTGGCACTTGTCTTTCTCCGCCTGGCTTATTTCACGAGCATAATATTCTCCAGCTCCATCCATGTTGTTGCAAATGGCAGGATTTGTTTCCTTCTTATGGCTGAATAGTATTCCATTGTGTAAATGTACCACCTCTTCTTTATCCATTCATCTACTGATGGACACTTAGGTTGCTTCCATATCTTGGCTATTGTAAAAAGTGCTGCAATGAACATACGGGTGCATATGTCTTTTTGAATCTGAGAAGTTGTATTCTTTGGGTAGATACCAAGGAGTGGGATTCCCGGGTCAAATGGTACTTCTATTTTTAGTTTTTTGAGGAACCTCCATATTGCTTTCCACAATGGTTGAACTAGCTTACATTCCCACCAGCAGTGTAGGAGGGTTCCCCTTTCTCTGCATCCTTGCCAGCATTTGTTGTTCTTAGTCTTTTGGATGGTGGCAATCCTAACTGGTGTGAGGTGATATCTCACTGTGGTTTTAATTTGCATTTCCCTGATGATTTGTGATGTGGAGCATCTTTTCATGTGCCTGTTGGCTGTCTGAATTTCTTCTTTGGAGAAGTGTCTCTTCATATCCTCTGCCCATTTTTTAATTGGGTTATTTGCTTTTTGGGTGTTGAGTCGTGTATGTTTTGTATATATTTTGGATGTTAACCCCTTGTCGGATATGTCATTTACAAATATATTCTTCCATACTGTAGGATGCCTTTTATTTTGTTGATGGTGTCCTTTGCCGTACAGAAATTTTTTAGTTTGATGTAGTTCCATGAGTTCATTTTTGCTATTGTTTCCCTTGCTCGAGGAGATGCGTTCAGGAAGAAGTCGCTCATGCTTATATTCAGGAGATTTTTGCCTATGTTGTCTTCTAAGAATTTTACAGTTTCATGACTTACATTCAGGCCCTTTATCCATTTCGAGTTTACTTTTGTGTATGGGTTAAACAATAATCCACTTTCATTCTCTTACATGTAGGTGTCCAGTTTTGCCAAATCAGCTGTTGAAGAGGCTGTCATTTCCCCATTGTATATCCATGGCTCCTTTATCATATATTAATTGACCATATATGGTTGGGTGTGTATCAGGGCTCTCTAGTCTGTTCCATTGGTCTATGGGTCTGTTCTTGTGCCAGTACCAAATTGTCTTGAGTACTGTGGCTTTGTAGTAGAGCTTGAAGTTGGGGAGCATAATCCCCCAGCTTTATTTTTCCTTCTCAGGATTGCTTTGGCTTTTCAGGGTCTTTTGTGGTTCCATATGAATGTTAGAATGATTTTCTCTAGTTCCAATGTAGGCTTTTCATGGTTTACTGATGGGTCGTAAACAAACAATGAAAATGGTAAACACTAGGTATTGCAATTCCTTTTGAAATCATCAGGGTAGCACCTTTACCTGTGGCTTCTTTAGCCCAACAGGCTGAGTTATATGCTCTTACTCGGGCTTGTACTGTTGCCATGGACAACAGCCAGAACATTTACACGTAATAACAATCAGTATGCCTTTGGAATAGCTCATGATTTGGGGATGTTAAGAATATAGTCAGGTTTTTTTCCTTACTTTTGATCGGAATAAAAATAAAAGTAACTCCAATGTCCAAACTATATTCGATGCCATGCTTTTTTCAGCTTCTCTGGCTATTATAAAAGTCCCTGGGCATTCCAGACTTAGCTCCCTTGAGAATAACGAAAACCACTGTGCAAATGTTTCCACTAAAAATGCTGCTCTTAAAGGAACCAATACCAAACATCTGTCATGGTTCAGAGGGATTTTCCTGCAAAAGGTCATCTAGAAAAAAATGACTCCTATAAATAAGTGGCAAAAACCAAATAACCCTATTTTTTAAAATTGAAAATATAGTTGATATAAAATCTTTTATTGGTTTCAGGTGTACAACACAGTGGTACAACACTTAACCATATTATTAAATCCTCACCCCTACTAGTGCAGTACCATCTGTCAACATAAAAGGGTATTACAGAATTATCGGCTATATTCTCCATGCTGTACTACCATCTCTATAAC
Source organism: Phataginus tricuspis (assembly GCA_029783875.1). Taxonomy (NCBI): domain Eukaryota; kingdom Metazoa; phylum Chordata; class Mammalia; order Pholidota; family Manidae; genus Phataginus; species Phataginus tricuspis. Next base: position 20,576 of record JAQQAC010026352.1, read on the forward strand.
CAACTTATATTATGATTGAGAATTTTTGTGCCCCTTTATCCCCTTTATCACACTCACCTTCCCCATCCACCCATTCCAGCCCATCCCCATGGTAACCACTAGTCAATTTTCAGTGTCTATGAGTCTACTGCTGTTCTGTTCCTTCTGTTTTCCTTTGTTTTTGTTTTTTTTTTTACAATTTATTTTATTTTAGTATCATTAACCTACAATTACATGAGCAATATTGTGATGATTAAACTACCCCCTTCATCAGGTCCCCCCACCAACCCTATTACAGTCACTGTCCATCAGCGTAGTGAGATGAGAATCACTACTTGTCTTCTCTGAGCTGTACAGTCCCCCCTGTGTGCCCCCCACCCTATGTATGCCAATCGTAATGCCCCTTTTACCCTCTTATCCCTCCCTTCCCGCCCTTCTTCCCCAGTCCCTTTCCCTTTGGTAACTATTAGTCCGTTCTTGGGTTCTGTGAGTCTGCTGCTGTTTTGTTCCTTCAGTTTTGTTTTTTGTTTTTTTCTTTGTTCTTATACTCCACATATGAGTGAGATCATTTGGTACTTGTCTTTTTCGGCCTGGCTTATTTCACTGAGCATAATACCCTCCAGCTCCATCCATGTTGTTGCAAATGGTAGGATTTGTTTTTTCTTATGGTTGCGTAATATTCCATTGTGTATATGTACCACATCTTCTTAATCCATTCATCTACTGATGGGCACTTAGGTTGCTTCCATTTCTTGGCTATTGTAAATAGTGCTGCAATAAACATAGGGGTGCATCTGTCTTTTTGAAACTGGGCTGCTGCATTCTTGGGGTAAATTCCTAGGAGTGGGATTCCTGGGTCATATGGTATTTCTATTTTGAGTTTTTTGAGGAACCTCCATACTGCTTTCCACAATGGTTGAACTAATTTGCATTCCCACCAGCAATGTAGGAGGGTTCCCCTCTCTCCACATCCTCGCCAACATTTGTTGTTGTTTGTGTTTTGGATGTTGGCCATCCTCACTGGTGTGAGGTGATATCTCATTGTGGTTTTAATCTGCATTTCTCTGATGATTAGCGATGTGGAGCATTTTTTCATGTGCCTGTTGGCCATCTGAATTTCTTCTTTAGAGAAGTGTCTATTCATGTCCTGTGCCCATTTCTTAATTGGGTTATTTGCTTTTTGTTTGTTAAGGTGCGTGAGTTCTTTGTATATTTTGGATGTCAACCCCTTATCAGATACATCATTTATGAATATATTTTCCCATATTGTA
>JAQQAC010026352.1:26825-44628 GCA_029783875.1 Phataginus tricuspis
TTGGGTAGTTTTTTGATTACCGATTCAATTTCGTTGCTGGTGATTGGTCTGTTTAGTTTTTCTGTTTCCTGCTTGGTGAGTCTTGGAAGGCTGTATTTTTCCAAGAATTTGTCCATTTCTTCTAGGTTTTCCAGTTGTTTTCCTTTGTTTTTATATTCCACAAATAAGTGAAATCATATGGTATTTGTCTTTTTCTGCCTGGCTGATTTCACTGAGCATAATACCCTCTATGTCTACCCATGTTGTCACAAATGGCAGGATTTCTTTCTTTTTTTATGGCTGAATGATATTCTATTATCTATGTACTACATCTTCTTTACCCATTCATCTATTGATGGACATTTTGGTCACTTTCATATCTTAGCTATTGTAAATAATGTGGCGATAAACATAGGGTTGCATATATCTTTTCAAATCAGGGATTTTGTTTTCTTTCAGTAAATTCCAAAAGTGAAATTACTGGATCATGTTGTATTTCTATTTTTAGTTTTTTGAGGAACCTCCATACAGCCTTCCACAGTGGCTGCACCAATTGACATTCCTGCCAACAGTGCAGGAGGGCTTTCTTTCCTCCACATCCTCGCCAACACTGGTTATTTCTTGTCTTTTGGATGGGGGCCATTCTCCAAAAGACGTGTCCAAAGCAGCCCCTCCCAACTTCCCCATTTTTTTCTACAATGTTCTTTGTTTTCTAAACTTGCTATGGTTTGCCATAGCTTGCATGTCCTGAATTACAATTCCTCTACTATTCCTGAATAGATCCATTTTGCTTGTAAAATAAGTGGCTGTTTCATATTCAATGTTGACAAAGTCCATCAACTTGGGCTTTGAATCCTGCCTCCAACGGGTCCTATCTGTATGACCCTGGGCAAGTCATTTAACTCTTGGAGCCTCATCTGTGAAATGAAGTGATCCCTACCTCACAGAGTTGTGATAAGTATTTCATGAGGATGATGTAGTAGTGCCTTTGGCACAATGCCTGTCAATGCTCTCTGATCAATAGCTGTTATCATTACAACAACTTATTATGCACCTGTCTTCTCACCTAGAGCGTGGGACAATAATCCCTGTCACCCTGGCTTCAAGGACGTGGTGTCAGCTGTGTGAGCTATGAGGTCAGTGCAGATGGCACTTCTGCCAGTCAAAGGTCAGCCCAGCCCTGCAGGTGCAGAGAGATACATCCAGTTCCCAGGACCAGAGGAAGCTGGGTAACAGCATCAATCCATCATTGATAAACTCAGTCCAGCCAAACTTTATGGACCCAGGGGGTACTTAAGTGTGTGTGGGGTGAAGGCTAGCCCAGTTCTCCTTCCTCAATACAGGCTGCTGCTCAGAGCAGGTAGGCAGGTGTGGGGTGGGGTGAGAGTGTCCTGGGCCTTGGGAGACCAGCTTTCAGCTTCAAGAGCAAGACCCCAAGGGACCGTGGTGGGCCTAGGCTAGAGTTGGACCTCCTGTCCTTAGCAGTTCAGGACCTGGTTACTCCAAACACTGCAAATGGAAGAGAAGCTTGGGGAAGCCTCATGCAAAAGAGGTTATAGATCTCAGCTCCCCCTTGCCCTACCCCATCCTGGCTTGACTATGTCCCACTGAGTGCTGGAGGGGATGGGGTGTGCTTTGTCTGCTCTGCTGCTTCTTCCACCCTTGTCTATTGACACAGTTTGAAGGTGGGGGTGTATGTGAGCAGAGTTGAAGGGAGGTTGCCTGGGGAACTAAGCTTGGTGCTAAGAAAGCAATCTAAGGAGAAGGGCTTCTGGGGAAGAGGGATGCTCTGGGGGCAGCTCTTGTCACCTCCTGCCCAGGCCCCCAACACCATGACGGTTTCATACACACTCAAAGTGGCGGAGGCCCGTTTTGGAGGTTTCTCTGGCTTGCTTCTCCGTTGGAGGGGAAGCATCTACAAGCTCCTCTACAAGGAATTCCTCCTCTTCATTGCCCTGTATGCTGTGCTCAGCATCACCTACAGGTGCAAGGGTGAGGGTGGGGTCTCAGGGCTGGCTGGTGGGGAACTAGCTGCTCAGCTCCCTCTAACCCAGGCCTACACCTGACCTTCCCCAGGCTGCTGCTGACCCAGGAACAGAGGCATGTGTATGCTCAAGTGGCCCGATACTGCAACCGCTCTGCTGACCTTATCCCCTTGTCATTTGTACTGGGTAAGGCTCTCTCTAGTTCTTCCTGGTATCCTTCTTAAAATTGTCCCTGACCTTTGGGTTGGGTTGATAGCTCTCAAGGTCAGAATACCCCAACATCACAGCCTAGAAGTCAACCAGAGCAGGCTCAGCAGACATGGGAGCTGCATGCCAGGTCCTGGATTTCCAGAGGGCTAGGCGCTATCACTTGCTGGACTCTCCAAAGAAGGGACAAAACGCCTGCTGCCCCACAATCCCACCCTGGGTACTGGAGGGGAGCCAGAGAGAGGTGACACCCTGCCTCCCTACCCTCATGAGCCACCACTTTTCTGCCTGAGGTCTGCACTCCTTCCTCCCCGCCTGGCCTAGCTCAGCAGGGCAGGACCAGAGGAAGAGGTCGTCCGCCCCCTAGACAGTGAGTCGGGGCGTTGGAGTCAAATGTGTCCTTCCAGTGGCCTTAGTTCAACCTGGCCTGGACCAGGTGCTCTGGCTGGGAGCAGGGCATGCTGACTCCCAGGCCCTCTATTTTTTTCCTTCCCATTACCACTACCCACGGCGGCCGAACAGGTTTCTACGTAACTCTGGTGGTGAACCGCTGGTGGGCCCAATACACAAGCATCCCGCTGCCGGACCAGCTGATGTGCGTCATCTCGGCCAGCGTGCATGGCGTGGACCAGCGCGGCCGCCTGCTGCGCCGCACGCTCATCCGCTACGCCAACCTGGCCTCGCTGCTGGTGCTGCGATCAGTCAGCACCCGAGTGCGAAAGCGCTTCCCCACCATGGAGCATGTGGTGGACGCAGGTGCCGAGCTCGGGGAGCCTAGGGCAGGCAGGAGCCTAGACCTGCCCCCCCACCGCCTCCTGGGAAGGGAGGTCCGGCCCCCAGGGACTCCAGGGCCCCAGGGAGGTGAGTACTGAGGGCAGAGGACGAGGTTGAGCCCCACCCATATTATCCCGGCAGGTTTCATGTCCCAGGAAGAGAGGAAAAAGTTTGAGAGCCTGAAATCTGACTTTAACAAGTACTGGGTCCCCTGCGTCTGGTTTACCAACCTAGCGGCCCAGGCCCGGAGAGATGGGCGAATCCGAGACGACATTGCTCTCTGCCTGCTCCTGGAAGTGAGTCAGCCTAGGACCAGGCCCATCTGCCTTTCTGCCCCTGGCTTTGCAAACTGGAATATAATTTTAGTACTTACACGGTGCCAACTATGTAACACACACTGTTGTAAGTATGGTACCCATATCAACAGTTAACCCTCACAAAAGCCCTGGAGAATTCGTACTATTATTAACACCACCACCAGCCACCTTGCACAGGTGAGGAAACTGAGGCACATAATGGAAAAGAAACTTGCCCAATCACGCAGCTAGTGAGTGAAGCTGGAACTCATATTCAGACATCCTGGCTGCAGGCTCTGTACTTGCAACTACTTTGCTAAACCCATCGTAGGCACCCCAGCCTGCTAACACCTCTGAGAGCAGAATGGGCCTCCAGACCTAGTTTGTGTTGGGCTCTCCTGTTCTTTCCCCATTCTTCCTTCCTCACCTCCACTGACTTCCTCTTCCTGCTGTTCCACCAGGAGCTGAACAAGTACCGGGCCAAGTGCAGCATGCTGTTCCACTACGACTGGATCAGCATCCCCCTTGTCTACACCCAGGTAACTGCTTCTCACCTCCCCAGTCCCAGTACCTCCTGTATGTGCTGAGTTATGTGATACTGAAAACTAGAGACGGTACCTGCTGTGGGGCAGTTTTGTCCAGTGAGACACTGAACAGACAAGGGCTCATCCTCAGAGCCTCCCTGGACCCCTACTAAGATGACCGCATCTCCTCTGGTGCTGTCATACCCTGCTACATGTTTGAATTACTTGGCAGACTCCTCCACTGGACCTCAGGGGCAGGGGCATTTCTTCCTGTTCCACTCAGCGGGGCTTCTCCTTCTCCAGGTGGTGACCATAGCAGTATACTCCTTCTTTGCCCTCTCCCTGGTTGGTCGCCAGTTTGTGGAGCCAGGGGCAGGGGCTGTCAAACCTCGGGAGTCTCTGGAGGGAGCCCAGGAGCTAGTGCCAGCCGTGGGGGACCTGGACATGTATGTGCCTCTCACCACCCTGCTGCAGTTCTTCTTCTATGCTGGCTGGCTCAAGGTGGGCACTTCAGGTGGTTCTGCCAGTCTGCTCTGCGGAGACGTGGGCCCAGGGCCCACCCCAACTTCAGGGACGGAGAACGGGGCTCTAAGCCTAGAAAAACACTGTCCTACAACCTGCAGGTGGCCGAACAGATTATCAACCCATTTGGTGAGGATGACGACGACTTTGAGACCAACCAGCTCATAGACAGGAACTTGCAGGTGAGGCAGGGGTCTGGGGGCAATCCCTGCCAGCTCTCAGCTCTGGGGTGGGGAGGAGAGGGGAGCACAGGAGGATATCCTTGTGACTTGCTGCCCACCTCAGGTGTCCTTGCTATCCGTGGATGACATGTATCAGAACCTCCCTCCCGCCGAGAAGGACCCGTACTGGGACGAAGACTCGGCGCTGCCGCCCTACACGGTGGCCACGGCCGCCGAGTCTCTGCGGCCTTCCTTTCTGGGTTCCACCTTCAACCTCCGGTGAGCGGCCGGCGGGGGCGCGGTCAGGGCTTGAACTTGTACGAGGGCCCCAGGTACCCGCCTACCCTCTGAGGCGCCAAGGACTCGGTCCCTCCTGCTCCCGCCCCCCGCTGGGCGCTCACTCAGCCCGTCCTCCCGCCCGCAGCGTGAGCGACGACCCAGAGCAGAACCTGCAGGTGGAGGCGTCCCCTGGGCTGGCTCGGTCGGTACCTGCAGCGCAGACCCCGCTGCTCGGCCGCTTCCTGGGCGCAGGAGCGCCCTCCCCAGCCATTAGCCTGCGGACCTTCGGCCGCGCACGAGGACCCCCCCGGACCCCCCATCTACTGCGCGTCCGAGCCGAAGAGGGCGGCGACCCTGAGGTTGCGGACCGCATCGAGGAGGCGGCGGCCGGGTCAGCGGACGAGGCCCAGGAGCCCTGAGCGGAGGCGGCCGGGGCCGGGCCGTCCTGCCTCCCCGCCCCCGCGGCCGATCTGAGCCTGCCCTCCGGCGCTGTTGGAGCAGCACGTCCGGTGGACCCTGAGCCAGAGCATTTACGGGCGGACCCTGGAAGAGGGAGATGGCCGGTCCGAGTCAGGGCTGGGAATGTGTACGCTCTGGCGGGAGAAGACAGGGTGAATTGCTTGGGGAGGTAAAGCTACGGTACGTGGCGCAAGGAATAGAGACTAAAGCCCAGGTGCACCGTTAATCTCCCTGGCAATGGGAGGTTCAGGCCCGTTCTCAAGGAATCACCGAAGGACTCGTTGAAAACATCCGGGAACCACTCCTGGGGTTTGACTCGATACGGAATGTGGCTCTAGAATTTGCATTTCTAGGAAGTTCAGGTGATCCCTGCCTGTTGGTCAGGGGTTACAATTTGAGTACACATAAAAAGATGTTCTAGAAGGTTGTACCCTGTCCTGATAACCTTACTCTGAAGAGGGTTCAAAATGTGTACTGGAGTGGAGGGTTTTCATCTGTAATGTCGATTTTTTTTATTACAATGAGCAAATTATTACTTGTGCAATTACAATTGTTTACAATTGATTTGGCATGCTGTGTGGTGGGGTAAAGATGTGAAGGCAGTCTACACCACCCAGCCTAGACCCTCAGCATTTGGACTTTAGAATACCAAGCCCTTCACTACCACGAGCCAAACTGGGGAGAAAACAATTTAAGGGGTGAAAGCTGTGAGTTCATCTTCTGCACTGCTACAGGGGACCCCGAGTACTATGTTGGAGATGTTGCTGAACAGAGCCTCCTCCAAGACTGCCTTCAAAGCTCAGTCTCCAGAGGAAACTGGTGAATGGCAAGACTGAATGTTAAGGTCAAAGGATGACAAATACTGGAACTCAGAAGGGAGGCACAAGCCTGTATTGAGATTGAGTGCAGCTCTGGCATTGTTAACTGACTGGATTCTAATGCTGCCTTTGGGATACTGAACATTTCTAAGCCTCAGTCTCCCACCGCATAGTGTGTGGACAGTACCATCCCACTGGTAGCCATTCACTCAGGTTATTTGAGGTTTTCAGCTGGGTTAGCAAGGTAAGTAGCCCTGCTCCAGGGTGCGAATGGTCATTTGTAAAGGCAGCGGACATACATAGATGGATCCAAGATAACCCATTCGTCCTATTGACAGTTTAGAGGTAAAAGGAGGTGTAAAAATCAATGCCTTTTAGAGCTCAAACTAGAAAATAAAGACAAAGTGTTGAGTGTTGCTTTGCTGTGTGCAACACAACTCTCAGGAAACATTAAGGTGGTTTGTGAAAACCAAGTGGGAAGGTGGGGGCCAGATATCCCCAAAGCCAATCCTCAGGTTTCAAAGGGTTGGGTTTTTTATTCTAAAGGAATTTTTAATACTCAAAGTGTTCATCTCCTAGTCCATGTTTCCCAATTGCTTGTTCACACAAGCCTGCAATTTAGCCAAATTGAGGAACCAACTAGTTTATGTATTTTTTGGCTGTTAAGATAATGTACTATGAACTTTTAATTGGATAACATCTTATTTTTTTTAACTCATTAATTTTGGCACATATTTTAATGCCATGGTATATTGGCATACTGGTACACTGAAGAAACAAACCACCTCATTCCCCTGGAGTTCTATGCCAGTCAAGACGAGGACAACAAAGACAAACAAAATGAGCAAAATTTACACCAGACTAAGGGATACAGAGAAAAAAAGGGAGAAAGGATACAGCATAGATTACAATTTTAAATTGTGATCAGGGAATACCTTACTAGAGTGACAAAGCCCTGGATTAGAGTAAGCCAACTGGGTATTTCAAGGACAGTGTTCCCAACAAGGGAATACCTATGTTCACTGAGGCCAGGATGGAAGTCACTATAGGAAAAGGGATGAGGTCACCTTGAGCTCTGTAGCCTTTGGTAAGAACGGAGATGGGAAACTCTTGTTAAAAGGCTGATCTTTGATCACTGATTGCTGGGATTTCATTGTGATTAACAGAGGCAGCACCGAGCAAATAGGATGTAAAAAAGTAACTAGAATGGTAGAGGTGGTGTTAAAGGTTGAACCAGCAAGATTTAGTGGCATTAGATGTTGGGAGTAAGAATAGGGTCAGGATGGCCCAAGATTTTTATTTAAGTATGAAGACAACTATTTGCTATTAATTAGTTGAGAAACTGAAAAGACAATGCTGAGGAATATCATCAGTTTTAATATACTGACCTTTTATTAGAGTCCAATTATGATATCCAAGTGTCAAGTAGGTCTGGGCTAAAGTTAGATGGAGCATAAACCACATTTAAATGCTGAGGATAGACAACAATGTAGCCAAGTTGAAGGCAAAGACCCTTTGAGATTGCTATCTAAATGGGATTGTAATTTAGTGAGATTGAATCTGCAATGCAGAAATCACTGGTAATATTACATGCTTTTGAGTACTGTAGGGAAGGGATTAGGATTCAAGAGAAAATTAAACTTCAGGGATACATCCAAAAGCTGACAGGTTAAAATATGTTCAACCTTCTCTCAACAATGCTGGAACACAATTTTAAGATTTCTAGACCACCCATGAACCCAGGTTGAAAACTTTAAACTAAACCCTTAAAGCCAAGGTCCACACAGTAATGTGGTACATGATCTCAAGAGCCAACTCTGCAGAGGAACCATGGCTTCAGGTTCCAATCGTGGTTCAGCCAACACCCCAATCTTGTTGGGGGCCCCAGGGCTGGGACACCTCCCTCATAGTCTCTGGGCTTGGCATGCCATACCCCTGCTCCCACCAAAAACCAGCATGTACCATGTTCCCCCTACTATAGATGGCACAGCCCACAGTAGGCCTTGGCTTTTAGGGGAGGGAGGAGCTGGGGACACAAGGGCACCCTACAGTGTGCCCAGCAATCGAATATTTAAGACGTGAACACAGGACATAGAACAATAAACCCTTTATTACATGAGCTAGGAAACTTATTTGCCTTTTCGGGCCTTGATTTTCCTCAGATAGAACTCCAGCTCCTTGCCCTCAAGCACGTAGCCATCTGCTCGGCCACACTGGCCTGGTCGTGAAGCAATGCATGCTGCAAGAGAGTGTGGCACTTAGCAATACAACAATATGGCCTTACCCAAACCTGTATTATCTCTCAAAAAATCCATGCTGGTTCAGGTATCTGGGGCCAGGTATGAAGCCCACGGTCTCTTCAGATATTATCGTCTCATCACTCAGTAGCAGAACTGGACAAAGTTTTCATCACTGAGACAGCCCCCTAAACCTGGGCATGGACTTAACAGACCCCTCAAATGCAGAGGCTGAGCTCAGGCTGTTATGTACTACTTCCCACTATTTCTCATTTCAGCTTCTTACTAGGGAGATGACTAAATGTTCTCATTTGTGCTTGCACAGTGTTACCATTAAGCTCTCCTGGTGAACCCTCTCGACCACACAGCTGGCAGTCAAAAGAACTGAAGCAAGGGAAAAATACAGGGCACACATCCCATCTTGTGACTCTCCCCCACTGCAATGCAACAACTCTCACCAAGCAGCTTGCCCTGCTGGAATTGCTCCTCCAGAAGACTGCTGATTTTGGCATTTTTTTTCCTTTCATCATATTTCTTCTGAATTTTCTTTGATCTCTTCTTGTTTAAAATCTCTTCCTCCTCAGGAGTCTGAATAAAGGAGACATAAACAGATTAGCTGGGGCTTCCGAAACCCTTCCCCTTTCCAACTCAGGGAAGGATGCCACCACAGCCTCGAAACCCGCACATGCCAATCCTGCTGCCTTCCTCAGCACTCAAGGTTTGCATCTCTTTCCCTTCAGTAGCAGAACTGGACAGTTTTCATCATTAGAAGGCTGGAATCAGGTTGGCCTCCCCCAACACCTCCAGGGAGGTTGGCCCTCAAACACGTACCAGTTTGGCCCCCTTCTTGCGGCCCAGGGGCAGTGCATAGTGGGACTCGTACCACTGTCGGTATGGTGTACTGTCAACGAGAACAATGCAGTTTTTCACCAAGGTCTTGGTGCGGACCAGTTCATTGTTGGATGCGTTGTAGACAACATCAATGATCCTTGTTTTGCGTGTACAACCTGCTTACAGAGAAAATTCAGAATCAAGCCCTGTAAACGAAGCTAACCAGCCCTGCCCCCCCCCAACCCCCAGCCCTGGGCAGGGGAGCCTAAGGAGAAGCAAGGAACCCTAAGCTTTTACCCAGTCATGGGGCATCAGCTCCTCTTCCACAAACCCATCTTTCCAGAGATGGCTGGCAACCAATCTCTAGATTTAGCCTGATCAGTCCCTGAGGCTACAAGAGTTAAGAAACACGACAGGATGGACAACTCTCCAGCTGCCATAACCTCAGGATCTTTCACACAAGGAGAAACTTCAGTATGTTGGTCAAGGCCATGGACTTCCTGCTAAAAGCACTTACTTAAGCTTAGAAAGCTTTAGGTGCCGAGTTCCCACCCCCTCGCGGAGGGCCTCACTCACACTCAGAGCCCCAGGAGAAGTTTCCCACATCCAGCCTCAAGGCTCGGTACTTCTTGTTGCCTCCCCGCACACGGACTGTGTGTATGCGGCGGGGGCCAATCTGGAAAACACAGACAGGAAGTAGGTTATGGAGGAGCAAAGCAGAGTGGGAAGGAACCTGGGCTGGATGGAGGCAACAGTCAGTGTAACTATGACAAGTCCTCGCATTGGCAAGCGGCATACAGGTGACCGAAACGGTCACAACCACGCCTAAGGATTCTTTTTCATCACTCTAGTTACCTCCAAGAGGAAAAAGCTGATTCCAAACACATGAAAATTAAGTCTTCATGCAATAAATATGCCAGGGCTCCGACTATGTATTATGTGAGGAGCCCACTCCCTCCAGACGCTCTTCTGGGCCTCGTATACAGCATTTGCCTCCATGCAACCCCTTACTATTTACCCAACACTAAAGGTACAGAGGCCGCCCAGTCCCTGAAACAAATCAGAGCTCTACAAAGATTCAACCATCACGCGCAGAGGCGCAACAAGGCCGGGGAGCCGGGGAAAGCCCTCCGGGGCGGTGGGGCCCCGCACGCACCTTAGTGTTGGCAGCAGGGCGTCCCAGTTCATACTTCCGCTTCTTGTGGTAGGGCTTTCTCTTGCCCCCAGTCTTGCGGCGCTTGTGCCAGTTGTCCCGTGAGATGCCTGTGAGAACGGGTGGTGGGGGGGGGGTGAAAAGTTGAGCCACTACGATTCGGGGCAGACGCCTGGCCTGCCCCAGATCCCACGCCGGGCGGGCCGCACGCTCAGCTCTCCAAGGTTGAAGCCCCCACTGCGCACTCGGGAGTTTACAGCATTAACAAAGTGTCATCATACACGTGCGGCCCAGCTTGGACCCTTTTCCGCGGCAGCCATGTTGGTGCCGCTGGCAGCCCATAGCCCTTTCCGCCGCCGGCGCGGGCCTCGGCGGCCAAAACCTGAGCACCACTCTCCTCAAGGTTTCTCATAGCTGGGGGTCGGGGCGCCCACTCTCCTAACTTGGCAGGTTAGCAGGATGGCACCGGATGGCGCTGATGCAGACAACACTCACCCATCGCCCGGCGCTGGCTGGAAAGAGAAAACGCAGAGACTCACGGTCCAGTTTGTAAAACGCTGCCCCGCCCTCTTACGTGTCTTCCTGGCGCCGCGGCAAGGAGCCTCGAATCGAACGCGGCGTTCCTTACGTTCCTGCTCCCGCGCCGTGGCGGACGGTGGCCTGTGAGCTCGGAAGCCCAGGCTGGAGGAGGAGCCGCACGGGGTTCGTGACTGGGCGAGCTTTCCGTAGAGGTTTAAGGTTTTAGGGCCGGGGTGACCTGGCTTTATTTACATTTTGAAAAGACCCGTTTTAGAAGTTGTTGCAGTAGTCCAGGACGAGGCATGTGCGTGCGGGTGCGTTGGAAAAGGGTGGATTACAGTAGAGATGGAAACGAACAGTGGATTTGGGTTTTCTTTTGAAGGGTTTGGGGAGCGATAGTGAGACAGGGACCGTGGGCTTAGACAGAGTAGGGTGAGGGCCTCTGAAAAAAACAACGAGATAACCATTGTGAGGTTTGCACAGGAGCCCAACTTATTTTTCTAACTTTACCCAAGTGCTGCCTTCCTTCCTCCAGCCCTAAACAAATGATTTGTTGCAACTTGGGCAATGTAGCAAACAAGCCCAAAACAACATAAGGCAGGAAGAATTTCATCTTGAAATCCAATTAGTTAAAAGAAGTAAAACAATGACTCAGCCCACCTTTGGAGCAAAGCAAGCAGCCTTGAGTGATATGCTCCCAGACCAGGAAGCTGCTATCCTGGGAGGAAATCAGATCAGTAAAGTTCTTGTAAATAACCAGGAAGACTAAGAAGAAACTTAGTCTTTCTTCAAAAGTATTTGGAAACACTTAACAGGTGTACATCCCTAGCCCTTTGTCTCTCAACTGCCTATAAAAACCCCTAGACAAGTACCACCTCGGGACTCTTGTCCCCTCCTGGCGTGAGCCGGGAGCTCTGTCCTTTCACTCTATCTCTGAATAAAAGCCTGTACCTTGCTCTCCTACCTTGCCTGTTTGCTAAGCTCATTCTTCGGCTTCGTGAACAAGAACCCTGGCATCAATAGGACCTGGGGGGTTGAGGGATAGGGAGGTATGTCAAGGATTCCTAACTCCTCAATTGATCAATTGGGTGAATATTGGTGCCGTTTACTGAGATGGGGTAGGTTAAGGTAGCTGTTTTGGACATATTCTTTTGAGATCTTGGTGATGTGTAAGTGGTCTGGTCATCCGTGTAGAAGAGATGTGGACAGAAGATGTTACTTTGGGACTTGTTGGTATACGAATCATAAAGTCACCAGAATGAACGTTAGGGAGAGAGCATACAGCAACCTTTTCTTGTAAAGGGTAATAAGTATTCCAGGTTCTGTGGGCTATGGAGTCTGTGTACTCGACTTTGCTGTTGTAGTGTGAAAGCAGCCATAGACAATAGCGAATGAATGGGTGTGGCTGTATTCCAGTAAAACTGTGGGTACTGGGATTCGCCTGTCATGAAATACTACTTTTGATTTTCTTCCCCAAACATTTAAAAACAAAAAACCTTCTTAGATGATGGGCCCAGTCCCCATACAGTGGTGTGCCAAACCCAGGCATAAAGAAATGCAAGAAGATGGTCTCGTTCCAAAATTTGAGGAACACCAACATGTGAGGTCAGGTAGAGAAAAGAAGCTGGGAAAGGAGACAGAATGAGCAATTGGAGTGACACGGGGAAAGCTGGCATAGGATGGGATGATGTCTAATACTTCCCTGAAGGCTAAAGTGAGGAATAACAAGTAATTATCAGATTTAGTAACCTGAAAATCTTTGGTGACATGGGCAAGGCCAGTTTCTATGTAGGGGAGTGTGCAAAAACTTAGTCTTTTCAAAAACTTGAAACAAAATAGGAAGTAACAAAAAAAACCCAACTATATGTAGACCGTCCTTTTGAAACGTATGACTTAAAGGGGAGGAGAGAGCTAGGCTGGTGGCTGGAGGGGAAGCAGAGCAGAAGGGCAGTATTTAAAGGAGCAAACCACCTAATGGATAAGCCCTTTTACACTCAGCTCCAGATCCTATCCCATTCTTGGAGGAAATTCTCTCAATATTAGCCATTCTTCATCCGTATCTTCAAGCTTCAACTGGCTTCTCAGCACATACAGAATAAAATCTAAATTCCTTACCATGGCCTGGGAGACCCAGGAATATCTGGTCTCTGCTTATCTCTGACTTTATCAGTTTGATCAAATATCTCTAACCTGTCCTCACTCAACTCCAGGCGCTCTGACCTTGCCATTCCTACCTCAGGCCTCATGCTCTGACAAAAAATGCTCTTCTAGGTCTCAGCATGGCTCCCCCCCCCCCCACTTCAAGTCTCTGCTCAAAATATCACCTACACACACACACTAGAAGGCCTTTTCTGAGCCTGCTCTTTATAGTAGCACACTTATCTTTCTCTATCCACTTAATATTAACATTGTTTTTATGTGCTCATTATGTCTTCCCCACTAAATTATAATAAGCATGAGAGTAGAAACTTTGTGTTCATTACTTTGTGTTGGCTTAGTAAGCACTTAATATTTAAATATTTGTATTGAATACTGAAATATTTGAGCCAGTTATTGTTCTACTTACCACATAGTATGCAATAGCTTTTCCCAAGTAGACTGGGAGATCTTAAGAGTACAGTGTAGTACCTTACTCATCACTCTATCCCTAGTGCTCTGGTACAAAAAAAAGGAAAAGGCAGTTGCATTGGACATAAAAAGGAGAAAATGGATTCAAGGAGCACTTGTTAGTTGATGGAATTTTGTGATACTGTATTATGGGGATGAGAGAAGAGTGACATGAGGTTCTTCCCTGAGAAACCATGTTAAATGATGGGTTGACATCAAAAGTTCAATTTTAGGTTGAGTTTGAATTGCCTCTAGAACTATAGGTGGCTCTTTGTATTGTAAGTCGTTAGAAAGGTGAGTCTGAAGTTTGAAAGAGAATGGGACTGATACTTCCCACCCCCACCCACCATGGTCTCTATCCACTTAAGCCAGTCTGTATCACATGAACATGTTTATTTACTTATTTTTATTTTTTATTAAGGCATCATTGATATACAATCTTATGCTCAGGTTTCACATGAGCAACATTGTGGTTACTATGTTTCCTCCTATTATCAAGTCCCCACCACATACCCCATTACAGTCACTGTCCATCAGCATAGTAAGATGGTATAGAGTCACTACTTGTACTCTCTGTACTGTACTGCCTTCCCTGTGCCTCCCACTACGTTATGTGTGCTAATCGTAATGCCTCTTATTCCCCTTCTTCCTCCCCAGTCCCTTTCCCTTTGGTAACTGTTAGTCCATTCCTGGTTTCTGTGAATCTGCTGTTTTGTTCCTTCAGTTTTTGCTTGGTTCTTATGCTCCACAGATGAGTGAAATCATTTGGTACTTGTCTTTCTCCGCCTGGCTTATTTCACTGAGTATAATACCCTCTAGCTCCATCCATGTTGTTTAAGTGGTAGGATTTGTTTTCTTCTTTTGGCTGAATAACATTCCATTGTATATGTATGTTTTTAAATGTGCTTGAATAGTAGACTTATAAATACATCTGAATCTCTTGGGGCAATATTGAAGAGGGACCCCCGGAGCCCTTGAAATCAGTTAGGACAGTGTGCCATATACCACACCATGCCCTCCAAGTCTGTTCTCTTGCTTGAACAGAAGTCAAATAGGAGTTCTTTAATTCTGTATCATCCTGGAGAAATCGTGTCTCCTGCTTCCCTCCAATACCATATAGGCTGGCCACTACTCCATTTGCTTTGAGACCATTAACATTAATTGTATATGCATTTACCCCATTTTCATTAGTTACCTTAAATAATCTCCCAAATTATAGCTATCACCCACATTCTAATCCTGACATAGGTTATTAGAATCGTTTTTAACCTATCTCCCTCCATTCTGTTTCCTAAAATTTCCTTACGTCCTGTCATTTTTCACGAGAAAAACCTATCTTCGTCTCGCCTGAAGGTTTCAGCCCCTGCCAAGTTCACTCTGAATTTGGTGAGGCTGAAAAATGACAATGGATACTGATGATACTTAAAAAAGACAACAGAACATTAGGTGTAGAGGGTTTATACCCAGCTTTATTTTCCTGGTGGCAGGGCACTAGAAACCCACCCATCCGCCTCAGGGCAAGTCTGCATGTAGCAAGCTGGTCTCTGCCTTGGGGCCTCTCTGCAGCCTGGCAGCCCCACAGCACTGGGCGGAACTCTTTCTACAGTCAGTAATAGCATGTTGCCCACACGTTGTAAGCCCACATTGTTAGATGCCTGCGAGCATTGCACATGCGCAGTGGGCAAGCATATCAGGGTAAAGTGAGGATCCTGGTGGTGAAACCTCCACTTTCCCTACAACCTTCAAACTCTTCTTTGAATGTTTACTTTGCCTTCTAACAGACATCTGGTTCTCAGGACTTTTCTTGTCAGCCTTCAAGTGGAGGATTCCAGTTCTCTAGATGGGAGACAGGTGAGTTCCATGGTCTTTATTGCCAGTTGCAGACCGTATGCACTCTATCCTCCCTAAAAAACCACAAAATTTGAACCTTATGCTGAGACTGTAACACTACTTCTCAATACTGCACTTATCTGTAAATTCTCATTCTCACCAACTTGTGCTAGATTTTATGTCCTGACTCACTTGTCACTTTCTCTAATACTATTCCTGTCATAGTATTTGGCTTCCTACACATGATGAACATCCTTACTTCCCACAACCTTAAGCTTTCACCAGCTCGTCACCCTGTAAGTTCTGAAACCTGGGTTCAATCCAACCTCTTGGGCCTGACACCTGGGTTACAGAGCACCTGCATAAGTCACACAGCTGCCCAGACTAGTGCCACTAGTAATGAAGAACAGACAATTGGTATTAGGCCTGGAGAATCTTTACGATGAAAGACTTATTTGAAGCATAAACTCTACTGGGGTACTGGAGCATTGAACAAGACAGGGTTGGAATCTTCATGTCAATGAAACTGCAGGCGTGGATTTGGCCTCTTAGGTGGAGTACGGAATAAGCACTCCCCACAGCTCCAGAAGTGTCCTTAGTCACAGAGGCTCAGACCCTGCCCATACACCACCCAAGAGGCTGATTTTTTTTCCTCTTTCTTTATTGTTAGACACAATGTATAACCATATAAAACAGAAAGCAGGGATCCTCTTGGGCCTTAAAAAACAGCAAGGAAGGAAGAGGTCCCAGAAACTTTTTTTAAAGTACAAAACATATTAGTGCCCAGACCAAAGGTGTGGAAGGCAGTCCAGAGCCAGCAGTGAGCTGGACTGAAGGCTCCTTCCCTCTCCCCAGAGCCACGACAGCCCCCGGGAGCCCTCTACCAGCAGCCAGTCTGCACAGGCACATGCCGCCCAGGGGAGAGTTGTGCCCCAGAGCCTTCCCCTCTTGAACAGAAGGGTGTCTGCCCAGCGTTAACTAAAAGCTCCCTCCTCTCATCCTTGCTCCCTTGAGAGCTACAGCTGAGGAAAAGGAAAGCAGTGTCCTGTGTCATTCTGACCCCTTCCCCAGCTGTCCTGAGTCCAGATGCCCCCACACTTGGCATTTACCAAAGCCTGTCCCAGGTCAGACCCTGTAGACCCACCAGGTGGCCAAAGTTCACTGGGGGGTGGTGGTGGGGAGGGGAAGAGGCTGGGCATGAAACCAAACATCTTTATTTGCAGTCATCACTGGGGCCGCTTCTTGCTGCTTATTTGCTTGCTGGCCTGCTCTTCCAGCTGCATGGCCAGACGCAGAGCCTGGATGTCATCTAGAAGGAAGGGGTGGCGGTGCACTCGGGTTAGTGGGTGTCTCAGAGGCCCCATTCCCTCAGGGCAGAGCTGCCGTCACCTGCAGAGGCCCCATCCCCCAGCCACACCCACCTTGCAGGGCTGAGAAGTGCTTGGCTTGCCGGGCCAGGGCGGACTCTGCCTTGTTCACAAAGGTCTCCAAGTCATAGTCTGGCTGCTCCATCATCTCAGAGAGCTCAAGCCAGCATGACCCTTGCTGCAATGACACAGGGAAGATGTGTCATTTCAATAATGACCAAACCAATTCAGCAAATCTTTCCTACCATCTGCGCAGGTGCCTGTGCGAGATGCCCCTTCTTCCAGCATGGCCCATATGCTACCTCTTGATCTTTTCCCAGATCCCCTTAAGCTTGAATCCATCCTCTTACCTACCCCAAACTTATCCTTCAAATGAATGTCATCATCTGTCTTGATGCCTAAGCCAGAATGTGAGCAGCAACTTTATTCACCCTGCAAATCCCCAAATCCTGCCAACTTAAATTCTACGTGAGTAGAATTGATGTCCTCATGTCCTCACTCCAATCCCATGGGCATGGCTACACTTAGGCTCGGCACCAGCATCTCTCTTGGTTTTTACAACAATCTCCTAGCTGCTCTTAACTCCTAAGTACTTCTATTCATGCTCTCCCAAACCCCAAACCAGGCTCTACACTCTGGCCACAAGGATGTACCTAAAGCTCTGCTATGACCATGTCATATGTGATAAGACCATGTCATCTAATATGACCGCACCCTGCTTTCCTCCCTTCAGAGGCATCCGCTGCCCCCATAACAAAAGCTTTCATGTGAGCCATAAGGCCCTTCAGTATCAGGTCCCTGCTGACTTGCCAACAGCCTTAATCTCCCTCCATCATCTGCTCAAACCTTTTGCTCTGGCCAGAGTGAACCTCCCTTTCTTCCTGAAAATACCATGTCCTTTCAAACATCTGTACACTTGAGCACTCTGGGGAAGGAGGACATGCCTAAGCACAGACCTCCAGGTTCCCCTCTAAGTTCAGAGTGCCACAGGCTCTTCCCCTCTGTTGAGCACTCTGAGTGCCCCATCTTAGGACGCACTTTCGGGCCTCTGCCCCGCTGCCCTTCCCAGCAGGGATCACAGCAACGCTACCACCTACCACTTACTGTACCCTGACCACATGCTGGGCAATGCTGAGTGCTTTAGAAGCATATCACTTAATCCTCAGATGCAACCATCCTGTTTTGCCCATCTTAAGAGATAAAAAAACAGGCCCAGAGAGGCTAAATGACTTTCACAAGGAAATCAGCTTAAAAA
>JAQQAC010026371.1:0-23642 GCA_029783875.1 Phataginus tricuspis
TTGTGGTTTTAATCTGCATTTCTCTGATGATTAGTGATGTGGAGCATTTTTTCATGTGCCTGTTGGCCATCTGAATTTCTTCTTTAGAGAAGTGTCTATTCATGTCCTGTGCCCATTTCTTAATTGGGTTATTTGCTTTTTGTTTGTTAAGGTGCGTGAGTTCTTTGTATATTTTGGATGTCAACCCCTTATCAGATACATCATTTATGAATATATTTTCCCATATTGTAGGATGTCTTTTTGTTCTACTGATGGTGTCCTTTGCTGTACAGAAGCTTTTCAACTTGATATAGTCCCATTTGTTCATTTTTGCTTTTGTTTCCCTTGCCCGGGGGGATATGTTCGTGAAGAAGTCGCTCATGTTTATGTCCAAGAGATTTTTGCCTATGTTTTTTTCTAAGAGTTTTATGGTTTCATGATTTACATTCAGGTCTTTGATCCACCTTGAGTTTACCTTTGTGTATGTGGTTAGACAGTAGTCCAGTTTCAATCTCTTACATGTAGCTGTCCAGTTTTTCCAACACCAGCTGCTGAAGAGGCTGTCCTCTCCCCATTGTATATTCAGGGCTCCGTTGTCAAATATTAATTGACTGTAGGTGTTTGGGTTAATGTTTGGATATTCTATTGTGTTCCACTGGTCTGTGGGTCTGTTTTTGTGCCAGTACCAAACTGTCTTGATTACTGTGGCTTTGTAGTAGAGCTTGAAGTCAGGGAGCGTAATTCCCCCTGTTTGATTCCTCCTTCTCAGGATTGTTTTGGCTATTTGGGGTCTTTTCTGGTTCCATATGAATTTTAGAATTATTTGTTCCAGTTCATTGAAGAAAGCTGTTGGTAGTTTGATAGGGATTGCGTTAAATCTGTAGCTTGCTTTAGGTAGTATTGCCATTTTGACAATATTTATTCTTCCTAGCCAAGAGCATGGGATGCATTTCCATTTGTTAGTGTCTTCCTTAATTTCTCGTAGGAGTGTCTTGTAGTTTTCAGAGTACAGGTATTTCACTTCCTTCGTTAGGTTTATTCCTAGGTATTTTATTCTTTTAGGTGCAATTGTGAATGGAATTGTTTTTCTGATTTCTCTTTCTGTTAGCTCATCATTAGTGTATAGGAAAGCAACAGATTTCTGTGTGTTAATTTTATATCCTGCAACTTTGCTGAATTCAGATATTAGTTCTAGTAGTTTTGGAGTGGAGTCTTTAGGGTTTTTTATGTACAGTATCATATCATTTGCAAATAGTGACAATTTGACTTCTTCTTTACCAATCTGGATGCCTTGTATGTCTTTATTTTGTCTGATTGCCGTGGCTAGGACCTCCAGTACTATGTTGAATAACAGTGGAGAGAGTGGGCACCCCTGTCTTGTTCCCGATCTTAGATGAAAAGCTTTCAGCTTCTCGCTGGTAAGTATGATGTTAGCTGTGGGTTTGTCATATATGGCCTTTATGATGTTGAGGTACTTGCCGTCTATACCCATTCTGTTGAGAGTTTTAATCAAAAATGGATGCTGAATTTTGTCAAATGCTTTTTCAGCATCTATGGAGATGATCATGTGGTTTTTGTTCTTCTTTTTATTGATGTGATGGATGATGTTGATGGATTTTCGAATGTTGTACCATCCTTGCATCCCTGGGATGAATCCCACTTGATCATGGTGTATGATCCTCTTGATATATTTTTGAATTCGGTTTGCTAATATTTTGTTGAGTATTTTTGCATCAACATTCATCAGGGATATTGGTCTGTAATTTTCTTTTTTAGTGAGGTCTTTGCCCGGTTTTGGTATTAGAGTGATGCTGGCTTCATAGAAAGAGTCTGGAAGTATTCCCTCCTCTTCTATTTTTTGGAAAACTTTAAGGAGAATGGGTGTTATTTCTTCTCTATATGTCTGGTAGAATTCAGAGGTGAATCCATCCGGTCCAGGGCTTTTGTTCTTGGGTAGTTTTTTGATTACCGATTCAATTTCGTTGCTGGTGATTGGTCTGTTTAGTTTTTCTGTTTCCTGCTTGGTGAGTCTTGGAAGGCTGTATTTTTCTAAGAAGTTGTCCATTTCTTCTAGGTTTTGCAGCTTGTTAGCATATAGATGCTTGTAATATTCTCTTATAATTCTTTGTATTTCTGTGGGGTCCGTCGTTATTTTTCCTTTCTCATTTGTGATTCTGTTTATGTGTGTAGTTTCTCTTTTTCTCTTAATGAGTCTGGCTAGGGGTTTATCTATTTTGTTTATTTTTTCAAAGAACCAGCTTTTGGTTTCATTGATTTTTTCTATTGTTTTATTCTTCTCAATTTTATTTATTTCTTCTCTGATCTTTATTATGTCTCTCCTTCTGGTAACTTTGGGCCTCATTTGTTCTTCTTTTTCCAATTTCAATAATTGTGTCCTTAGACTGTTCATTTGGGAATGTTCTTCCTTCTTTAAATGGGCCTGGATTGCAATGTACTTTCCTCTTAAGACTGCCTTCGCTGCGTCCCACAGAAGTTGTGGCTTTATGTTGTTGTTGTCATTAGTCTCCATATATTCTTTGATTTCTGTTTTGATTTGGTCGTTAACCCATTGATTCATTAGGAGAATGTTGTTAAGTCTCCATGTATTTGTGAGCCTTTTTGATTTCTTTCTGAAATTTATTTCTAATTTTATACCTTTGTGATCTGAGAAGTTGGTTGGTAAGATTTCAATATTTTTGAATTTACTGAGGTTATTTTTGTGGCCTAGAATGTGGTCTATTCTGGAAAATGTTCCATGTGCACTTGAGAAGAATGTGTATCCTGCTGCTTTTGGGTGCAGAGTTCTGTAGATATCTGTTAGGTCCATCTGTTCTAGTGTGTTGTTCAGTGCCTCTGTGTCTTTACTTATCCTCTGCCTGGTTGATCTATCCTTTGGAGTGAGTGGCGTGTTAAAGTCTCCTAGAATTATTGCATTGCTGTCTATTTCCTCCTTCACTTCTGTTAGTATTTGTTTCACATATGCTGATGCTCCTGTGTTGGGTGCATATATGTTTATAATGGTTATATCTTCTTGTTGGACTGACCCCTTTATCATTATGTAATGTCCATCTTTATCTCTTGCTACTTTCTTCATTTTGAAGTCTATTTTATCTGATACAAGTACTGCAACACCTGCTTTTTTCTCTTTGTTGTTTGCTTGAAATATTTTTTTCCATCCCTTCACTTTTAGTCTGTGTATATCTTTGGGTTTAAGGTGAGTCTCTTGTAAGCAGCATATAGATGGGTCTTGCTTTTTTATCCACTCTGTTACTCTGTGTCTTTTGATTGGTGCATTCAGTCCATTTACATTTAGGGTGATTATTGATAGATATGTACTTATTGCCATTGCAGGCTTTAGATTCGTGGTTACCAAAGGTTCAAGGGTTGCTTCTTTACTATCTAAGAATCTAACTTAACTTTCTTGTTAAGTTATTGTGTGCGCCGTCTGATGTTTCTTTATCTCTCCCTTCCTATTCTTCCTCCTCTTTTCTTTATATATTAGGTGTTTTATTCTTTGCCTTTAGTTAGTATTTGGGTGGTCTGCTTTCTTTGCTATGCTTTTATTTTCTCTGGTGACATCTTTTTAGTCTTAGGGATGTTCCCCTCTAGATCAGTCCGTTTAAGATATTCTGTAGTGGTGGTTTATGGGTGGCAAATTCTCTCAACTTTCTTTTATCTTGAAATTGTTTAATCCCTCCGTCATATTTAAATGATAATCGTGCTGGATACAATATTCTTGGTTCGAGGCCCTTCTGTTTCATTACGTTAAATATATCATGCCATTCTCTTCTGGCCTGTAAGGTTTCTGTTGAGAAGTCTGATGACAGTCTGATAGGTTTTCCTTTGTAGGTGATCTTTTTCCTCTCTCTAGCTGCCTTTAATACTCTGTCCTTGTCTTTGATCTTTGCCATCTTGATTATTATGTGTCTTGGTGTTGTCTTCTTTGGGTCCCTTGTGTTGGGAGATCTGTGGGCTTCCGTGGACTGTGAGACTATTTCCTTCCCCAGCGTGGGGAAGTTTTCGGCAATTATTTCTTCAAAGACACTTTCTATCCCTTTTTCTCTCTCTTCTTCCTCTGGTACTCCTATAATGCGAATATTGCTACGCTTCGATTGGTCACAGAGTTCTCTTAATATTCTTTCATTCTTAGAGATCCTTTTATCTCTCTCTGCCTCAGCTTCTTTGTATTCCTGGTCCCTGTCTTGTAATTCCTTGATCGTGTCTTGAACCTGATTCAATCTGCTGTTGAGCCCTTCGATGGCTTGTTTCATTTCTGCATTGTCTTTCCTCACTTCCCTCACTTCCTCCCTCAGCTCTTGCACATTTTTCTGTAGATCCGTCAGCATGGCTATGACTTTTATTCTGAATTCTTTTTCTGGAAGCCTGTGCATGTCCATTTCTTCAGCTTCTTTCTCTGGGGTGGTGTTTGTCTGAAGCTTTGTCTGTATCATATTCTTCTGTCTTCTCATGACTATAGAATTGGTTGTTGGTAGCAAGGAGAGATAAGAAAGGAGAGACAAGAAAAAAAAGGGATTTAAACTAATAATAAAAAAGTAAAAGGAGAGAGAGAGAAAGGAAAAGAAAAGAAAGAAAAAGAAAAGGCAGCAACACCTAAAAGAAAACAGCAACAACAACAACAAAAAAAAAAAAGAAAAAAGAAAAAAACCACCAAAACGCCCACCGGGGGTGGTTTCTGTGTGAATGCTGTTGGTGGCACTATTGCTCCACTATTTCAGAGCTGCGGCCACGTCGCTGCACACGGCCCTTTAAAGCTGTGCCCGGGTGAGAATGAATGGGAGGCTGTTGAAAGAGAGGGAAAGAAAAAAAGGAAAAGAAAGGGGAGAAAAAACCATAATAAAAAAAAAAAGGCCCCGGGAGTGGGTTCCGCGCGAGTGCTGTAGGTGGCGCTGTTGCTCCACTATTCCAGCGCCCCTGTATATTTCTGTCTGGGTTGGGAAGGACTGGTAAGCTGTTGATCTCCGTGGGGGTCTCAATGGCGGGCACTCTTTCCCAGTCGCCAGCCACGGGGTCCAAAGCTCCCCAGGACTCCCAGCGTGCTGGGCTCAGTTTGCGGGGCTATCCGGCCCCTCTACTGAGCTCCTGTCTCTTTAAGACCGCTGAGGTAGAGCGTCCGTTTTTCTTCCCTTTTTTCTCCTTTCTTTTTCCTTCGCGGAGCCTGCCGCGGGCAACTTGCACATTGCGGGCTGGGACCCTGTGCCCTCTGTCTCTCCTATCTCCGCTACACCGCAGGCCGTGTGTCGGCGCTCCGGGCGCAGACTTCCACTCCCTCCCGGCTCTGAATCCTCTCCTCCCGCTGGAGCGCTGGCGGGGAGGGGCGCTCGGTCTGCTCGCGGCTCCGTACCTTACCCGCCTTGCCGGGACTCCCGCCGGAGTGCTGGGGTGGAGGGGCGCTCTGGTCTCGCTGGTCGTGTTTCCGTCCCGCCTCGCCCGGTGCCGAGTCCTCTGTCTGGAGTGTCTGGCCGCCAGAGCTCTGGGGGGGGAGATCTCAGTCCCACTGGGTCGCCGCCCTGTATCCCGTCTGCCTCACCGGCTGCCAAGTTCTCACAGGTGTAGCTGTACGCTGTGCACTTTCCTATGTATTCTGGTCTCTCTTTTAGGGATAGTTGTATTAGCTGTATTTTCGTGAATAAATATAATGTTGGGAGGAATTTTTCTGCTGGTCCGTTCATGACGCCATATTCCCGGAAGTCGAACTCTCTTCATTATATTTTGAATATTGACAAGATATCCTCGTCAATATTTTTCCTTACCTGACAGCACAGAAAAACTATTCTTTCCCTTCATCCTAGGGCCCAAGTAAGATGTTGGCCAAGGAAACTTCCTTCATGCCGGTTCCCTTGAGAACCACAATGGTTATGAACAATTTAGGCCTGGGGCAAAGGTTGCCTAAATTGATTTCCAATAGATTAGGCTATTTTATTGTGACCATTGGTTTACCTTCCAAGTGTATGAACACCTGCAGGCACAGGGAATCTTCTGGTTACCTTATCTTAAGCACAGCAGGAGATGAAATGAACACAAACTGAAGAAGGGAGAAAACTCAGACCTCCTATGCTCTCTCTCCTGAAACCCTACCCCTGGGCACACTGACCGCAGGGCTTTCAGAACTTCAGTTTCCCCTTGATCCCACGACAGCATTTCTCTCTGAGGAAGGAATGGCGTTAGCGCCCTCAAGAGGTTAGAAGGTGACCTACAATCCGACATCTTGATTTCGTTTGCTTTTGATTTATTATTTTGAGATTAATTTTTTAAAGCATTTTGTTAGGAATTATTGCTTTAGAAATTTTCTCTGATATTGTTTAATCATTTACTGACCCTAGATCTACATTCTGAAGCTCTGCAAAATGTCTCCTCATAGAAGTCCAATAATGATTGAAACTTCTGTTCTTTAGGCTAAGGACACTTACTTTCCCCAATACCTTCTCCAAATTCCTCAACAAATTTTATTGCCTTATATGGACAAATGCTAGTTCCTGAAATTAAATTTCCATCGCACATGTGAAAATATTGTGTGCTATCATCTATCATCAACCTGTTTTGTTGTGGAAAAAAATCATGCATTTATATGTAAAATATTAAATAGATATTTACAATGTGTTATAAACACATAAGCCTACTTAGAATATGTGAAATATGTGTTCAAAAGTTTATGATAGGTCTTTGAAAAATAAATAATTGAGGGCAAAGAACTACATAATTGGAATTATTCTATACTTAAGGGAATTTCATGGCTTGTCTTCACTAAATTTTCTTTTTAATCCACAGGTTTCTATTTCCTTTAAACTTGCCCTGTGAGAAGAGTTGTTTCCATTATTTGCTTAAAAATGAAAAATTCACTTTCAAAAGATGAACTTTGCTGCTTTTGCAGTTCTGGTTATGATTTTAACAATCCATATACTTCACCTGTCAGGGTCACCTGTATGAATAAACCGAGTGGACAAGCGTCTGCTTGTGGTGTTCAGTGTAAAAATTGTCAAAAGTATATGTTTCCTTAACTGCTGTCTTGGTATGATTGCTTGGCAGCACTACTAAACTCCATAGTCACCAGTAGAACAGTTGAATTTGCCTGCATTACTAGAATTTTAAGGTTTCTCTCATGGCTAACGAGAGACTATAGTGTATCTGATGCTGGGGAAACAGTGGTAAGAGGTAAAGTCAGTAATGCATGCGGAAAAGTGGCCCTCTGTTACGTGAGGCTGAGGGAAACTGAAATTCAGATTCCAAATGCCCATAGGATGGAACTAAATGCCATTTCAAGGGCAGAACCTCTGCTAAGGCAGATTAGAACCTCTTCAAGAGGCTAAAAGCTTTTAAGGAAATTATAAATATTTCTTTCCCACTGCTGAGGCTGGGCACAAAATCTTTCTTATTCATATTCTTTGAGTTGACTCTCAAATAATGTTTATTTAATTTCTGCTCCAGGAGCAATTATGGTTGGAAATTTTAGGCCTTGAAGCAAAAATAACAGCATGTTTCTTAATTTTCTGATGATGTAAAAATAAAAACAACTTTTTTTCAAGTTTAGTTTCACCATTTCTTAGCTATGTAATCTTGGGCATGATTTATATCCTTGTTGAGGCTAAATTATACCATTAGTAAAACTTTTTTTAATAGCGCTTATGTGGAATAATTTAGAAAACGCCTAACCGCACAGGAAATAGCATCAGGAAAATAGTAAGTGCTACTGTTATTTGTTTGTAGGTATATTTGGTGCCCAGCCAGTCCTGACCCAAATAGACATATAAGTCATCTACCCAGCTCCACAAATAGACGTTATGCATCCAAGGTTATTTGGATAAATCCAGGACAAAATCGGGCGCATAGCAAGTTCTAGTACAATCTACTTAGCTTAATTGTGTCTCAGCTTTGTGATTTGCATTCCATTTAGCTTCCAATGACTGGAGTCCTGGAATGAGCTGTAGAACACATTCCTTACACTTAAATGTGCTCACAGATCTCATGAAGGTGTGGTGGGGCCCAAGTTTCTCCATTTCTAAAAACTTCCAGGTGATGCCAAAGCTGTGGATTCATGAACGACACTTTGGATAGCAAGACTCTAGCTAAGCACTGGCCGGATGACAGCAATGTCCTCTCTCTGTGCTGTCCAGTGTGTCAGCCCCTGAGTACTTCAATGTGGTGGATGTTACTGAGGAATTGCATCTTTGTCTTCATTTTTAAAACACTTCACTTGAGCTAGTGGCTATGGTGCTGGACTGTAGATAACTTGGTTGACCCTCTGATTTTCTTTTCCACTTTCCCACTGTATTACCAGGCTCTGGATGGGTTCTGTTCTGAAATCATGGCAATTGTTACAACCCTTGTTAAATATTGTTACATCTAAAGAATCAGACCTCTTAGAATGTAAGCAGGGCTGGTATTAGGTCACCTAACTAGCTACCAACTCTAGAAGCCATCTGAGTGTCCAGGATGACCACACTGTCTCTCTCGTGACCTCTTGTTAAGACATCCTTAAGGGTGGGCATCCCTGGAGCCCAGGCCACAGTTGAACTGAGCTGCAGCAGGAAAGGGCGTTTCTGCTTTTCTTTGCCTCGGAGTTCACTGCTGTGCTCAGTTTGCCTCCACACTACATGTGTGCTTCCCTCTTCACCTCATTTACCTAATGACCCACAGGTCTTACAGCGAGATGCTAATGGACAGGTGTTTGAGAGAGAGAAGAGGAAGATGGAAGTGATGACAGAGGATTACACAATGTGAAGGATGGTCATCAGGCAGTAAACTCATCTTTTCTTCCCAAACTCATCTTTTCTTCCCAATCGCCAAAGCAGAAGAATGTAACAATCATGTATTTACGTAGCATTTTGTGTCTTTGGCTTATTATTACTTATTTCACTGTGGTTTGGCCTGTATTCAAAGACTTCATTCATCCTTTCAAGGAAGGGTTCCTGTTTACATGTCCTCGTTCTTTACTTGATTCTTTGTTTTTGATTTCCAGGGCGCACAACACAGAAGATGGGCAAATGCTAAGCTAAGCTCTAAGAAAGCTTGACATATGTACATATTAGTATTTAACTCAGCGAAATCAGTATTGTATGTACATATTAAAGAAGCACTATTGGAATAACACAGTCGACTTGGTAAATATTTAACTTAAAGCAGTTATTAAAATGAATCTTCCACTGGAACAAACTCTGTCAAGACTCTCTGTCACATTACCCAAGTCAGCTCTCCCATGTGCGGTGGTCTAGTCTTGAGCAATACTTCCACTGTAAAAGATTTATCTTCTCCAGCTGGTGAAGTTATTGGTGTTTAAGGAATTTTATCCTACTTGAATCAAGTAAATTATCAGGAAACTGATTTTCCTAATTCTTATTTTGCTTTTGAATTAGGAAATTCCCCGCTGGGCAACCCCCCCCCCATGCTCCCTTCAGCGCCTGCCCCCTGGGAGTGGTTTCCCGCTGCTTCCTGCCCTGCGCTCCCCCTGCGGGGCTCAGCTGTCCGCCCCCTGTGCCCGGGCTGGTCCTGGGCTCCTCTGTCCCTTCCATCTACTTCAACTTCACCTTTCTCGTTCCTTCCACCTCCATACTTTTCAGGTTTGTTTGATAGAAATACTAATTTCTTCCTCATCTAGTTACCCTTTTTTTAAAGTGAGGAATAATTGTAGCATAAAGAGAATAATATAAACAACCACACAGCTACCCAGTTAAAAAACATTTAATTGATGGCTCCTGTTGCGTCAGAGCCCTCATCCATGCAGCTGACATGCCTCTTCCTTAGCGCAATTCCATTCTCTGCCCTCTCTTTCCCATCTTGAAGTTTGTGTTTATCACACCAAATCTATTTGTATACTTTGAACAACTAGAAAAATACATTATAATTTTATAACTGTAGTAAATGCTTTTTCTCATATGTCAATGTGCAAATGTGTGACAATTTCTTCAGTACTTAAATCCTTAGAGTTAAAGACAGCTTCAAGTCTTATACATGTTGTCTACTCGTTGTCCAGAGTGGTCAGACAGATTTGTACTACAAACAGCACATACCGATTCCCATTGGTCAACATCCTTAATCACCTTTGATATTATCAGACTTCTACATCTTACCTACTTGGTGAATAGGAAACAATGTTGTACTCTCACTTTACTTTTAGTATCTCTAATCGCAATTTCTCTAACTCCTATTCAGTTTTTTTTTGTTAGCCATTTTCAATTTATCATTTTGTAAGTAATCTCTTCATATTATTTACCTATTGAGTTGTACTGGATTATTTGCTGTTTTATTTACCTACATGCTAATATGTTATTAGTCATATATCCTTATTCTTCTACACGTATTATTTTATGTGCTAAACTTTCTATAAACTTGCCAAAAATTCTTCAAAATTCTCCTGCAGAACTCTCATATCCTTCTGATAAAATTACCTATCGGTTCCATCCAGCATTTCCACGGGCTCGCAGTGCCCCTCTCGGAGGACTCTGTTCCGGTCCCCTCTAGTCAGAGGGTCACCTCGTCCAGCGACACACCTGCCCTTGACACTGCCTGTCATTCACATCCTGGGAGCCCCTTGGCTTGAACCTTATGTTGGCTCCCCTCTTTCTTAAATTATATGTAATCTTCATGGCACACTGTCAAATGTAATGGAATATGGTTTTCATTGCCATAATAAAAATGAGTTTGGTACCCTTGAGCTTAATTTTTTGAAGCGGTATGTTGGAAAGTCTGTTTATTCTATCATCTTGCTTGATCACTTATTTCTATTTCTTTTTAATGTATTTTCAGAAGATTTTTTTCAGCAATAGAGCCTAGAAGTTAATGAATTTTTAATTCCAATTATATTTTTAATTTAAGAAAATGTTCTTGTTATCTATTCTTTTTCTTCAATAGTGGAAAAATATCCTGTCATTGCTATAAGCATATTCATTTGGAGTTTTAAAAATTTTCCTCTTTTAGTATTATCCTTTTCTCTTTGGAAATCCTTTGTGATCTATTTGAATTTGTCTCACAGATTTTCCTCAAATGTTTGTTTTCTTGGTTTGAAGTATTTCAGATTGAAATTTTATGTTCATGTATGTGACTTGTCAACAGGTGGACTTCATTGTAATGGATGGGATGATGATCTAGGCTTTGTCTTGTGGGTGTATTAATCAGGGTGTTTCGGAGAAATAGAATCAATTTGGTTTTTGTATATATACATACATATATAGAGAGAGAAGGAGATTTTAAGGAATTGGCTTACGAGAGTTTGGAGGCTGACAACCCCAAAATCCACAGGGTGGCCCAGCAGGCTGGAGATCCAGCAAAGGACCGATGATACAGTTTCAATATGAAGGCCGTCTGCTGGGATAGTTTCCTCTTGTTCAGGGGAGGTCAGTCTTTTGTTCTATTCAACTAATCATATGGGGCCCACCTATATTGTAGAAAAAACTCTGCTTTACTCAAAGTCCACCAATTTAAATGTTAGTTTTATTCAAAATACTCTCACAGAAACATCCAGAATAATATTTAGCCAAATACTTGGGCACTGTGGTCCAGGCAAATTGAACACATAAGTTAACAATAAATTAGTGGGATATCTAAATATAAGTAACAGTAAGGATTCTCTTCTTTTAAAAGCAAAATGTAATTGTATTTATTTATCTTTTCAGATTCTCAATTGTGATTTGATAATTATATGCATTATGGAATGCTCACCAGGATAGTTACCATCTGTCACCATTTAAGCTATTATGATATCTTATTCTAGATGGTTTTCCAAGGGGAAGCACTCCAATATTTTGCCCGAAGATAGTTGGCAAGCATTCCAGCAATCTGGGAGCCAATCAGGGAATTTTGGCTGTGGAAGAGGTTGTCACCAATATTATAAAGCATGTCTCTTGATCTCCCTGTTTTTGGTAATCTCATGCATACTCTTTACTGATTAATATCTAGAGTCTCTCAGATTCAGTTTGACAAAGCATAAATGCTGGTTTCTGCTAGGGTGTGGAAAGGATTCTTGAAACTAAGTGGTCCTTTATGCAGACATGGAACAAATTATCCTATATATACTCAATGCCACATTTCACCTGTGCCTCTGGAGTAACTGGTTATTTTATTCTTTATCATTTCTTAGATTTTATGGCATGAATTAACTTGCTTCTCTTTACATTCCTTTCTGCAAGCCCTTACGTTTCAGCTTCATGTTTCTTTAAATCTTTTTAAATTTCTTTCAACAATGTGGATTTGCAAGTCTTTAAGTTTATTGTTAAATTCACCAGTTCTTTCTTCTGCCAGTTCAGTTCTGCGCTGAAGTCCAAGTGAATTTTTTTACTACAGCTATTGTAGTTTTCAAATTCAGAATTGCTACATGTACATATGTGCATACACACGTCTGTACTTCTACATATACCTATGTGCAGATATATCTAAATTCTATCTATATAATTTCTGTCTATTTGGTGAGACATTTTTCTCATACTCTTCCTCAGTGATTTACACTTGGTTTAGCTTAACTCTTCCAAACATGTTCAAAATAGTTGATATAAGATCTGTGTGCAGCAACTCCAATGTCTGAGCTTCCTTAAGAAGAGTTTTTATTTGCTGATTTTCCCTCCTGTGTGTGGGCCACACTGTTGATTTTTGGCAGGTGTGATATACTTTTGTTGTTGTTGATAACTGGAAATTTTAAATAAGAGAGTCTGGCAACTCTAGAAATCAGATTCTCCCCTTTCCAAGGCTTGGTATTGCTGCTTGTTTGATCATTTAGTGACTTTTGAAAGAATTCTGTAAAGTCAGTATTCTTTCATGTATGTGATCACTGAAATCTCTACTGTGTTAGCTTAATTTTGACTTAACCAGTGGCTGGATAGACATTTCTTTACATTCCAGAAGCCATAAAATCTTCCAGTTTTTGCCGAGGGGCTTTGTGTTTATGTCCAGGAATATTTTCAGCACTCAGGGAGGCATTTAACAATTCTGCCTTTGCCTTCATTTCATGCTTCTGCATAGCTTCAAAGTCAGGTGAATATGAGAGCCTGGGGGTCTTCTGAGTCTCTTCTGCACATGGACAGATGTGTATGGGTTTATGGAGTCCCAGAATGTCATAACTTTTCAAAAGGCTTATAGCCATTTCAGTCCTCAGTTTTTCCTTATGTTGATTAGTCTGTTGTTTTCACCATTATCCTCCATATTGCAAGGGGAGCTGGTCAGTGGGGGCGGTGAGGGTGGGGGTGGAGGCAGAGGGATGCCCCAAACACCTCGGAGGGAGACGTGCCAGGAAGGGAGACGTGCTGAAGGGAGACGTGCCAGGGCTGGAGGACCCGATCCCGATGACTTGCTGCCCTGCCCCAGCTCACAGCCCAGATCAGTACTGCAAGGGGCCCATGGCAGCCCCTGTCTCCTCTTCTTTCTCCTCCTCCTCCTCTTTCTGTTCACAGGGCTTCACTGGCCACTTCGCCCTGGGAATGGGCTCCATGTGGTCCTGAAGCCGGTGGTGTTTCATGTGGGCATTGCGGCTATTGATCTTGTAAAACACCCTGCAGTGTCAGCAGAGGACATGGGTCAGAGCAGGGGGACGTGGGTTGGGGACCCAAGGGGACTAAGGGCAGGCTGTGTGGGTGCATCCAGGGAGAAGGCTGGTACCTACCTCTCACATTCACAGCAGGGAAAAACGCCCTGGCCCTTTATGCTCCCTGGAAGCTCAGGGGTCTGCTTGGGACCAGCATTTGGGGGAGAGTTGAAATCAGCCTCCCTCCTGTAACTCTTGGTGTTTGCCTTGACCTCAGGGGTTGGACGGTAGTTGGGTCTCTTCTGAGGACTGCAAGCGGCCTGCACAAGGGCCAGAAATAACATCAGGGTGCTGACCTTCCACCCTTCTAACGGAGATGCTTTCCTCTGCAGGGGCACCCTTCCCCACCCCGACTTGGGTTTCAGTGGCTATCCAGACCAGCACTGAACTCCAGTGAAACCCCCTTGCCCCAGAACCCCTTACCTTTGTTTCTGTTCTCTCTGCCTCAGCCAGCTTCCTTT
The DNA here is from genome assembly GCA_029783875.1 of Phataginus tricuspis. NCBI lineage: Eukaryota > Metazoa > Chordata > Mammalia > Pholidota > Manidae > Phataginus > Phataginus tricuspis. The sequence goes on from JAQQAC010026371.1 coordinate 13,963, forward strand.
TGACCCCCTTCCTCAGTCGTGGGGCCCCACCAGAGTTAAATCTCATCCGTTTCTTCCAGAGGTGGTAGTACTCCACACACTGGGCTATGGTCTTTGTCTGGATCTATTGAAAGAAAACAGAAGCTGACTGTGGGCACTGCATCACAAGTATTCCATGAAGCCCTAAATCCCCTACCCATGGGGCTAGTCATTTTTTGAAAGCTCTCCTGAAATGTCTGTCCCCTTCGGTTGGGCACGCCCCTTTGCTACAAGGAGCACAGAAGCACAAAGTCCTGCCGGTGATGCGGGCTCAGGGTGAAGCCACCGTAGCCGGCACCACCCAAGCTCTGCACACACAGAGCACCAAGTCAGTCCCAGGAGTCCGTCCCGATGGGAAGGTGCACACGGGCGCCCACTACAAGGGCGCCCACTGTCACAGCAGCCTAATGGCTATATATTCACCAACCGTGACTCACTGAGGCAGGATGCCCTCCTCAGCAGATACCACAAAGCCTCTGCAACAGCGAGGCCGAGCCCCACAGCACAGAGGTAAGTGGCCCATGGGAGGAGGAGGGGGTTTGAGGGCACGGTTTGATCCGAGGGCATCCGGACCCCACCATGAGCTCATCCCTCCACTAAGAATGGATCCCATTAATAATAACTTCTGTAAGAGCAAAACAGAACAGGAAAGGTTAATTGCTCTAGGAAGACAATGTCTCAGGATAATTAAATTGGCCATTTAAGATGTGGGGCTCATTTAAGAAAATACTTTCTCTGTGTGAAACTTTTTCAGCTCTGTGTATCTTCAAAGACTAGGAGCCAAAGCAGTAAATCCTGTGCCTGAGAAATATCACGAGGTGAGAAGAAAGATTAGGAGAAAATACTTGCAAAGCATATATCTGGATAAAAGACTTGTGTCCAGAGCAAATAATGAACTTCTACAACTCAATAAAGACACAAACACCCCAGTGAAAACAAAGGCAAAGAAGTGGACACCAAAGCAGGCTTACAGACAGCAAACAAGCCCGTGAGAAGTTGTTCAGCAGCAGGAGTCAGGGGGAATCACAGTGAGACGCCTCTGCATACTCATTAGAACGGCTACGATGAGAAAACGAACCCTATCAAGTGTTGGAGACGCTGTGGAGCAACTGGAACTCTTGTACATGCTGGTGGGAATGTGAAAGGGTACCACCCGTTGGAATAAGTGTGGCAGTTTCTTGAAAAGTTAAATGTACACCATTTACGTGAGCCACTCCTTCCTTTCCTAGGTATTTACTGCCCTCTCCTGCCCCACCAACAGTACTTGTTCATGCAGACTTGAATGTGAATGTTCACAGCAGCTTTATCTATAACTGCAGATAACCTGGAAAGCACGCAGGTGTCCATCAGTAGGTGAATGATGAAATGGGCTGTGTTACACCCACACACTGGAATACTCCTCAGCAAGAGAGAGGGCACACACAATAACATGGATGAGTCTCAGAATAATGATGGGAGTGTAAGCAGTCAGACAAGGCAGACAAGCAGGGAACATGCTACAGGGTTTATAGAAAACTCTGGAAAATGCAAACTAATTTATAGTGACAGAAAGAGGATAAGGAGGTGATTAGGGACAGGGTGGCAGGAAAAAGGGATTTACCAAGGGGCAGGAGGAAACCTTTGGGGCGATGAACGTCTTTCTCATCTTGATCATGGTGATGGGTTTACGGGTGAATAAATATGTCAAAACATCAAATCTTACATTCTGGTTAAGTGCAGTTTTGTGTACATCAAGTTAAAAGAACAAAAAAAAGCCAGCAGACATGAAGTGTAGTATGATCTTATCCTTTCCTAAGTCCATGTGTGTATGTATGTAAGATCTCTCTCTACAGGCAAAGAAATGCCTGAAGTGCCCCCCAAAGTCAGGAGTTATCATTCAGAAGTAGACTGTGGGATGGGTGCGGAGGGCTTTGAGCATGTGCTGGCATTCCTGTCCTGTGTGGAGTTGTTCACATCAGTGGCTTTTTAAAATTACAAAGTGTTTACAGTATGGACAGAGTGTCACCCCTGATAGGCCCTCCAGCTCTCGTTCAGATCTGCGGTGTGAGATGAGGCCTTGTCTACACCAGTCCACCCACAGACACCTTACCATCTCGTGTATCAGGGAGAAGTTGTTCTTGTGAGCACTGAAGGCTTTCTCAAAGAGGCTCTTCTCCATGGGGGTCCAGATGTCTGACCCTATCAGAGAAACAGGAGGGAAAAGGACAGCTCTGTGGCCACAGTTGTGGCTGACATGCGGACCACCCTTTTTAAAGCTGCCATTACCGAGTACCAATTATGTGCCAGGAGCTCTGCTACACCCCTTGTTTTATCTCATACAGTCCTTAGAAGAACCTTAGCAGATTGGGACCAATCCTTTCCCCACTTTACAGATGCAGAAACAAGGTTTCCATTGGTTAACAGACTTGCCGCTGGGAGGCAGGGACCCCCGCGGCCTGACTCCCAGGCTGGTGGGCTCAGCCATGGAATCGGAGCCCGCGTTCACCTCTCCCTGGCCAGGAGATCCCTTTCCTGGCTGGGCCCAGCCCATGAGGGAACCACTGCAAGGGGGAAGGGAGGATCCGGCCGGAAGAAAGTGGCGCCCACTGAGTTCCCCTGGAGAGGAAAGGTCCTTCTGGAAAGGCAGGACCAGGAGGGGCCCAGGAGAACGCCCAGAGGCCCAAGCAGAGATTGCCGCTGAAACTTGGCTCCCAGGGGTATTAGGCAGGCAAAAACCCCTCCAGCAGCTGAGCTCCAGTACCTGTGTAGTGATAATCCGCGAGTGGGTGAGTCCGCGGCCTCTGGGCTCCTCTCAGTAAGAGGGTCTCCAGCGCCTCCTGCAACAGGAAGGAAAGCAGGCTACTTTCCGAGGGAGGGAAGGTGAGGTAGAGGCCTGCGTTCATCCTTTCATTCATTTACAGGCCTCCCTAAAGCCTCCCTCACCCCAGGGCTACTCAGCGCTGCTGGGGCTGGAGAAAGGCCATGACCTGTGACCTGCTTGTGGGCGTACGGGCTCCAGCACTACGCATACTGCTGAGTGCAGCTGGTGCCTTTCTCATAGTAAGATCTTCCTGACGAAGGAAGCAGGGTGTGGACTTATTCCGGCACCGGCTCCTCCTCATTGAGGACGGGCATGTGCAGGAGCACCGTCTGGGCCAGGCTCCATTTTATTTTCTTCATAGCACTTAACACTAACAATTTTTCAAAACACATTTCCCTTTTGACATCCCTAAAATTAAAATGTAAGCCCCACAGAGAAGGATTTTGTCTTGCTCACCAGTGTAAACCCTATCAGGACTGGCCAAGGAACTTGCAGGCCCAGCAGGAAATGAAAACGCAGGCCCCTTTTTGAAAATTTGTTAATAATTTCAAGATGGTGGAAGCAGAGCATTAGACCGAGGGGGCCCCAAAGCCGGCCCTGCCCCAGGGCCACAACACTCCTGAGGGCCAAGAAACATGTGCTGGTTACTCTGCTGAACATCTACTATGCACCAGGCACAGCCTTGCAACTTGAGGAAAAGTACAATTGCAACACTGACTCCTGGGGCCCTAACTCGGGGGACATGACCTCCCTTCCCATTACTCAGAGTTGGACTTTTTATTTTCTAAACTTCAGGATTGTGAAGCAGGTCCTTGAAGGAAGCAGATATTTTTGTTGCATCAGAGGTTTTCATACATGGCTTTTTAATCCAAAGGATAAAGCTCCATCAATACACCAAATTAATGCAGGCCCTGAGTCAGTCTACTAGGCTCCCCTGCCCTGTGCCCCTGAGATCTCAGAGGAACCTGGGGCTCTGCTGCTGCCCCAGGGAAATAACTGATTAACTGGGCCCTATCTGCACACTTCCCCTACAACCGACAAGGACCACATCAACCCCACAGCCACTGGGGAGAAAAGGATGGGTGGCCTTTCTTCAGTTTCCATGAGCCGCAAAGCCCGCAGATGGCACATTACATGCACCAGATCCCCAGCCTCAGGAGAGCAGGAGCCTCCCAGGGACCCTCATGCCCGCTCATGCCCCCAGCTCACCTGGACATTGCCCTGGGCGTCGTGCAGGCCGTGCAGAGCGAGCTCCAGGTTGGTGCCCCCTCCTGGCATCACGCTGGAGCAGGCCACGTGGCAGAGCTCAGTCACTGTTCCCAGCAAATGTCCCCAGCGGAGTGTGAGGGAGAGGAGACACAGAGAGTCAGTGAATGCCAGGGAGGAGATGTCCCCAAAAGCACAGAGAGGGGGCTCCTTGGCACTGTCTCCCTCACATCTCCATGCAAAGCAGGTGAAGGGAAGGACAAGGAGGAAGGGCAGAAACCCTGCTCCTGGCACCTGCTCAGGATGGCCTGGCTGATGACTGCATGAGGAGAATGGGGGTGGGAGAACAAGTCCTAGTCCAGCAGCTTGCTACCCCACCCCAGGGGTACTGCTTCTTGGTCCAGGTGAGAACTGGGAGGAGAAACTCCTTGGACATGAGGGAAGGGGGGTACCCTTGGGAATTTGGCCCCCAAGTCTCAACCACCTCTATCCTCTGTTTCTGGGTTGCTCATCAGATCTCCCCATGGCTTCCAGACCAGCGAAGCTCGATGTTCATCAGTCTCGGCCAGAGACCTCTCCCGGAGCTCCGGGATCTCGGCCTGAAACTGGCTTCCTATGCGGATATGTCTGAAATGGGGAAACACACACAAACACACACGAGACACACACAGTTGACTAAGATGGGAAATAAGACGGAGATGTGTGACACTACTGTCAGGCCACAACCTTGCTCTATGAAAGCCTCTGTCATCTACCAGATGCATCTGCTGAGTATTCGTCACCCCTGACAGACATGGGCAAGTGTTCTAGACACCCCTCCAGCTACACTCCCTTTCTCAAATTTTCTTTATCACCAGGCTTCTGGCCTCAGGGGCCCCTCTTGGGGTCCAGGACAGGGGAGGTATATGCTGATGCCTGACATGCTTCTACATCCATGGCCGCATCCATCTAGTCACATTCCATGGATACTCACGTCTCACATGTGCCATCCTCAAATCTACCTAGATCCCCAGGGTCCTGGGCATTTGTCCCAGTGGGCCCAGCTATGGTATGCCCAGATAGAAGGAATATTGCAGGAACTTCTCACACAGACCGAGAGAAATCTACCACTTCTCTCCCAGAAAGTAGCTAACCCCTCTAGGGGGAAGGAGCTCTGGAGGGACACAAGGAGGGTCAAAATATCCCCACCTTGGCAGGACCCTGAGGTTCTAAGTCTGTTCCAACTCACGGGTCACTGCTGATCTTGGTGTCATCCTCGATCACACAGGTGCCAGAAGAGCGATCCACTTGATCTAGAAAATACACAACACAAAGCTTCCAGAACACTGACTAGAAGTGATCCAGGGGCCCCTTCTGCCTGCCTTTCCAGAGCAGCTGAAAGCAGCTTTTACAAGATTTCAAGGTAGGGAGTTCCTCAAAAAATTAAAAACAACTACCATATGAACCAGCAACCCCACCTCTGGGTATTTACCCAAAAGGACCGAAAATTGTATAAATAATGCTTGTTTCCTTTATTCTCTCAGTTTTTGTTACACAATACAAAATCGGATAATGTAAGAATTATAACAATGTATTGCTGGGTTTATATATATATGTATATATATATGTATATATACACACACACATATAGAAAATGAAATATATATAAAGGTACATATATAAATAATAATAGCAAAAGGCTTAGAAATAGAGCTATATAGGAGTAATGATTCTAAATGTCACTCTGTTATTATACATCTGAATATATTCTGATGTGTTAAGATGTAGTTTTAAGTCCTAGAGCAACCACTAAGAAGTGACTAAGAAAAAAAGGAAAAACTAAAGGAATTAAAATGTTACAATAGAAAATACTTAATAGAAAAGAAAGCCAGAATAGAGGAACAGGAGAAAAAGGCAAGGTACGCACAGAAAAGAAAAGGCATAATGGCAAATGTAAACTTACCTATAACAATGTAACATTAAATGACACTGCATCGATAAACCATTCAAAAGGCAGAGTTTGTCAGATTACATAAAAAATGGATGATCCAACTACTATTATCTGTAGGTACATGGTTTATTTTCAAAAACACAAGCAGGTTCAAAATACAAGGACAGAAAAAATAAACCAAATAAACAACCATAGAAGAGGCAGAATGGTTCCAATGTTAGGCTAATTAGACTTTAAAACAACTAGAGATAATGATAAAATTATTGCAATGATGATAAATAACATTGTAGTCATGTCATAAAAAAAATCACACCATCAGGAAGATATGACAATTATAAGCATATATGCACCTAAAAACAGAGTCCAAAAATACATGAAGCAGAAACGGACAGAACTGAAGTATGAAACAAACAATTAAAAAACAATATCTGGAGATTTCAGTCCTTGCAGTAATGGATAGGAAAACCACACAGAACAAACCAAGACACAGAAACATCTATGGTGCATTTCACCTAACATCAGTGGAATATGTTCTTCTTAAGGGCACATGGGACATTCTTCAGGACACAACACATTCTAGCTGATAAAACATGTCTCAATAAATTTAAAAGGACCAACTTAATACAAAGTATGTTCTCTGATCACAATAGAATTAAATCAGAAATCAATAAAAGGAGGCAATTTGGGAAATTCAAAGACCTTAATGTAAGAGTTAAAATTATAAAACTCTTAGAAGAAAAAGGAGTAAAAGTCAGTATAATTGCATATTTCTTCTCTTTTCTTAATAGACTTAAAAAGCAATTGTGACTTTTGTTGAGGCAAAACCATAGATACAACACCAAAATCACAAGTGACAAAAAATAAAAATTCTTGTACTGCAAATACCATAAATAAAATAAAAAGACCATGAAACAGGAATTTCCAAATCATATATCTAATAAGAGGCTTGCATCCAGAATATATAAGAAGCTCTTACAACTCAATAATACAAAGATAATGACTCGATTTAAAAAAGGGCAAAGGATCTGAATAGACATTTCTTCTGAGAAAATACAGAAATGGACAATAAGCACATGGGAAGATAACATCATTAGCCACTGGGGAAATGCACACAAAACCACAGTGAGATAACACCTTATGCCAACTAGGAGAGTTAAAATTTTAAATGTAAGAAGTGTTGACAAGGATGTGGAAAAACTGGAACTTTCATTCAATGCTCATGGAAATTTATTAACGTGGCTTGGCCATTTTGGAAAACAGTCCGGCAGTTCCTTAAATGGTTAAACATAGTTACCCTATGACCCAGCAATTCCGCTCCTGGCATAAACCCAAGAGAAATGAAAACAATTGTCTAACAAAAACTTGTATGTGAGTTCATAACAGCATTATTTACAATAGCTAAAAGATGGAAACAGCCCAAATACCCATCAGCTATAAATTGATAAATAAAATTTTGTGTATCCACCCAATGGAATATTATTCAGCCATAGAAAGGATTGAAGCACTGTATATGCTCTAACGTGGATGAACTTTGAAACATTATGCTAAATGAATAAACTAAACACCAAATGTCACATACTGTATGATTCCAATTACATGCAATGTGCAGAGTAGGTAAATCCATGATGATCTGAGAGATGGTTAGTGGTTGCCCAGGGCTGGGCAGATGGGGGCTGTGGGGTGTGTGCCTGCTAATGGATAGATACAGTGCTGCTTCTGGGCTGATGAGATTGCTCTAAAATTACATGGTGTGATGGATGCACAACTCTGTGAATTTACTAAAAAACACTGTATACTTTAAATGGGTGATTCATATGGTATGTGAACTAGGTACCAATAAAGTTGTTAACAAAATTACTCAAAAGGACAGGCAGAAAGGTGCTCAGGCTAAATGGCCTCTGTATTTTCCTTCTGCCTGTAAAATTCTCAGCACCTAGAAGGCTGCTGGTTCCACATGGTCCTGGGATTCCTCTGAGCAGCCATGGCACCCCTAGACCACACACAGCCAAAGGCCAGAGAGAACCACTGGACCAAATGCTACATGTTGAGGTGGATCTGGCCCACAGCTGGCCTGTGTGTGACGGTCAGAGATCACGAGCCAGAGCCTCACTCATCAAGCTTGGTGCTGATGAGTTTGTCAGGACCAGCCTGAGTGGACATGGAACAGAGAGTGTTGAAATACAGGCCAGACGCCTCCCGAATGGGGCTGAGCATTGGGGGCGGCGTATACGGAGAGCACTGGAACAATCCCTTCAGGAGGTGGTCCACCAGGAGCACTGGAGACCGCAGGCAGCTCTGGTGGCCTCCTTTGGGGCCTGGCCCCCCAAAGGCAGAAGGGGTGGGAGGCATGAACAATGCCTTGGGCTGAGAGCGCCTTTTCTGCTTTCTGGGATGGCTGTTCTCCTTACTGTTTGTCTTCTCCTTGTCTCTGTCTTGTCCCTGGAGAAGAGGAGAATTCAAAGACACAGGGAGTGACTTGAGGCCACCTGTGCACAGTTCAGTCTTCACGGTGGTGCAAGCACAGGCAAGGGCACTGCCCACGGAGCCAGAGGGAAATATAACACTCAACACCCCTGTCTGAGCTGGCCTCTGCAAGGGAGCCGAGTGGGGCCACCACGCCTGAGCCAGACCCCAGACTCTCAGCCTGGATGTATGATGCTGGAAGCTTCCTCATGTGCCCACACCTCCCAAGAACAGGCCCTGATACAAAGGGTTCTGGAGATGTATGAGGCCAGCGTCAAGTTGTTAAAATGATTGGCACTTAGAGATGGGGCCAGTGATGCAGTGCAAGAGCACAACAAAATGACAAATGACCACAGCTCCCGTGACATGGACAATGGGATATATGAACCCTGTCCCGAAGCCCAGAGGGGGCTTCTCCAGGTGGGATTCTCCAGTACAGGCTGCAATGACTGATCACTTGAACTTACGTCTTTTACTCAGCTCCACACAATCTCCCCTCTTTCTGCCAGTCTTACTGCTCCTCATCCTCCAGGTCTCAGCTCTGACACCCTCCTCCAGGAAGTCCTCCTTCACCTCCTCAGGTGGGGTCTCTGGTGTCCCCTCAGTCCCTCTTCTCCCCTTCCCAGCCCAGCCCTGTCTGAGTCATCACTGTCTAGCATTGGTCCATCTACATGCCTGGACTGGGAGCCCCAGGAGGCCAGGCTTGGACTGTCCCTGTCACCATGGTGTCCCCAGAAGTGCCCCCAGAGGGCTGGCACAGACATTGAATGAATGACTGAATGTGCAAGCCAAGCTTTTATGGAATTAAGATTTTTTGTGGCATCTGTTTTGGGCTTTGCCGATGGCTTCCACTGGCAGGTTGTGCAGAAAGCAGTGGGAAGGAAGTGGATCAACCAACACCCACCTTGGCTGTGCTCCCTGGAGTCTGGCTCACTGAACCTGCAGGCACCGACACAGGCGTCCCCAGAGGAGCTGTGCTCATGATGTCAGAGGAACTCCTGGCTCCTGGGGGGCTCTGTCCCTCCACCTCCGGCCTCAGCACCTGTCTCAGAGGGTTGTAAAAGTCCGTGCCAAATATCTAAACACAGAGGAGACGGCTGGGTAAGAGAAACCTTAGGCAGGTGGCAGAGGGGTCTGCTCCAGGCTCAAGTGCCAGCCTGCCCCCCCAGAGCAGGGCAGCCTGACTCCTGATCCCTGCCCAGGCTTTCCCCGGGAAGACGTCTCCAGCCTGAGACAATGACAGCCAGTCACTTACTCCCCCAA